>CM022299.1:659820487-660450130 GCA_011799875.1 Thinopyrum elongatum | reverse complement strand
TGCCCCTAGCTATGCATAATGCATAATCTCAAGTATTGTCATCCTTCAAATTTATCCATAAGTGGCCCTAATAATAGATTCATAAGGTGGCTTAATTCTATTTCTAGGGATGTGTTCCATCCCTTTAATTAATGGAAATGAAATCTTATATACCTTCTTTCATATCAATAATAGAACCTATTGTTCGTAGAAAGGCCTACCAAGTATTATGGGACAAGACAGATGCATTCAATATCAAACACAATAAATCAACGGGTACATAATTTCTATTATCAAGAATATCACATCATTTATTCTACCCAAAGGTTTCTTATAGTAGAATCCGCCAATGCAAGTTAAGGGAACATTCCTATAGTTCGGTAAGGCCTAGCCATCACATAAAGACTTTGGAATAGTGAAATTGCTAGCACCCAAATCACATAAGCCATTGCACAAATAATCTTTGATTTTAATTTTTTATAGTAGTTTCCCATTCATCATGCAAGTTTTCTTATCTTCCTGGGCTTTTATCGTAGCTCTCAATAGAATATTGTGAAAGCTTTATTTGTTAATAAGCATTTGGAGAGCTAATCAGGGATTGCAACAAGGAAATACATTGAACTAAAGATCAATTATCATAATTAAAGTCCTTGTAATCCAAGTAGTTGGGCACATCATATTTAAAGTTTTAACCTCTCCAACCCCCCTTTTTTCATTTTTATCATTAAGATCACACCCTCCGAATACTTGGGACGCTCTCTAATTAAAGTTGACTCATCTTCATCCCTTTTCATCCAGTTTTTACATTACTAAATAAAGATTCAATGGAGCTGACACGAATCATCTTAACATCTTCATCATCATACGATAAAAACCGAGTGGAATAGCCTTTTCTAAAATTTCCCGCTTGGCTCTCATCCTAGCGATTCTTTCTTTACTTTCATTAATGGAACATGGATGGCTTTGATAGACCTCATTTATAATCAATTTTAGGTGGCAAAATTTTAACTTTAATTTTCCACATCATGAGCAATTCTCCATGTTCCTAACATTTCATCAACCCTATTCAATTTTCCTCTATCATAATCATAACTTGAAATTCTTTTGAAATTAATAAATTTTTATATTACTTTCAAAGCAGGGTATCCTATATTATATTATTTATTATTATATATAAGAATTCACCATAGGATTACCATAACTATTTGAAGAATTTTTGGGAAACTTTAGGATGTGAGAAATCCCCTCTATAAGCATTGTTTGTTGAAATTATTTCTAGTAACAAAATTCACATCAATAGCATCATTATTTTGTTCTTCAAGGAAGACAATGGACATCATTAGGATCAACATGAGCATTTTTACTAGCAGAAGCATTTTCATGATAGCGTCCATCTTATCACCCAAAGTAGAAATTTCTTCAACGAATTACCTTCTTACCATTTGGAGCTCTTTCGGTATGCCAATTGTGAATAATTTGGGCCATAATATTATCAAGGAGTTTTGTAGCTTCTCCTAATGTGTTCCATAAAAGAATCACCTGTCGGCAAGTCTAAGCAAATGTCTAGAAACAAGTTTAGTCCGCATAAAAATTTGTATGATACTCCTTAACTTAACTCATGAGTAGGGCAATTGTTCTTTCGTCAATTTCAATCCTCTCCCAAGATTATGCATAAATGTTCTTTGCTCAAGTTGCTTAAAATTCATAATTTATTTCTTAGAAAATCATTTTCGCGAGAAGAAAATCTTTTGGTCGAATGAAAGCATCCTTACACTTATCCCACGAATCAATACTATTACGTGGTAAAGATGAAAACCAAAGTTTTGGCATGATCTCTTAGTGAGACGTAATAATTTCAACTTAAAATATCATATCAACATCTTTTTTCTTTTTTCATATCACATAATTCAACGCAAGATTACAGGATGTGATGCGGCATCCTCATAGGATTCCATAAAAATTGCTCTTTCTAACAGATTTAGCAAAGCGGCATTTATATATCATCAGACTCCGCACTAGCGGCGGGAGGAGCAATTTGGAAGTACTAATCAAAATCTCATTAATTAGTATTTGAAAAGTCACAAACACAATTTTGTGTTTCTCTTGAGGCCATAGTGGTGAAGCAAACGATCTAGCAACAAGCCAAGTCAAGCAAACGAGAGAAATAAATATTTTTTTGTGTTTTTGTACAAACAAATAGAAGTGGGGGACTGAAACGCGAGCAAAGGCAAAAAAATAAATGCAAGTGATTGATAGTATTGGTCCAGAAGGTACTTGATAAATTTTGGTGATTCTTCTCCCGCCTCCTCCCGCGGGCAACGGTGCTAGAAATTCTTCCTGCTAACTTGTAGAACTTGCGTTGGTTTTTTCCCGTAGAGGAGGGAATGATGTCCGGCTTAGTAGAGATAAGTATTTCCCTTTAGTTAGAACCAAAGTTATCAATCTAGTATGGATGAACCAGCGAAATACCAATGAACAGCACCTACACACACAAAAGCAAACACTTCACCCAAACGTGAATAGAGGGTTCTCAATCCCCTTACTGGTTTCTTGCAAGATAAGTCGGTACAGAAAATAGATAAACTAAACTACTAATAACATCAAAGTTGAATAAATTCAGCAAGGTATTTTGTGTTTTTATATTGATAAGATAGACCCGGGGGCCATAGTTTTCACTAGAGCTTCTTCTCTCTCGAACAAATAGGATACGCTTGGGTAAGCAAATTATTGTTGGGCACGTTGATTAGAAAATCGACATAATATACCGGATGCATGGCCAATGATCATAATATAGGCATCATGTCCGAGACAAATAGACCGAACTCCTGCCTGTATCTATTTCTATTACTCCCTCATGTTCGCTATCCAGCATGCATCTAGATATTAATTTAAAATAGACGTATAATGCCTTAACTTAAGATGACATGATTGTAGGGATAAACTCAAGCCATATAAATAACCCCATCTTTTTATCTTAATGGCAACGAATCAAATACTGTTGTCATGTCCCTGATTCTGTCACTGGGAATTTGAGCACACGAACAAGATTGAACCATCACAAAGCACTCCTCCCATTATTGCAAGATTAACACACTCTAGTTGGCCAAACCAAATCGATAGTGCGTGAGAGAATACCAAGATATAAATCATCGCATAAACAGAGATCAGCAAAGATCTCAAATATTTTCTCATGATAATCTGATCATAAACTCCAATTCATCATCCCAACAAACACGCCTAAAAGAAGATTACACTCGGATAGAACTCCAAGAACATCGAGAGAACCGTATTGAAGAATCAAAGAGAGAAAAGAAGCCATCAGCTACTAGCTATGGACCCTCCTATAGGCGGATGGTAAACTACTACACATCATCGGAGGGGCAGCAAGGTTGATGAGAAGCCTCGTGATCGTTCCCCCCGAGCCAGAGTGCCGGGGAGGGCTCCAGCATGGATTCAGTGAAAACGAGGCTTGCGACTGCGGAAAGGTTTCTCTCTCGTTCTTCTAATGTTATCATGGATATTTTTGGAACTTATTAGAGGTAGCAATTAGGTCATGAGTGCCTCGAGGGGCCACACAGCCTGGGCGCGCCCCCCCCTGGCGTCGCACCCTCCTCAGTGACTCCTTTGATTCTCCCAAACTCTTATAAAGGTCTCTTCTGGTCCTAAAAAATTAATCCAAAGTTTTTTTCCTTGTGTTTGAACCTTTTTTTAAGATGAATTTTCTGAAAAGAAAAAACAAGCAAAAAACAGCAACTGGCACTGCAGTGAGATAATAGGTTAATTCCAAAAAATGATATTAATTGCACAAAGTTGCATTAAAACATCCCAGATTGATACTATCATAGCATGGAACATCAAAATTAATAGACTGGAGACGTATCATCCTCTTGGGTGCCATGAGGCTCGGGGAAGGAAGAGGAAAGTCGAGTGAGATGCGAATCGGCGGCGGCGGTGCGAAGATTGCTTTGCCAGAGGAAGAAGATGAAGTGCGAGGGGAGCGATGGTGACTGAGCAGCGCCTCCTCGGCGATTGACTTTTTATGGGGAAGGCGCGCGGAGCTGGCTCTTTACTTGCGGATGTGGAATGCGGCTTGCGGGCGCACTACCGGTGAACCTCCGCTACAGTCCACCACCGCCTGCAACCGCATTTAATGCACGACAAAAAAACAAAAAAATGGGCTTCTTGAAGAAGATCACATCACAACCAGGATTTTAAACGGTGGGTAATTTCTCACCACGTGTCTGTGCATTCTTTGGCTCGCACAATGTGATGCTTCAGTAAGCGGCGTGTGCCCAAACCCGAGGGCCTCCTGTCGGTGTATAAAAACTAGTGCTTATAAACGCTCGCTTATGCACAGACATGGTAACTTAAATGGTACCATGGCTTTCCGAGGTCAGCGGACCAAGAAACCAAGACATTGCATCAAAATAAGGCACCTTTTTTGGATATGTACCAAGCAGATTAAAAGCAGTCGCTTGCGCGGCAAGGTTGAGCCGGCAAGGTGAAGGCCCAGCAGCCCATACCGGCAAGCCCTTGCCTTCTCGCTTGTGCTCCACCTCATCGAAGCATGCTAGTCGCTAATCGGTGGGAGGTGTCGAGCACGCATGTCGGGTTGGTGAGGGCTTGTCGTGCGGAAACCGTGTCAGCGTGCTTGGAGGGAATTTTGACTTTTACTATGACACGCGTCCAGAAGGTCGTGTCAAAGATAATAAGAGGTAGCTGGGCCGAGCGGTGAGAACCCTTTGCTGAGCTCTTCCCTTCCTCCACATTACAACTACGGCCATTATTGTCGTTTGTCCTAGTCCTACAGGAGTTTGTGATGATAGCACTATTGCTATCTAATCAACATGTAGACTGTTTTGGGCCAATGTGGTTACCCCCCCTAATCTATAAAGAGGCCAGGGCAACCTTTACAAGGTCGACACTTTTGCTCATTTTGGCATGCGTAGCTTCTCTCCCTGCACCATTGCCGCAGAATTGTTCCTTGTCTTTGAGCACAAACTACACTTATACCACAAAGCAGGAGTAGGGTTTTACACCTCACGGTGGCCCGGAATCCTGGTAAACCCTTTGCTTTCTGCTGATTCTGCTCTTTGTCCTTGCGCATCTCCCAAGTCGAAACTACAAGGTGCTAGATGGCCCCCATAGATGGTCCGAACGCATGCATGAATCAATAAATACCCCATTTCACCACGTATCCACATGCAATACTACATCAATGTTCTCCAAATCCCAAGTATTTCATCGACAATAATGAACTCAAAGGTAAAGATTCAATTCATCACAAGAAGATAGAGAGGGAAGAAACACCATATGATCAACTATATTCACAAAGCTTCGCGGTACATCAAGATCGTGCCACTCAAGATTCACGAGGAGAGAGAGAGAGAGATCAACCACTAGCTACTAGTACATACCCTTAGCCCCGACGGTGAACTACTCCTCCTCGTCATGGAGACCGCGCGGATGATGAAGATGGCCCCGGTATGGGTGATCTCCCCCCCTCCGGCAGGGTGCCGAACGGAGTCTCCAGATGGAGATTCGGCTTTGGAACAAAGGCTTGCAGCGGCGGAAAAACTCATCTAGGTAACTTTCAGGGGGTTTCGCGAATATAAAGAATTTTGGCATTGGGAATCCGCAAAGAGGTACCACATGGGCCCACAAAGGCATCAGGGCGAACCCCCCCCAGGGCCACGTGCCCTGTTGCTTGTGGGGCCCCTGTGGTGTCTTCTGGGGGTGTTACTCCACTGAAGCTTCTGCGTCCCTTTTCTTCCAGAAAAAATCGTCTCAAAAAGTTGCGCTGCATTTGGACTGTCATGTTGATATGATTTTCTGGAAAACCAAAAAACAAGCCGAAAACAGCAACTGGGCCGGGCCCTTAGTCAATTGATTATAGTTCCATGGAAAATCATTAAAGTGCACAAAAACTATATAAAATTATTGCAAACACGGCGATGTAATAATTCATAAATTATAGATAGGTGGGAGACGGTTGGAGACGTATCAATGAACGGAACAAAGTCATTAAGCACTTAGTTGAATAAAATGAACCTCCAACTAACGCAATCAACGAAGAAAGAATCCCAATTATTGTCACCTTGGGGTATTCGGCTCATAACACATAATAGTGCATTAAACTTGCAAGGATAGGATCAAAGAAACCAAAATATTTCATGACAACATACAAGTGTTAGATCTAGAAATCATGGCACCTCGGGCCTCGTGCACAAGTATTACGCATGATAAAGCATTTTAGCAACATCAATATCAGAAACATAGTGGATACAGGGATCAAGTCCTAACAGATTGATCGATTACAGATAAATCTCATCCAAACCCATACCGATCCACAGGCCTAGGATAGTGAATATACTACGCCGAAGGTGAGCATCATGAAATTGGTGATGGAGGATGGTGAGTGTATGATTGCGGTCGAATCCCTCTCCGTAGCCTGAACAGACTCCAGATCAGTCCCTCCCGATGAAGACAGGAGTGGGTGGTGGGCTCTTATCGTACAAATGCGATTGTAAACGTTCTCTCTCTTTTTTTTTCTTTGGCCAAAGTGAATTATAAGCATTGGAATTAGGGTACAGCCGGCCGCCTTGTGGCCCCTACAAGGCATAAGGAATGCCCCTAGGGGGGCGCTGGTGCCTTATGTGGCAGCAGCGTGGCCCCTCCTCTGCTGGAATTCTGTGCGCCAAAAATAAAATTTTTTTATTATTTCCATAAAAATTCTCGAAAAAGTTTCATCCAATTCCAAGAACTTTGATTTGCAAACAAAACCAACACCATGGTATAAAACAACAACGCTTGTTGGGAGGCAACCCAATGAATAAAATAAATTTTTGCTTTTTCTTTCTGTTCTTGTGTGTTTACATAATTATAGCCTCTGTTATGATTGTGTTTTTATATTTTAATTAGTGTTTGTGCCAAGTAATACCTTTGGGATAGTTTAGATGATAGTTGACTTGATTCTTTGCAAAAAGAGCAACTTTTGCGTCCAGTACATAAATTCAAAAAAATCACTGGAGCATCAAAACCTTCAGAATTTTTTTACACATGATTGATATAAGAATTTCCCACATTTTTAATTTTTTTCAGAATCTTTGGAGTTACAGAAGTATAGTCATTATTCAGATCTTTACAGACTGTTCTGTTTTAGACAGATTCTGTTTTTGTTGCATAGTTTGCTTACTTTGATGAATCTATGGATTGTATCGGGGGGTATAAGTCATGGAGAAGTTAGATTACAGTACCCTTATGCCAATATTAAATATTAATCAATTTACCACAGCACTTATAGTACAAGATTTATTTGTTATACTAATGGATCTCACGAGGTTTTTGTTGAGTTTTGTGTGCTGAAGTTTTCATGTTTTGGGTGAGATCATGATGGATAAAGGAATAAGGAGAGGCAAGAGCCTAAGATTGGGGATGCCCAAGGCACCCCAAGGTAATATTCAAGGAATACTCAAGCGTCTAAGCTTGGGGATTCCCCGGATGGCATCCCCTCTTTCGCCTACAATCTATCGGTAACTCACTTGGAGCTATATTTTTATTCATCACATGATATGTGTTTTGCTTGGAGCGTCTTGTGCTATAGTTTATTTTATTTTGTTTGCTTGTTAGTTTGTCACAATCATCTTTGCTGGACACACCTTTTTGAGAGAGACACACATTATTCAGAATTTGTTAGAATACTCTATGTGCTTCACTTATATCTTTTGAGCTAGGCAGTTGCTCTAGTGCTTCACTTATATCTTTTAGAGCACGGTGGTGGTTATATTTTAAATAAATAGTTGCACTTTCATACTTCACTTATATATTTTTGAGAGTCTAATAAATAGTAATGGCAATTTGCACGTGCTAAAAGAATGGTCTTGATATGATAGGTATCCAAGGGGGATATAATAAAAACCTTCATGTAGATCACTAAGAATGAAGTGTGTGGTTAATTTTATTAATGTCGTAATATGAAAGGGTATAGGTTCATGATCATTGGTTAGTAGAAATATCGGCATTAAAGTTTGTTATGACATATTCACCTAAATATTAGCCGTGGCATGATTAGGAAGTTGGAGCATTTATAGGCTTGAAATGAAAACCTTGTGTGCTGTTACAATCGAGGTTGCGCGATGGTTAACTCCTACCAACCCTCCTCCTAGGGGCAAGCGGTGAAATACTTTGCTTCAAGGGCTAAGTAGACTTTTGCAATAAGTATGTGAGGTCTTTATGACTAATATGAGTCCATGGATTATACGCACTCCTAACTTTCCGCAATTTGCTAGCCTCTTCGGTACCGTGGCATGCCCTTTCTCACCTCGAGAGTTGGCGCAAACTTTGCCGGTGCATCCAAACCCCGTGATATGATAAGCTCTTTCACACAAAAATCCCCTATACCCTTCCTGAAAACAGCCACCATACCTACCAATCATGGCATTTCCATAGCCATTCCAAGTTATATTGCCATGAAACTTCCACCATTCCGTTTATATGACACACATCATCATTGTCATATTGCTTTGCATGATCATGTAGCTGACATAGTATTCATGGCAAAGCCACCATTCATCATTTTTTATACATGTTACGCTAGATCATTGCACATCCTAGTACACCTCCAAAGGCATTCATATAGAGTCATATTTGTTCTAGTATCGAGTTGTAATTTTGAGTTGTAAGTAAATAAAAGTGTGATGATCATCATTATTAGAACATTGTCCCAAGTGAGGAAATAAATAAAATAAAATAGAAAAAAAGAGGCCAAAAAGAGCCCAAGAAAAAAAGGAAAAAAGAGAAAAAATAGTTAATGAGAGAAAAAGAGAGAAGGGGCAATGTTACTATCTTCCTTTTCCACACTTGTGCTTCAAAGTAGCACCATGTTCTTCATATAGAGTCTCATATGTAGTCACTTTCATATACTAGTGGGAAGTTTTCATTATAGAACTTGGCTTGTATATTCCGATGATGGACTTCCTCAAATGCCCGAGGTCTTCATGAGCAAGCAAGTTGGATGCACACCCACTTAGTTTTCAGTTTGAGCTTTCATACACTTATAGCTCTTTAGTGCATTCGTTGCATGGTAATCCCTACTCCTCGCATTGATATCGATTGATGGGCATCTCCATAGCCCGTTAGTCCGCCTAGTTGGTGCGAAACTTTCTTCTTCTCCTTTTTCAATCTTTGAAACCTATCACCCCCTTCTATTCCCCTAGTGCTATGTCCATGGCTTGCGCTCATGTATTGCGTGAGAGTTGAAAAATGCTGAAGCACATTAGAAGTATGATCCAATTGCTTGGTTTAACACCGGGGTGATCACTATTTATATATTTGCACTGAAGATGGAGTCATGCCATGATTAATATGAGAAAGTGAGTAGGGATCATTAATGATTGTATATTTTGAAAGTTTAATGATTATGCTTCTTATATCCATGGATATTATTATGTTGATATTGTTAATTCATCGCTTCATTACTTATATGCCACAAAGAGATTACATAATATACATGTTGGGTAGCATTCCACATCAAAAACTCAATTTTTATCATTTACCTACTCGAGGACGAGCAGGAATTAAGCTTGGGGATGCTTGATAGGTCTCCAACGTATCTATAATTTTTGATTGTTCCATGCTATTATAGTATCAATCTTGAATGTTTTATATGCCACTTTGTGCAATTATATATCATTTTTTGGGACTAACCTATTAACTCAGTGCCTAGTGCTGCCGGTGCAACAAACCCTGGGTCTGTTGCCCAGACTGTTCACAGGCACGGGAACAAGATTGAAGCACCAGCCCAGATCAGAGTGCAAGAAACCAAGAGATTCGAAGGACCAACATGCAGGTCAGAGAGACCAAGATCAAGCCAGAAAAGCAGGATATCGTCAAGAGAGAAGCCTCCCTTGCCGGGAAGGCGAGCCCGGCAAGGGGCGAGGCCACCCCCAGAAGCAAACAACCAGAGCGCCCCGGCAGGGCCTGCCGGGGCTCACGGAAGCAGAACCACCTCACCAACCGCTCTACCTCAACCCATGTCATCGATCAGTGCGGTGTCAAGCCGCAAGATGATTAAGTGGCAGCCATTCGTCACATGGCAGCCATTTCCTACAAGAGGAACCCACAGATGACACCCGTCCTCCAACGTGTCAAGCGAGCGGGCGCGGGGCTGGCAAGATAGCCTGGAAGGCCTTGCTGGGCAACCAGCGATGTGACACTAAGCGGTGCATTTAATGCGCCCTGTCAGCCCACAGAGTTGGGTATGATAGCACTGTTCGCTATCATATCAGTGCATAATGACTACTTTGCCACTATGGTAACCCCATGATCTATAAAAGGAGGCCCATGGCAACCGCAGAGAGGGTTAGAAGGTCGGATAACTCACACCCCCATACGCGCGTAGCCGCCGCTGCCTCAAGGCAACCCTTGCCGGGCAAGTGTACTACGCTCGCCACCACCTTTTCCACCATCAATCCACCAAAGCAGGAGTAGGGTTTTACGCCTCGCGGCGGCCCGAACCTGGGTAAATTGCCTGTGTGATCTCCGCCGCGCTACCCCACGCTGGTCTGCTCTTTGTGCAACGCGTCACCCCCCTGCCGAACCAGCAAGGAACCCCCAGGTCCCATAGGTGGCCGTGGTTTCCCACGACATCTTTGGCGCGCCAGGTAGGGGGCTCGCTTGTGCGAACCCGAAGGCATGCGCAGCGCGTCATCTTCATCACCATCGACATCTTCGACGACGCCATCGACCATGGCGCCCAAGAAGAAGCCCGGTCCTTCGGCTCACCCATCCACCTCGAAGGCTCCGCCGCGCACTGCCTCCAACGCTGCGGGGGATGCGGAGGCGCCCGAGGACGCGGGCGCTGCTGGGGAAGTGGTCGGAGCAGGCGGCGCCGTCACTACTTCCCCTGTAACCGACACAGCATCAACGACGTCCCGACGGCCATGCTCCCCAAGGTGCGGGTGAGGGAGTCACTCCATCCGCGCCCCTCTCTCCCGTCGACGGGCACAGCCACAGCAATGGCGCTTGGACCGGGGCGAACCGCCGCCCTCCGGCCGCCCCCATCACGGGTAAGGACGCAGCGCGTGCACCTTTCCTGGGACGGGCCGACCAAGCCGCTGTGCCCAACGGAGCCGCTGGCCCTGAAACGCATTCGCCACACCATGTCCAGGTGATTGCCCCGCAACAGTAGTGGGGGCGCAGTACTACCGCCGCCGGCACCGTCAGGAGCCAAGCGACGGTACGATCGACTTCATCGGTATCCATGCCAAGCACAGCCTCGGAGGCCATGGCGCGTGCTCAGCTGCTGCTGAGGTTTCCGCCAGCGGCCGAGCAGTTGGACGAATGGTGTGCCACCATCCAAAGCCTGCTCGGTTTCGCCGAAGCTAGGGGCTCACGGCGAGCTGACCCAGCATGACCTCCGCAAGCGGCAGCAACGGCTTGTGCTGCTGACCGTACGGAAGGGGCCGTCCCCATGGTGCGGTCCCTGCCACGGCAGCTAGCACGAGCGCAACTGAATCAAGACCCTGCCGACATCTCGATGGCCTCTTCTGACCCTCAAGCATGCCCAGGCCAACGTCGAGCCCCAGAGGATAGGCGGAGAGGAGACGCGCGCGTCGTCGAGCAACGCCGCGACGACCTCCGCCGGACCAATGGGTACGACGGCCTCAACATTGACGAGCCTGCGCTCGGTGTTGGTGGGTGCCTACCTTTCGAGGTTGGCTGCCCCTGCCTTTACAAGAGATCTGTGGCAAGTCCGTTGGTCGTCCGTTCGCACGTTCAAGCCAAAGATACCTGAGAAGTACGACGGGAGGCAGAACCCAGCAGAGTTCCTGAGCATCTATACCATCGCTGTTCAGGCTGCCGGGGGAAGAGATGAGAAGGTGTTCACCAACTACTTCTCTTTGGCCCTCAAGTCCAATGTGAGGTCTTGGCTGATGCACCTACCGGAGAACTCCATTTCGTCATGGGCTGACCTATGCCACGAGTTCATTGGAGCCTTCACTGGCTGTCATCAGGAACCCGGCAGGCCCAGCGATTTGCAGCTCCTCCAGCAGAAAGAAGGAGAATCCCTCCATAAGTATTTACAGAGGTTCAACAAGGTTCATAGAAATATCCCAAATATCCATCCAGCAGCTGTAATAGCTGCCTTCCAGTCCAACGTGTGCAACTGTCGTATTCGTTCCAAGATGAACGTACGGTTGCCCAAGACTGTGAAGGAGCTTTACACACTAGTGGATAAGTGTGCTCGGATGGAGGAGGGAAGGAAGTTGCCCAGAGAGGAAGATTGCACTAATGTTGATTCGGAGGATGAGGATGAATCAGCTAGTCAGAAGAAGAGCAAGAGGCACAGTAAGAAGCAGAAAGATAAGGCAGTGATGATTGTTGAAGGATCGGGTACGCCTAGTACTGGCAAGAAGGCCAAGGATGAGACCCCCGGCAAGGAAGCTACCATGTGCACTGACTGCCGGGAAGCCGCCGCTGTCGAGAAAACCGGGAAAGGTGATGGGCCATACTGCAAGATTCATCGGACCAGGGGCCACGACCTTCAAGAGTGTTATCAGGATGAGTAGCTTGCCAAGAAACAGAGAGCAGAGTATGAGAAACGCGACAAGGAAAAAGGTCAGAATGTTGTTGGCGGTAAGGGCCGAGGTGGTGAAGTAAACCGCCCCGGCAAACCTTTTTGGAACCATGGAAAGCCCGCCAGAGGTCGAGAGAAGGAAACCTGTGATTGTGAAAGTGATGGAGGGGATGATGAGGAGACCAGTGAGCAGGAGTTTCAGAAGGCCACGGACGCCCTATGCATTGACGGAGGTGCATCTCTACATGCTTCTCACCGCCAACTCAAACGGTGGGCACGAGAAGTCAATGCCATGGAACCAGCGCCAGAGGCCTGGAAACCGCTCAAATGGTCTCGCACGCCCATCATCTTTGACGAGGAGGACCATCCTAGCCGTACCACTGCGGTAGGGTGTCTGCCGTTGTTGGTTTCTCCAAAAATTCGCAACCTCAAGGTCACAAAGGTGCTGGTGGACAGCGGGGCCAGGTTGAATCTAATTTCCCCAGCTGTTATCAGCAGGCTTCAGATAGGAGAGGAAGAGCTAGAGGTTACCGACACGTTTCAAGGAGTTAATCCCGGCAGGAGCCGTCCTAAGGGGAAGATCACGTTGCCGGTAACATTTGGGGGAGAGCTGAACTACTGGATTGAGAGGATTGTGTTTGATGTGGTTGATCTCCCCCTGCCGTACAATGGGATTCTAGGATGCCCGGCCCTGGCTAAGTTCATGGCAGCATCCCACTATGCCTACAACACCTTGAAGATGCCTGGGCCACTGGGAGTCATCACTTTCCCATCAGATGAGAAGGATGCGATCATTTGCATGGACAAGATGTACCGGGACGCGGTCGCAGAAGAAGCAACGACAGCTCCCGCCAAGGAAGGTAAAGGAAAAAAGAGAGGCTGTAGAGACTCCGGCAAAGAGTCCGGGAAGCGTGCCCCCACCGAGTGCACGGCACCCGTTGACGACGTGCCAGAGTGTTCCAACAGCAAGAGATCCAAGGTCGCTGCACCCCAAGTGAAGAAGGTCCCGGCAGGGTTGACTGGCGTTGATGGTACTTTCACCATCAGCGCCACCCTAGATGACAAATAGGAAAGTGCGCTCGTTGCCTTCCTACGGGCGAATATCGATGTGTTTGCCTGGCAACCATCTGATATCCCCAGTGTTTCTAGGGAGGTAATCGAGCACCACCTTGCTGTCTGCCCACACGCCTGACCTGTCAAGCAGAAAATCCAAAAGCAGGCCTTGGAGAGGCAGCAGTTCATTGCAGAAGAGATCAAGAAACTTGAGGCAGCTGGTTTGGTCAGAGGAGTGTTGCACCCCACATGGTTGGCAAATCCAGTGGTAGTCCGGAAGGCTAATGGGAAATGGAGGCTTTGCATAGATTTCACAGATCTCAATAAGGCTTGCCTGAAAGACCCATTTCCTTTGCCGCGCATCGATCAGATTGTGGATTCCACTTCAGGTTGTGATTTGCTCTCCTTCCTGGATGCATATTCTGGATATCACCAAATCTTCATATCCAAGGAAGATGAAGAGAAGACGTCATTCATCACTCCATGTGGTACATACTGCTTTATCCGCATGCCATTCGGATTAAAGAGTGCTGGGTCCACATTTGCAAGGACAATCCAGATTGGTTTTGAGCCACAGCTACACAGAAATATAGTGGCCTATATGGATGATATTGTGGTCAAGACCAAGGATAAGGCCACCCTTATTCAAGATTTAGAGGAGACATTTGCTAATCTGCGCAAGATCAATCTGAAGCTTAACCAGGAGAAGTGTGTGTTTGGTGTTCCCTCCGGCAAGCTGCTTGGGTTCTCTGTATCCCATCGCGGGATTGAAGCCAACCCCGACAAGATTAAAGCCATCGAACAGATCCAAGCGCCAAGGACAGTTAAGGATGTGAGGCGCCTGACAGGATGTGTTGCCGTGCTAAGTAGATTCATCTCCAAGTCTTCCAAGCGCGCCCTGCTGTTCTTCAAAATTTTGAAGAAGGCGGGTCCTATAAAGTGGACCCTGGAAGCAGATGTAGCTTTGCAAGAGTTGAAGGCCTACTTGTCCTCTGTGCCTACTTTGGTTGCTCCAAAACCCCAGGAGCCGTTGCTGCTATACTTAGCGGCAACCAACCAAGTGGTCAGCGCGGCCTTGGTAGGACAACGGGAAATGGATGAGGCAGAAAGTGAGCAGATACCGGCAGAGTCAGAAAAGGATCAGGACAGCAATGAGCACGGCAGCGAGAGCAACCCCAAGGACGCGGCAAGGAAGAAAGGGGTGCAACGCCCAGTGTATTTCGTCAGCTCCCTGTTACAAGGGGCTAGATCGAGGTACTCTGGCGTGCAGAAGTTGATCTTTGGTCTCGTTATGGCCTCAAGGAAACTGCGCCACTACTTCCAAGCACATGAGATCACAGTTGTTACTCGTTTTCCATTGCAAAGGATACTCCGAAACCCTAAGGCTACCGGCAAAATAGTGGAGTGGGCTTTGGAGTTATCCAGTTTTGGTTTGAAGTTTGAGAGTACATCAACGATTCAGAGCAGGGCGTTGGCAGAGTTTATTGCAGAATGGACGGCAACCCCTGATGTGGAAGTAACAGAGACAGTTATCCCCGGCAAGGAATCGCCCCAAGAATGGATAATGTATTTTGATGGTGCTTTTTCCCTACAGGGTGCTGGAGCTGGCATGCTTCTTATCGCCCCCTCCGGGGAGCACTTGAAGTACGTCATCCAAATGCACTTTGCCCGGGAAGAAGCAACCAACAATACAACTGAGTATGAAGTGCTCCTTGCCGGGCTCAGGATTGTAGCCGAATTGGGAATTAAGAAGCTGATCATTCGAGGAGATTCACAGCTTGTGGTGAGACAAGTCAACAAGGATTATCAAAGTCCATTGATGGAGGCATACGTCGAGGAAGTGAGGAGATTAGAGGAGCACTTTGACGGGTTGCAAACAGAGCACGTACCCCATGCGGAAAACAACATAGCTGATCATCTGTCAAAGTGTGCTGCGCAGAAGCTTCCTGTGGAACCAGGAAGTTTTGTTCTCCATCTCACTCAGCCCTTTGTATCCCCAGCAACAATAGCCCGGAAGAGGAGAAAGCTGGACTACGGTAAGCCTCTCCCGGAAGAGCCATCCGCTCCCAGCGAAGACCCTGCCGGAAACAACTCCTCACAGCCTGCCGGACCACCCCCTCCAGCCGGGTCCACGAACCCCGTGAACGAGGCTGGTGCTCCCGCAGCAGAGGAGGTGCCGCTAGTCCTTGTTGCCGAGCCCCAGGCTCCAACTTGGGCAAGGCACATTGTCCACTTCCTCCAAACCGGAGAGCTTCCCGGCGACCAAGATGAAGCTGAGAAAGTAGCCCGGAGTGCCAGTATGTATCAGTTTGTCGATGACACTCTGTACAGAAGAAGGCCCAACGGTGTGAAATTGAAGTGTGTCTCCCGGGAAGAAGGAAAGGAACTGCTGGCTGAGATTCACAGAGGAATGTGCGGCTCCCACATTGGATCAAGGGCATTAGTTGGGAAAGCAATCCGGCAAGGATTCTATTGGCCCACAGCCCTCCAAGATGCGGTCGAGCTAGTCACGACATGTGAAGCCTGCCAGTTCCATTCCAAGAAAATACACCTGCCTGCCCAAGCTCTTCAAACAATCCCTCTATCATGTCCATTTTCGGTCTGGGGGCTCGATATCCTCGGCTCCTTTCCCCGAGCAATCGGGAGCTTTGAATTCTTGTTCGTTGCCATCGACAAGTTTACAAAGTGGCCGGAAGTGACTGCTGTGAGAAAGGTGACTGCTCATTCAGCTATCAAGTTCTTGAAAGAATTGGTGTGTCGTTTTGGAGTTCCGGCAAGGATCATCACCGACAACGACACCCAGTTCACGAGCCATGCCTTCATGCAATATGTTCATGCCCTCGGATGCAAGATCTCATTCGCCTCTGTGGCACACCCTTGGAGCAATGGACAAGCTGAGAGGGTGAACGCTGAAGTGCTGCGTGGACTCAAGACAAGAACCTTTGATACGCTGCAGAAGCGCGGCAGGAGGTGGATCGAGGAGCTGCCGGTAGTTCTCTGGTCCCTCAGAGCGACACCAAACCGAGCTACTGGGCAGACTCCCTTCTCCCTGGTCTACGGGGCAGAAGCAGTTATCCCCACAGAACTCATTTATGAGTCGCCTCGAGTGCTTGCCTATGATGAAGTAGTGCAAGATCAGCACCGGCGTGACGACGCTGTGCTACTCGAGGAGAACCATCTCTGGGCTGCTACGCGTGCTGCACGCTACCAGCAAGCCCTGCGCCGCTATCATAGCCGCAGGGTTCATGCCCGGTGTTTTGAGGAAGGTGACCTTGTCCTTAGGCGCGTTCAGTCCGCCAGGGGTACACACAAGTTGTCACCGAAGTGGGAAGGCCCTTACCGGGTAGTATGAGTCACCAGACCTGGCGCAGTCCATCTGGAGACCGGAGATGGCACTCAGTTGCAAAACTCATGGAATATTGAGCATCTCCGCAAGTTCTACCCGTAAGGCGCGGTTGTCGGGCCCTGCCCGGCAGCCACCCTTTTGTACAGGCCTTGCCTCAGCTGCATGTAACCCCTTGTACAAAGCCAGGGCGATGACCCCATGCAAGAGAAAATAAATAAGCACTGTGGGGGCCCCCGACCAAGATTGCATGCATGCATGAGCATTCCAAGATCACTTCATAAGCATTTCATGAGCATTTGCATATGCATATAGATAGGATCGCATCCTGCATTCATTCTCATCTGCATGAAGTTGCAGGTTCCTGTTGTGAACTTGGCTTCGACAAGGAGTTGAGAAGATTGCCCGGCACAGCGATCCCCGGCAAGCCAAACAGATAAGTTTTACCTCCTGTCCATTAGTGTTCTGTAAGCTATAACTTGTGCATTAGAAAGCCTCGCCACTCTTTTGAGACTCAGGTGCTCCCATCTGTGACTCGAACGTTGCTTCGGTCAGGATGGTCACAGTAGCCTTTGGGAAAAAGAAGTTGGCGGGGGGCTGGTTCCCCTGTCTGTTTCCCGGCAGATGCAGCTCTCCGGCAGACAAAAAGGGGTACCGGCAGGATAGCCTGCCAGGGAAAACTTGTTTATTTACATTAAAGAGGCATCTCACCTCTGCATGGACATACACATGCACGAGTTCCTGGCAAGGTTCATCTTTTTTGTTCATATGCTAATACAAGTACAAGCATTACAGAACACAAAGACGGACACAAGGGATTACATTATTCGAATTAAAAATTGGCAATTGCCTATAGATTTAAGATTAAAAAAAGAGAAGTGCCCTGTGATGCCCTTTCTTGTCCCTCTCCTCCTAGGCACGGCCATTGAAGGCGAGAAGGGCAAGAGGAGTGCCTGGACAGAAGCCCAGCCCGCTCCCCTCGGGCTCCAGGAGAGGTAGCCCGACGGGAATGGGGAAGCACCGGGGAACGCATCAATGGAGAGCGCAGCGGAGGCGACCCGTCGACTACCGCCACCAGGACCAGGCTCACTCCCCGGGCATCAGCGCGTGCGTGTGGTAACGTTAGCCCCAACCAAGGGCCTGGGGGCTGGCCCCAGGCCCTCCCCTTCGACATCACCCACGAAAACAGAAGATAAGAAGAGGAGGAATGCGAAGATGAGTGACTCCGCCCTCCTCAGCCCCTACCTTATATAGACGGGGCAAGAAGGGCAGCCACTCCATCAGTGGGCGGCCACCGCCCTCCTCCGCCAATTCAAGACGACCAGGCCCTTGCCCTGATGCTCTCCCGCGCCACGCGCCTCCATTACCTACCCCGCGCGATGCATGCAGCATACGTGGCCAAGGATAAGGGCGTGGTGGGAAGATTGATTGGCCGTTTCTACCCCATGCGTTAAAGTCATTCACAGGCCGGTACCAAGCGGCCCCACCACTATTGGCTTTACGCGACGCGCGGAGAAACCGGGAACTGGCCCGAAATCAAGGCTAATGAAGAAGCAATGAACACCTCAAGAGACCAGCCTCTTCAGCAACCCACGCCTGTGCACTTATTAGGCCCTACCCCGACGACGCTCGGCAGCGCGTTCGGGGAAGGACCGGGGGCTTCTGTCGATGCAACAAACCCTGGGTCTGTTGCCCAGACTGTGCACAGGCACGGGAACAAGATTGAAGCACCAACCCAGATCAGAGTGCAAGAAGCCATGAGATTCGAAGGACCAACATGTAGGTCAGAGAGAACAAGATCAAGCCAGAGAAGCAGGATATCGTCAAGAGAGAAGCCTCCCTTGCCGGGCAGGCGAGCCCGGCAAGGGGCGAGGCCACCCCCACAAGCAAACAACCAGAGCGCCCCGGCAGGGCCTGCCGGGGCTCACGGAAGCAAAACCACCTCACCAACCGCTCTACCTCAACCCACGTCGTCGATCAGTGTGGTGTCAAGCCGCAAGATGATTAAGTGGCAGCCATTCGCCACATGGCAGCCATTTCCTACAAGAGGAACCCACAGATGACACCCGTCCTGCGACATGTCAAGCGAGCGGGCGCGGGGCTGGCAAGATAGCCCGGCAAGCCTTGCCGAGCAACCAGTGATGTGACACTAAGCGGTGCATTTAATGCGCCTTGTCAGCCCGCAGAGTTGGGTATGATAGCAGTGTTCGCTATCATATCAGTGCATAATGGCTACTTTGCCACTGTGGTAACCCCTTGATCTATAAAAGGAGGCCCATGGCAACCGTAGAGAGGGTTAGAAGGTCGGATAACTCACACCCCCATACGCGCGTAGCCGCTGCTGCCTCAAGGCAACCCTTGCCGGGCAAGTGTACTACGCTCGCCACCACCTTTTCCACCATCAATCCACCAAAGCAGGAATAAGGTTTTACGCCTCGCGGCGGCCCGAACCTGGGTAAATTGCCTGTGTGATCTCCGCCGCACTACCCCACGCTGGTCTGCTCTTTGTGCAATGTGTCGCCCCCCTGCCGAACCAGCAAGGGACCCCCAGGTCCCATAGGTGGCCGTGGTTTCCCGCGACAAGGTCCAAACATAGAAAAAACTTTGGATTAATTTTTTATGGACCAGAAGAGACCCTAGAAGGTTCGGGAGAAGATCAAAGGAGTCACGAGGGAGGGGGTGCGCCCCAGGGGGGTGGCCGCCCCCCAGGCTTGTGGGCCCCTCGTGGCACATCCTGACCTAATTTCGCCTCTATAAATTCCAAAATATTCCCATTATACCAGAATGGAAGATGAGGAAACCTTTCCGCCGTCGCAAGCCTCTGTTCTTCCACGATCCCATCTGGAGCCCTTCCCCGGCACTCTGCCGGAGGGGGAATCGATCACGGAGGGCTTCTTCATCAACCTTGCTGCCCCTCTGATGATGTGTGAGTAGTTTACCATCGACCTATGGGTCCATAGCTAGTAGCTAGATGGCTTCTTTTCTCTCTTTGATCTTCAATACCATGTTCTCCTTGATGTTCTTGGAGTTCTATCCGATGTAATCTTCTTTTGAGGTGTGTTTGTTGGGATCTGATGAATTGTCAGTTTATGATCAGATTATTCATGAGAAATATTTGAGTCTTTGCTGATCTCTTTTATGCATGATTTATTATAGCTTTGTATTTCTCTCAGATCTATCGATTTGGTTTGGCCAACTAGATTGGTTAATCTTGCAATGGAAGAGGTGCTTTGTGATGGGTTCAATCTTGTGGTGCTCAATCCCAGTGACAGAAAGGGACATGACAAGTATTTGTATTGTTGCCATTAATGATAAAAAGATGGGGTTTATTTCATATTGCTTGAGTTTACTCCTCTACATCATGTCATCTTACTTAAGGCATTATGCTGTTTTATACTTAATACTCTAGATCCATGCTGGATAGCGATCTATGAGTGGAGTAATAGAAATAGATACAGGCAGGAGTTGGTCTATTTGTCTCGGACGTGATGCCTATATATATGATCATTGCCATGAATCCGTCATAATTATTCGCTTTTCTATCAACTGCCCAACAATAATTTGTTTACCCACCGTATCCTATTTGTTCGAGAGAGAAGCCTCTAGTGAAAACTATGGCCCCCGGGTCTATCTTATCATATATAAAAACACAAAAATACCTTGTTGCAATTTATTCACTTTTATTTTATTTAGTAGTTTAGTTTATCTATTATCTCTGTCAGACTTAATCCTTGCAAGTAACCGCTAAGGGGATTGACAACCCTCATATTCGCGTTGGATGCAAGTGTTTGCTTTTGTGTGTGTAGGTGCTGTTCACTGGATTTTCTCGTGGTTCTCCTACTGGATTGATAACCTTTGGTTCTCAACTAAGGGAAATACTTATCTCTACTATACTGCATCATTCCCTCCTCTTCGGGAAAATACCAACGCAGTCTACAAGTAGCAAGGACCGACACGGAGGGAAAAAAGCCCGCCAAACCCGTCGACCCCAAGGCAGAGAAGAAGAAGGAGGAGCTGGAGGAACTGGAGAAGCGGTGGAGGGAAAACATGGTCTGCCCTGTACAAGAACACTCTGATCGAGAGATATGCCTATATTTGGGGAAGGGATATTAAGGATCACAAGGCCCCTGTAGTATTCCCCGCAGATGACAAGGTTCCCTCAGATTCATATCCATTTTTCTGCACATACTTCTATTGCGGTCTAGTTCCTCCATTTTCAGATTTCTTTAGTGCAATGATGTATACCTTTGGGTTTTGAGTGTTGGATTTCACACCAAATGCCATGACTTGCATGTCAGTCTTCGCCCATTTGTGCGAGAATTTTGTTGGAATTGCCCCCAACGTTGATCTTTTCCTCCACTTCTTTGTCCCCTGCATCATGGGTGAAGCACTCTCCGGCAGTGTGACATTGATTCCCCAGGCCAAAACCAAGGGCCGGTACCGTGACGGGTAACTGCACCTCAAGTGGGATGAGTGGCGAGCAGACTGATGCTGGATCCAGGAGAAGGATTTCCCCCATTTTTGCTTGCCGCGCAGGAAGAGGATTGAACACGGCAAAGATTGGAGCAACTTGGGAACCAGTGAAAAGAAGCTAGGCCTGGCATTGAACCAGATTGCTCGCCTCAAGGCCGCCAAGCTGACCACAGAGATGGTAGAAGCTGATTTCCTCCGGTGACCCATTGTGCCACTGCAGAGGAGACAGAGGTTTGCCTTTGAGTACCAGAATGCTGCCGACATGATGCGGCTGTATCCAGGCCTCGGCAACAACCTGACTGTCATGGAGCATGCTACCCTCTGTCAGATGTTGTTCAGGACCACAGACACGTTTCATTTGCCGGACCAAGTCATTTTGCTACACATCAATTCCACCAAGGATTCCATCTTGGTGATGATGCCAGAATGCAATGCTTAAGGAGTTGAAGCTCTGTGGCAAACACCTGCCCTAGAAGATGAAATGGCTTGGGCTTCTAACTTGACTGAGAAGGCCACCCAGAAAGAAAGGGATCTCATCCAGTCTACCAAAGATGAAGAGCTGGCGTACATCACCAGCAGGGCCGCAGAGGTCGCAAGAATTAATGACGCTGGCGGTTCCCAGGCCACGGCAACTGCGGATGAAGAGGAAGAACATCCTGAAGAAGAAGTTGTCGAGGAGTAGTGAGGAGAGCCTGCCGGGAATGAAGTTGCCGGGGAGCTCAAGGAAGAAGAAGGTCCTCGGGCCCTGAAGAAGAAACCACGCATTCTCCGAAAGGCGGCCAGCCAAGAACCAGTGCGTTCTTCCTCACCAGGAGCTGGTCCTTCCATGAAGAAGACGACCACCAGGACTGGCCATCAAGAGGAGGTGCGCCGGCAACTGACTCGGTGCTCTCGAGCTCAGCCTTCATCTTCCCAGCAAGAAGTTGTCGGCGAAGCTGAATCTTCCCAACCGGCAAGTTCATCTCCTCCAGCACTCAAAAGAGCTAGGGAGTCACCTCCGCCAGTGAGATATGACCTCTCCGTCCTCAGCGAGTCCGAAGACAAGGAGTAAGTAAAATTATTTATCTCCAGCAAATCTTGATTTCATGCTTGCTGTCATCTTGACTTGATTTTTCCTTTGTCTTCGCAGAGATACATAACCACTTGTGCACCGAGCGAAGTGAGCTAGATCTACAACGGAGCATGAGCCCATGGCAAGCGCTGGGCAGGGGGTTACTTCTACTGAAACTATTGTTATCAGCCCCCAGCCCAGCCCCCTGCACGAAACCATGGGGCAGTTTCCACTCACAAGCGCTAGCACTGGTGTTCCTTCCTCTGAAACTAACAAGGAGATGGGAGAGGTCCGCCAGGAGGAAGAGCGCCAAGAGGCGGATCCTACCGTGGCTTCCCCATCAACCATCGTTCCGGGAAGCGCTCCTCCGACAAGGGCATCCACTCATGAGCTTGTCCACACAGAAACTGCTTCGATAGGCGAAGCTACCGGTGGCAGTGTGCCGGCAACCCTGGTTGCCAGGGAAGGAATTGTCCTCCCTCAACAAGCATCAATAGGTAATCCACTTACTTCTAAGCACTTTCCACTATTCTTCTATTTTTGTTTTCTTGAACTTGACTTGTAAATTGATCTTTGTATCTACTCTTTGCTTCTGTTTATCTTTGTAGAGCCAATCCATCTTGACGGGGAAGATGTGATCGCAGATGTGGCAGAAATTGCAAAGAGTGCCGCTGATGAGGCCGCCAAAATCTCTGCTGAGGAGGTCCTTGTGCAGGCTGCCGAGAGACCAGGGAAATCCCTGAAGAACCTGAAAAGTCCTTCGGCGATACATCTGATCCCGTCAAGACGGACACGGAGACGGCATTGGTCAATGTTGACAAGCCGAGCCCCGACAACCAGCCAGCAACAACAAGCACGCAGATTCCATCAAGTGGTTTGGCACTAACCACTCATCAACAAGAATCCGGAGCCCCCAGCACATCTGGTGCTGGGGACGGAATTTTGACGACGGAATTGCTCGAATCCTGCTCCCTCTTTCCCAAAGGACCACCGAAGCTGACGACGCCACTAATAGCGCTGAGGACCTCGCCTTCTTGGAAATCATGGCCATCGGTTTCAAAGATGTTCAAGAATGCTACAGCCAGCATTGGAGGAGAGTCCAAGAAGAGCGCAAATCTGCAGATTTGGCTGATGAGAAATTGAAGGAGAAAGCAAATGAGCTGCGCGCGTGTTATAACAAGCAGTCTCGCAATCTCAGAAATCAAGAAGAGAAACTTGAAGCCGGTAAGAAGGAAGCAGCAGTTCTTGACGGTAAGCTGGCAGAGCGCGCAGCGCATCTCGACGCCAGAGAGAACGACCTTGCCGCTCGAGAAGATGCCCTTGCCGCCAAGCTCTGCGGCAAGGATGAAGAAATTGAGAAGCTCCTTGAGCAAAGGAAACAAGAGCTAGAGAAGAACCACAAAGGTTCCATCGAAACCCAGGCTCGAGAGAATGCTGCCAAGCTCAAGGAAGCTAGTGATGAAGCTTCCTCCGCTACCTCTGCCAAAACAGAATTGGAATCCCAATAGACCAAGTTGAAGGAGGATCTTGCCGGCAATAGTAAAGGGATCGAGGCTCTCAAGGACAAAGCGCAGAATGCAGCTCACACCTTAGGAGATCTGCAAGCGTGGCTAGCATCGAAGAACCAAGACCTCGATACTTCCGCCAAAGCAATCAAAGACTTGAAGTCCCAGCTTGCCACTTTGGAGGCAAATCTTGAATCTGCCAAGGAGAGAGAAACAACCTTAATAGGGAAGCTGGAAACAGAGGAGGCCTCGCGAAAGGATGCTGAGAACAAATTCAACCGGCTGCGGGAAAATCTCTCCCTCTTGACTAACAGACTTGTGGATATTGCCGAGCGCCTCACTATCCAACTTGCCGTCATGGATATGAGAAACTGGCTGTCGGTGTCAAAATTGGCAGACCTCGGGGTAGGGGGTCCCGAGCTATGGATCTCGGATCGGTGGTAACAGAGACAAGGGAGACTATGCTTACCCATGTTCGGGCCCACTTGATGGAGGTAAAACCCTACGTCCTGCTTTGATTTATATTGATGGAGATGTATCGAGTACAGAGTTGATCTACCTCGAGATCGTGATGTGTCTAACTCTAGGGCTAGGTGAATGATGTTGCGTTTATGTCCCCTCTACAGGCTAAACCCTATGGCTTATATACACGCCAGCACTACTGGAATCAGGGATTTTGCCGGCTGCCAGTTCTTTGCCGTCTGCTAGTAGACAGCAAAGAAGGTCTTTGCCATCAGCTACCAAACAGCAGATGGCAAAGAACTTGCAGATGGTAAAGAAGGTCTTTGCCATCTGCCAGTTCTTTGCCGTCTGCTGGTGGGGTCCACTGGATGCCAGTAGACTGCAACGGTCCACCCCCCTCTTTGCCGTCTGCTGGCAAACGACAAAGATTCTTTGCTGTCTGCCAGTAGACGCCAAAGAGAGTAGTAGTTAACGGCTCTAAACGGCCCACCCCCACCTCCTCTCTCTCTTCTCTCTCTCCCCCCTCCTCTCCGACGGCCGCAACTACGCTGGTCTTCCCCCTCCCCCCTAAACCCCCCTTCCACCTTCCCCCTCTAGTGCGCAGGCACGAGGCCGAGCTGTTTTGGCTTGTTTTGGCATCCCGGGAACGATACGCTCCGATCGAACCGTTGGGGGGGGCTGTACTTGACACAACAAATGGGGACCAATTAGGATCAACAGAGGACATCAAGGAAAACAATAAAGCGGAGAAACTAAAGAGCAAATCTGGCAGGCCCCCATCCTCCCTTCCCCCCCCCTCCCCTCACGCCCCGCCGCGTGCCCCCGACCACCACGTCGCCCCGCCCCCGACCCCCACCGCCCCTGAACCCCACCGCACCCACCGGCCGCCGCGCGCCCCCGACCTCGCCGCCCCGCCTAGGCCTTGCGGCCGCCCCACCGCCCCGCCGCCCATGCCGCCCGCCGCCCCGCCGCCCGTTGCCGCTCCGCCCCCCGCCGCCCGGTGCCGCTCCGTCCAGCCGCCCCCTAGTGAGGTTCTTCATTTTTTTTCTTGCTATTTTTTGATTCAGGTTGTACTGTTAGTAGAATTTAGGTTAGTTGATTTAGTTGCTTTTTTTTGTTGCACTGTTAGTGCATTTTAGGTTAGTAGATTTTTGGTTAGTAGATTTTAGGTTAGTTTTTTATATTTAGTCATATTTAGGTTAGTAGATTTTAGGTTAGTCATATTTTAGATAATTAGTACATTTTGTGAGATGAAAAAAGGAAGAAAAATTAGAAGTGGGAGAGGAAAAAGGAAAATAAGGAAAATGAAGAAGAAAAAGAAGACAAGAGGAAGAAGGAAAAGAAGGAAGAAGAAGAAAATGAAGGAGAGGAAAAAGGAAAATAAAGAAGAAAAAGAAGAAGTAGAAGAAGAGGAGGAATAGGAGGAGGTGAAGAATAGAAGAAGAAGACATGACCGGCACCCCGACACGACACCCCCGACACCCCGACACCCGACCCCCTGACCACGACACCCCAACCCGACACGACACCCCAACACCCCGACCACGACACGACACCCCGACACCCCAACCCCGACACAGCACCCCTGACCCCGACACGCACCCCCTACCCCGACACAGCACCCCACCACGACATGACACCACCGACACCCCGACCCCCGACCGACCCCCCTACACCCCGACACGGCACACCCCGACCCCGACACAGCACCCTGACCCCGACACGACACCCCCGACACCCGACCCCCAACACCTCCCGAGAAAGGTGCTCTTCGGCCTTCCAGAGGCCAACGGGGTCATATATTTGTGAATTATGAGTTAGGTCATATATTTTTAGATTTTGTTATAAAAAACATCATATTTGTGTTGATCAGGTGGTTTTAAATGTGCAGTTGTTTCTTCGCTGCGAGGGTCTGGTGTTCGACGACCTCCCCGTGCATTCGACGAGCTCCGCCCCTGCGTTCGTGGGTGAGCACAAATGACATCTCCTCCTCCCCCCTTCATTTGCTCCGTTCCGGTCTTCGAGCCGATGAAACTTGCTAGCTATAGGTGCCTTCAATCATCAGTATGCGTGACCACTATGCGTCTCCCATTCGAGAGAGTTACATCTATAAATATGCATGCATTTGCATATTTATAATCATGATTCTTTCGAATTGTCCAACGTTATCCATGGACAGCCCGAGTATGTGTAGATTGGGTTCGTTTTCCCACATGCTCTGCTCCGGATCCGATGCAGAATTTTGTCAGTGCCTCCCTGTTGTTCTCCGGGTACACATCCTCTCTGCTTATTGCCGAGACGTGTATCAGGAGAACAGCGGGGAGGTGCTGCCGAAATTTTGCGTCGGATCCGAAGCAGAGCATGGGAAAACGAACCCAATCTACACATACTCGGGTGGGATTCGGACCTATCTTTACCTATTAGCGTCTAGGTTGCATGGACGTAATAAAAGTGACAAACTCCATTAACTGATGGATATGGTTTGCTGAATTATGTATATATTTCTTGTGTGTCCAGTAGCTACGCAATATGAGTGACCGTGCGTGGATGTACACCGGTCACACTAGTCAGAAAGACATGACAGATGAATGGTTAACAAAAACCAGGGGGTTTGTGAGAGCCGCATTTGCAAATGGCCAGACAATAAGCTGGTGCCCCTGTGCCCGGTGCGACAAATATCATAGGAGGGACGAGCTTGTAACGAGAAAACACCTGCAGAAGTTTGGTTTTATGCCTGGTTATACGGTCTGGACATTTCATGGTGAGTCTGCCCAACGTGCCAGAGCTGAGGTGGTTCGTCGTCGCACCGACGAGCATTGTACTGGGATGCAAGACATGGTGGAAGACTTTGATGATGCTCGGGATTCGGACGATGAGATGGAGGAATCTACAAAGGCCTTCAATGAAATGTTGGAGTCTTCAAAACGTCCTCTCCACGAGCACACTGAGCTTTGTCAGCTGGATGCCATCTCACAAATAATGGCTCTAAAGGATCAATTCAACTTGGGCAGAGAATGCTACGACGTGATGATGAGAGTATTTGGACGTTTTCTACCCAAAGGTCATGTACTACCTGCAAACCTGTACCAGTCAGACAAAATCCTCCGTCCTCTTAAGATACCCTATGAGAAGATACATGCCTATGAGAAAGGATGTGCCTTATTTAGGCTTCAGTAAGCGGACTTGAACTATTGTCCCATTTGCAAGTCATCCAGGTATGTTGTGGTAGACAACGGTATGGGTGAGAAGACGCAGACCAAAATCCCCGTTAATGTTCTTTGGTATATGCCAATCGTACCAAGACTTCAACGTATTTTCATGGTCGAAGAGACGGCCAGACAGATGACATGGCACAAAACGGGCAAAAGAACCTAACTAGATGCAGATGGGAAGCTGATGATGGTGCACACATCGGACGGTGAAGTGTGGAAGCGCTTTGATGCACTACATGAGGACAAAGCGGTAGATCCGAGGCATCCTCGAGTCGCCATCAGCACGGATGGGTTCAGTGTGTTTGGTCTGATGGCGGCCCAATACAGTTGTTGGCCCGTATTTGTCATTCCATTCAATCTCCCCCCGAACAGATTATGCAAAGAAAGAACATTTTCCTGACGTTGATAATTCCAGGGCCCAACTATCCGGGGAAGAATATGAATGTGTACATGCAGCCGCTGAAGGACGAATTGCAAGAAGCCTGGGATAATGGGTTCAAGACATACGACGCCTTTAGCAAACAGAACTTCATAATGCATGTCTGACACATGTACTCGACGCATGACTTGCCGGCGTATGCGCTATTCGTTGGCTGGTGTGTGCATGGAAGGTTCCCATGCCCCACATGCAAGGGAGCTCTTGAGTTTCATTGGCTTCAGGCCGGTCGCAAGTTTTCTTGCTTCGACTTGCATAGACACTTCTTGGATCCTCGCTATAAGTTCAGAAAAGACAAGAAGAACTTCATCAAAGGTAGAGTTGTCAAAAACTCTGCACCACCTGCGTTGACAGGCCAAGAGACCCTGGATCAGTTAAACGCTCTCAAGCCAGATCCAGAGCGTCCAGGGTATTTCAAGGGGTATAATTCGAAACACGCCTGGACTCACAAGACATGCTTGTGGGATCTGCCTTACTTCAAAGACCTCCTTTGCCCACACAACATCGACGTGATGCACACTGAAAAGAATATCGCCGAGGCACTTTTTGGTACATTGTTTGGCATAGAGGGGAAGTTAAAGGATAATACTAAGGCTAGAGTCGATCTGGAGGCGCTATGTGATAGACCGTTACAAAACATGCAACCACCGAAAGGAAAGCAGAACTGGACAAAGCCAAAGGCATGGTTTAATCTTGGAAGGCCAGCTATGAGGGAAATTATCTTGTGGGTGAAAATGCAGTTGATGTTCCCCGATGGGTATGCAGCGAATCTAAAGAGGGGAGCGAGTCTTGATAAATTGAAGATATTTGGTCTCAAGAGTCATGATTGGCACATATGGATTGAGCGGGTAATGCCGGTGATGTTGCATGGCTTCATCCCTGAGGATGAATGGCTAGTACTGGCGGAGCTGAGCTATTTCTTCCGTGTTCTTTGTGCGAAAGAACTATCGCCTGGCCTGCTAGAAGAAATGGAAGAGTTGGCGCCGGAGTTGATCTGCAAGTTAGAGAAGATCTTTCCGCCGGGCTTCTTTAATCCAATGCATCACTTGATTTTGCATCTCCCGACCGAGGCAAGATTGGGGGGGGGGGGCATGCAAAATCGTTGGTGCTACGCAACTGAGAGGATGCAGAAGACGCTTCGAGCAAAATGTAAAAATAAACGTAGAATTGAAGCATCGATGGCCGAGGCATTCATTACTGAGGAGGCGACAAACTTCGTGACAGCACACTACGAAGCCAAAATCGTCATTTGCATAATCCGAAGCCTCGGTACAATGCTGGCGACCCTAAAAAGGGTGGATCCAACCTCAGCCTATTCAAAGGGAATCTCGCACCAGCCGGTGCTTCTAATTCCTTAACGTTGGATGTCGAAGAATGGCGGACCATTTCGTTGTATATCTTTAACAACCTAACAGAAGTGCGGCCGTACATCGAGTAAGTTCTCGGTACATTGTTTCGCAACTTCTAATTCCTTTAAACTACTCTTATTCCCGGATATATTTGATATAGTTGATACGTCGCCAAATTCTCGTATGGAGCGGTGATCCAAAAGGATTCCGTCGAAGAGTATGAGCTTCTGGCAAAGCATGGAGGCGGCTATCCTGGTTTCATCTCTTGGTTCAAACAAATGGTAATTTCCATTAGACCATTTCATTTCTTCGTCTAATTTTCGGCTAGTGCAACAATCCTTTCGTATTAAACTTGTAGGCTAATTCAGAGTTTATGGACGCCGAATTGAGACAAGTCGCTAATGGTTTTGACTTTAAGGTCCGTTCATTTGACAAATACGACATCAACGGGTATCGCTTTCGTACCTATGGCAAAGAGCTATATATGGCCGACCGAAAGTCTACAAATTGTTGTGTCTCTGCTATCGGCGAAGGAGATACCGAGTATTATGGAAGAGTTGAAGCAATTTATGAACTTCAATTCTATGGTGCAAACCCACCAAACGTCATAGTCTTCAAATGTTATTGGTTCCAGCCGAAGGAGACTAGAAGGACTCATGAACATATAGGGCTAGTGGAAATCAAACAAACGACCCATTTGGATGTTCCCGATGTCTATATTATGGCTCAACAGACAACCCAAGTTTTCTATCTACCGTGGGCCTGTCAAAGTGATCCAAATCTCAATGGTTGGGATGTCGTTTATGAAGTGCCGCCACGTGTTAGACCACCTCCCCCCAATGAAGAGGATTATGAACCTCACATTAACCCAGACACATATGAAGGAGAATTCTTCCAAGAAACACGTCTTTCCAAAAAAACGTTTCAAGAACCGCTCTACTTCACCCCAGAACATTGAAGTAGACAGCGACAATGAATCCGACTTCACCCTTGAGCCGGAACAAGAAGACCCGGAACTAGAAGAGGTTACTGGTGCGGATGACCTGTCAATGCTTGACCGATTACGTAAAGGAGGCCTTCCACATGTTGATGCATTTATTGATGATGATGAGCACGTCATTACTGATAGTGATGATGATGATGCATTTATTGATCCCGGAGCATATATAGACGATGAAGAGTAATATTAGTAATGTCAGGTATTCAATTATTATTATGTACATATATATATATATATTATTAATTAGTGTATGTTATTAGGTATTCAATTTTTTATTATGTTCATGATGACGATACACTTAATTTTTTTATTATGTTTATGTTGTACTAATTTCGTTTACGCTTTGTCATTGTAGGTGTTGACAGATGGTGGGCACGGGTCGAGAGCGCTCCGAGCCTCCTTCCTCGGCGCGTGCTGGGAGGGGTGCTATTATTCCACCCCAGCACCTCCGGAGAGTGCTGGTAGACAATATGCAGACACCGGCGGGCGCTTCTTCTTCAGCCGGGAGAGGTCGGGGGAAGACGAAGAGGGGGTGCTAGAGGTGGACATGGAGGTGGGAGAGGTAGGAAGGCTTCTACACCTTCCTCGCGCGCCTTCCCCAGCTGATTCTCCTGACCACAGGACTGCTCCGTCTTAGGTGGACCCGTCTGACATGGACCCATCTCAGACTCCGGTCCATGAGCCTCGGGCCGACGAGCCTCGGGTCGCCGAGCCTTCGTCCCACGAGACTCGGGTCCCAGAGTCATCGTCCCAGGAGACTTCGGTCCCAGAGTCTTCATCCCACGTCACTCTAGAGGCTAGTGGCCATGCTGATGGTGGCGAGGACAGCTTTTCTGAGGATAGCTATAGCGAGGGCGAGCTGGTTGAGGGGGGCAAGAAGGTCTACCAGCGTGGTGGTACAAAGCTCTCGCCCGTGCCGGGGACCCGCGATCAGAGGTGGTTGATTGAGGCTAATGGGGAGAAGTAAGTGCATTTTCTCTTTTTTAACCTTTTGCCTTCATGTTTCTTCAAATTAATATCTAATGTGTTGGCCTTGTCATATTGCAGGGGTTGGAAACACGCCCCTGGTGTCCGCAGGCCCAACCAGGTCCTTGGTGTGCTTTGCCGACAGAACTTCCCGGGGTGGGTCATGTTGCCCGGTGAGGGTGAGATTCCACAACTAGCACTGAGCTGGGAGCTGTACGTGCCTGCTCCGGCCCCGCCGGAGGAGAGGGTCGACGGTGTCTTGTGCGAGACGGTGGCCGACATTGTGATCCGGAGGTTTTGGGTAATTTCTCCTTTACAGAATTAAAAATCAACAGTACCTAGTGATTGTACTAATCAGTGTTGTCTTGTTTGATTGCAGACCTTCTACAGATGTCTTGAGGAACACGAGGCGGACGCGGCTATGGTTGTCGAAGCCGAGTGCAAGCGCCTACTTCAGAACTTACGGCACGAGGCTCAGGTGCAGGCTGTTCGAGACTACTACACCTCGACTAACATTAAGAGGTCCAAGACGAAGTGCCGCGCCAAGTTTCTGAGTAAGGATAAGTACATGAAGGTAATTACCTATTCTTATGGCCTTGTACTTAGTTTCCTTGATTTGATTCGTAGGCGTAGCGCTGAAATTTCTCTTGTCTAACTTAGGTGCCCTCGAGATGGTGTGCGGATAGGATGGACTATTGGGAGGCGTTGGTGGATGAGGGGTGCTCTCCCCAATGGCTAGCCATCCACAACAAGGCCAAGGATAAGCGTGCCCAAATGCAAGGTGTGCCACACCATCAAGGGATCTCCAACCTGTTTGAGTACGGGGATCACTGGGTATGTGGTTTGCTTCACGATTAATGCAATTTCATTCTTCATGCTAGCTTGAGCCCTTAACTAATATTTTATTCCTCTCTTTTAGGCGCGACACAACAAGAAGGAGGTGCCACCGGTGTTCGACCTCTATGCCATGGCCCATACTGCCCCGCACAAGAAGGCCAAGGCATTCTCTAAGGATGACCTCGATCATCCAGAGAGCTTCACCAACATCTCCTCCCACAACAAGCTCGTGAGGTACAGAGACGTTGGGAAGACGAGGAAAGGGGAGGACTTCAACCCGAGCCAGAGTCCTTTTGATCCAGAGATCGTGATGCTATCTGGTGGCAGGAGGTACCATGGCTCGGTAGCCATTGGGGATGGACTGATACGTTGTCCTAGAACTCTCCCGGAGATCAAGAAGCGCCAGATGAGCTCCCATCCTGTGATAAGTCCTTGTCCACGGCCAATGGAGCTCGCCATCGAGGCTAGGGCCCAGGAGCTTCTGGCGGAGGCAAATAGGCAGGCGGCGGAGAGGGAGAGGGACATGGAGGAGATGACGGCTAGGCTGTTGGAGGAGGAGAGGAACCGGAACGACGTGTCTCACCGGGCCATATACGAGCTCCTCGTGGTAAGTTTCTCCTGCATATTTGCCAAACCACGCACGTAATGTTCGTTTCATTACTAACTAATATGACTGACTCGTGAAAACAAAATGTGCAAACCGTGTGCCAGAGCAACGGTCAGACCCCTCCGCCGATGCCCCAGATTGGTATAGCGCCCACGGTGAGTTTCATTTGAATGGTCATTAGTTACTAGTATTCACATTTGAGTTGCATCATGCTAATGAGACATTGCAAATGATCTTTGGTGCAGCATGCCTCCCGACAAGCATCGACCTATCCTTCTCCGTCTTGCACTGGCGCAACCCCAACCGGTCCTTCACCTCCGTGATGATGGTAAGTTTTCCTAAGTGTTTTGCTTAACAAATGCATACTTAGCTTAAGAAATGACCTATTTAGCTCCAAAATGACTTATACTTAGCTTATTTTCCTCGAAAATGACATAATAACCTTACTTAGCTCCAAAATGACATACTTTACCTAGGATAGCTATAAAATGACCTATACTTAGCATTTTTTTCCTCCTAAATGACTTAATATGCTTAGTTAGCTAAAAAATTGCATAACTACCTAGGATAGCTCAATAATGATCTATACTTAGCTTAGCTAGTTCATTTATGACATAACTAGCTTACTTAGGTAAAAAATGGCATAATAACCTTGGTTTAGCTCCAAACTGTCATATAATTAGTTTATTTTCCTCCAAAATGACAAAATAACCTTACCTAGCTCCAAAATGACCGATTTCAACTAGGATAGCTCTAAAATGACCTACACTTACCATTTTGTCCTCCAAAATGAATAAATATGCTTAGTTACCTCAAAAATGGCATAACTACCGAGGTTAGCTAAAATATGATCTATACTTAGCTTCTTTAGTTCATTTATGACATACTTAGGTAAAAAAATGGCATAATAACCTTGGTTTAGCTCCAAACTGTCATATCATTAGTTTATTTTCCTCCAAAATGACAAAATAACCTTACCTACCTCTAAAATGACCGATTTTAACTAGGATAGCTCTAAAATGACCTACACTTACCATTTTGTCCTCCAAAATGAATAAATATGCTTAGTTAGCTCAAAAATGGCATAACTACCTAGGTTAGCTCAAAAATGACCTATACTTAGCTTCTTCAGTTCATCTATGACACACTTAGCATACTTAGGTCAAAAATGGCATGATAATCTTGGTTACCTCCAAAATGACATAGACTTAGCTTATTTTCCTCGAAAATGACATAATAACCTTACTAAGCTCCAAAATGACCTATTTACCTAGCTTAGCTCTAAAATGACCTACACTTAGCATTTTTACCTAGCTTAACTAAAGGATGGCATAATTACCTAGGTTACCTTAGTTAGAAGAAGAAGAAGATAAAGAAGAGGAGAGGAGAAAAAGAAAGAGAAGAAAAATTCTTCTTCTACTACTTTTTCTTCTTCTTCTTCTTCTTCTTCTTCTTCTTCTTCTTCTTCTTCTTCTTCTTCTTCTTCTTCTTCTTCTTCTAGCTAGTCTTCTTCTTCTAGTCTTCTTCTTCTTCTTCTTCTTCTTCTTCTTCTAACTTTCTTCTTTCCCAATTTGCAGATTTGCTTTAGATGAGGAAGCTTGCGTTGATGGAGTTTACTCTTCTCCTTGTCCTTCCTTTTTGTTTGATTTTGTAGGATGAACAATGTGAAACTTGCTACCTATATATGTATGTATGGATGAAACCATTGTATGCCTATTGTTGGATATGTTGGCTAGCTATATATGTTGCATATGGACTTTTGATTTGGTATGTATATGTGTTGGATGATCATATCCATATGGCAGGGATATGATTTGGTATGTGTATGTGTTGGTATGCTTGTTGAAAGTATTTTCAAGTGTATATATATATATATCTGTGAAATTGATTGAATTTAAGAAAAAACAGGGGCTATACAGGCAATTTGCCGTCTGCTGGAAGACGGTAAAGAGCTTTGCCATCAGCCAGCAGACGGCAAAGCTGCCACATGGCAGCTACCTATGCAACCTGGGGGCACTGGGCTGGCCTATATGGTTGCTTTGCCGTCTGCTGGCAGACGACAAAGACCTTTGCATCTTTGCCGTCTGCGCATGCCACGTGGCAACTACCTGGGGGGGCATCTTGGCTGGCCTATTTGGGCACTTTGCCGTCTGCTGGCAGACGGCAAAGATGCAAAGGTCTTTGCCGTCTGCCAGCGGACGGCAAAGCAGGCCGTTACCCCCTTAATGAACCTAAGCTGCCATGTGTGCCGTCCATGCCCTTTGCCGTCTGCTGGCAGACGGCATAGACCTTTGCATCTTTGCCGTCTGCAAAGTGCCCTTTGTCGTAGTTTATTCAGCCGGATGCGGTGCTATCTGCCAGCTGACGGCAAAGGCCTTTGCCGTCCGCCAGGCATGCCTTTGCCGTCAGCCATGGCAGACGGCAAAGTGCCTGATTCCTGTAGTGCAGCGAGGGTGTCTAGGGTTACAAAGTCGGTATCTAGGAGGAAGGTGGCAGGAGAAATCTTGGAGTATACGGCAAGTCTTCGGCAGAGGTAGTCTTGATCACGCTTCCTGTGCCCAGCCTCCGAAGTGCACCATGATCATGCACGAAGGCCCATCGGCTCAACTGAGGAGATGAGCCGGCTAGGTTAGCACCCCCCAATCCAGGACACTGTCAGTAGCCCCCGAACTAGTCTTCTATGCCGAGGACGATTTTCCCAATAGATTTCGCCTCAGATCCGAAATCCTTGGCTCGACAGACGAGTTCCCCCTTGTGATTTATCTTTCTTTGGTAGAGCAATGTCATCCAAGGTCCAACCGAACTCGCACCCTGCCTGAAGAGGACATATATCGTAGCCTCGAAGGCCCGTTATTCAGGTATGAACGGTCCAATCCGACCTGACAACTTTATCGAAGAGGCTTGCCCCACGACAGGTCGAGCAATTATTGCTTCTCCGCCTTCAATCGTGGTTCGAGGCAGCTTTTTACTGGCACGTCCCCTCGAGGCAGAGATCGTGCCCGTTTTCTTAGGGATATCATCAAAATTTTGTTTCCCCCCATACGCTTAACGGCATTTTTGATGGGAATAGCAAATTTATCAGCGCAGCGAGGGGGACTCTTGGCCTTTCACAGGTGTCTAAGAGCAAAAAGGAGGATAGCACAATCGACCACGCTCCCATTCTCCCACGCTACTGCCTCGTCTAGCTCTAGCGCCCAGATCCCATCTCACTCCTTTCCCCTTTCGCGAGTCCAACCTCCACCACCAGCCGTGGTCGACACCCTCAAGGGGCACTAGGGTGGATCCACCGTGATGGAGGGCACCATCCTGGAGTTGCGCAATGCGGGGTATCTGACCCCCACCATCGCCGCCCGTGCTCTGTTGAACGGCCAACAAGTGCCTGCTCCCAAAGCCGGGGAGCGGGTAGTCTGCATCCCCCACCTCATCCGAGGCCTGGGGTTCTTGCTGCACCCCTTTGTGCGCAGGGTGATGTACTACTACAGGCTGTACTTCCAGCATATGGCCCCCAACTCCATCATTCACCTCGCCTCCTTCGTCACAGTCTGCGAGACCTTCCTCCAATGCGAGCCGCACTTCGGGCTATGGCTGAAGCTCTTCGGGATTAAGCTGAAGTCCAGCGGCTCGGATCTCACGGAGTGTGGGGGGGGGGGCATGATCAGTAAAAACCAGGGAGCCACCTGGTTCAAGGGCACCTTCATCGAAACGGTGAAAGAGTGGTTTTACATCACCGAGCCACTCGCCCCTAGTCTGGCCGAGGTCCCAACGTTCTTGGTGGTGCCTCCCAAGAAACTCAAGTCTTGGAAGGAGAAGGGTGTCACCTGGGGAAACCCCGAAGAGGTGGAGGCCCTAATTGAGAGGAACGTGTGGTGGTCCACCACGGGGAAGGTCGAGCTCACCAACGTCATCAACGTCATGCTCAATCGCCGCATACTTCCCCTCCAACTTCGGGCCACCCCGATGTGGGCGCAAAAGCCCGAGGACATGAACACCATCAACACCTTCTTCTGCTCCACCTTGGCCACCATGTGGTTGAAGCTCATGAAGCTGGCCAAGGACAAGATCCCCAAGGAAGGGGAGGACCGCGACCTCGAACACGACTACGATGCCAGCTCGGTGAGTGATTCCATCCATCAATTGTCATTTTTCATCTGTCATTCTGAGGAGTAGAGTTTTAATGATTCATTATGCTTGACGCTTTCGTAGAAGTGGTTGGCCTGGGTACAAGGAGTGGGATGCCTAGCTCCACTGCCAGAGGAGCCTCCGACTCCCCTGCTATCGGCGCTCCTGACAGAGGAGCCGCACGTGGTGGCCCCCAAAGGGATGAAGTCCCAGAGGGGTAGGTCAAGTGCTCGGGTTCGAGGGACCTCGGTCACTCGGTCCGAAGAGACCCACACCTTCACTGCCAATGATGGCGGTGCAGAGGAGGGTGAGGTAGAGGAGATCCCTCTCCCGAAAGGGAAGAGGTCGGTGTCCGAGGACACTGAAATTGGTATGCCGCCCAATGGCCCGAAGAGGCCGAGGAGAACCTCAGCCGAGGCTGCCGGCAAGTCATCGGGGAGAGTCAAACTCTTCAGTGACTCAGAAGAAGACCTACTCGCAATGGGAAGGAAAAAACCGGCGTCTCAAGGGTAAGCGGTTATCCTTGTACTCTGTCTTTCCATTTGTTGAGTTTTTCTTAATAGAGTGTCTTTTCTTACGAAGTCCGCCGAGGGTAATCCCCAGCGGTTCCTCGAGCGGGCTGCCATTCGCCAGCGGGACTCCAGAGCCTGCTGCTCCTCCCCCAGCGCATGATGGGCTAGGGGAGGCAACATCCACCCTCGCCCCTGTCGTCAACACAACGGGGGCCGACGAGGCGGCCATAACGGTCGAGGTCAACATCTCGGCCCAACAGGACCTCGGGGAGAAGCTCCCCAAGGTCGTCAAAGGGGGGCTGGGCCAGTCGGCGGCCGAGCCAATATCTGCCCCAGCCCCACCACCTCAGTTGGAGGCTACCCGGATCGACACATCTGAGGTCGTCCCTCCAACTCCACCAACTGCCCAAGGATGGGCTGGCACGGTGTGGACCGAGTAGATGGAGGACACCCTGAAGGGCTCCTCCATCAAGGAAGAGCACCATGCCATGATAGGCGCGTTGCTGCAAGGTTTCCAGTCCACAGGGGCCTGTATGCACGAGGCTTTTAAGAGCCTCGAAGCAAGTTTCGAGGTATGTTTTCATTCGCGCACTTGTTTGCCTCAACTTTGTTGATTTATGCATTCGTCCGAGAACAAGAAAGTACGGCCTTCTAAACGGCTTAGCGGGTGAGTAGCCCCCGATCGTGAAGTAGGTTGCAAGAAACTAGCCTCGGGGTTGTTTGATTGAGTAGGAGCCTGTCACGTAGGCCCCAGGGTGCTGCTCAAGGCAGCCATCCTAGGGCATTCTCAATAATTTTAGCTTTCACCTTTGTAATAAGGTTTTGTGCTTTCCAGGTTTCGACCTCGGTTTCGGACTCCGTCTCCGAGGAGATCGCGGAGATAAACCGGAAGCTTGCGAGGTCCCAGGAGGAGCTTGCCCTGGTAAACCATAAATTCGAGCATCTCGACATGAGCACATTAATCTTGTGTTATACTTTGTAAGAAAGGTTTGATGATATGTTTGGAAAACTAAGGCCGAACTGTTTGAACGATAGCGGCATTGGTGGAGCTCGAGACGCTCAAGGCCGAGCTCGAAAGGGCTCGGCAGGAGGCGGAGCAGCAGAAGGCTGCTGCTGCGGAGGCAGAGAAGGCCCGAGCCACCGAAAAGGCGGTCGGGGACAAACACCAGGCGCGGGTGCTGGAGGTCGAGTAGACCTTGAAGGGCGTGTTTGAAGCACGTGATAAACTTCAGGTGGAGGGGCAACGGACAAAGGAGGAGCTCGAGAAGCTTCAACTTGCCTACTCCGAGCTCCAGACCTCAGCCCGGGCTAACCACGAGGTGCTTCAGCAAGTAGAGCAAATCGCCTCGGGTAAGCTATTTTTGATGCAGTGTTCGTTTGGTAGCCAAGGGTGCGTCGAGCTCACCCAGTTATGGCATTCCGCAGAGGTCTTTGTGGATCTTCCACAGAGCACAGCGGATGTGGTGGCGTACTTCGGCCAACTGGCGGGCCACGAGGCGGAGAAGGCCTTTTGGGGCAGTTTCCGGGGTCGCCATTGGCATGGCTGCTGAATCATCGCATGAAGTAGCCGGTGGAGTTATTCCGCATGATGAGACCGGCGCTCCAGGACCTCTGCATCGCGTTGTGGCCTGCCAAAGCCTTGCCCCGAAGCCTCTTCGGCCTGGTGGCACGTCTCCAAGATGTTGTGCCTTGCCTGAACAGCTGGAGGCGGTTCGTGTGCTTTGAAGGAGCATGGAGGGCATACGCCTGCATGAAGAAGCACTTCCGAAAGGTTGATGTCGTGACATGCGCCACGGGCCCGCCTGCCGAGAAGCCACGCACCGCCGGACAGTTCTTCGCCGAGGTGGAGGAAGGAGCTTGTATCACCGAAGACATGTGTCCGAAGGACACTATGTATTTCTAAACAGTACTTCGGGATGCCGAAGTGTCTGATTGTACAAAACTTTATCGTTTGGAATTAATGTGGCTTTAAATTCCATGTGTATTTTTATTTTGAATTAGCTTATCCTCCTGTATGACTGTTCTAAAATGAGAGTGGCCAGTCGTCGGCTTCAGCCCCAGTGTAGGTTATACAAAGGGTGTTCCTTAAGGCACCCTTGACCCTTAGCCGACGTCTCGGTACCCGAAGGTGGTCGGTGCTGACAGGAACTAGGCAATCGGACTATAGTGGCTTTATGACTTTCACTTAGTCATAGGAATTTCATTGTGGGGGCTGATGACCAGACCCCGGTATGGGAAGTGGTCGGCTTGGTCGGCCAAGGTCTAGGTCATGACGCACTTCGGCTAAAAATGACAGCCCTTTGTTTAACACGGGTGATCTCTATCATCACATCGCTTAACGCAGTCTACGGATGGCAGACCAGTTTACGCCTACTTAGATAGTCAATTTTCGGCTTTCTACACTGAGGCGCTATGCCAATTGACCTGGCGGCGCAATCGCAGTGGTTCTCCCATTACGCCCTTAGCCGAATTCATTGAAAACCTAAGGGGTACACATAGGAGCAGGGCAACCCAACTATTGACCAACATCTAGGTTGGAAACTGATGCATATAAAGCCAAAATCCGAGACGCCGAATACTTGGGACTTGTGAGACAATTGTATCTTTTTCAGAGAACTTCCTCGCAACGCAGGGGTCGTGCTTATAAAGAAATATAACAAGGACCCTTAAGGGGCAAGGTTTCTTTATTTCATAGTTTCAAGCGTTTACATGCCCAACTGCGGTGAGAGGGATTGAAAGAGTACAATTTAAAAGGTAAAAAAGGGAAGGGAGAAACAGAGCGGATATTTGTTATCGGATTTTTAAGAATCCGGGCCGTTACCTACCGCACGTCTGTGTTTCCAAGCTGTTGACCAGGTGTTCTCCTTTACGGGTGGGGACTAGCAGAGGCTGATGCCTACTCGGCCCTTTATACGTTCCTAAGCGGTGATGGACCGAGTTCCGTGATGGGGCCGTCACCAAAGTCCGTTTTGTCATTGACGCCACGTTGACGTAGTCACAGTTGGTTGTTTCTTTGACAGAGAACAGCCTGTATAGGTTCTCAAAGCCACGTCTTTGCTTGGTTGAACCGTGCCGACGTTTTGTTTTAATGGTTAGCTCCTCGATGACCCAGGGAATTTTGAGCGCGAAATTATGCACCCTGGGGACATAGTGCCCACACCAAAGAGGGCATGCGAGGAGCCCGTATCCCTATTTCAGGTGCGGGGGTGCATTGCCGAGGTTGATTTGTGCAGCCCAGGCATGCTTCAAAGAGCAAGCGGCGCGTTTATTGTTGCGGGCTACCTCCTCGGATGCCTGTATTTCGGTTGCGAAAGCCGCGGTCTGTTCCTCCATCTGGAGTGAGCGTTCAGTGTTACCATTTACTGTAATAACACCGTTAGGTCCCGGCATTTTGTTCTTGAGGTAAGCATAATGCGGGACTGTGTTGAAACGCACGAAGGCCGTGCGCCCTAAGAGCGCGTGGTTCCCACTTCAGAAAGGTATGATGTCGAAGATTAATTCCTCACTTCTGAAGTTCTCAGGAGAGCCGAAGACTACCTCCAGGGTAACCATTCCGGTACAGCGAGCTTCGACTCCTAAGATAACACCTTTAAAGCTGGTGGAGCTCGGCTTGATCCGAGATGAGTCGAAGCCCATCTTCCTAACCGTGTCCTCAAAAATGAGGTTGAGGCTGCTTCCTCCGTCCATCAGGACGTGTTCTAGATGGTAACCATTAACGATAGGGTCCAGGACGAGCGCCGCTGATCCGCCGTGCCTGATGCTATTCGGATGGTCATGTTTGTCATATGTGATCGGGTAAGCCGACCATGGGTTGTACTTCGGGGCGACTGGCTCTAGCGCGTACACATCCCGAAGCACACGCTTCCTCTCCCTTTTAGGGATATGGGTGACATAGATCATATTGACCTCTTTTACCTCCTCGGGAAACTTCTTTTGGCCTCCATTATTAGGCCGCCGAGGTTCATCCTCGTCATTTCACTGCGATGTTGGGTTTTATTTTGACCCTCCGTCGCTATTTTGCCGGCTTGTTTAAAGACCAAGCAATTCCTATTAGCGTGGGTTGCTGGTTTCTCCTGAGTGCCGTGGATTCCACATGGGCCGTCCAGGAGTCTATCAAGCTGGCTAGGTCCATCCCTGTTCCCTTTAAAGGGTCTTCTTTTCTGTCCGGATTTAGGTCCGGTGAACCCCGCGTTGACCGCAGCGTCTTCCGTATCGCTTCCACCATTTTTATACCTGTGCTTATTTTTGTTGCGCTTGGGCTTTCCATTAGCGTCATGAATTTCCGAGGTGTCTGCCTCACCTTTATGAGTACTACAGGCGCGCTAGCTATCTTCTCCCGCGCAAAAGCAAGTCATCCATGACGTGAGGGCTGCCATGGTCCTCGGCTTATCTTGGCCGAGCTGACGAGCCAACCATTCATCTCAGATATTTTTTTTGAATGCGGCGATGGCCTCGGCGTCGGAGCAGTCTATGATCTGATTCTTCTTGGTAAGGAACCTGTTCCAGAATTTCCAGGCTGATTCGCTTGGCTGCTGGGTGACACGGCTGAGGTCATCCACGTCCGGAGGTCGAACATATGTGCCCTGGAAGTTTGCTAAAAAAGCATCCTCTAGGGCCTCCCAACTGCCAATAGAGTGAGGAGGGAGGCTGTTAAGCCAGTGCCTTGCCGGCCCCTTTAGCTTCAGTGGCAGGTATTTGATGGCGTGGAGGTCATCTCCATTAGCCATGTGTAAGTGGAGAAGGAAATCCTCAATCCAGACCGCTGGGTCGGTAGTGCCATCGTATGATTCTATATTGATGGGCTTAAATCCTTTCGGGAATTGGTGTTCCATCACCCTGTTCGTGAAGCAGATTGGGTGAGCTGGTCCTCGGGACCGAGGAGCATCTCGTCGGGGATCGGGAGAGAGCCGTGAATAGGCATGATCTCGGGTACGGCCATTCCTGTCCAACCAGGCATTGTAGCCATCAAGCCCAGCGGGTGCGCCTCCCCTGGATCCATAGATGGACCGAGGGGGTGCCTTGTTTTCCTCAATGAGACGTCTAGCGTCGTGAGGATCTAAGTAATCCACGCGGTCCTTGCCGTAACGGCGTGGGGGTGTCCGGTCACTGTGGTTTTCTCGTCGTGGCCTATCCCGGCCTCTAGGGGGCCGGTCGTGGTCGTCGGCGAGCTCCTCCTCGAACTCCGGTAAGAGACGCCTATGTGGATATGATTTCGGCACACTATGGCACCGGTTATCCATGTCTTGCTCGGCAGAGAGCACTTCGACCCACTTTTCATTTAGTGCATTGGTATTGGCCTGCAGCTGCTGCTGCTTGCGTTTCATGCTCCGAGCCGTCGCAATGAGGCACCGCCGGAAGCACTCCTGCTCAAGGGGATCTTCGGGGATGATATAGTCCTCGGTACCGAGGCTCTCGTCCTCCTCGGATTCTGGCATGCAGTTGTTGTCGGCCCCTTCAAAGAGGTCATCGGGATCTGAATCCCTGAGAAGTCGGTCAGGTGTGTCGTTCCTTACTGGGGAGGCTTGAAAGTCCTCTTCGTGGTTTTCGGCGTCATTGTCTTCTGCGTCGTCGTTATTGGCTATCTTGTTATTACCACTGGGTTCCCCATTATTGCCTCTTTGGCGTCTTCGCCGACGTCTTGGAGGGGATTTGGGGGTGTCCACCATGTAAATGACGTAGGTGGATGTTGCGGTCCACCTGCCCGCGTTTACCGGGGGCGTGGTACTACCGATGGGGCCATCAGCATCCTCCTCTATGTCTGTGGCCTCTCCATAGTCTAACACGTCGGTTAAATTGTCGAATGTGGTGACTAGGTGGGTGGGATGTAAATTTCCTGATCATCGGCTTTGAGTCCGATCTGACCGTAACCGAAGTCTTGCAATCCGAGATGGACTTGCTCTGGATGCGGTCAAGCATCTCATTGAGGTGAGATAGCTCTTCGGGATTCATTGATGCGCCATGAGCGGGGCGATCTCAAAGTATGCCCGACATGTATCCTGACGCGTCTTTGGTGCGAAGGGAATCTGAACACAATTCCGGGCTCTGTGCCGAAGTCGATTGAAGCACTGACGTAGTTTCGGAGGTGGGAGCCGGATCGATCTCTGCACTGACGATCGAAAGGGAACTGGCTGGAGTTGTCGTGTCGGGGGTCTCTATAGGCGCTGAGACGGAGTCCGGTTCCAGAGTCGAGCCTGCAGCACTGGTCGAGCTCTCAATTCGGCCGGGAGTCCATCCCTATAGGATTAGTTCACCACGGGAATCTGCGGTGTATTCAAGGCCGCCGAAGGTCACAATTCGACCTGGGGCATAGTTCTCGACGGAGGCTAGATGCCCTGTTGAGTCAGCGCAGAACACCATGCTACCGAAAACAAAGAGCTGGGCGGGGGTATAAACGTCCCCGCGGTCGTTGGCGCAGTTGATCTACAGGTGAGCCATCAATCCTTCTGGTGATAGCACAACAGAACTCTCAATGAAAGTACCAGTGTCGTTGTCAAAACCGGTAGACCTCGGGGTAGGGGGTCCCGAGCTGTGTATCTTGGATCGGTGGTAACAGAGACAAGGCAGACAATGTTTACCCAGGTTCGGGCCCTCTTGATGGAGGTAAAACCCTACGTCATGCTTTGATTTATATTCATGGAGATGTATCGAGTACAGAGTTGATCTACCTCAAGATCGTGATGTGTATAACTCTAGGGCTAGGTGAATGATTTTGCGTTTATGTCCCCTTTACAGGCTAAACCCTATGGCTTATATACACACCAGGGAGGGTGTCTAGGGTTACAAAGTCGGTATCTATGAGCAAGGCGGCAGGAGAAATCTTGGAGTATACGGCAAGTCTTCGGTAGAGGCAGTCTTGATCACGCTTCCTGTGCCCAGCCTCTGGAGTCCACCTTGATCACGCACGAAGGCCCATAGGCCCAACCAAGAAGACGGGCTGGCTAGGTTAGCAACCCCCAATCCAGGACACCGTCATCTAGGCATATGGGTTGGTACACGTTTTTATCTTCCTTTTCTCCGATAGAAACTTTGGGGTGCTCTTTGAAGCTCTTTGTGTGGATTGATTATTATGAATCTGAAGTTGTTTGATGCATATTGAATAATCAACTCACGGATACTTGTGGTGACATTGGAGTATCTAAGTGACATTAGAGTTGGTTGATGCGTATCATATGGTGTTATTTTAATACGAAATTTAGGGCTGTTTGTGACACTTATAGGGATGGCTCAATAGATTGATCGGAAAGAATAACTTTGAGGTGGTTTCATACTCTACAACAATTGCTTTCTTATGTTCTCCGCTAATAGGAACTTTGGAGTGATTCTTTATCGCGCGTTGAGAGATTGTTATATGATCCAATTATGTTAGCACTGTTGAGAGATTGCACTAGTGAAAGTATGAACCCTAAGCCTTGTTTTCAAGCATTGCAATATCGTTTATGCTCACTTTTGTTACTTGCTACCTTGCTGTTTCTTATTGTTCGGATTACAAAAACCTATATCTACTATCCATACTACACTTGTATCACAACCTCTTCGCCGAACTAGTGTACCTATACAATTTGCCATTGTATTGGGTGTGTTGGGGACACAAGAGATTTCTTGCATTTGATTGCAGGGTTGTTTGAGAGAGACCATCTTCATCCTACGCCTCCCATAGATTGATAAACCTTAGGTCAACCACTTGAGGGAAATTTGCTACTGTCCTACAAAACTCTGCGCTTGGAGGCCTAACACGAGTCTACAAGAAATAAAGTTGCGTAGTAGACATCAAGCTCTATTCTGGCGCCGTTGCCGGGGAGGTGAGTGCTTGAAGGTATATCTTTAGAACTTGCAATTGAATCTTTTAGTTTCTTTTTTTATCACTAGTTTGGTTTTATAAAAGAAAACTAAAAAAATTGGAATTGAGGTTGCCTCAAATGCTTTATCTTTATAGTGTCTTTCTTGAAAATAAGGATTCCGATAATTGTGCTCAATTGCTAGAGGAAGAATTTAATAAAATGTTTAATGTGGGTCCTTTGAATGATGAGCATGATTGCAATGTTGTTAGTATGAATTTTTTGAATATCCATAATGCTAATGATGATTGCACTAGTCATGATAAAAAGGTTTCTTATAAGCATGTCAATTCAGTGCAAAAACTTTGTGAAGACATGCCATATAAGGATGATAGATTTTGTAGGAAGCATAAACATGATAAAACCAATTGGTTCCTTAAAGTGATAGATAAACTGGTTACGAAATTATGCTCTCTTCATCCTATTACTTATGAACTTTGCAATAAGGTTGGTCATCTTAATTTTCAATGCATACTTTTTCATGATCGAATCATGTCCAAATATTGCAATAACTTGATCACCCGTGAACTTTATAATGAACTTTGTTTTTTTTGCGGTGTGAAGAATGGACACATAAAAATAGTTAGTTTGAAGTATTCATTCTCAGAAAATACATTGAAAATAATTTAGAGGAAATCTATATGTTTTGTGTGGTAAATTGCAATGAGAATGCTTATATAGCCAATTATAGAAAGACGGGAAAACCAATTGAATATCAAAGAAATGCTAATGGAATGGTAAAGATCCCCCATTTCCCTCATATTTTCTCTCATGATGAAACAGGTAACGAGGAGGAGCTTCCTATCCAACCAATCTCTTCAATAAGGAGCTCGGAAAAATTAAATGAACCCACACATAATGTGGAGATGAAAAAAAGAAGAAAAACCAAAGGTAAAAAGGTATCTGTCCCAAATAATGTTGCTCCTATTGTTGTGGCCTATGAGCATGAATCCAAAATAATTGTGGAGGAAGGTACACTTGATGATATTGTTTCTTATTCTTATGATATGATGTCCGAAGGAATTATTGAAGATGATGTTGTTATGCCTATTACTTGTTGTGATAATTAGCAAAGTGGCCCGCTCGATGTGCGGGCTAGAATTTGTGAAGTTTAATATTAACATCTTTCATTAATTTAAGATTAAAATTAAGTTACTCTTAACTATAAATATTTATTGCTCGTGTTTAAACAATTATTTAGAACAAATATGCAATAAAAACTATTTGATTTTATAAATAGAAAGTTTGGATACTTAAAACAACTGTTTTAGCATATTTTGTTGTAGTAAGGCGTTCAAAAGAGTACAAAATACAAATGCATAGAATATGTTTGTACTACTAAAGGGCTACATGGATACACAAAATTTACAAACGTGTGTTCCTCATGCTTGAGCACACACAATGTGATGGCCATCATAACAATAACAATGACATAGCACGTGGATGATTTCGCCCACTATGATATAGAATCTGCCATAAAAATGGTTAATACTTTGTGGGTTCATTGAGTTTTCAATAATGACCCCCTGATGAAATGACAAGGAAAACAATATATATTATTTAAATGAAGAGAACAAAGCCTGCAGTGCATATTATATGCACATGTGAACTACAAAACATGAGAAAGAATATAATAAATTCATTTGTATTTCTGCAAGTAATCTCTAGATGTGGGGGAGGGGGTAATAGTAACCCTAATAACATACATCATCCAAAGTGAACTTGAGTTTATAAAGTGAATCATATTAACCTAATGAATAAGCTTAATAATTTCACACAATACCAAGTAAGAGCCTACTATTGTACTAAATAATAGTTCTAATAAAACACAATGCACCATGTACATGTTCATCTTATACAGCCAGTTAAGTTAGGCATGTATGCATATCTAGTAACTCTAGCATATACAAAAAATATTTAGTTTAGGAATACATTCTTGCATACGTTACAACTCAAGTATGATCCAAACTAATTTAACATATGTTTATACTTGCAGTTATGTTCATGCATATCAAGAGTTTGGATGGAAAATCTAGAAAAGTCGCATCAATGAATGGTGATCCAACATAATACATTCGAAGTCCCAACCGCTCATGAGGGCACATCATAGTGACACAAAAGGATTTCAAAACATTAATGTCGACTCCAATGGTAGTGCATTGCTGAATAAACTATTAGTTAAGATGGATAGGGAATAATAAAGCACGCTCTATCTTGAAAACTTGGATTGTTTTCAGGATCACATGAACCCTTTCAAAAAATTAATTAGTCCAAATAGTTTTAAAAACTCGCATGTAAATTACTAAATTGTGTTTGTAGCTTCGAAGTTTTTGAAAGTCGCAACTAATTTGCGAGTTGTGGAAAAATAGCAAAGCCATGAATATTTCCAAAATGAGGGAAAAATATTTTGTTTACTCGTGGCTGTTGACATGCATAAATAAAAGATAACCATGTCTAGTCGCAAGGTATTTTTAAAATTTTTGCTTGGAGAAGTTGGCAGATGCAGAAGTAATGTCAATACATGTAGACTATTTTGCAAATCTCCATCTCTCATCAAAACAACATTTTTTATGTGTGTAACTAATGGTTAGTTCCATGTATGGCATAGTCTAAAGAAGAGACAAATAGTTTTATTTTCTTTAAGAGGCAAGCCAGTATTCTAATGATTGACAAAAGGGACATAACAGAAATATCTAACATCACCAATAGTAAAAAATTCCTAGCGGTTGGGAAATTAAATCGGTGAATGCAAACCAGTTCATTATACATCACATAGGGCACAACTATAAGAATTAAATAATTCTATTCGGGGATCATTGTAGTATCTTTTAATTAAGAAACGCAAGCACTTTTTCACAACCTAAAAATGCTATTCTGGTTCCGCTTTTTTGGCATTTCACCAAGACTACAAGCCTGCAAATTATTTGACAAAAGCTGCATAGTATATGATTCACTCTAATATCTACACACCATAGTATCTTATGGGTAACCTTTGATCTTATTAACTAAGAATTTACTTTCTATGAATAAAACAGATCACGTGATGATATGGTGAGCTAGATATTCCCGCCCAGTCTATCTATGTTCTTTCCAAGAAGAAATAATGTTAACTATAGCATCCTCTAGTTATGAAGTTTGTTATCAAAGCATTTTAAGTAGATATCGTGGATGGATAATTCTTCCACATTACTTAGTTCCACTAATCAACCGCTCAACAACAAATATAGTGCTTCACATGTATATAAAAATATTGGTAAAAGACGTTTCTGCATGTACCTACTTCTCTTTTGTCCAGATATAACGCACCCAAATGGACTCTGGTTTTTCATTGACAGGATATGTACGCATACCAAAACATCAACGGAAAAAACTGCTGTTATTTTTGGCACTTTACAGATGGAAATAAATATAACCATGCCAGATGGCAATGCATATTTGAAATTTATGCTTATGGAAGTTGGAAGATGCAGAAGTAATGTGAATGCACATAGACTATTATCCAAATCACCATCACTCATCAAAACATCATTCTGTTTGTGCATCACTAATAATACATGTATGGCACACTCCTAAGAAAAGAAAAAAAAACAATTTTATTACTCTACATGTTGACAATAAGAACAATGATCATTTACGATGTGTAAGTGTGTAACAATAGTCCCATTTTTAGTCAGCTTTCATTATACATCATACTGAATCCAAAATTCTAGAACAATTATTACCATATATCATATATGTGTAGTATATGCAATTTTCTCTATACGGAACTATTATGCACAAACATATATTGGGCTGGAAGAATGGGAAACACCTGATAAGCTGGGCTAGAAGACACCTGATAAGTTATAACCAATCTTTGAGCAATAGGACAACTACACAGACCACCAAACATATGGACAACAAATTGGATGCATGATTATGAAAAGAAGATGACAAAACCAGAATGGATTACGCTCACAGAAGGAAAAGACAAGTAGAAATCCTTTAGATCCTCAAAGAAAGCGGAACTAAGGTTTGTTACCAGAAGAAAAAATTGACCTTAGTGTGGATGAATCTCCACTCAAAATTATACTTGGGTCCATGAGTTCAGAACTCTATGATGGACACCTACATGTAGAAGTGAACGACATCAGCTGCTTGTAGTCATGTATGGAACGACATTGGAACCGAAGAGTTGCGGTCTGGTAGCAAAATGGCTTGATGAAAGTGGGCAAAACCACACTGAGGCAGATGAAGTTCATCAGCATAAGGAAACTCATAACGATCATCCTTTTGGAAGACTTGTCGCCGGTGTCGTCTCACCTCTGATTCTGTCCTTTGGCGCCTAGTCCCCGGCCTGTTTCTCTCCAGACCGGTGGAAGAGGTTGTAGAGCTCTCCCAATCAGAATTGGACCCAAGGATCCTAATTAAGGCAATCCATGGACTTCCTTTGGTCGATGCATGCTTACCCGCATGCAGGTATATGAAAGGCATCAGGCACGCCCTACTCTCCTAGGTTAGGTTACCAGAAAAGCTTCAGTTGCGGCTTGGAGGCATCTAATTCTTGTGTGTACGTGTGTGTGATATGATGGTTGAAGTTAGTTTTCTGTACGTGCACCTAGCAAGCTGAAGCAGATTTCCAAAATTGCCATAAAGCTTGCCAACCTCACCTAACAAAGTATTTTGGAGTCCTCTCTTGGATCTGGCTCTCCACCTCGCTAATTGCTGATCTGTGCAGACGTGCCAATTGCTCCATCTTCTTTTCTTGGTGCTTTGCTGTGCTAATTACTGATCTGGTGCTCCGTGGTGTTTCATGTTCCACCGCTTCTTTGCATGGCAACAGCCGACTGCATGTCCGCGTCAGCTTTCATCGTCAGGTTGATGCTGCCGTAACAGCAACCACTATGGCAGCCGCTATTTCTCCTACAGGAACGCCCATGTGCGGCTCGGTCCAGTCAGACGCAACCATTATGGCAGCTGCAATGTCGCCCACCGGAACGCTCGTGTTCGGCTCCGTCCGGCCAGGCGTAAACACCTCCGCCACCATGTGGAACAAATGAGTTTTCCCTAGCATCGCTTGATGACAAAAGATGACTCCAGTGCACGAAACAAAGGCTTTAATGGCATCGACGTAGAGCAACAGAAATTCGCCGTGTCCATGCGAGCTCTTAAGCTGCTACGCCACGGATACAAACATGTGAAATCTCCAATGACACGCATATAGTATCAAGGCCTTGGGTGCACACTTTTTTTTGCAGGCCATGCAGGCATGTACGAAGGTTTTTTGTTCCACATAAATGCATGCATGCATGCATATAGCAAAGCTATGCGCACGTACTCTTTCTTGAACTGAGGAGCCCATGTCCCTTTATGCATCAGCGCACATAATTTTTTTTAACTGAGAATTGCATGCCCTTATTTTTTTTAAATTAGAGCAGCCCACGTCCTAACTTTGGCTACAGGCAGCGAAACGTTTTCTTTCAATATAACTATAATGGCAGTGGTGGGTAATTTTCTGACTTATAATCTTATCTAATGGCTATAAAAACATGACCTATTAAATTGACGGACGGATGTTTCTAATTTTTGTGGTAATTTGAAACCTATTTCTCTTCTTCTGGTTAACCCGTCAAGTACTTTTTATATATAAATAGATTATGATTAGGAAGATAATGATACTTCTTATAATCTTGAAATTCTTTATGGCACCAACTTGAAGGAATATGATAATAATTGTTATACTATTGGTGCTATTCATATTATTGATGGTAATAGTGATTATTGTAATGATATGCAAACCCACAACCTTGGGGATACTATGTTTGATTGGAATGACATGTTTGAGAATTTATTTGCTACAAATAATGTATGTCCTAAGCTTGGGGATACTATGCTTAATGAAGATGATCTTTTTATTTCCCCTACTTTTGATGAGCAAAATTATTATGATGATGGCATGCCTTCTATCTATGATGATTGCAATAATAATGAAAGTGGGTTTGGCAGAATGTCAACTTTAGGCAATAATTATCCCACTATTTTGAAGAGTGTTAAATCTTATTTTAATAATGAAAATGGATGTGGAGAGGTCATGACTTTATTTAATGTTGAATCCACTACTTTGGAAGAGGTTTCAATTGATTATGATGGGAACGAAGTTGCTACTTATGATGATTATTGCGATGATACTTATGTTATGAAAAGTGATGATGATTATTATTATAATACTTGTCATAATTATGAATACCTTTTTTCTGAACATTACACTTTTAATGTGGAAACAATTTTTAGTATTCAAGTTTCATATGATACTCCCAATATTATGAATGAGAAGAAATTTGCTTATGTGGAGAGTAATAAATTTTCTATACTTGTGGATCTTGAAAAGAATGTTTTATGTGATAGTTATATTGTTGAATTCACTGATGATGCTACTGAAAATTATTGAGAGAGGAACATATGCTTGTAGGAGTTGCAATAATATCAAGTTTCCTCTCTATGCGTTTAAAGTTTTGAAGTTATGCTTGTTTTGCCTTCCTATGCTAGTTGATTTTTGCTCTCATAAATTGTTTGCTCACAAAATCCCTATGCATAGGAAGTGGGTTAGGCTTAAATGTGCTAGTCATATGCTTCATTATGCTCCAATTATTTTTCAATTCATCATTTTTATGTGAACATCATTGAAATCATCATGCCTAGCTTAAAAAGGCTTTAAAGAAAAACGCTTGTTGGGAACAACCCAATACTTACCCCTACTGTTTTTGTGTGTCCACATGATCAAGCTACTGTGGTAAACATGTTTTATATGTTTTCTTTCAATAAAGTGCCAAGTAATGCCTTTGCGATAGTGTGGATGATAGTTGATACGTCCAATTTGCATCATGATTTCCTATTGTTATTCAATATAAGAAATATGTCAACTTGCGACCTTTTCTTAGTGACCCTGGGTAAATTGGTCGTAAATCTACAACCATTTAGATCCAAGTGGTCGTAAGCTATTTGGGAGGGTCCAAACCCTAAACCATAACGAACATTTTAGTCAAAAATATCATAATTCTCTTACACGAAATGGTCATAAAGCAGAAAGGAGTGATTGACAGCCTTATTTCTAGGTGATTACGACCAATCTAGATGGTCATGATGTTATAAATATGGATGCAATTATATGACTGGACGTCCACATCATCATTTTTGCCTACGTGTTCTGTCTAGTTGTCACAGCTGGACTGCCACATCATCATTTTCGCCTACATGTCCTATCCGGTTGTCATTTTCGCTTATGTGTCACTTGATTTCAAGACTAAACTGACCTATTGGGCCTACTAGTTACGCACGGGAACAGCTAACATGTGGTCCCAACCAAACTATGACGTAGGACCCGCCACACACCGGCTAGACCCAGTCTGAGTTGTGGGGCCTACTGGATGACAAGTGGGCCCAAGCTGACATGTGCTACCAATGTTCAGCAATGGTGGCGATAAAATGCAACAAAAAAGGGGCAGCCTGGAGTCGATCCTGCGACCTAACCATCTAACAGGTCGAACCAGAATACTAGGCCACAACGTTACATGTGCTAGACTCAAGCACCAGCCCTCTTTAAACCGAAATTTCATCGATGGCCCTGGACCGCGATGAGCGGACAGAAACGGCCCGAAAGTCGGCCTGTAGAGCCAGCGCGCGCGCTGAGAGATACCTGGGCTGGCTGTGGATTTTTTTTACTGTTTTCATTTCTAGAGATTAAATTTGTCCTCCAAATTGACAGAAATCAATTTAAAAAAATGTATAATTAGTCCTAGTCATTATAGACCATTTGGAACCATTTTTTTACAATGAAAATACAATCTTGCCCATGAGTATATATTGCTTTAGTAGGGACTTTAGGGGATTTTGAATTAGGGTTTTGGGGTTTTGTCTTTTTAAATAATGGACTCGCCTTACTGACTAGTGGGACACGCCATGTGGGACCTGCCCTACTGACTAGTGTTAAAAATGATAATCAAATATTTGAAAAATGTTAAAATTGTAAAGAAAAAAAGGTTAAATGTGTATAGAAAAAATGTTGACCATGTATTAAAAAAATGATGAGAATAGAGAAAATGTGTGTCACATATACGAAAAATGTATACGAAAAAATATAATGTGTATGAAAAAAGTTGACCATGTATGTAAAAAATGTTAATCCAAGCATTCGAAAAATATGTTAACCAATTTTTTTATTAACTGTAGACCATGTTTTCAAGAACTGTTAAGCTTGCATTTTAAAATGTTAAATATATATAGAAAAATGGAGTGGTTCCATTTTGCAACAAATATTTGCCATTCCAAGATACATGATAGCTCATTTTTTTAGAACACTTTTTTAAAAATATTTTTCGTATTCTAAGTTGGTTATTTTCCCCAGAAACTAGATCACATATAATGACACAATGCGAAGGATTTCTATTTTTTTCATTTTTTTTGAATTTTCTATGCCCGTTTCAAAATACGGTCAAAACGGCGGGCATGACCGTTCGTAGCTAGGGGTTGAATCTTGCAAAAATTTCGGCGAATCTCTAATGAAATAGATGCTTTAGTACCTATAAATGATTTTTGGAAAAAATAAAGAGCAAACTATGAGGCAGCTGTAGTTCAAATTTGACCCGCTTCGTGCTGAATCGGTGGAAATTTGTCTTTTCACAAGAGGTGGATCAAAAGCGTTTGACACCCAACCATTTGGTCAATTGTATATTAAATGTTGTCTAATATTTTATAAAAATGCTAAGGTCTAATTTTGCAACAAATATTTGGTAGGTCCTTCACAAAAAAACTCATTTTTGGCACTCAGAAAATGGAAAACGATTTTTTTATGAAAAGAAAATGTAAACTCTCTTTGGCAACATTGTTTGCCATTCCAAGATGCACCCTTGTGCACGATTTGGAATCATTTGAACAAACTATGCTATGAATGTGGCCATAAGATTGATCATTTGGCTTGAAACCATGAATCTTTACACATGATAGCACTTTTCTAAGAACTCTTTTTTAAAATAATTACCATATTACAAGTTTATTATTTTTCCTGGCAACTTGGTCACATATAATGATACGCGATTTTCCAATTTTTTGATTTTTTTTGAATTCTTTATGCCGATTTCAATACGCGGTCAAAACCACGGGCATGACCGTTCGTAGGTACGGGTGGAATCTTACAAAACTCATAGTGTTTCTCTGTTGAAATATATACATGTGTACCTAAAAATAATTTTTGGAAAAAAATAATGAGCAAACTATGAAGTAGCTGTAGTTCAAATTTGACCCGGTTCCTGCTGATTCGGCACAAATTTGTCAATTTCACGAGAGGTGTATGGAAACCTTTTTACATGGAACAATTTGGTGATTTGTACATCAAAATGTGTTCTATTATTTTTGAAAAATGTTGTGGTATAGTTTTGCAACAAATATTTGGTAGTTTCTTCACAAAAAAACTCATTTTGGGCACTCAGAAAATGAAAACTGCTTTTTTTGTTCAAAGAAAATGAAAACTCCCTTTGGCAACATTGTTTGCCATTCCAATATGCACCCTTGTGCACAATATGAGATCATTTGACAAACTGTGCCATGAATGTGGCCATAACATCGGTCATTTGGCTTGAAAACCATAAAACTTCACACATGATAGCTCATTTCTGAGAAGACTTTTTTTAAGGTATTTACCATATTACAAGTTTGTTATTTTCCCTAGAGACTAGGTCACATATAATGACACAATGAAAAGGCTTTCCATTTTTTTGATTTTTTTAAATTCTTTATGCCAATTTCAAAACGTGGTCAAAACCACGGGCATGACCGTTCATAACTACGGGTGGAATCTTACAAAACTCATAGTGTTTCTCTGATGAAATCTATACATGTGTACCTAAAAATGAATTTTGGAAAAAATAATGAGCAAACTATTAAGTAGCTGTAGTTCAAATTTGACCCGGTTCCTCCTGATTTGGTACAAGTTGGTTTAAATGGCCAAAAAAAGCTAGAAAGATCGGAAATGCATACAAGTTGGTTATCATCCATAAAATGTGGTATAACTTGAGTGAAAATTTTAGTGGTGCCATTTTGCAAAATATTATTGGTAGTTGCTTCATAAACCCCCTTTGTTTTTAGCACTTAGAGATATTTTAAATGACACCCGTAGTATCGAACCAATCAGGACGTCTCCCCTGGATCACCCTACTATAGGCGATCTGAACCGTCCGATCGTCTCGGATCCAACGGCAGCCTTCACCCCCTCACCGTCTCACCCACGTAGCCCTAACACAACGCGCACTGCTCCTTCTCTCGTCCCCCTCTCTCCTACGCACCCACAGCCGCCGCCCTTTCCCTCCCTCAGATATTGATCTGCCGCCACCCCCATCGTCGACGACCCTCACCATATACGGGGTCGAGCTTCTCCTCCCCTCTCCCTCCCACAGATCTCTCTCGCCCTCGTCCTAGGGTTCAAGCTCCTCTCGATCCCTCTCGAAGCTCCCGCGTCCCACCCTGCACCCTCCCCCTTCCACTCCCGAACCCTGCAGCCCATCGGCCGAGTCCGGATCTGATTCCTCGAATTCTGATCTACCAGCTCGAAGCGGAGTTGGGGCGGGAGCAAGCTCGCGGGGAAGGAAGGATGCCGAAGGCCGCGGGCGATGCCAAGCTCCTGATCCAGTCGCTCACCAAGGCCTACGCCACCACGCCGATGAATCTCAAGGTAATTTTCATTTTCTTTCCCTAGCAGTATTTTTTTTCCTCTGCCACTAGCGACTGTTGGGTTACTGATGTGATTCTCGTGCTCCGCAGATCATTGACCTGTACGTGGTTTTCACCGTGGCCACTGCCCTGGTTCAGGTAATTTTTGCCCCTTTCTGAGGATACATGAGCCCTGATTTGGGATGGAGAAGAGTAGCATACTGAGTTTAGGAAATCAATTATGCGGCATGGCACCATACCTGGTGATCTGCTAGAGCTATGCACTGATTCCATGGACGACATATGTCTTGTATGTTTATTGTACCATAGTTCTAAGCTTCAAAATTTGCAGTAGGCTATCGGCTTGCAAGAATCTGATGCACCTAGTAGTGCATAAAAATGTCTGATATGTGTTCTCTAGCCAGACTCTTAGGTTTCAGCACATATTTTTTTACTCACTAGCCCTGTGTTCAACGGAAAAGTTACAAGTCCTCTATCTATCCCTAGTTGCAATATAAACCTTGACTTGGTAGCGTAGAGCCATTTGCAAACTACTGAATTTCCCCTTTATGTGACAAAACATGTCGGTAGGATAAGCGTATGTACGTCCTACCTCCTGGCCGCCCTCTTCGACCTCATCCTGGTAGTAACGACGTCTACCTCCCTCTCTCGATTAAGCGTATGTACGTATGTATTCATGAGCCACCGACGACGATGATGCTTTTGCTGTGCAATTGTTTATCACCCCTCGTAACTTGTGTATTTAGCCGTTACTACTAAAAGTTTTGCATTTGAGAGCTGGGTAGGTAGGATCTTAGGATCATCAACTCTTGTACACTGTTTTAACTGGTTCTGCATTTGTACATACATGTGTACAGCTGTAAATCCAAGTGTACATGCTGTCTTTTGTAGGCTTATTCCAGGTTGTGGTTGCTTGTCCTAAAATATGACAGGGTCTGTTTTTTTTTAATATCCTCGTCCACTGAGCTATATGCGCTATGTACTATTGAAGAAGATTTCATATTCAGTGCCTTTGTAACTGTTGTCTTTAGCCTGAAGCTTTCTATTCTTTATCAATTTTGCCATGTTTCTCATTGATTATGCTCCTCCCCGCAGTGGCGTCCAGACCAGCAGCCGCCCTAGATCCTCTCTCCACACTGTGGCCTATGGCGTCCACCGGTGGATCCGTCGTTGTGGCGCTCGTCGTGGGCTTCCTCGTGGGCACCAACCCACGGTGGCACGTCTGTGTCGTCGCCATGCCACAGAAGCTGTAGGTCGACGAGCTCGTCACCGTTCACCTCTTCAAGGACAACCCATTCGAACCTTGTTGTGAGATACGACCGACTCCCCCCCTTCCGTTCCTAGTTGTCCGTGAGCTGGGCACTCGAGATGAGATGTACATGTCCCAACCTCCCTCCCTCCCTTGTGTGAATATGCTCTCAAGTAGTCATCTGTGTGAATTGACGTATGATAAGAACTCAGATTCACTAATTGTCTAAGATATTTCATTAGGATCTTTAAACTACTTGAGGTACATAAACTGCCCACACCACCAATGTGTGTAGTTCTTGGGCCCTTTTGGTAGTTGGTTCTCAGCAGGACTATAGAGTTGATAGTATGCTACTATGCATCACCATTTATGAGTTATGCAGAATAAGAATTAAAATTTGCTGCAATTCACATGCTTTGTACCTTTACTTCCAATTTAAGATACACTCTTACTTTTTTCTCTCCTGTATAGCAGAACTGTTTGTATCAAACAAATCATGACATCTGCTTCTTTTCAAACAAATCAATGAGTTAATGGATGATGGTTTCTAATTTGCTCCTCACAACTTATTATTTTGTTGTATATCTGTTCTGATGGTTACTAATTTCAAAGGCAGGTGGATGGCTGATGTTGAACTCATGATGGCATTATTTGCAGGACAAGTATGAGTGTGTGGTGAAGGCCACTGGCAATCTAGAGAAGCAAGTTCTGTCCTTGGTTTTGCTCTATTGGTGAAGCGTCCTCACTGCTATTCTGCAGGAGAATCTGGGATGCACCTCCAACGCCTTAAAATCCAGCAGAAAAAAGGTTTGGTTTTGCTCCTCAATAATATCAATCTAGTTTGCTACAGTATATGCAAATACAGTTGGGGATTCAGTTGTCGACTTGTGTAATCGTGCCATAAATTGGCACGACTTTGTTTGCATCATCATGTACAGGACCCTGCCGTGTTTGCGACATATCCACCGACACTGGGCCACTTCTGGTACAGGTGAACCGTTTCCCCTCTCTACTCATCCATGGAAGCATGTTCGTGTGTTTCATTCAGACCGTGATATAAGACACAATGTAGGCAGCATGTAAGCTAGATTGTCTTTTCTTCTTATTCCTAAAATTTGAGAATTGAACAACTTCTCAGGCTGCTACCTTGGAAGCAGCCTACGTGTGTGTATTAGGCTTTCTAGGTGTGGTCCTATGTGCTACTTTGGAATTTTCTTGCTCTCCTGTGAACTGTTCTATTTTTCAACAGTTTTGGTGGTTCAGGCTAGCAAGAGTCCTTGCTTGATCAATGTGGTCTTTTGAAAACCACCATGAGAGCAGGCTAGCTAATTTTCTACAGTTAATTACCTGCTTGCATCTACCATTGACCTGAACAGTGGTAATTGAGCACCACCACTACTAGTATAACTCAGCTTTATTTCCTAATCGGTAGGTATCTAGTACTAGTAGATTCAGAATATGTAGTCCTGAGAATTAAAGGGAGCAGCAGTAAATGAGTCAAACAAAAATATCCATCTACAAAAGTCGGTGTATGTTTGATCAGATTCGGTTTGCTCTGTTGCTAAAGCTCCTCTTTGCTCAAACCATTTTCGCACCAAATGCAGAATGTTTTGTTTTTATTTTGTTCCTAATTGATCTGTTTATAACCTGTAGATGTTGTCCTTTGTTCATTGAAGTGCTGACTGCTGGAACAAGCTCCATGATGAAGAAGCTAGAACCCACACCCAGCAAAGAGTAGCTCATTGGAGCTTGTTATTTTTTGTTATTTTTGTGTATTAGAAAACTGGATACTACGTATTATTGTAATGTACCAAGTTTGGCTATATTGAGAAATATTCTGCATTTATAGCCTCTGTTAGAACTGGAAATTGACTGAAAATGACGCATATACAGAACTGAGGAGTGATGAGTACTAAATTAAAAAGCCATGGCTGAGTCCCAAAAAAACCTAGACTGTAAAAGGCCGAGGCCAAAAAAAAAAACTGGACTGTAAAAGGCCAATGGCCAAAAAAATTACTGGACTGTAAAAGGCCGAGGCCCAACAAGAAATTGAATGTCAAATTCCATAGAAATAAAAAGGCCGAATTGCTGGGCTTTGCCCATGCAGCTGACAAAAATTAACAAGGGAAAATATATTAAATGGGCTAAATTATTGGGCTGGACCCATATAGACGGCTGGACTGGGCTGATTCTAATCTATGACCTTTTCATTTGGTAGCAAAAAGGTCACAAATAGAAAATAATGACCATTCAGTGACCAATATTGACGGTCGCAAGTTGACATATTTCTTATAGTGATTTATTATGTTTTTGATCATTATTTCACTTTATGGTACAATTCTTATGCCTTTTATCTCTTAATTTGCAAGATTTACATGAAGAGGGAGAATGCCGGCAGCTGGAATTCTGGACCTGAAATAGCCACATCAGAGATACCTAATCTACAGAGCTCCAATTGACCTGAAATTTCACGGAGATTTTTTATTGAATATATAAAAAATACTGGAGAAAAGAGATAACAGATGGGACACACCAGCTGCCCACAAGGCAGTCGGGTGCCCCCCCGGGCGCGCCCTAGTCCCTTGTGGGGCCCACAGCAGGCCTCTGGCTCCCTCCTTCTGCTATATGAAGCCATTTGCCCTACAAAAAAAATCAAGAGAAGACTTTCGGGATGAAGCGCTGCCATCTCGAGGCGGAACCTAGCCAGGAGCTATTTTCCTCTCCGACGGGGATACTTCCCTCCGGGAGTGGGAAATCGAAGCCATCGACATCACCAACAATCCTCTCATCATGGGAGGACCAATCTTCATCAACATCATCATGAGCACGATCTCATCTCAAATCCTAGTTCATCTCTTGTATTCAATCTTTGTCTCAAAACCTCAGATTGGTAGCTGTGGGTTGCTAGTAGTGTTGATTACATCTTTTAGTTGATGCTAGTAGGTTTATTTGTTGGAAGATTATATGTTCAGATCCTTAATGCTATTCAATACCCCTCTGATCTTGACCATGAATATGATTTGTGAGTAGTTACTTTTGTTCTTGAGGACATGGGAGAAGTCTTGTCATAAGTAATCATGTGAATTTGGTATTCGTTCAATATTTTGATGATATGTATGCTGTCGCTTCCTTTAGTGGTGTCGTGTGAACATCGAGTACATGACACTTCACCATCCTTGGGCCTAAGGGAAAGCATTGTGGAGTAACAATTAGATGATGGGTTGCTAGAGTGACAGAAGCTTAAACCCTAGTTTATGTGCTATTTCGTAAGGGGCTGATTTGGATCCATATGTTTCATGCTATGGTTAGAGTTATCTTAATTCTTCTTTCGTAGTTGTGGATGCTTGCAAGAGGGGGTAATCATAAGTGGGAGGCTTGTTCAAGTAAGAACATCACCCAAGCACCGGTCCACCCACATATCAAATTATCAAAGTAGCGAACGCAAGTCAAACAAACATGATGAAAGTGACTAGATGAAATTCCCATGTGTCCTGAAGAATGCTTTGCTTATTATACGAGTTCGTTTCGGCTTGTCCTTTGCTACAAAAAGGATTCGGCCACCGTGCTGCACTTTTTGTTACCGGTACTATTTGTTACTTGTTATGAATTATCTTGCTATCAAAACTATCTGTTACCGCTTCTTTCAGTACTTGCAGAGAATACCTTGCTGAAAACCGCTTGTCATTTCCTTCTGCTCCTTGTTGGGTTCGACACTCTTACTTATCGAAAGGACTACGATTGATCCCCTATACTTGTGGGTCATCAAGACTCTTTTCTGGCGCCGTTGCCGGGGAGTGAAGCGCATTTGGTTAGTGGAATTTGGTAAGGAAACATTTATATTATGTGCTGAAATTTATTGTCAGTTGTCACTATGGAAAGTAATCCTTTGACGGGCTTGTTTGGGGTATCTTTACCTCGACCGGAAGCAATAAGAGCTGCTCCTCAACCTATTGAACCTACTGAAAATATTTATTATGAAATTCCTGCAGGTATGATAGAGAAAATGCTAGCTAATCCTTATGCAGGAGATGGAACGGTACATCCTGATATGCACTTGATCTATGTGGATGAAATTTGTGGATTGTTTAAGCTTGCAGGTTTATCAGGAGATGGAGTTAAGAAGAAAGTATTACCTTTATCTTTGGAGGGAAAGGCATTGACATGGTATAGGCTATGTGATGATACTGACACATGGGACAGGAACCGGTTGAAGCTGGAATTCCACCAGAAATTTAATCCTATGCATTTGGTTCATCGTGATCGGAATTATATATATAATTTTTGGCCTCGTGAAGGAGAAAGTATCGCTCAAGCTTGGGGGAGGCTTAAGTATATGTTGCACACATGCCCCAATCATGAGCTCACAAGAGAAATAATTCTTCAAAACTTTTATGCTCGGCTTTCTTATAATGATCAATCCATGCTCGATACTTCTTCTGCTGGTTCCTTTATGAAGAGAACTGTTGAATCCAGATGGGGTCTTCTTGAAAGAATTAAATGCAACTATGAAGATTGGGAAATCAACAAAGGTAATGAGTCAGGTATAAACCTTGAGTTTGATTGTGTTAAACCTTTTATGGAAACTGATGCTTTTTGTAAGTTTAGTACAAAATATGGACTTGACTCTGAGATAGTAGGTACCTTTTGTGAATCTTTTGCTGCTCACGTTGATCTCCCTAAGGAGAAATGGTTTAAATATCATCCACCTATTGAGTTGAAAGAAGAACCTTTTAGTGTTAAAGAAGAAACAATTGTTTACCATGTTGATCCAGTTGTGCCTATTGCTTATATTGAGAAACCTCCTTTCCCTGTTAGGATTAAGGAACATGCTAAAGCTTCAATTGTGGTTAATAAGAGTAACATTAGAGCATCTAGACCTTCTGAACAAATTAAAGTTAAACCTATTGTTGCAATGGTTAAAGATCTTTTGGTTGATAATATTGATGGACATGTCATATATTTCTGTGATGAAGCAACTAGAATTGCTACGCCAGACCCTAAAGATAAAAACAAACCTATAGTTGGCATGCCTGTTATTTCTGTTAAAATTGAAGATCATTGCTATTATGGTTTATGTGATATTGGTGCTAGTGTGAGTGCTATTCCTTTTACTCTCTATCAAGAAGTCATGAATGATATTGCACCTATTGAGATTGAAGATATTGATGTTATTATTAAGCTTGCAAATAGAGATACTATTTCACCACTTGGGATTGTTAGAGATGTTGAAGTCTTATCTGGTAAGATCAAATACCCTACTGATTTTCTTGTTCTTGGATCACCATCAGATGATTTTGTCCGATTATATTTGGTAGACCCTTCTTGAATACTGTTAATGCTAAGATTGATTGCACTAAAGAAATTCTTAGTTTTAATTTTGGTGAGATGTCTCATGAGTTTAATTTCTCTAAGTTTCGTAGACAACCTCATGATAAAGAATTGCCTAGTAATGATGAAATTATTGGTCTTGCTTCTATTGTTGTGCCTCCTACTGATCCTTTAGAACAATATTTGCTTGAGCATGAGAATGACATGGATATGAATGAAAGAAATGAAATAGATGAATTGTTCTTTAAACAAGCACCTATCCTTAAACATAATTTGCCTGTTGAAACCTTGGGAGGTCCACCTCCACCCAAGGGTGATCCTGTGTTTGAATTGAAGTAATTACCAGATACTCTTAAATATGCTTATCTTGATGAAAAGAAGATATATCCTATTATTATTAGTGCTAACATTTCAGAGCATGAAGAAAAGAGATTACATAAAACTCTGAAGAAGCACCGTGCCGCTATTGGATATACTCTTGATGATCCTAAGGGCATTAGTCCCACTTTATATCAGCATAAAATTCATATGGAGCCTGGTGCTAAACCCGTTGTTGATCATCAAAGAAGGCTGAATCCTAGAATGAAGGATGTGGTAAGAACTAAAATATTAAAGCTTCTGGAAGCAGGTATAATTTATCCCATAGCTGATACTAGATGGGTAAGTCCTGTTCATTGTGTTCCTAAAAAAATGAGGTATTACCGTTGTTCCTAATGATAAAAATGAGCTTATCCCACAAAGAATTGTAATTGGTTATAGGATGGTAATTGATTTCAGGAAATTAAATAAAGCTACTAGAAAAGATCATTACCCCTTGCCTTTTATTGATCAAATGTTAGAATGATTGTCTAAGCATACACACCATGCGGGAGACCGAACAACACACAAGGTATTACAATCTGGTTTTTATTGGCCTACTCTTTTCAAGGATGCACGTAAGTTCGTCCTTTCTTGTGATGAATGTCAAAGAATTGGTAATGTTGGTAGACGTCAAGAAATGCCTATGAATTGTTCACTTGTTATTGAACCATTTGATGTTTGGGGTTTTGATTATATGGGACCTTTTCCTAAATCCAATGGGTATACTCATATTTTAGTTGTTGTTGATTACGTTACTAAGTGGGTAGAAGCTATTCTAACTAGTAGTGCTGATCATAACACTTCTATTAAAATGCATAAAGAAGTTATTTTCCCGAGGTTTGGAGTCCCTAGATATTTAATGACTGATGGTGGTTCACATTTAATTCATCGTGCTTTCCATAAGTTGCTTGCTAAATATGATGTTAACCATAGAATTGCATCTCCTTATCATCCTTAGTCTGGTGGTCAAGTTGAATTAACTAATAGAGAAATAAAATTGAATTTGCAAAAGGCCGTTAATAGATCCAGAAAGAATTGGTCTAAGAAACTTGATGATGCATTATGGGCTTGTAGAACTGCATATAAAAATCCTATGGGTATGTCTCCATATAAAATAGTTTATGGAAAAGCATGTCATTTACCTCTTGAATTAGAACATAAAGCTTATTGGGCAATTAAAGAACTTAATTATGATTTTAAACTTGCCGGTGAGAAGAGGTTATTTGATATTAGCTCCTTACATGAATGGAGAACCCAAGCCTATGATAATGCTAAGTTGTTTAAAGAAAAAGTTAAAAGATGGCATGACAAAAGAATTCAAAAACGGGAATTCAAAGTAGGTAATCATGTTTTATTATACAATTCTCGTTTGAGATTCTTTGCAGGAAAACTTCTCTCTAAATGGGAAGGGCCTTATGTCATCAAAGAAGTTTATCACTCCGGAGCCATCAAAATAAATAACTCCGAAGGAAATAATCCGAGAGTGGTGAATGGGCAAAGAATTAAGCATTATATTTTAGGTACTCCCATGAATATTAAAACTAGTATTATTGAAACAATTACACCAGAAGAACACATCAAAGAGTCCTTCCGGAATGCCCCAGAACCCTGAAAAGGGGTAGGTATGTGATACAGTTAGTAAACGGACTCCAAAAATTCCATAAAAATTATTTCTGTCAGTTTTGGAATATTAGAAAAAATACAAAAATAAGAAACAGCCGAGGGGACCCACGTGTCGCCCACAAGGCAGCAGGGCACGACCCCCCCGGGGCGCGCCATGGTGCCTTGTGGGCCCCACGTGTGCCCTCCCGACTCCGTTTTCTTCCCGTATGCTTGTTTTGCAAGATTAAAATTCTTTATATATACTCCCGTTTGTTTTGACCACCGCATCATGAGTTTCTCCTCTGTTCTTGTTTCGGGCTATTTTTCGGACAGATCTAGGTCACCATGACGTCTCCAAGCTCGTCCAAGGACAAGTTCTATGAGAAGGTCATCAACCCATACCTACCGGAGGTGATGAAGCACCCTCAAGCCATTGAGATGCATGAGGGGGTGCTCCACATCCGGGACGTTCAAGGACCTAAGAAGACCGGGAGCGAGAAGGCCAGGCTGGAAGCAGTGGAACAGGAGATCTTCAAGTGCCAGGGCATGGTGGAGCGTGGACTTTGTGCTAACCACTCCATGATCACGGAATTCATCCGTGAGCACAAGGTGGACGGCAAGAATATTGGGGACGTCATCTTCAAGCTCAATGATCGGATTGATTATCTTTAGGCCCAAATATATGATCTAAAAAACCAAAAAAATTAATATGAGGCCAAGTTCAAAGGTATGAGTTCTGCTGCAAATTCTAGGACTCCGGAAATACGTTCGTCCTTTTATGATGGAGAGCCTATGCCTTGGAAGACGAAGGATAAGCCCACCACCACACCATCACCACCATCACCAAAGAAGGAGACTTGAGTACATGGGTATGGTCACTCCCCTTGGCTTGCTCCAAGCTTGGGGGAGGCGCCCCAGTATCGTATCACCATCACTTTTTCATCATCATTATCTATCTTAGTTCGATCCTTAGTTATTTCGTGCTTTAGAGGAATGAAGTTTTAGTATGATTTAGTTTCGAGTGCTTGCTATGTGATCTATCTGTCTATGTAATTGTGTGTGAAAGTTATATAATAAAGAGTAGTTTGAGTTCAGTGTTTTGCTTTTGATGATCCAATCTTAGAAATAAAGAAAGAATAAAAATAAGATCATATGCTAATCTCATGGGGAGTGATGACTTCACATAAAAGAAGTATAATTGATAAAACTTGTTGGAGATTGACAAACATAGCATTGGTCATTCTAGGAATTTATGAAAAAGTAATAAAGGAAGAGAGGTCTCACATATAAATACACTATCTTGGACATCTTTTATGACTGTGAGCCCCCATCAAATATTCTATGTCAATTAGTTGACGTTGGACAAGGAAGACAATGTAATGAGTTATGTTTGCCTATATTCACATAGAAGTTATATTGTTTTGGATCCTCTAACATGTGGTGTTTGCCCCCTATCTTTGCTAGCTAAAACTCCGCACCAAGTAGAGATACTACTTGTGAATCCAAAAACCCTTAAACCGAGTTTCATGCCATGAGAGTCGACTATATCTACCTATGGATTGAAAAAGATCCTTCAAGTAAGTTGTCATCGGTGCAAAAGCAATAAAAATTGCTCCTAAATATGTATGAACTTTTATTGTAAGGGAAAATAAGCTTTGTACGATCTTGTGATGGTGGAGCAATAAAAGCAACATACTGCATAATAAAGGTCGCTATCACAAGGGGCAATATAAAGTGACGTTCCTTTACATTAAGAGCTTGCACATCCAAAAACAAAAAGCGCATGAAAACCTCTGCTTCCCTCTGCGAAGGGCCTATCCTTTACTTTATGTATTTACTTTCATTCAAGAGTCAACAGTATTTGTAACACCCCCGGTGATTAGTGACAGTAATCACTTTTGATAATGACATGTTAGCATGATAAACAGTGCATAATCATCATTTGCATCATATTGCATTTCAACTCCTAAGTCAAATTCAAATTTAAATGAAAGTGAAATGTAAAATTTGTCCAACATAAAAACTAAAATGTTCAGTAAATAACAAATATTGCAGAGACCATTCTAAAATTGTAATCAACATTTAATAAATTAATTAGGTGACCCAAACCTCTTTTAACAGTGGCTGAAAATAATATTTACAAGCCTTTTAATTAATCTAGATCGAATATGAAATGATGTTTTGCCCAAACTAGTTTTTGGTGTTAGGGTATAGTGCACTGGTATTTAAGGACTAGCTCAGACTTTTTACAAAATCCATTTGGGGCCTAAACAATTAACAGAACAGAAAAGAAAAAGAAACAGAAAAGAGAAAAAAGGAAAAGGCCTAAATGATCTACTGTACACTCGGCCTGCTTGCTACAGCGCCGGCCCAGCCCGTCCTCGCACCGTCCCCCACCTCTCGCACTGCTCCTCGCCTCGCTGTCGAACACCCTGCGCGCGCCGCACGCACGCACCCGGCCCCCCTCTCCCCCTGCTCGACAACGCGCCGCGCCCGCCGCGAGGATAAGGGCAAGCGCCGCAGCCCTCTGGTGCCTTTCTCGCCCCACTCTTTCCCCTCCCTCGCTCGCTTGCCGCCATGGCCGACGCAGCCATCGCCATTGCTCCATCGCCCGCGTAGCCACCGCCTCTGCCTCGCCACTGCGACGTGCCCACGAGCTCCGCCGTGCTCCTCTACGCCTCCTGCGCTGACGAACCGAAGCCGAGCGCCCTGCATCGCCCCCACGTCGCCGTCTTCTTCCTCGGATCCCCGCCACCGTTCGCCGTCGATTCCGGCTACTCCAGGCCTTCCCCGAGCCCACTTTGAACGGCTACGCCCCACTGTGAGCTCCTGCTCCTCCTCCCCCTCTCCATTAGCTCGCTAGCGTACCGTAGCCGCCGCTCCGCGTTAGGCCGCACCCACCGCCGCGGACCTCGTCGCCGGCGACCATCCGGCGACCATTTGGTCATGTGCTGCTGCCCATCTGCTTCGCCGCGTCGCATAGACCCCGCCTAGCTCCTCACAACGCTTGGACGCGCGCCGTTTGGTCGATCCCGTAGCTTGCCCGAGAACCTCGCCGCCGACGAGCTCCTGGCGGTCAGCTCCGGCCTCCCCAGCACCCCGCACCGCCGCCATTCGACGCGCGACGACGAGCCGCGTCGAACGCAACCTACCCCAGCCCCTGAGACCCACCATAGGCAAAACCCGAGCCAGGCCCGACTCGCGCCGCCGCGTTTCGGCTCGCCGAAGCTACTCCGGCGCGTCGCCGGCCACCGCCGACGTGGCACTGGCGGGTCCCGCCCTGTGCCACTGACTGTGGGGCCCCGCGGGCCCCGTTGACCCCGCTGACCGGGGTCAACGCTGACGTGGCCGCCCTGTCTCACTGACATGTGGGGCCCGGTCGCTTAATTAAATTTAAATAAATAGAAAATCTGTTAATTAGTTATTTAAACACTAATCAGTCACTGACTGCTGGGCCCCACCTGTTAATTAACTCAAATGATTAAATTAACCTCTCTGATTAGGCCACAGTGTATGACATGTGGGTCCCACCTGTCAGGTTTGACTCTGGTCAGCCAGAGTTGACCGCTGACGTCATGCTTAGGTCATGCTGATGTCATCGCAACACTGTTTCGGATAATGTTGATTTAAATAATTAAATAAATTCCAGAAATTAATAAAAACTTTAGAAAATCATATTAAATAAACCGTAACTCCGATGAAAATAATTTATATATGAAACTTGCTCAGAATTTTGATACGAACCTGAATACGTCCTCCGTATTCCCGTCAGACGCCCGCAGCTATAAGAACATTGAACTTTTAGACCGATTTCAGTAAATGAATAGTGTCCAACTTTAATTAAATAAATCCAAATAAATCCCTAAATTAACTAAATCATTTAGTTAGGCAGTAGAACACCCCGGCATATCATTTAGGCATGTCATACATATTTTTTGCATTATTGCCGTGAATTTATTGTTTCTCTCCCCCTCCTTCTCTCTCTCGATAGACGCTGAGACTGACGGCGCTGCACCTGGATACGACTACAATACCGACGAGCAGCCCGTTGACGACCTTCCCCTCTTGCCAGAGCAACCAGGCAAGCCCCCCCCCCCCTTGAGCATTCCAAATATCGCCCATTCTATTCTCCTGCTTGCATTAGATTTTGCTACTGTTAATGTACGCTCCTATTCTGATGCATAGCCTGCTGTTGTAACCTGTTCATTGCTACCTTACCTGCCTATGATAAACTGTTTAGTTTAGGTTGGAATGAACCATCAGTGACCCCACCACTTTTCCCTTGTTGCCCCTGCTTGATCATCGACGACCCGATCAACGTGATCGTCGACCAGAGACCGACACCTCACTTCACACCCCTTAGTTGTACGACTCTGCGTAGTAACTATCGAGTGCCGAGGGTGATACTTCGTAACGCACTCCGGATGAATACTCCGCAGTGTAGCTGTTCGGTCGTGGTCATCGAGGGTGATTCCTCCTTCTCCACTTCCGATACGACTCTGTCGTGCGACCCCTCAGTGTGAACCTCGAGGGTGATACCTCATACGTTCGCCCAGATGATTTCGTCGAGTGGAATCCGCCGAGGGTGATTCCTCGGGTTTCCCCCTTGATGTTATGACCACACGATTACTTGACCTCTGTTACAGGCGGGTCCACCCTGGTGGGTACCCGCTAGGGATCTATGATTTTCGGGTGTGCCGGAAGGGCACTCGAGTGTGACATTGTGGCGGAGCATCAGAGACTCTGATTGTCTCCGCGTGATACTAATTGAGCCTATTGGATTTGGGTGTGTGACCTGAGTCGGTCGACGTGCCCTATACGCACTACCACCACGCGGGATAATGGTTATGGGACCCTCTGCGAAGTACGTTTCTCCAAAAGCTCGTCTGACGTCACGATTCACCGTGCGGGCTGATTGTCGGGATTGGGCTGGATACTTCACTGACGAGTTCAGTGTCGCGCCTGCACCCCGGCCAGTCTCGCAACACGCAGGGTGCCCAGGGCGATGGCCCGAGACCTCTGGGTGCATAGGTTAGTCCGGCGTGCTGACCTCTCTGCCGAGCCTAGGTAGAGCGCTACTTTGTGTTGATCTTCCGAGGACGAGCATTACCCAGCAAGTGTGTCCGGCCAGAGTTGATCGAGCGTGTTGGGTAACAGTAGTGCACCCCTGCAGGGATGAATCTTCTATCGATAGCCGGTCCTACAGTAAAGGACGCTCAGTTTGTGTATCCCGATCTACTACTTAAACTGGATACTTGTTACTTAATTGAAGCTTCGGGATTGCTTTCTCGCTTGGGAGTCGAGGAAGGATCTTTAAGCTGTACTTCAACATGTTTGCTAAATAAAATGCTATTCTACTCTCTTCTACCGCTGCAAGATGATGGCCCTGTGAAGATGTTTGAAGATGCTAGTCTTCGATAGGACTAGGCCTTCTCTCTATTCTGGCATTTCTGCAGCCCAGCCCACATATACAGCCTTTCTCCATTGATAATGTTGCATATGTAGTATAGATCCTTGCTTGCTGAGTACTTCGGATGAGTACTCACGGTTGCTTTATTTTCTCTTTTCCCCATATACCCCACATTGATGATACAAACAGACGATGGAGTCCAGGAGTCAGATGCCACCACCGGAGCCTACTACCAGGAGGGTCCAGAGGGTACTTACTACTGGATCGAGCCAGATGACCAGGAGTAGGATCGGAGGCTCCCAGGCAGGAGGCCAACGCCTTTCGATCTAGTGTTGCTGTTTGTGCTAGCCTTCTTAAGGCAAAACTTGTCTAACTATGTCTGTACTCAGATTATATTTGTATGACTGACTTATGTATTCGGATCTTCGGATCCCTGGTCTGTAATATTGTGGACCTCCGTTTAAATTGTGTTAGAGTTGTGTTGTGATATCTTCCCGTGAGTCCCTGTGCTTGATCGTACACGTTTGCGTGTATGATTAGTGTACGATTGAGTCGGGGGCGCCACAAGTTGGTATCAGAGCCGACTGCCTGTAGGAAGCCCCCTTCCAATTCCTTGGCCGAAGTTGAGTCTAGACATCAAAAAACTAATTTACTAACTTGGCTGTGTGGCTTACGGGCCCACGTCGCCAACTGGGTGGTATTAGGATCTTTTATTCCTCGTCTATAATCTGGGACTCTGATCTCTCTTCTACTCGGGTTAAATAAAATTTTCTAACGCCGATACTTAGGATCTCGAAAATCCCGTCTACCCGGAGAGCTGGATATCTGTGCGATTTCCCTGTCATTGATCTGATTAGTCTGGTAATCATTTTCCTTTCCATTGTTTTGTTTAACCTTTCTCTCCGAGTTGTGTTAAACTTCTCATTGTCATTTGACAAATCTGAATTTCCTCTGTTTCAGATGGACCGTTTGTTTCCACCATATCCTATGACACAGCTTGTGCTTCGCACTTGGGCTCGTAATACCCCTGGGTTTCCAGCTGTCCTGATCGCTCTCATGAACAGACTTGGCTACCGTTGGTATCCTGAGTACATGGTCTATGAGGTTTACCGCGAGTTCAACCAGGAACAGTACTATGCTGAAGTCCGGATTTATGATCAGCAGAACAACTCAGACACCAAGCTACACCTTTTTCACGGATTAGGCGTGACGATTGAGATGGCAGTCCATGATGCCGCCTACTCTGCTGTCGTACGTCTCCGAGGAGAGCGCAATGCTAACTTGGATGATACTGTGTTTCGGTACATTCCGTATGCCCCTGTTGGAGATGCTACAGGATACTACACAGCTATCTGTGCCCCGTACGAGTCTCGACGCTACGACCCGCAGGTTCTGATTCAGTGCACTCAGGCTCTGGATCGCACTGTTCGGGCTCTTGCCGTCGAGTTGTTCGCCACTCGAGCACGCTACTACGAGGCTATGACACAGTTGCTACCAGCTGTTTGTGCAGGGATACATCCGGAGTATATTCTTTACCCACGCAGGACCAAGATGCCGCCAGGTATTGATTGGCCTGCTGTGGGAGGTCACACGCCTGCACGTGGACCTCTTCTTACAGTTCGAGACCGGGTTCTGCATCAGAGTGCATATGGAGCACAGGATCCTGCCGCGACGAACATTCGTCGTCCGCACTTGCAGTTACCCCATTTCAGTGGTTTTCTCCGACGCTGATGTAGCCTTTGCTATGTCACGTTGTGTACTTCCTTACCGCGTGCCTGCGTGCCGCCTAGTGTGTCTCTAGTTTTTCAATTTGCGCCGTTATGCTGCCCGATTTTAACCGACTCTGTGTATGGATCTGTATGTCCTAATCGACTACTATTATGTATCTGTTACACTACTTAATTTGTTGTCGAGTTATATCATGTTTGTCACTAAACGCTCGGAATTGCTTTTACTAAACTACCCCCTGTTGATACTTAGCAGGATGGTTAGACCAGGTGGTCGTGGTCGTGGTCGTGGCCCTGAACGTCCACCACCGCCAGACTATATGGCGGCTATGATGCAACAGTTTGAGCTTAACCGCCAGTTCATGGTTGGAATCATGGCTCAATTTCCGCATCAGAACAACCAGAACCAGAACCCAGCTTCAATAACTTTGACAGAGTTTACGCGACTCAACCCAACGCAGTTTCGCAACTCTGACAAGCCCCTGGATGCCGATGACTGGCTCCGCGACATCACTCACGAGATGGAGTCAGCTAATGTCGCCCCTGCCAACTACGTCAACTTCGCGGCCTTTTTCTTAAAGGGCCCCGCTGCTCAATGGTGGGACACACACAAGTGTACTCTGCCTGTTTGAACAGTCATAACCTGGTATGAGTTCCAGGCTGCTTTCCGTACATGTTATATCCCTCAAGCAATTATGGAACGCATGAAGACCCAGTTCCGTAACCTCACTCAGGGCAACAAGACCGTCGAATTTTATCAGCGGGAATTTCTAGACCTCTCCCGCTATGCTGAAGAAGACATCGCCACAGATGCTCGCAGACAAGAGAAGTTCCGTAATGGACTACACCCCGACCTCAAGCTTGCACTAGCTGCTCAAGACTTCAATGACTTTTCAACTCTGACGAACAAGGCTATTCTTGTTGAGACCGCTCAGATGGAATACAAGGACTCGCAGAAGCGCTATCGTGATGCTGGCTCATCTTCGGGCTCAGCATCGAAGCATCGAGTTTGGATCCCCAACAATGCATTCCGTTCCAATACCTCTGCGCCAAAGAACAACTATGCTGCACCACGTCTGCCTCCTCCACCACCGAGGCAGCCAAAAACTCAAGCTATTCAAAACAATGCTCCTCTTCGTCCTGAAGATGGTCTGTGCTTCAAGTGCCGCAAATCAGGACACCAGGCTAAAGACTGCCGCCAGAATCAGAATCAGTTAGCCTTTCCTCATGCTGGCCGTGGCAATGGTCGTGGCAACAACCAGACCCGCAACTATAATACTGGGTCTGCTGCACATGGTCGTGGACACGCCTACAACATTGACATTGAAGAAGTCCAGGATCAACCTGCTACTGTGATGGGTACCCTTCTTGTTAACTCAGTACCTGCTTCTGTTTTATTTGATTCAGGAGCATCACATTCATTCATCTCTGGAAAATTTGCATTGATGCATGGCATTCGATATGAGAAAATGCATACTCCGTTAGTCATTAAAACTCCCGGAGGTCACTGTCATGCTGACGTAATAGCACCTGACGTTACCGTCGAAATTAAAGGATTGGAATTCCTTGCATCGCCCATCATTCTGAAATCTTCCACCATAGACCTCATTCTTGGAATGGATTGGTTGAAAGCTCACATTGCTTCGATCAATTGTGCCACTAAAGTCGTCCAACTTCTTCACCCCACCGATGAGATAGTGAACTATACCGCCCGCATTACACAGGACGCTGAAGCTCAGATATATGCTCTGAATGCTTTGAATGCCTCACCTCTGGAAGGGATCGAGAACGTTCCTGTCGTTCGAGATTTTCCAGACGTCTTTCCAGAAGAACTTCCAGGAATACCCCCGGCTAGAGCTGTCGAGTTTGTCATTGACTTGAAGCCTGGCACCGTCCCTTTTGCCAAGCAACCTTATAAGATGCCTCCGCATCACCTACTCGAGCTTAAGGAAGAAATCGACAAGTCACTTAAAAGTGGTTTCATCCGCCCCAGTTCCTCCGCTTGGGGAGCACCTTCACTCTTCGTTAAGAAGAAGGATGGAACTAACCGTTTGGTTCAGGATTATCGGCCCATTAACCAAGCCACAATCCAGAATAAATACCCACTGCCCCGGATCAATGATCTTTATGATCAACTCGCAGGATCATCAGTGTTCTCTAAACTCGACCTGAGGTTGGGTTATCACCAGATCCGTGTCCGTGAAGAGGATATTCCCAAGACTGCATTCGTCACTCGTTATGGCTCCTATGAATACACCGTCATGTCATTTGGCCTAACGAATGCTCCAGCAACTTTCTCCCGTCTGATGAATTATATATTCATGGATTACCTCAACAAATTCGTCGTGGTTTATTTGGATGATATCCTGATATATTCTAAGAATAAAGAAGAACATGCTGAACACCTCCGTTTGGTACTGGAAAGGCTTCGAGAACACCAGTTGTATGCCAAGTATTCCAAATGTGAATTCTGGTTATCTGAAGTAACTTACCTTGGACATGTGATTTCCAAGGATGGAATTGCTGTTAACCCCGAACGAGTTCAGGCTATTCTTGACTGGACTCCCTCGAAGAATGTTAAGCAAGTCAGAAGTTTTCTCGGACTTGCTAGTTATTGCCGTCGATTCGTTGAGAACTTTTCCAAGATTGCAAAACCATTGACAAATCTGCTTCACAAAGGTGTTAAGTTTGAGTGGACAGAAAAATGTCAAGAAAGCTTTCAGACACTAAAAGATAAATTGACATCTACCCCAGTATTAGCACCCCCGGATTCCCAAAAGGATGTCGTGATATACTGCGATGCCTCCCGTCAAGGATTAGGCTGTGTCCTAATGCAAGAACGCAAGGTAATTTCTTATGCCTCCCGACAATTGCGTCCTCACGAAGAAAATTACCCAGTGCACGATCTCGAACTTTCTACGGTTATTTATGCCCTGAAGCTATGGCGACATTACCTTCTCGGTAACCGTTGTGAGATATATACAGATCATCAAAGTTTGAAGTATTTATATACTCAACCGGATCTGAACCTTCGTCAACAAAGTTGGCTCGAGACAATAGTCGATTATGATATGAATATCTCATACACCCCTGGTAAGGCAAATGTAATGGCCGATGCGTTGAGCCGTAAGGCTTATTGCAGCAACCATATGGTTCAGGAATCACAACCTCCTCTTTATGAAGAGTTTCGTAAATTGAACCTCCACATTATTCCACAGGGTTATCTCAATACCCTCGTTGTCGAACCTGATTTAGAACACAACATCAAAACTATGCAACGGTATGACTCTGAAGTTGAAAGGATCAAGCGCTACCTTGAAAAAGGAAAACTGTCAGAGTTCCATCTTGATAATGATGGGATCCTATTTTTCCAACACCGTCTCTTCGTACCTAAGTTCAAAGATGAGAGGGAACACGTTATGATGGAAGCTCATGACACTCCTCTGTCAATTCATCCTAGTAGCACAAAGATGTACCATGACATTTGTCAGAGATACTGGTGGCCTAATATGAAGCGAGACATTGCTCGTTATGTTTCTGAGTGTGACGTTTGCCGCCGCGTTAAAGCTCAACATCAAAGGCCCGCAGGAACTCTGCAACCCCTTACAATTCCTGAATGGAAATGGGACAAGGTCCAAATGGATTTCGTTACTGGTTTTCCCAAATCCCAGAAGGGTAATGATGCTATATTTGTCGTCATTGACCGATTCTCCAAGGTTGCTCACTTTCTACCAGTTAAGGAGACAATCACTGCTAGCCAGTTAGCAGACTTGTATGTTTCCCGAATTGTGTCACTCCATGGTGTTCCGTTGGAGATCAGTTCTGATCGTGGCAGCCTCTTCACCTCCAGATTCTGGAATAGTTTCCAAGAAGCTATGGGAACACATCTGTCGTTCAGTACCGCTTTTCACCCTCAGTCACAGGGTCAAGTTGAACGAGTTAATCAAGTGCTCGAAGATATGCTTCGAGCTTGCGTCATCTCCTTCAGTAAGAAATGGGAGGAATCTCTCCCGTATGCCGAATTCTCTTACAACAATAGCTATCAAGCTAGTCTGAAGATGGCACCGTTTGAAGTTCTTTACGGTCGTAAGTGTCGAACCCCTCTGAATTGGTCAGAAACTGGGGAACGCTCACTCGTCGGACCGGACATGATTCAGCAAGCAGAAAATCAAGTCCGTATTGTCCGTGAACATTTGAAAGCTGCTCAGTCTCGTCAGAAGAGCAACTATGACTGAAAGCACCAGGAAATGGTCTATCAACCTGGCGAGCAAGCTTACCTCCGCGTCACTCCATTGAAAGGCACTCATAGGTTCGGAATCAAAGGCAAGTTAGCTCCTCGCTACATTGGCCCGTTCCGTATTCTTGCCCATCGAGGAGAAGTGGCATATCGATTACAGTTGCCGCCTAATCTTTCTCAAGTACATGATGTTTTTCATGTATCCCAACTCCGTCGCTGCTTCAAGGATCCTATTAGAGCTGTGGATCATGAAGTGCTTGAATTACGGGAAGATCTGCCTTACCCAGAATATCCCATCCGTGTTCTTGATGAAGCTGAACGTCGGACTCGTCAAAAGTCAATCAAATTCCTCAAGGTTCAGTGGTCAAGTCATTCTGAAGATGAGGCCACTTGGGAATGCGAGGATCGTCTTCGTGAAGAATACCCCTCTTTCTTTCAGTCTTCCTCTTAATTCTCGGGACGAGAATTCTTAATCGATAAGGAGAATTGTAACACCCCCGGTGATTAGCGACAGTAATCACTTTTGATAATGACATGTTAGCATGATAAACAGTGCATAATCATCATTTGCATCATATTGCATTTCAACTCCTAAGTCAAATTCAAATTTAAATGAAAGTGAAATATAAAAGTTGTCCAACATAAAAACTAAAATGTTCAGTAGATAACAAATATTGCAGAGACCATTCTAAAATTGTAATCAACATTTAATAAATTAATTAGGTGACCCAAACCTCTTTTAGCAGTGGCTGAAAATAATATTTAGAAGCCTTTTAATTAATCTAGATCGAATATGAAATGATGTTTTGCCCAAACTAGTTTTTGGTGTTAGGGTATAGTGCACTGGTATTTAAGGACTAGCTCACACTTTTTACAAAATCCATTTGGGGCCTAAACAATTAACAGAACAGAAAAGAAAAAGAAACAGAAAAGAGAAAAAAGGAAAAGGCCTAAATGATCTACTGTACACTCGGCCTGCTTGCTACAGCGCCGGCCCAGCCCGTCCTCGCACCGTCCCCCACCTCTCGCACTGCTCCTCGCCTCGCTGTCGAACACCCTGCGCGCGCCGCACGCACGCACCCGGCCCCCCCCTCTCCCCCTGCTCGACAACGCGCCGCGCCCGCCGTGAGGATAAGGGCAAGCCCCGCAGCCCTCTGGTGCCTCCCTCGCCGCACTCTTTCCCCTCCCTCGCTCGCTTGCCGCCATGGCCGACGCAGCCATCGCCATTGCTCCATCGCCCGCGTAGCCACCGCCTCTGCCTCGCCACTGCGACGTGCCCATGAGCTCCGCCGTGCTCCTCTACGCCTCCTGCGCTGACGAACTGAAGGCGAGCGCCCTGCATCGCCCCCACGTCGCCGTCTTCTTCCTCGGATCCCCGCCACCGTTCGCCGTCGATTCCGGCTACTCCAGGCCTTCCCCGAGCCCACTTTGAACGGCTACGCCCCACTGTGAGCTCCTGCTCCTCCTCCCCCTCTCCATTAGCTCGCTAGCGTACCGTAGCCGCCGCTCCGCGTTAGGCCGCTCCCACCGCCGCGGACCTCGTCGCCGGCGACCATCCGGCGACCATTTGGTCATGTGCTGCTGCCCATCTGCTTCGCCGCGTCGCATAGACCCCGCCTAGCTCCTCACAACGCTTGGACACGCGCCGTTTGGTCGATCCCGTAGCTCGCCCGAGAACCTCGCCGCCGACGAGCTCCTGGCGCTCAGCTCCGGCCTCCCCAGCACCCCGCACCGCCGCCATTCGACGCGCGACGACGAGCCGCGTCGAACGCAACCTACCCCAGCCCCTGAGACCCACCATAGGCAAAACCCGAGCCAGGCCCGACTCGCGCCGCCGCGTTTCGGCTCGCCGGAGCTACTCCGGCGCGTCGCCGGCCACCACCGACGTGGCACTGGCGGGTCCCGCCCTGTGCCACTGACTGTGGGGCCCCGCGGGCCCCGTTGACCGCGCTGACCGGGGTCAACGCTGACGTGGCCGCCCTGTCTCACTGACATGTGGGGCCCGGTCGCTTAATTAAATTTAAATAAATAGAAAATCTGTTAATTAGTTATTTAAACACTAATCAGTCACTGACTGCTGGGCCCCACCTGTTAATTAACTCAAATGATTAAATTAACCTCTCTGATTAGGCCACAGTGTATGACCTGTGGGTCCCACCTGTCAGGTTTGACTCTGGTCAGCCAGAGTTGACCGCTGACGTCATGCTTAGGTCATGCTGATGTCATCGCAACACTGTTTCGGATAATGTTGATTTAAATAATTAAATAAATTCCAAAAATTAATAAAAACTTTAGAAAATCATATTAAATAAACCGTAACTCCGATGAAAATAATTTATATATGAAACTTGCTCAGAATTTCGATACGAACCCGAATACGTCCTCTGTATTCCCGTCAGACGCCCGCAGCTATAAGAACATTGAACTTTTAGACCGATTTCAGTAAATGAATAGTGTCCAACTTTAATTAAATAAATCAAAATAAATCCGTAAATTAACTAAATCATTTAGTTAGGCAGTAGAACACCCCGGCATATCATTTAGGCATGTCATACATATTGTTTGCATTATTGCCGTGAATTTATTGTTTCTCTCCCCCTCCTTCTCTCTCTCGATAGACGCTGAGACCGACGGCGCTGCACCTGGATACGACTACACTACCGACGAGCAGCCCGTTGACGACCATCCCCTCTTGCCAGAGCAACCAGGCAAGCCCCCCCCACCCACCCCCCTTGAGCATTCCAAATATCGCCCATTCTATTCTGCTGCTTGCATTAGATTTTGCTACTGTTAATGTATGCTCCTATTCTGATGCATAGCCTGCTGTTGTAACCTGTTCATTGCTACCTTACCTGCCTATGATAAACTGTTTAGTTTAGGTTGGAATGAACCATCAGTGACCCCACCACTTTTCCCTTGTTGCCCCTGCTTGATCATCGACGACCCGATCAACGTGATCGTCGACCAGAGACCGACACCTCACTTCACACCCCTTAGTTGTACGACTCTGCGTAGTAACTATCGAGTGCCGAGGGTGATACTTCGTAACGCACTCCGGATGAATACTCCGCAGTGTAGCTGTTCGGTCGTGGTCATCGAGGGTGATTCCTCCTTCTCCACTTCCGATACGACTCTGTCGTGCGACCCCTCAGTGTGAACCTCGAGGGTGATACCTCATACGTTCGCCCTGATGATTTCATCGAGTGGAATCCGCCAAGGGTGATTCCTCGGGTTTCCACCTTGATGTTATGACCACACGATTACTTGACCTCTGTTACAGGCGGGTCCACCCTGGTGGGTACCCGCGGGGGTCTATGATTTTCGGGTGTGCCGGAAGGGCACTCGAGTGTGACATTGTGGAGGAGCATCAGAGACTCTGATTGTCTCCGCGTGATACTAATTGAGCCTATTGGATTTGGGTGTGTGATCTGAGTGGGTCGACGTGCCCTATACGCACTACCACCACGCGGGATAATGGTTATGGGACCCTCTGCGAAGTACGTTTCTCCGAAAGCTCGTCTGACGTCACGATTCACCGTGCGGGCTGATTGTCGGGATTGGGCTGGATACTTCACTGACGAGTTCAGTGTCGCGCCTGCACCCCGGCCAGTCTCGCAACGCGCAGGGTGCCCAGGGCGATGGCCCGAGACCTCTGGGTGCATAGGTTAGTCCGGCGTGCTGACCTCTCTGCCGAGCCTAGGTAGAGCGCTGCTTTGTGTTGATCTTCCGAGGATGGGCATTACCCAGCAAGTGTGTCCGGCCAGAGTTGATCGAGCGTTTTGGGTAACAGTAGTGCACCCCTGCAGGGATGAATCTTCTATCGATAGCCGGTCCTACGGTAAAGGACGCTCAGTTTGTGTATCCCGATCTACTACTTAAACTGGATACTTGTTACTTAATTGAAGCTTCGGGATCGCTTTCTCGCTTGGGAGTCGAGGAAGGATCTTTAAGCTGTACTTCAACATGTTTGCTAAATAAAATGCTATTCTACTCTCTTCTACTGCTGCAAGATGATGGCCCTGTGAAGATGTTTGAAGATGCTAGTCTTTGATAGGACTAGGCCTTCTCTCTATTCTGGCATTTCTGCAGCCCAGCCCACATATACAGCCTTTCTCCATTGATAATGTTGCATATGTAGTATAGATCCTTGCTTGCTGAGTACTTCGGATGAGTACTCATGGTTGCTTTATTTTCTCTTTTCCCCATATACCCCACATTGATGATACAAAGAGACGATGGAGTCCAGGAGTCAGATGCCACCACCGGAGCCTACTATCAGGAGGGTCCAGAGGGTACTTACTACTGGATCGAGCAGATGACCAGGAGTAGGATCGGAGGCTCCCAGGCTGGAGGCCAACGCCTTTCGATCTAGTGTTGCTGTTTGTGCTAGCCTTCTTAAGGCAAAACTTCTCTAACTATGTCTGTACTCAGATTATATTTGTATGACTGACTTATGTATTCGGATCTTCGGATCCCTGGTCTGTAATATTGTGGACCTCCGTTTAAATTGTGTTAGAGTTGTGTTTTGATATCTTCCCGTGAGTCCCTGTGCTTGATCGTACACGTTTGCGTGTATGATTAGTGTACGATTGAGTCGGGGGCACCGCAGTATTCTTCTCTATTCCATTTTTATTTTCTCTTTTGGCAAACATCATGTGTTGGGGATTGATCCATGCATATATATCCAATTGAATGTAGGTGATCATGAGTTATTATTGTTGACATTACCCTTGAGGTAAAAGCATTGGGAGGCAAAATCATAAGCCCCTACCTTTCTATGTGTTCGACTGAAACTTTTGCCCCATATTTATGACATGAGTGTCAGCAATCATAGAAGACTAAATTTTAGTTGAGTATGTGAACTTGCTAAACAAAGCGCTTACATAGACTCTTTCTGATAATATGATGAATTGCAAATGCTTCAGTGACTGAGATCATAGTTTGTTAGTTTTCAATTCGGTTTATGGTTCATACTTTAACTTGTGGATGAATTGTTACTTTTTCATGAGAAGTTCTATGATGATATATTGCTGTTATAATAAAGATCATGATGCTCTAGGTCCGTATTTTATTTTTATTGATGTCTCTCTCTCTCTAAACATGTGGTCATGATTATCGATTTTGACTTTTCACTTGAGGGCAAGCGTGGTCTAAGATTGGGGGAGTTGATACATCCAATTTACATCATGATTTCGTACTGTTATTTATTATGTTTTTAGAGTGACAGAAGCTTAAACCCTAGTTTATGCGCTATTCTGTAAGGGGTTGATTTGGATCAATATGTCTCATGCTATGGTTAGAGTTATCTTAATTCTTCTTTCGTAGTTGCGGATGCTTGCGAGAGGGGGTAATCATAAGTGGGAGGCTTGTTCAAGTAAGAACAGCGCCCAAGCACCGGTCCACCCACATATCAAATTATCAAAGTAGCGAACGCAAATCATACAAACATGATGAAAGTGACTAGATGAAATTCCCATGTGTCCTCGAGAACGCTTTGCTTATTATACGAGTTCGTTCCGGCTTGTCCTTTGCTACAAAAAGGATTGGGCCATCTTGCTTCACTTTTTGTTACCGTTACTATTTGTTACTTGTTACGAATTATCTTGCTATCAAAACTATCTGTTACCACTTCTTTCAGTACTTGCAGAGAATACCTTGCTGAAAACCGCTTGTCATTTCCTTCTGCTCCTCGTTGGGTTTGACACTCTTACTTATCGAAAGGACTACGATTGATCCCCTATACTTGTGGGTCATCAATAGTTGACTTGATTCTGTGCAAAAGCAGAAACTTTTGCGTCCAGTGCAAAAATTCCTTTAATTTACTGGAGTGTCAAAACCTTCTAAAATCTTACACATGATTGATATGCAAATTGCCCACGGTGTCCTAATTTTTCAGAATTTTTGGAGTTGCAGAAGTATGGTGTTTGTTCAGATCATTACAGACTGTTCTATTTTTGACAGAATCTGCTTTGTTTGCATTGTTTGCTCATTTTATCATTTACATTGTTTATATTAAGTGATATAAATCATGGAAATGATAGCGTACAGTAGGCATTGTGTGAGAACAATTATGGATCTTGTCTTAACAGTACCAAAGTTAATGATTTGCTCTTTATCATACTAACCGATCTCACGAATGTCATGCATACGACCATCTATGGGGCCATCTAGCCCCTTTGTGGTTCGACTAGGTAGATGCGCAAGCACAAAGAGCAGAATCAGCAGAAATGCAAAGAGTTTACCCAGGTTCAGGCCACCGTGAGGTGTAAAACCCTACTCCTGCTTTGTATATTGGATGTGTTTGAGCTCAAGTAGAAGGTGCGCTTCTTGCCGGCAAGGTGCAGGAAGAGCAGCTACGCATGCGAGTTGAGCAAGGGATCAATCCTTGTAAAGGTTGCCCCAACCCTCCTTTTATAGATTAAGGGGTCACCAAAGTGGCAAAACAGTCTTTACATATTGACTAGACAGCAAACAGTGCTATCATACCTAACTCTGCCGGACTAGGACAAAGAAATAATGCGCCGTTATGTGTTGTGTGGAGGAGCAGCCCCGGCAAGGATTCTGCACCGCTCGCCCAGCTACATCTTATTATATTGACATGACTTTTGGATGTGTGTCATTAAAGCTTATTCTCCTTCTAGCACGCTGACACGTGACCCAACAAGCCTCACCAACCCGCCTGCGAGCTCGACACCTCACTGATTAGCGACTAGCTGGTTGATGAGGTGGAGCTCAAATGAGCCGGCAAGAGCTTGCCGGTACGGAGCTTGCTGGGCCTTCACCATGCCGGCTCAGCCTTGCCGGCAAGGATTGCCTCTTGGTTTCCAATGCTAGACAAGTGCTTTCTGATGTGTATATTGGTTTCATGATCTTGATGATTCTCCGCAAGCCCTGGCTACCAATTAAGCTACCACTATCTGTGCATAAGTCAGGTTATAAAAGCACCTATGTTTTTATACACCGACAGCAGCCCCGGGCATGGGCCACACGTGCGTCTGAAGCATCGTTGGGCTAGGCCCAAACCATGCGCACACACGTGGTGAGAAAATACTACCGTAAAATCCTGTGATGATGATCTTCTTCAAGCACACCCGCACCACACATTAAATGCGGTTGCAGGAGTAGCGGACTATAGTGGAGGTTCCGCGGTAGTGCGCCTGCAAAAGGGCATCCACGTCACGTAGTAAAGAGCTAGCCCCCTCGCGCCTTCCCCATAAAAAGGAAACCACGAGTAGGCGCTGCTCATTCACCACCGCTCCCCTCTCCTTCATCTTCTTCCTCTCGCCAGAGAAACTTCCGCCGCCGCCGCCACCGATTCGCATCTCACCTCTACTTCTTCCTTCTTTCCCAAGTCCTCATGGCACCCAAGAGGACCGGCCCGGAGGGAAAGAAACCTGCCAAGCCCGTCGACCCCAAGGCGGAGAAGAAGAAGAAGGAGCTGGAGAGGCGGCGGAGAGAGAATGTGGTTTTCTCACCGTCGGCCCTGGATGCCAACATTCTGATAGCGAGGTACGCCTACATGTGGGGAAGGGATACCAATGATCACAAGGCCCATGTGGTACTTCTCGAAGGCAACAAAGTTCCATCAGATTCGTATCCGTTTTTCTGCTCACACTTCTATTGTGGTCCGGTTCCTCCATTTTTGGATTTCTTCAGTGCAATGATGTATACTTTTGGGTTTTGACTGTTGGACTTCACTCCAAATGCTATGACTTGCATGGCAGTCTTTGCCCATTTGTGCGAAAATTTTGTTGGAGTTGCCCCCAACGTTGATCTTTTCCGTCACTTCTTTGTTCCCCACATAGAGGATAAATCGCTCTCCGGTAGTGTGACATGGATCCCCAGGGCCAGAACCAAGGGCCAGTACCTTACCGGGCAACTTTGCCTCAAATGGGAGGAATGGTGGGCAGATTGGTGTTCGATTCAAGAGAAGGATTTCCCTCAGTACTGCTTGCTACGTACGGAGAGGATCGAGCGCGACAAGGATTGGAGCAACTTGGGAGCCAGCGAAAAGAAGCTTGGCCCGGCACTGAACCATATCGCTCACCTCAAACGCTGCCAAACTGACCGTAGATATGGTAGGAGCCAACTTCCTCCAGCGACGCATTGCGCCGCTGCAGAAGAGATAGAGCTTTGCTTGGGAGTACCAGAGTGCTGCAGATGTTATGCGGTTGTACCCAGGCCTCGACAACAATTTGACTGTCTTAGGGCACGCCACTCTCTGTCAGATGTTGTTCAGAGCCACCGGCATGTTCCACTTGCTGGACCAAGTCGTTCCGCTGCATATCAATTCCGCCAAGGATTCCATCCAAGCTATGATGCCAGAATGAGATGCCCAAGGGGTCAAAGCTCTCTGATAAGCACCTCCCCTGGTGGATGAAATGACTTGGGCTTCTAACCTAACTGAGAAGGCCACCCGGATGGAGATGGACCTTATCCAGGCCACCAAGAAGGAAGAACTGGCCTACATCGCCAACAGGGCCGCTAAAGCTGCAAGAGATACTGCAGCTGGTAGCTCCCGTGTCGCGGCAACTGATGATGAAGAGGAAGAACATCCCAACGAAGGAGTTGCTGAGGAGCGCCGAGGGGAGCCTACCAGGGATGACCTTGCTGGGGCTGATGTTGCTGGAGAGCCCGAGGAAGAAGAATGTCCTCGGGCCCTGAAGAAGAAACCACGCATCCTCTGAAAGGCGGCCAGCCAAGAACCAGTGCGCTCTTCTTCGCCAGGAGCTGGTCCCTCCGTGAAGAAGACAACCACCAAGACTGGCCATCAGGAAGAAGTGCACCAGCAATCGAGTCGGCGCCCTCGAGCTCAGCATTCATCTTCCCAGCAGGAGGTTGCCGGTGAAGTTGAAACTTTCCAACCTGCAAGTTCAACCTCTCCAGCACTCAAAGAGCCAGGAAGTCGCCTCTGCCTGTGAGATATGACCTCTCCATCCTCAGCGAGTCCAAAGATGATGAGTAAGTAAAGTTGTTTATCTTTATCAAGTCTTCATTTTATCTTGACTGCCATCTTGACTTGAATTCCTTTGCCTTGGCAGAGATCCAGAACCACTTGTACACCAGACGAAGCGAGCCAAGTCTGCAATGGAGCACGACCCCTCGGCAAGCGCTGGGAAGGGGGTTACAACTACTGAAACTATTGTTATCAGCCCCCAGCCCAGCCTCCTACGTGAGAATGTGGAGCAGCTTCCGCTCGCAAGCGCCAGCACTGGTGTTCCATCCTCTGAGCCTGACAAAGAGACGAAAGAGGTCCGCCAAGAGGAAGAACACCAAGAGGCGGATCCTACGGTAGCTCCCCCGTCAACCATCGCTCCGGAGAGTGCATCTCCGGTAAATGGCCTCCACTGATGAGCTTGTCTGCACAGAAGTCACCCTGACAACTGAAATTGCCGATGACTGTGCGCCAACAACCCAGGTTGCCGCGGAAGGAGACACCCTCCCTCAACAAGCATCAACAGGTAATCCACTTGCCTCTACACATCTCTCAGAATACATTTGTTTCCTTGAACTTGACTTGTAAATTGATCTTTGTATTTATCCTTTGCCTCTTTATAACTTTGCAGATCCAATCCGTCTTGACAAGGAGGACGTCCTCGCAGAAGTGACTGAGATTGCAAAGAGCACTGCTGATGAAGCCGCCAAGATTTCTGCTGAAGAGATGTTGTGCAGACCATTGAAGAGACCAGGGAAGTTCCCGAAGAACCTGAAAGGCCTTCTGGCAACACATCTGATCCCGTCAGGAAGGACACGGAGATGACCTTGGTTAGCAATGGCAACTCAAACCCCGACGACCATCCACCAATGACAAGCACGCAAGCCCCGTCAAGCAGTTTGGCGCTGACTACTCATCAACAGGAGCCTGGAGCCCCCAGTTCATCTGCTGCTAGGGGGCGGAATTTTGATGAAGAGATTGCTCGGATCCAGCTCCCTCTCTCCCAAAGAACCACTGAGGCCAATGAAGCCACTGACAGCACTGAAGACCTTGCTTTTCTGGAGATCATGGCTATCGGGTTCAATGGCGTCCAAGAAAGATATAGCAAACGATGGAGCAGAGTCCAAGACGAGCACAAATCCGCAAATTTGGCTGATCAGAAACTGAAGGAGAAAATGGACGAGCTGCGTACGTAATATAACAAGCAGTCTCACAATCTCAGACATCAGGAGGAGAAGCTTGCTGCCGGTAAGAAAGAAGCAGCAGTTCTTGATGGCAAGTTGGCAGAGCACGCAGCGCAGCTCGACGCCAGAGAGAAGGATCTTGCCGCTTGGGAGGAGGCCCTTGCCGCCAAGCTCCATGGCAAGGATGAAGAAATTGAGAAACTCCTTGAGCAAAGGACGCAAGAGCTGGAGAAGAACGACAAAGATTCCATCGAAACCCAGGCTCGAGATAGCGCTGCCAAGCTCAAGGAAGCTACCGACAAAGTTGCTGCTAATGCCACCACCAAGATAGAACTGGAATCCCAAATAAGCAAGTTGAAGGAGGATCTTGCCAGCAATGGTAAGGAGATCGAGACCCTCAAAAATGAAGCACAGAAGACAGCTCACACCCTAGAGGGGCTGCGAATGCAGCTATCATCCAAGAGTCAAGATCTCGATAATTCTGCCAAAGCTATTGAGGATTTGAAGTCTCAGCTTGCCACTTTGGAGACCGCCCTTCAGTCTGCCAAAGAAAGAGAAACAGTCTTGGCGGGGAAGCTGGAAATAGAGGAGGCCCGGTGGATAGACACTGAGAACAAGTTCAATCAGCTGCGGGAAAACCTCTCCCTCTGGACCGGCAGGCTTGTCAATATTGCCGAGTGCATCACTTCACAGCTTGCCATTATGGAAATGAGGAGTTGGGCCTTCACTGTCAATGACAAGGAGACCACTAGCATCAGACTGACCAAATTCTTCACTGGCTTGGTTGATGCCCTGAAGACATACCACAAAGAAAGGTCTGCTTTGTTTGCTGATGAATCCCAGAAGTTTACGCGTGATGTGCTTTACAAAGTGCTCCTCACATTTGCGTATCGCCATCCAGATATTGATCTCTCCGGGATCTTCAAGAGGTTGCCGTAGAACACAGACATCACTGCTGTCGACATGATTGTTGGTTCTATTGCCGATAAGGTCCTCCTAGTTCCCCGGGTCCAAGGCGATCACCAAGATTGAGCTTATCGTTGTAAGTGCTGCCATGTAAAAGATACATTTGATCTGATGTTAGATCTGCACTGATTTTGTGATGTAATATAACTTGTGTCGATGAATGAGCATATGCTATTTCCCATGTTTTATTTTGTCTTTGCATGTTTTTATACGCTACGCTAGCCGGAAGCTTGTCGGTGCATGCACTTGCAGCGAGCGCTTGAGGAACGGATCCTTAGCAGCCTGCTGGAAGTGTTGCTGCCAGCAAGTTTTCCTTTGACGTTTTCAACACAGCTACTTAAATTGTTGGGCGGACTCGAAACAAAATAAGAGCGCAACTGATCATGACATGGTTTCTTCACGTGCAGGTTTTTCTTACAAAGACTGAATCATTCAAGGGAAATTGCAAATGTCACAAAGAACTTGTTTCAAAGTTTTCAACTTAGCTTTTCCTTGTATGTATTTCTTGTTTGCACAAAATGGTCACTTGAACGTCATTAGGTGGTATCCACACCATCACTCCCCCCGGGAAACTTGTACGCAAGAGAACCTTCTGTCCTTTGAGGAAAAGAAAGAAGAGAAAAGAGTGGTTTGGAAACCTTGACTATTCATTAACCATTTCATACAAGTGAAAATGTAACGCAACATCACATGCATTCATACATAAATAAATATGTACTTTGACAAAGAGTTGCGAAACACTTAGCTTTATTTCACATATGCACAGGGTCTGCGCCTGGCTTTGTACAAAGAGTTACAAGTCTTGCCGACAAAGCTCGTACAAAAGGGATTGCCAGGGAGGACGTCCGGCAACCGCTCCTTATGGGTAGAACTTACGAAGATGCTCGATATTCCACGAGTTTTGCACTGGGATGCCATCTTCGGTCTCCAGATGGACTGCGCCCGGTCTGGTGACTCGCGCTACCCGATAAGGGCCTTCCCACCTTGGTGTCAACTTGTTTGATCCCTTGGCAGACTGGATGCGGCAAAGAACAAGGTCACCTTCCTCAAGGCTCCGAGCATGAACTTTCCGGCTATGATAGCGGCACAAAGCTTGCTGGTAGCATGCAGGTCGCACAGCCGCCCGAAGACGATCTTCCTCAAGGAGCGTGCTACTTGTAGTCTATGTTGGTATTTCCCCAAAGAGGAGAGGATGATGCAGTACAGTAGAGATAAGTATTACCCTCAGTTAAGAACCATGGTTATCTATCCAGTAGGAGAACCAAGCAAAATTCTGTTAAGCGCACCTGCACGCACAAGAGCAAACACTTGCACTCAACGCAAATAAGAGGGTTGTCAATCCTGTTAGCAGTTATTTGCAAGGATTAAATCTTATCAAGGTAAATAGATAAACTAAAATACTGAGTAAAATAAAAGTAAATAAATTGCAGCAAGGTATTTTTAGGTTTTTTATATGATAAAGATAGACCCGGGGGCCATAGTTTTCACTAGAGGCTTCTCTCTTGAGCACATAAACATACGGTGGGTAAACAAATTACTGTTGGGCAATTGATAGAAAAGCAAATAATTATGACGGATTCAAGGCAACGATCATGTATATAGGCATCACGTCCGAGTCAAGTAGACCGACTCCTGCCTGTATCTTTTTATCCTTAATGGGAACAATGCAAATACGTGTCATGTCCCCTTCTGTCACTGGGATTGAGCACCGCAAGATTGAACCCATCACAAAGCACCTCTCCCATTGCAAGATAAATCAATTTAGTAGGCCAAACCAAATCGATTGATCGGAGAGAAATACAAAGCTATAACAATCATGCATAAAAGAGTTTAGAGAAGACTCAAATATTTCTCATGAATAATGTGATCATAAACTCACAATTCATCGGATCCCAACAAACTCACCGCAAAAGAAGATTACATCGGATAGAACTCCAAGAACATCAAGGAGAACATGGTATTGCAGATCAAAGAGAGAGAAGAAGCCATCTAGCTACTAGCTATGGACCCGTAGTTCTATGGTAAACTACTCATACATCATCGGAAGGGCAGCAAGGTTGATGTAGAAGCTCTCCGTGATAGATTCCCCCTCCGGCAGAGTACCGGAAAAGGCCTCCAGATAAAAAAAATAGATACTTTGGAAACATATCCAGCATCCCCAAGCTTAATTCGTGCTCGTCCTCGAGAAGGTAAATGATAAAAACAGAAATTTTGATGTGGAATGCTACCTATCATGTTACATCATGTAATCTCTCTTTTACAGTATGAATAAGAAGATCCAAATGATTGAAAGCAATAGTCTATAGTTTGATATAAAGACATCAATACTCAGGAATACTAGCAAACAATCATGTCTTTTAGAATAAAAATGCTAAAGAATGTTATCCCTACAAAATCATATAATCCTGTCATGCTCCATCTTTTTCACCCAAAGTATTTATCATGCACTTCCCCGATGACAAGCCGAGCAATTGGTTCATACTTTTTAACGCGCTTCAGCTTTTTCAACTCCCATTCAATACATGAGTGCAAGCCATGGATATAGCACTATGGGTGGAATAGAGTGTGGTGGTAGAGATAAATAAGAGAAGTAAAAAATGGCGAAAGTCTCACATCGATGACGCTAATCAACGGGCTATGGAGATGCCCATCAATTGATGTCAATGCAAGGAGTAGGGATTGCCATGCAACGGATGCACTAAGAGCTATAAGTGTATGAAAGCTCATCATGAAAACTAAGTGGGTGTGCATCCAACTTGCTTGCTCATGAAGACCTCGGGCATTTGAGGAAGCCTGTCATCGGAATATACAAGCCAAGTTCTATAATGAAAAATTCTCACTAGTATATGAATGTGACAAAATAGGAGACTCTCTATATGAAAAACATGGTGCTACTCTGAAGCACAAGTGTCGAAAAGGATAGTAACATTGCCCCTTCTCTCTTTTTGTCTCATTTTTTTCATGGCTCTTTTTTGCCTCTTTTTTTATAGAATGATCTCATGGACCTCATCCCCACTTTTTCGAGGACTCATTAGTCACCATCATTCTTAACTAACTGGGACAATGCTCTAACAATGATGGTCATCACACCTCTATTTACTTACAACTCAACATTACAACTCGATACTAGAACAAAAATATGACTCTATATGAATGCCTCTGGCAGTGTACGAGGATGTGCAATGATGCTAGCGTAACATGTATAACAATGATGAATGGTGGTTGAGCCACAAATACTATGTCGGCTATATGATCATGCAAAGAAATATGACAATGATGATGTATGTCATAAAAACGGAATGGCGGAAGTTGCATGGCAATATATCTCAGAATGGCTATGGAAATGCCATGATAGGTAGGTATGGTGGCTGTTTTGAGGAAGATATAAGGAGGCTTATGTGTGATAGAGTGTATCATATCACGGGGTTTGGATGCACCGGCGAAGTTTGCACCAACTCTCAATGTGAGAAAGGGCAATGCATGGTACCGAAGAGGCTAGCAAATTGCGGATAGGTGAGAGTGCGTATAATCCATGGACTCACATTAGTCATAAAGAACTCACATACCTTTTGCGGAAGTTTATTAGCCCTCGAAGCAAAGTACTAGTAGCATGCCCCGAGAGGGATAGATTGGTAGGACAAGGTCCATCGCTCGTCCCCGACCGCCACTCATAAGGTAGACAATCAATAATAAATCATGCTCCAACTTCTTAGCATAACGACAGATCATACGTGCATGCTTCGGGAATCACAAACCTTAACACAATTATTCTTACTAAACCACAATTATCTACTAATACCTCCCCCATATTACCATCTTAATATCGCAAAACTATTGCAAGGAATCAAATTTATCATATTCAGTGATCTACATGAAAGTTTTTATTATATCCCTCTTGAATACCTATCATATCAGGACCACATTCATACCCCGTGCATATTACCATTTCTATCATGAGACTCTCAAAAATATATAAGTGAAGCATGCGAGTGCAACTATTTCTTTAAAATAAAACCACCGCCGCGCTCTAACAGATATAAGTGAAGCACTAGAGCAACTGCCTAGCTCAAAAGATATAAGTGAAGCACATAGAGTATTCTAACAAATCACGAATAATGTGTGTCCCTCTCAAAATGGTGTGTTCAGCAAAGATGATTGTGACCAACTAAAAAGTAAACAAGAGCAAACAAACTATTTCACAAGATGCTCCAAGTAAAACACATATCCTGTGATGATTAGAAATATAGCTCCAAGTGAGTTACCGAGAGATTGTAGATGAAAGAGGGGATACCTTCCGGGGCATCCCCAAGCTTAGACGCTTGAGTCTTCCGTGAATATTACCTTGGGATGCCTTGGGCATCCCCAAGCTTAGGCTATTGCCGCTTCTTATTCCTTTATCCTTCGTAGCCTCACCCAAAACTTGAAAACTTCAGCACATAAAACTCAACAGAAACCTCGTGAGATCTGTTAGTATAACAAATAAATATTTAACTTTAGGTACTGTTGTAAATTGATTCATATTTAATATTGGCATAATTATACTACACTCTAACTTCTCCATGAGTCATACCGCCCGATACGATCCATAGATTCATCAAAATAAGCAAACTATGCAACAAAAACATAATCTATCTAAAACAGAACAGTGTGTAAAGATCTGTATTGTGGTCATACTTTTATAACTCCACAAATTCTAACAAATTAGGACAACGTGGGAAATTCATATATCAATACTATGTAAAAAATTCAGTAGGTTCTGACAATCCAGCGAAAAAAATATATTCTAGCACTGGACGCAAAAGTTTCTATTTTCAAACAGCATCTATCATACTATCTTCCAAATCATCCCAAAGGCATTACTTGGCACAAACACTAATTGAAACATAAAAACACAATCATAACAGAAGATATAATCATGCAAACACACAAAAACAAAATATTGGGTTGTCTCCCAACAAGCTCTTTCATTAAGATAAGCTTCGAAATTTTAATGATGCTCACATAAAAGATAAGAATTGAAGCACAAAGAGAGCATCATATAGCATGTAAGAAACATATTTAAGTCTAACATACTTCCTATGCATAGGCATTTTATAAGAACATAAATTATCAAGACAAGAAGTATCTAGCATATGCAAGGAAGAGGAACAAAGCATTAACAATTTGAACTTCAAGAGAGGCAATTGAGTAACATGAAAATTTCTTCAACCATAGTTTCCTCTCTCATAATAATTACATGGCGGCTATCATATACAATTTTATATTCATGATCCACATGCATAAATGTTTTATAATCTGTAGGGTAACGCAACAGAAAGCAAAAAATTTCCGACCTACGCACCAGCTAAGGACCACTATGGAGACTGCATACAAGGTTTGATCATTTTCGTTACCGACTCGTAGCGCAGAGGAAGTAGAGTCGATGACGATCGGCGGTGCAGATCCCCACAGCTAGGATTTACAACCTCCCAACTGCGAGGATGTATACCCTCATCCGCCACTCGGACAGCCCTCCGGGAGGCGGTCGGACAGTCCACCGGACGGTGTCGCGGACAGCCCTTCGGGAGGACTCACAGAACTCGGACCGTCACATGGACAGCCCTTCGGGAGGCACTCTCGAACAGCGCCTCGGGCACTAAGATCGAAACTACGACCTCTCTACAGAGTTGCACACATACGGTGTCATCTATCCGGCAGGGCTTCGCCGTCCAGAACTAGTTCCTGCCGGAACCCAGACAGCCTTTCGGCTCTACGAAACTATTTTGCGGGGAGGGAGAGAGAAGCCAGATCATTGCATGGCACTTGTATGTGAGAAGGAGTGAGTTTTGGGCAGCCCCCTCACCTCCTATTTATAGGAATTCCAAGGGGTAGTGGCAAGGGGTAAAAAGACCAAAAGGGGCTCAAGATCTTTTCACCCAAATGCCACATAAGGGTGTGTGTAGAACATATCCACCATGAGGTGGAAGGAAACCCCAAGGGTGCCCCCCCACACCACCATGGACGAAATTTGGTGCTGCCCCCTTTGGGGGGGGGGGGCCACCACCTTTCACACACCTTTATCTCTCACCAAAAGTGATTTTCTTCTAGAAGAAAAACCCAAAAAAGCACTTTCACTATTCATGACGACATTTTTCAGCGTCCGTTCGAACTGAAAATATTTATGTGGGCTTAGAACATTTCCAGTACCCACCATAATAATTTTCAACGCGTTCAGGAACAATTCCAGTTTAGTGATTTCATCTGCGAAAAGCAGCTGAAGTGGTTCCGGCAGCTCCGGAACATTTCCGGTTTTTCTTCCAGAAAATTCCCAAAAGTTTCCAGAATGATTCTGGCACCCTCCAAGAATTATCGGGCATGTGTCAAAACCAATTTGACTTTATGGTATCCTCTGAAACAACTTTTCAGTTTCACCGGAACTCATCCGGTGACCTCTCTCTGCGGAACTTTTCCGGTGTCCGAAACTTTTTCGGTGATTTTCTCTCAGACTCCCTGTCTAGTATTCAGCAGATAGATGACCCTTAAGCATGTGACCCTATAGGTTCGGTGAAGTATAGACATGACACGGAACCCCTTCCGATCAATGATCAACATTGGAGCCGTGGACACCCATATTGACCCCTATACCCACACGAATGAATATTCGAGTGAACCTCCAGTTGCCGTGTGCTATTCCTGTTGCTTCGCGATATGTTAAAAATACCCGAGGTGAGACATGTTGGCAGTCCCATGGATCAACAACTTGTCCACTATGCTAGTTACCTCATTACCGGTATTGTTCTCTTTTCTCGTTACTGTGTTCCGGCATCCCCGTGATCAAATCACAAAGTGTCTGGCCAGACGATGATGGATACCGTAACACCGAGAGGGCCCAGAGATATCTCTCCATCGTCGGAGGAGCAAATCCCAATCTTGAGCTATCAAGTTACTTGACATACTTTTCCATGAACCCGTAAGCCGCCGTAATAGCCACCCATTTACGGATGACGTTTAACAAACCCCAAAGTTCATGAAGCAAGCATGAAGAAACTCGATACTCTCATGGTCTAAGGAATCATGCAAACGTTAACAATCTCTGTGTTATTAACCATTAACTTGTGACAAAAGTAACTCATAGCATAACATCAATCGGGTCGATTCAACACAAATGTTCTTCTAACATTTTGCCGTCAAAGCTGCTGGCATAGACATGCCCATGATTGGGAAAACATAATCATCATGCAACACTTGAGCTAGTCTTAGAGGCATGACTAGGAATACATTTTACCGTTTATTATTCCACACGTGCACATGGGTTTTCCCCAGAGCCTTTATGGATATACGGGCTAGGGAACCACAGCAGTTATAGCATGGAACATAAACATAATAATGAGCATGGAGATAAATAATAACATTTATTATTGCCTCTAGGGCATATGTCCTACAGACTCCCACTTGCACTAGAGTCAATAATCTAGTTAATGCTAATGCAATTTACACCTGTGGCACACCGGTGTAAATATGCTTCGCATGTGGTATAGCCTGATGTCCAACGGATCTGACGACTTCAGCTCCGTGTGTATCTTTGCGTATCCTCGCGTTTTCACGCTTTCACAAAATTCATATTTTGTGTGTACTTGGCTTCATATGTATGTGAATCACAGGTCGAACCTGGATTCCTCAGACTGAGTTATGGAACAACTACCTGCAGTAGTGTCCCATTGACAAAAGCCATCTTGGAACCATACTAAGTTCATGAATGAACTATATGATTCAACATTTTCTTTATCGCTTCGAAAGCGGTAACATACTTAGCCTCTGTTATAGAATTCACCACAGTAACTTGTTTGGAACAATTTCCAAATACCGTGCCACCATATTGTGTGTTACACAAAAACCCTTAATTTAAATCAAAAATCGCTTGGAGCATGGATGACGACTGTATCGATGTAACCTTTTACAACGAACTCTTCATGATCTCCGCTTGCGAGAAAACATGTCATCAGTGCTACTATAGTACTCAATGACCCTTTTCCGCTGTTGTCCCATGATCAGAACTTTTGATCACTTTGGTATCTATACTCGCAACAACTTTGGAGTATTGGACATATCTGGTTGTTTTTACATACCATGGAATACATGATTAATCCAAACATGAAGGTGTGTGGAATCTCCATCATGTATTTTGCTCATCAGTGTTTTGGGACAACGAGTCTTGCAAAAACTCTTTCCATGTGACTTCGGCAAGAATCACTCCTTGACGTTTTTAATGCTAAAAGGTTTTAGCATCTTGTCAATATGTATCTTTGCTCAGCCCCATTAGGTAAATCTATCTCCATAGATCATCATGCCTAAAAAGAAGGCTATTTAGCCCAAGCACTTCATCAAAAAACTATTTTCAAATGAAGTCCTAATTCGTGTCAAGAAATTTATTTCCAATTAACAATGTGTCAAGCACACAACGTTTTTAGAAATTCTATTATGCTCCCACAGAACTCGGACCGTCACTTGGACAGCCCTTCGGGAGGCACTCTCGAACAGCCCCTCGGGCACTAAGATCGAAACTACGACCTCTCTACGGGGTTGCACACATACGGTGTCATCTATCCGGCAGGGCTTCGCCGTCCAGAACTAGTTCCTGCAGGAACCCAGACAGCCTTTCGGCTCTACGAAACTATTTCGTGGGGAGGGAGAGAGAAGCCAGATCATTGCATGGCACTTGTATGTGAGAAGGAGTGAGTTTTGGGCAGCCCCCTCACCTCCTATTTATAGGAATGCCAAGGGGTAGAGGCAAGGGGTAAAAAGACCAAAAGGGGCTCAAGATCTTTTCACCCAAATGCCACATAAGGGTGTGTGTAGAACATATCCACCATGAGGTGGAAGGAAACCCCAAGGGTGCCCCCCCACACCACCATGGATGAAATTTGGTGCTGCCGCCTTTGGGGGGGGCCACCACCTTTCACACACCTTTATCTCTCACCAAAAGTGATTTTCTTCTAGAAGAAAAACCCAAAAAAGCACTTTCACTATTCACGACGACATTTTTCAGCGTCCGTTCGAACTGAAAATATTTATGTGGGCTTAGAACATTTCCAGTACCCACCATAATAATTTTCAACGCGTTCAGGAACAATTCCAGTTTAGTGATTTCATCTGCGAAAAGCAGCTGAAGTGGTTCCGGCAGCTCCGGAACATTTCCGGTTTTTCTTCCAGAAAATTCCCAAAAGTTTCCAGAATGATTCTGGCACCCTCCAAGAATTATCGGGCATGTGTCAAAACCAATTTGACTTTATGGTATCCTCTGAAACAACTTTTCAGTTTCACCGGAACTCATCCGGTGACCTCTCTCTGCGGAACTTTTCCGCTGTCCGAAACTTTTTCGGTGATTTTCTCTAAGACTCCCTGTCTAGTATTCAACAGATAGATGACCCTTAAGCGTGTGACCCTATAGGTTCGGTGAAGTATAGACATGACACGGAACCCCTTCCGATCAATGATCAACATCGGAGCCATGGACACCCATATTGACCCCTATACCCACACGAATGAATATTCGAGTGAATCTCCAGTTGCCGTGTGCTATTCCTGTTGCTTCACGATATGTTAAAAATACCCGAGGTGAGACATGTTGGCATTCCCGTGGATCAACAATTTGTCCACTATGCTAGTTACCTCGTTACCGGTATTGTTCTCTTTTCTCGTTACCGTGTTCCGGCATCCCCGTGATCAAATCACAAAGTGTCTGGCCAAACGATGATGGATACCGTAACACCGAGAGGGCCCAGAGATATCTCTCCATCGTCGGAGGAGCAAATCCCAATCTTGAGCTATCAAGTTACTTGACATACTTTTCCATGAACCCGTAAGCCGCCGTAATAGCCACCCATTTACGGATGACGTTTAACAAACCCCAAAGTTCATGAAGCAAGCATGAAGAAACTCGATACTCTCATGGTCTAAGGAATCATGCAAACGTTAACAATCTCTGTGTTATTAACCATTAACTTGTGACAAAAGTAACTCATAGCATAACATCAATCGGGTCGATTCAACACAAATGTTCTTCTAACATTTTGCCGTCAAAGCTGCTGGCATAGACATGCCCATGATTGGGAAAACATAATCATCATGCAACACTTGAGCTAGTCTTAGAGGCATGACTAGGAATACATTTTACCGTTTATTATTCCACACGTGCACATGGGTTTTCCCCAGAGCCTTTATGGATATACGGGCTAGGGAACCACAGCAGTTATAGCATGGAACATAAACATAATAATGAGCATGGAGATAAATAATAACATTTATTATTGCCTCTAGGGCATATCTCCTACAGCACCAGCCCAGGACCACTATGGAGACTGCATACAAGGTTTGATCATTTTCGTTACCGACTCGTAGCGCAGCGGAAGTAGAGTCGATGACGATCGGCGGTGCAGATCCCCGCAGCTAGGATTTCCAACCTCCCAACCGCGAGGATGTATACCCTCATCCGCCACTCGGACAGCCCTCCGGGAGGCGGTCGGACAGTCCACCGGACGGTGTCGCGGACAGCCCTTCGGGAGGACTCACAGAACTCGGACCGTCACATGGACAGCCCTTCGGGAGGCACTCTCGAACAGCCCCTCGGGCACTAAGATCGAAACTACGACCTCTCTACAGAGTTGCACACATACGGTGTCATCTATCCGGCAGGGCTTCGCCGTCCAGAACTAGTTCCTGCAGGAACCCAGACAGCCTTTCGGCTCTACGAAACTATTTCGTGGGGAGGGAGAGAGAAGCCAGATCATTGCATGGCACTTGTATGTGAGAAGGAGTGAGTTTTGGGCAGCCCCCTCACCTCCTATTTATAGGAATGCCAAGGGGTAGAGGCAAGGGGTAAAAAGACCAAAAGGGGCTCAAGATCTTTTCACCCAAATGCCACATAAGGGTGTGTGTAGAACATATCCACCATGAGGTGGAAGGAAACCCCAAGGGTGCCCCCCCACACCACCATGGATGAAATTTGGTGCTGCCGCCTTTGGGGGGGGCCACCACCTTTCACACACCTTTATCTCTCACCAAAAGTGATTTTCTTCTAGAAGAAAAACCCAAAAAAGCACTTTCACTATTCACGACGACATTTTTCAGCGTCCGTTCGAACTGAAAATATTTATGTGGGCTTAGAACATTTCCAGTACCCACCATAATAATTTTCAACGTGTTCTGGAACAATTCCAGTTTAGTGATTTCATCTGCGAAAAGCATCTGAAGTGGTTCCGGCAGCTCCGGAACATTTCCGGTTTTTCTTCCAGAAAATTCCCAAAAGTTTCCAGAATGATTCTGGCACCCTCCAAGAATTATCGGGCATGTGTCGAAACCAATTTGACTTTATGGTATCCTCTGAAACAACTTTTCAGTTTCACCGGAACTCATCCGGTGACCTCTCTCTGCGGAACTTTTCCGCTGTCCGAAACTTTTTCGGTGATTTTCTCTAAGACTCCCTGTCTAGTATTCAACAGATAGATGACCCTTAAGCGTGTGACCCTATAGGTTCGGTGAAGTATAGACATGACACGGAACCCCTTCCGATCAATGATCAACATCGGAGCCATGGACACCCATATTGACCCCTATACCCACACGAATGAATATTCGAGTGAATCTCCAGTTGCCGTGTGCTATTCCTGTTGCTTCACGATATGTTAAAAATACCCGAGGTGAGACATGTTGGCATTCCCGTGGATCAACAATTTGTCCACTATGCTAGTTACCTCGTTACCGGTATTGTTCTCTTTTCTCGTTACCGTGTTCCGGCATCCCCGTGATCAAATCACAAAGTGTCTGGCCAAACGATGATGGATACCGTAACACCGAGAGGGCCCAGAGATATCTCTCCATCGTCGGAGGAGCAAATCCCAATCTTGAGCTATCAAGTTACTTGACATACTTTTCCATGAACCCGTAAGCCGCCGTAATAGCCACCCATTTACGGATGACATTTAACAAACCCCAAAGTTCATGAAGCATGCATGAAGAAACTCGATACTCTCATGGTCTAAGGAATCATGCAAACGTTAACCATCTCTGTGTTATTAACCATTAACTTGTGACAAAAGTAACTCATAGCATAACATCAATCGGGTCGATTCAACACAAATGTTCTTCTAACATTGTGCCCTCAAAGCTGCTGGCATAGACATGCCCATGATTGGGAAAACATAATCATCATGCAACACTTGAGCTAGTCTTAGAGGCATGACTAGGAATACATTTTACCGTTTATTATTCCACACGTGCACATGGGTTTTCCCCAGAGCCTTTATGGATATACGGGCTTGGGAACCACAGCAGTTATAGCATGGAACATAAACATAATAATGAGCATGGAGATAAATAATAACATTTATTATTGCCTCTAGGGCATATCTCCTACATAATCTTCCAAGATAGTGGGATTAACATCAACTAAAGTCATGACCTCTCCAAACCCACTTTTATCAAAAATTGCATAAGATTGAACACTCTCCGAATATGTGGGATTCTTTTTACCTAAAGCTGATACTCTTCCAAACCCACTTTCAATATTATTGCAAACATTATTATCAATGACATATTCATCATGAGGCTTAAATAAATTTTCAAGATCATAAGAAGCATTATCACCCCAATCATGATCATTGCAATAAGTAGTGGACATAGCAAAATCATTATCCCCAAGCTTGTAGTTTTGCATATTATTAACACAATTGACATTAATAGAATTTATAATAACATCATTGCAATCATGCTTTTCAATCAAGGAGCTGTCATGAATTGCTTTATAAATTTCTTCTTCTAACACTTCATCACAATTTTTAGATTCATGATTTTCAAGCAAAACTTCATAGAGAAAATCAAGTGCACTCAACTCACTAGCAATTGGTTCATTATAATTGGATCTTTTGAAAAGATTAGCAAGTGGATGAGGATCCATATCAATAGATTGTTAGCAAGCGAAGATGTAAGAAAATAGAAGGCACATGGCAACACAAGCAAAGAAAGCACAGAAAATATTTTTTGTGTTTTTGTAGAATTGTTTTAGAAGCGGGGGGATGAAAATGAGAGGCAAATGCAAATAAAAAGGCATATAAAAGAAATGCAAGTGATTGATTGTTTGTGCGAAGGTACTAGGTAATTTTGATGATGTCTCCCCGGCAACGGCGCCAGAAATTCTTCCTGCTACTTGTAGTCAGCGTTGGTATTTCCCCGAAGAGGAAAGTATGATGCAGTACAGTAGAGATAAGTATTTCCCTCAGTTAAGAACCAAGGTTATCAATCCAGTAGGAGAACCAAGCAAAATTCTGTTAAGCGCACCTGCACACACAAGAGCAAACACTTGCACCCAACGCAAATAAGACGGTTGTCAATCCTCTTTGCGGTTATTTGCAAGGATTAAATCTTCTCGAGGTAAATAGATAAACTAAAATACTAATTAAAATAAGAGTAAATAAATTGCAGCACGTTATTTTTAGGTTTTTTATATGATAAAGATAGACCCGGGGGCCATAGTTTTCACTAGAGGCTTCTCTCTTGAGCACATAAACATACGGTGGGTAAACAAATTACTGTTAGGCAATTGATAGAAAAGCAAATAATTATGATGGATCCATGGCAATGATCATGTATATAGGCATCACGTTCGAGACAAGTAGACCGACTCTTGCCTGCTTCTACTACTATTACTCCACTCATCGACCGCTATCTAGCATGCATCTAGAGTATTGAGTTAATGAAAACAGAGTAATGGCTTAAGCAAGATGACATGATGTAGAGTAGCAAATTCAAATAATATGAATAAACCCCATCTTTTTATCCTTAATGGCAACAATACAAATACGTGTCATGTCCCCTTCTGTCACTGGGATTAAGCACTGCAAGATTGAACCCATCACAAAGCACCTCTCCCATTGCAAGATCAATCAATCTAGTAGGCCAAACCAAATCGATAGATCGGAGAGAAATACAAAACTATAACAATCATGCATAAAAGAGTTTAGAGAAGACGCAAATATTTCTCATGAATAATCTGATCATAAACTCACAATTCATCGGATCCCAACAAACACACCGCAAAAGAAGATTACATTGGATAGAACTCCAAGAACATCAAGGAGAACATGGTATTGAAGATCAAAGAAAGACAAGAAGCAATCTAGCTACTAGCTATGGACCCATAGATCTGTGGTAAACTACCCACACATCATCGGAAGGGTAGCAAGGTTGATGTAGAAGCCCTCCGTGATGGATTCCCCCTCCGGCAGAGTACCGGAAAAGGCCTCCAGATGGGATCACGGAAGAACAGAGGCTTGGGGCGGTGGAAAGGTTTTCTCTTCTGGCTCTCTGGGGTTTCCCAATATTTGTGAATTTATAGAAGTATAATTAGGTCAAACAGAGTCACGTGGGCCCCACAAGGCCACACGGCGCGCCCCCTGGGGCGCGCCCTGTTGCCTTGTGAAGACTCCGTGAGGCTCCTAGCCTCCTCCCGAAGCTTCCAAGGTTTCTTTTGCCCAAAAAAAATTTCCAAAATGTTTTGTGGCATTTGGACTTCATTTGGTACCGTTTCTCTGAAATGCCAAAAACAAGCAGAAAATAACAACTGGCACTGTGCACTAGGTTAATAGGTTAGTTCCAAAAAATGATATATAATTGCATATAAAAACATCCAAGATTGATACTATAATAGCATGGAACAATAAAAAATTATAGGTACGTTGGAGACGTATCAGTGCGTTGCATCATTTTGCCGCAACTGCTCTTGCTTAGCCTCATCGTAGGCGAGCACTCGAGGTGACCTGTATGTGAGTTCCGTGGGGAGCACAGCCTCCGCACCATAGACTAGGGAGAAGGGTGTCTTGCTGGTGGCTCGATTTGGTGTCGTTCTGAGTGACAAAAGAACCGCTGGCAACTCATCAATCCAAAGTCTTCCACACTTGTGCAGCCTGTCGAAAGTTCTTGTCTTGAGGCCACGCAACACTTCAGCATTTGCTCTCTCTGCTTTACCGTTGCTCCTTGGGTGAGCAACAGATGCAAAACAGATCTTGCTTCCAAGGTCTTGGACGTACTGCATGAAGGTGTGGCTCGTGACCTGTGTGCCGTTGTCGGTGATGATTCTGTTAGGAACCCCAAAACGGCAAACTAGTCCCTTGAAAAACTTAACGGCTGACTGTGCTGTCACCTTTCTCACTGGCTCTACTTCAGTCCACTTTGTGAACTTGTCGATTGCTATGTACAAGAAATCAAATCCCCTTGTAGCATGGGGCAAAGGGCCCAAAATGTAAAGCCTCCTAACCAAAAAGGGCCAAGAGAGAGGTATTGTTTGAAGAGCTTGGGCTGGCTGATGTATCTTTTTTGAATGAAACTGGCATGCTTCACACTTGGTTACTAGCTCAGTTGCATTCTGGAGGGCTGTAGGCCAATAGAAGCCTTGCCGGAAAGCTTTGCCGGCAAGTGCTCTTGATCCAATGTGAGAGCCACATATGCCTCCATGTATCTCTGCCAACAGCTTCAGTCCATCTTCCCGGCAAATACACTTCAATTTCACTCTGTTTGGTCTTTTTTTTGTGTGCAGAATGTTATCCACAAACTGATACATACTTGACTGACGAGCTACTTTTTTAGCTTCTTCTTGTTCATTGGGAGGTTCTTGCTCGACGACAAGAACTAAAGGCATCTCTTTGGGTGCAGGAGCGCTTGTATTAACGGCAAGAACTTGGCGTTCCACTATAGGCTGCTGCTCACCGGCAATCACAGTGTTGTCTCCGGCAACCTTCTTACCGGCGGCTTCTGGAAGCTCTGCCAGAAAATATTTGCCTATGTTCAAGTTTCTTCTTTTACCGGCCTGCATTGATGGTGTGACTGAGGGCTGAGTCAAATAGAGTACAAAAGTTCCTGGTTCCACAGGTAGCTTATGAGCGGCACACTTTGATAGATGATCAACGATGCTGTTTTCCGCACGAGGAATGTGCTCTGTTTGCAATCCGTCAAAGTGTTCTTCCAATTTCCTCACATCTTCCACTTATGCTTCCTTTAATGGGCACTGATAATCTTTATTGACTTGCTTCACAACAAGCTGCGAGTCACCACGAATGATCAGTTTCCTGATTCCTAGGTCCACTATGATCCTAAGACCGGCAAGGAACCCTTCATACTCAACAGTGTTGTTTGTTGCTTTCTCCCTAGGAAAGTGCATTTGAATTACATACTTGAGGTGCTCTCCAGTGGGTGTGACAAACAGCACTCACTCCAGCACCGATGCCTTGTAGCGAAAAGGCATCGTCAAAGTACATAATCTACTCTTCAGCTGTTTCTTTGCCTGGGAGAGTTGTCTCTTGAACCTCTTCGTCTTGCGTTGGCGTCCATTCTACAATGAACTCCACCAAGGCTCTACTCTGAATGGTTGAAGTACTCTCAAACTTAAGTGCAAAGCTTGACAGCTCCAACGCCCACTCCACTATCCTGCCGGTTGCATCTGGATTTCTCAAAATACGCTGCAACGGGAAGTGAGTGACGACGGTAATATCATGTGCTTGGAAGTAGTGGCGCAACTTTCTGCAGGCCATAAGGAGGCCGAAAAGCAATTTTTGCACACCAGAGTATCTTGATCTAGCCCCCTGTAGGAGGGAACTAACAAAATAAACTGGGCGCTGTGCCAACTTCTTCTTGGGCATTGCTTGTTGATTTGTTTCATTTGCTTGTGCTACTTCTATCTTGTCCACACCAAACTCTGCCAGAGAAGATTCTAGTTTATCGCTTGATGAACTTGCCGCTGCTGCTTCTTCATCCTCAACTTCCCTCTACGCAACTACTGCAGCACTGACCACTTGATTTGTTGCCGCTAAGTACAGCAGCAACGGCTCTTGTGGCTTAGGCGCAACTAGTGTTGGCGGAGAAGAAAGGTATCTTTTCAAATCCTGCAGCGCAGCCTCCGCTTCCAGAGTCCATTTCATTGGACCTGCCTTTTTCAAAATCTTGAAAAATGGCAAGGCATGCAAAGCAGACTTGGAAATGAACCAACTCAATGCAGCAACCTAGCCGGCAAGACGACACACATACTTGACACATTTTGGTGGTTCAATTTGCTCAATGGCTTTGATCTTGTCGGGATTAGCCTCTATCCCACGTTGAGATACAAAGAACCCGAGAAGTTTGCCGGACGAAACACCAAACACACACTTCTCGGGGTCGTGCTTCAAATTGACCTGGTGCAAATTTGCAAATGTCTCTTCTAAGTCTTGAATGAGGGTTGATTTGTCCTTGGTTTTGACCACTATATCATCCATATGTGCTTCCACATTCCTGTGCAGCTGGGGATCAAAACCAATCTAGACTGCACATGCAAATGTTGAACCAGCACTCTTTAGTCCGAAAGGCATATGCACGAAGCAGTATCTGCACATGGAGTAATGAATGCGGTTTTCTCCTCATCCTCCTTGGCCATGAATATCTGACGGTAACCAGAATATGCATCAAGAAAGGAGAGCAAATCATAGCCGGCAGTAGAGTCAGCAATTTGATCAATACGCGGCAAAGGAAAAGGATCCTTTGGACATGCTTTGTTGATATCAGTATAATCAATAGAAAGTCTCCATTTTCCATTTGCTTTTCGTACTACAACTGGATTTGCTAACCATGTTGGATGTAGCACACCTCTAATTAAACCTGCTGCTTCTAATTTCTTTATTTCTTCGGCGATAAACTGTTGCCGTTCCAAAGCTTGCTTCCTGACCTTCTGCTTGACGGGCCTTGCATGAGGACAGACAGCAAGGTGGTGCTCAATTACCTCCGTGGGAACGTCGGGGATGTCAGATGGTTGCCATGCAAACATGAACATTCGCCCGTAGGAAGGTAATGAGCGCGCTTTCCTATTTGCTATCAAGGGTGGAGCTGACGATGAAGGTACCGCCAATGCCATCCTCCTTTGCTGGCACCTTCTTGGTTGCTGGTGGAGTAGCCTTGGACTTCTTGCTGGTAGAGCACTCCGGCAAGTCTTCAACAGGTGCGCAGCACTCTGAAGAGGTGCGCTTCCTGCAGTCCTTGCAAGAGGTCTTGCCGGACTTCTTGTTTTTCTTCTTCTCAGCGGGAGCTGTCGCCTTGGCGGCCGATGCTGCAACCACTTCCCTGTAAAGCTTGTCGATGTAGATGACTGCATCCTTCTTGTCTGAGTTGATGGAAATGACACCCATCGGCCCTAGCATCTTCAATGTGTTGTAAGCATAATGGGATGCTGCCATGAATTTTGCTAGGGCTGGGCGGCCAAGAATTCCATTATACGGCAAGGGGATCTTGACAACGTCAAAGACAATCTTTTCTATTCTATAATTTAGTTCCCCGCCAAACGTCACCAGCAATGTGATCTTCCCTTTAGTCTGGCTCCTTCCCGAGTTAACTCCTTGAAACATGCCAGTTTGCTGGAGCTCCTCATCGGGAATTTGCAGCCTCTTGATTACCTCTGGAGAAATCAAGTTCAGATCGGCCCCACCATCAACTAACATCTTCGTGACCTTGAGGTTGTGAATTGTTGGTGAAACCAACAATGGCAAGCACCCGACGGCTGTTGTGCGATCAGGGTGGTCCTCGGCATAAAAAATGATAGGCGTGTGTGACCACTTGAGTGGTTTTTAAGCATCTATTGCCGGCTCAGTTGCATTGACTTCACGCACCCACTACTTGAGTTGGCAGAGAGAAGAGTGCAGAGATGCACCTCCATCAATGCACATGGCCTCTGTTGCCTTCTGGAATTCCTGTTCAATGGATTCATCGTCCTCTTCTTCGTCACTCCCATCTTCTTCCTCTTTCTTCTCTCGGCCTCTAGCAGGCTTCTCTTTCTACTGTTTGGCCTTGCTGTGGCGACCTCCTCGACCACCACGACCCTTCTTGCCAAATCCGCCAGCACCATCCTAGCCCTTCTCCTTGTCGCGCTTTTTATACTCAGCTTTCTGCTTCTCGGCAAGCTGTTCAACTTGTCGGCACTCCTGGAGATCGTGGCCCTTCGTGCGGTGAATATTGCAGTACGGTCCATCAGACTTGCCGGTTTTCTCGCCTATCGTGGCTTCCTGGCAATCAGCACATGTAGCAGCTTCCTTGTTGGATCCCTCTGTTTTAGCTTTCTTGGCGGCGTTGGAGTTACCGGACCCATTCGACGGCCATAACTATCTTGCCCTTGTGCTTCCTGTTGCGCTTTTGGCCCATTTTCTTCAGGATGGTGGCATCATCATCTTCAAAGTCAACCTCTGGGCTAGCATCATCCCCGGGAAGTCTCCTCCCCTCTTCAGCGTGTGCACACTTGTCCACCAATGTGTACAACTCATTGACAGTCTTCGGCAGCCGCACATTCATCTTCTCCCGCATCTTCCGATTGCGCATGTCCGTAAGAAAGGTGGCAATCACAGCTGCGGGGTGTACATCTAGAATGTTGCGGTGCATGCAGCTGAATGTCTGTATGTATTTCCATAAGGACTCACCATCTCTTTGTGGGATCACTTGCAAGTCACTGGGCTCACCAGGAGCCTTGTTGCCTCCGGTAAAAGCACCAACAAACGCATTGCATAGATTAGACCAAGAAGAAATGGAGTTCTCGGGCAAGTTCATCAGCCAAGACCTCACATTAGGCTTGAGAACTAATGGGAAGTAATTGGTGAGAACCTTTTCAACTCTTCCCCCGGCAGCTTGCACGGCAATCGTTTAGATGCCTAAGAACTCTGCCGGGTTCAGCTTGCCGTTGTACTTCTCTGGCACCTCTGGTAGGAAGGCCCAGGTAGATGGCCAGCAGACTTGCCGCAGCTCACGAGTGAAAGCTGGGCATCCGACCTCATAAGGCAGATACCCGCTAGCCTCGGGCACATGCTCATCAACGACTGGGCCGTTGCACTCGTCGGATTGACGGCGCGCCTCCCGACGCCGTTCAATAGTGGTGCAAGCATCTTTTGCCCACCTGTCCTATAGCACTTGCCGCTAATCTTGCCGCGCCTTTGGATCTGAAGAAGCCATTGATATCTCGTCAGGCTTGACGGCTCATTGAGTTTGCCGCGGCCGCTAGTGTTGTTGTTGTTGTGGAGGTAATTGTACCGTTGGTGCAGCACCTCCAGTACGGCCACCGACTCAAGCTGCCGGCGCCGTAGGTGGTCTCTATGAGGGTCCCACTCGCTGCGAGCTACTGGCTTCAGCAAACCCTATGAGGCTCTGGATAGTGGCCCTCCACTCATCCATCTTCTCTGCAGTTGGAGGGAAGTTCAACAGCATCTGCGCTCGCGCCATGGCCTCTGCTACTGTAGCTGGCATGGCTGGGAGCGAAGAACGAGATGTCGCTCGACTCCTGGCAGACCCAGCAGGAGCGCCATTATGAACTTGCTGCCGCGGCTGATGCACCGCAGCGGGCTAACACTGCCGAGGTGGTGCCTGAAGATCTTGAGGCTGATCAACAGGTGTCTTGCCATGCGCTCGCCATCCGCCATCGTCGGCCTCGTGCTCATATTGTGATGGTTGCGGCGTGTGCTTCGACGCAGCACTTCTGGATGGAGCCGCTGGGTCGTGGCTTGCGCCGGTGCGAGTGGAGTTGGTCTGGCAGTTGTGTTCGCCAGGCTGTTGATGAAGCTGGTCGCCTCCTTCGCCTCCGCCTCCTGCTCTGGCTGCGGTGGGAATGGCGACCTCGCCGCCTACGCCGGTCATGCCAATCACGCCGTCCTCACTTCCTGCGGTGGCTGCACTGCCTGCGCCACCAACGGATACAAGAGGGGGAGCTCTGGAGGTGGAAGGAGTCGTCATCGTGATGTCCTTCTTCTTGGGGGCCATCAACGATGAGGAAGACGATGAAGAAACTGGTGAAGTTGATGAAGCTGATGAATCTGACACACAAACTGCTGTTTCAGGTTCGCGCAAGTGATCCCCCTACCTGGCGCGCCAAAGATGTCGTGCGTACAACCATCTGTGGGGCCATCTAGCCCCTTTGTGGTTGGACTAGGGAGATGCGCAAGCACAAAGAGGAGAATCAGCAGAAACACAAAGAGTTTACCCAGGTTCAGGCAACCGTGAGGTGTAAAACCCTACTCCTGCTTTGTATATTGGATGTGTTTGAGCTCAAGTTCAAGGTGCACTTCTTGCTAGCTAGGTGTGGGAAGAGCAGCTACGCATGTGAGTTAAGCAAGGGATTGATCCTTGTAAAGGTTGCCCCGACCCTCCATTTATAGATTAAGGGGTCACCACAGTGGCAAAATAGTCTTCACATATTGACTAGACAGCAAACAGTGCTATCATACGTAACTTTGCCGGACTAGGATAAACGCAATAAATGTGCCGTTAGGTGTCGTGTGGAGGAGGAGCCCAGGCAAGGGTTCTGCACCGCTCGCCCAGCTACCTCTTATTATCTTGACACGCCTTCTGGACGCGTGTCATTAAAGCTTATTCTCCTTCTAGCACACTGACACATGCCCCGACAAGCCTCACCAACCTGCCTGCAAGCTCGACACTTCACCAATTAGTGACTACCTGCTCGATGTGGTGGAGCGCAAACGAGCCAGCAAGCTCGCTTGTCGGGCATTCACCTTGCCGGCTCAGCCTTGCCGGCAAGGATTGCCTTTTGCTTTCCAGCGCTAGATAAGTGCTTTCTGATGTGTATCTTGGTTTCTTGATCTTGATGATTCCCGGCAAGCCCTGGCTACCAATTAAGCTACCACTGTCTGTGCATAAGTCAGGTTATAAAAGCACCTATGTTTTTATACACCGACAACGAAGTTCCGTTAAGTTTTGTGTGATTGAAGTTTTCAAGTTTTGGCTGAGATATCGATATGAGGACAATAAGTAGTGGCAAGAGCTTTAGCTTGGGGATGCCCAAGGCACCACAAGGTAATATTCAAGGAAGACCAAAGCGTCTAAGCTTGGGGATGCCCCGGATGGCATCCCCTCTTTCGTCTTCAGTATTATCGGTAACCTTACTTGGGACTATACTTTTATTCGTCACATGATATGTGTTTTGCTTGGAGCATCATTTTCTTTTGTTGAGATTTGCTTTCAGTTATTTAGGACAAAGTTTTGTACCTTTTACTTCAATAAAAGTGTCAAGTATAGCCTTTACCATGCTTAGTTTGCACGTTCATGAGTTGTTGTTTCAAAACAGAAAGTTTGCTATTATTTCTCAAATTTCCTAGAAAAGTCAGAATGTGATAAAATCTTGAAATTTTGACATAGTAAGCTATTATAAATTTTCTACAGTGTGGTAAATTTTCTGAATTTTTGGAGTTAATTAAGTATGGATTTTGCCTAATCTTTTATAGACTGGTCTGTTTAGGCAGATTGCTGTTATGACTGCATTGTTTGCATATGTTTGCTTGTTTAATGATTCTATTTGAGGCTAGGAGTATTAAATATACAGAGGCATTTAGTATGAAATGTTAAATTATAATTTAAGTGATTTGTTACAGTAAAGAATGATAAGATTTGCATTGATTTGTACTAATTTATCTCGCGAGTTCTTGTTCAGTTTTGTGTGGATGAAGTTTTTAAGATTTATGGAAACCGTGATATGAGAGGAATTAAGGAGACACAAGAGCTCAATCTTGGGGATGCCCAAGGCATCCCAAGTTAATATTCCGAGAAGTCTCAAGCATCTAAGCTTGGGGATGCCCCGGTAGGCATCCCACCTTTCTTCATCAACAATTATCGGTTAGTCTCGGTTCAGCCTAAGTTTTTGCTTCTTCGCATGAGATGTGCTATTCTTGGAATATCATTTTGTTTCATTTTGTTTGCTGTTTGAAGAAAATTCTTGGATCTGAAATCTTTATTTAGAGAGAGTCTTCACATAGCTACTTAATTGTCTAACTACTCATTGTTCTTCACTTATATCTTTTTGAGTAGTTTGTCATTCACTCTCATGCTTCACTTATATCCTTAGAGTGAATTGTTGAATGAATTAAATGTCATAAATATGAAATTATATGTGCTTCATATGCTTGTCCCATGGGGAGTAATGACTTCACATACAAGGAAAATAAGTGGTAAAATTTATTGAAGGTTAACAAACACAGCATTGGTCACTTGAACAATTCATGAAAGAATTTTGAAGGAAGAGAAATTTCACACATAAATATACTATCTTGGACATCTTCTATGATTGTGAGCCCCCATTAATTATTTTCATGCTTGATCAAGTAGTTGACGTTGGACAAGGAAGACAACGTAATGGGTTATGTTTGTTTATATTCACATAGAAGTTATATATATTGTCATCGATCCTCTAACATGTGGTGCTTGCTTAGGATCTTTTGCTAGCCAAAAATTCGTAATAAGTAGAGATACTACTTGTGCATCCAAAAACCCTTAAACCCTGTTTCTTGCCATGAGAGTCCACTAAGATCCTTCAAGTAAGTTGTCATCAGTGCAAAAAGCAATAAAAATTGCTCCTAAATATGTATGATCCTTTATTGGAAGGGAAAATAAGCTTTGTACGAACTTGTGATGGTGAAGAAATAAAAGCGACGGACGTTCCTTTCCATTAAGAGATTGCACATCCAAAAATAAAAAGCGCATGACAACCACTGCATCTCTATGCGAAGGGCCTATCTTTTACTTTTCTGTATTTACTTTTCTATATTTACTTTTATGCAAGAGTCTGTAATGTTCATCCCTATTTTGCTATATTTAATTCTCTAGTGGGCAAGCATCATGTGGTAGGAAATGATCCAGGCACATATATCCAGTTGAATATAGATGATCATGAGTTATTATTTTTGACATTATCCATGAGATAAATAAGCTGGGAGGCAAAACATTAAGCCCCTATCTTCCTATGTGTTTGACTGAAATAGTTTGGTCTAAAAATATTCTTTGAGTGTCAGCAATCATGATAGACTAAATGATAGTTGAGTATTTGGAATTTGATAAATCAAAGCTCTTACATAGACCCTTCCTGAAAATAAGATAAATTGCCATTGGTTGATGACTAAAAACATAGTTTGTTAGTTTTCAAGAAAGTTTATGGTCTATACTTTAACATGTGAATAGCTTGCTACTTGATCATGAGAAGTTTTATGAGATGAGCTACTGTTTACGATATATAATGATGCTAGAAAAAGTGTTGGAAATTATCATTGATCAAACTTGTGCACTATGCTAGCATTCGCACTTCATAAATTATTTCTTTTATCATTTACCTACTCGAGGACGAGCAGGAATTAAGCGTGGGGAAGTTGATACGTCTCCAATGTATCTATAATTTATGAAGTATTCACGCCATGTTTGCCATAATTTTATATTGTTTTGGTGCACTTTTATATGACTTTTATATGATTTTCATGGACTAACATATTGACCTAGTGCCCAGTCCCAGTTGTTGTTTTCTGCTTGTTTTTGGTTTTCCAGAAAATCCATATCAAATGAAGTCCAAATGCAGCAAAACTTTTTGATGATTTTTTCTTGAAGAAAAGGGACCCAAGAAGCTTGGAGGAGTACTAGAAGACCCACAGGGGCCCCACAGGGCAACAGGGCGCGCCCTGGGGGGCGCCCTGATGCCTTGTGGGCCCCCTGTGGCACCTCTTTGCGTGATTCCAATGCCAAAAATTCATATACTTTGAGAAACCCCCGAAAGTTAACCTAGATGAGTTTTTCTGCCGCCGCAAGCCTATGTTCTGAAGCGATCCCTTCTGGAGCTCCGTTCTGGCACCCTGCTGTAGGGGGCAATCATCACCGGAGGCCATCTTCATCATCCCGGCGGTCTCCATGACGAGGAGGGAGTAGTTCACCCTCGGGGCTGAGGGTATGTACTAGTAGCTATGTGTTTGATCTCTCTCTCTCGTGTTCTTGAGTTGCCACGATCTTGATGTACCTCGAGCTTTGTTAATATAGTTGGATCATATGGTGTTTCTTCCCTCTCTATCTTCTTGTGATGAATTGAATCTTTCCCTTTGAGGTTTTGTTATTATCGGATTGAATACTTTGGATTTGAGAACACTTGATGTATGTCTTGCATGTGGATACCCGTGGTGACAATAGGGTATTCTATTGATTCACTTGATGTATGTTTTGGTAATCAACTCGCAGATTCCCGTGACCTTGGAGAGTCTAGGCATATCGGTTGGTACACGTTTTTATCTTCCTTTTCTTCGATAGAAACTTTGGGGGTGCTCTTTGAAGCTCTTTGTGTGGATTGAATATTATAAATTTGAAGTTGTTTGATGCATATTGAATAATCAACTCACGGATACTTGTGGTGACATTGGAGTATCTAGGTGACATTAGAGTTGGTTGATGCGTATCATATGGTGTTATTTTAGTACGAACTCTAGGGCTATTTGTGACACTTATAGGGATGGCTCAATAGATTGATCGGAAAGGATAACTTTGAAGTGGTTTCATACCCTACAACAATTTCTTTCTTATGCTCTCCGCTAATAGGAACTTTGGAGTGATTCTTTATCGTGCGTTGAGGGATTGTTATATGATCCAATTATGTTAGCACTGTTGAGAGATTGCACTAGTGAAAGTATGAACCCTAAGCCTTGGTTTCAAGCATTGCAATATCGTTTGTGCTCACTTTTGTTACTTGCTACCTTGCTATTTTTTATTGTTCAGATTACAAAAACCTATATCTATTATCCATACTATACTTGTATCACCATCTCTTTGCCAAACTAGTGCACCTATACAATTTACCATTGTCACTACTAGGAAAAGGGCTATAGCTGATTTGGACATTAATGGCACACCATGTATGTGGTGCGCCACTGCTATATAGCAGTGGCGCACCAGATACAGGTGCGCCATTAGTGTCCTCATTACTAATGGCGCACCAGACACACGGTGCGCCATTACTAGCAATTTTTTTTATTTTTCCAAAACTATTAATGGCGCACTAGGGCACAGTGCGCCATTACTAGTTTTAACTAGTAATGGCGCACCACACACTCCGTGCGCCACTACTAACAATTTTTTTTTACTTTTTTTTCAAAACTAGTAATGGCGCACCTGGGTACAGTGCGCCATTACTAGTTCAAACTAGTAATGGCGCACTATCCACTGGTGCGCCACTACTAAACATTTTATTTTTATTTTTTTTGCAAAACTAGTAATGGCGCACCACGTAACAGGTGCGCCACGTAACACGCGCCAGGGTTACTAATGGCGCACCTGTTACGTGGTGCGCCATTACTAACTTTCTGAGTCTTACAATTTATTCACCAAATGCACCCCCCCCCCCGATGGACCGCCTTTTCAGTTACAAAAAAAATAAAAGAAAATGATAGAAATGTCAAAAAAATAAAAAAATAAGATTCCCATGTGATATGTGGTCTAGTTGTTAGCAAAATTTACAAACATGAATTTTCGACTTTTTTGCAAAATCTCTCGAGAATTTGTAAAATGGGCATAACTTTTGCATACGAACTCCGATGAAAAAGTTTTTTATATGAAAAATCATCTACTCGAAAAGTTACATCCGAATTTAACATTTTCAGAATCCCCAAAAACATTTTCAGAATCCCCAAAAACCTAACAGAACGAAAGATACGGAGCTTTTAAGATCTAGAAGGGAAAAAATGGAAAAAAATCAAACTTACTAGTGGCGCACCATTTGCTAGGTGCGCCACTAGTAATAGAAAAAAAAATTGGTTTTAAATTTTTTTTGGAATTTTTTTTCAAAATATGATACGTAATATGACCGGGAAGTTTGAAATATTTTTTCAAAATTTCATCACACTAATGAACATGAACAAAGTCCTAGACATCAACAAGGTTTAATAGGATTGATATTATAGATATATCAACAAGTGCTTGTTAAGTGAGGTGGTGCTGGGGTTGAATAGAACTGCGAAGTTAAGCGTGCTCGGGCTGGAGTAGTGTGAGGATGGGTGACCTTTCGGGAAGTTTGACCACTTAGTGCGATTTGACTTGAGATTAAGCATATTTACCTGAGATTAAGCCATAGTGACCTAAGATTAAGAAAAAAACGAAAAAAAATTTTGAAATTTTTTTTTGAAAAAAATTTGTTAGTAATGGCGCACTTCTATGTGGTGCGCCATTACTATCTGACTTAGTAATGGCGCACCACATAGAAGTGCGCCATTAGTAACCCAGAGCACAAGGTAAATATGGCCCCCTGGGAGGCATACTAATGGCGCACCAAGGGACATACTAATGGCGCACTTCCTGGTGCGCCACTACTGTCTAGTATACTAATGGCGTGATGATAGTGGCGCACCTGTAGTGCGCCATTAATGGCCAAAACAGGTGCGCCACTAACAGGCCTTTTCCTAGTAGTGTGTATTGGGTGTGTTGGGGACACAAGAGATTTCTTGTATTTGATTGAAGGGTTGTTTGAGAGAGACCATCTTCATCCTACGCCTCCCACGGATTGATAAACCTTAGGTCATCTACTTGAGGGAAATTTGCTACTGTCCTACAAAACTCTGCGCTTGGAGGCCCAACACGAGTCTATAAGAAATAAAGTTGGATAGTAAACATCAGTTCTTTATTAAAAGGAGGCCTTAATATCCTTTAGATTTCCTTATGGATCCCGCTGCCACAGGAGGGTACGACAAAAGATGTCATGCAAGTTCTTACTATAAGCACGTATGATTACATACGGAATACATGCCTACATTACATTGATGAATTGGAGCTATTGTGTATCGCCCTAGGTTGTGACTGTTACATGGTGAATGTCATCCAACATCATTTTCATCACCGATCCAATGCCTATGACTTTCTCATATTGGTTTCTGTTAACTTACTTTCGTTGCTACTACTGTTACAATCACTACAAAACTGCTACTGTTACTGTTACTATTGCTACTGTTACTACTGTTATCAAAACAATCATACTACTGTTCTACTAAGTACTTTGCTGCAGATATTTTATCTCCAGGTGTAGTTGAATTGACAACTCAACTGATAATACTTACAAATATTCTTTGGCTCCCCTTGTGTCGAATCAATAAATTTGGGTGAAATACTACCCTCGAAAACGGTTGCGATCCCCTATACTTGTGGGTTATCACGCCTCACTAGGGTCTTCCCCTTGCCAAGAAAAACATTGATGGTATTGTCTCGTTAAGCCTGGCGGAGGCCCTTGCAACAGCGGGGAAGGGAGTCCTGGATGTTCACGGCCTCGGCCCACGTGAACGATACCTGGTCCTTGATACGTCTCCAATGTATCTATAATTTTTTATTGTTCCATGCTATTATACTATCTATCTTGGATGTTTTATATGCAATTATATATCATTTTTTGGGACTAACCTATTAACCGAGTGCCCAGTGCCAGCTATTGTTTTCTACTTGTTTTTGGTTTTTCAGGAAATCAGTACCAAACGAAGTTAAAATGCCACGAAACTTTTTGGAGATTTTTTTCTGGACAAAAAAGACCCTGGAGACTTGGAGAGGAGGCCACAAGGTTCACAAAGCTTCCATAAGGCAATAGGGCACAGCCCAGGGGTGGTACGCCCTGATGCCTTGTGGGGCCCTCGTGGCTCCGTTTGACCTACTTCCACCTCTAGAAATTCTCAAATATTGGGAAACCAACAGAGAGCCAAACGAGAAAACCCTACCACCGCTGCAAGCTTCTGTTCTTCCACGATCCCATCTGGAGGCCTTTTTCGGCACTCTGTCGGAGGGGGAATCGATCATGGAGGGCTTCTACATCAACCATGCTACCCCTCCGTTGATGTGTCAGTAGCTTACCACAGACCTACGGGTCCATAGCTAGTAGCTAGATGGCTTCTTCTCTCTCTTTGATTTTCAATAAAAAGTTCTCCTCGATGTTCTTGGAGTTCTATCCGATGTAATCTTCTTTTGCGGTGTGTTTGTTGGGATCTGATGAATTGTGAGTTTATGATCAGATTATTCATGAGAAATATTTGAGTCTTCTCTGAACTCTTTTATGCATGATTGTTATAGCTTTGTATTTCTCTTCGATCTATCGATTTGGTTTGGTCAACTAGATTGGCTTATCTTTCAATGGGAGAGGTGCGTTGTGATGGGTTCAATCTTCCGGTGCTCAATCCCAGTGAAAGAAAGGGACATGACATTTATTTGTAATGTTTCCATTAAGGATAAAAAGATGGGGTTTAATCATATTGCTTGAGTTTACTTTGTCTACATCATGTCATCTTGCTTAAGGCGTTACTCTGTTTTATACTTAATACTCTAGATGCCTGTTGGATAGCGGTAGATGAGTGGAGTAATAGTAGTAGATGCAGGCAGGAGTCGGTCTACTTGTCTCGGACGTGATGCCTATATACATGATCATTGTCATGAATCCGTCATAATTATTTGCTTTTCTATCAATTGCCCAACAGTAATTTGTACCTACCGTATGTTCTGTGCTCGAGAGAGAAGCCTCTAGTGAAAACTATGGCCCCCGGGTCTACTTTGATAATATATAAAAATTCAAAAATACCTTCCTGCAATTTATTTACTTTTATTTTATTTAGTATTTTACTTTATCTATCTATCTCTATCAGAATTAATCCTTAGAAATTACCACTTAGAGGATTGACAACCCTCTTATTTGCGTTGGGTGCAAGTGTTTGCTTTTGTGTGTGTAGGTGCTGCTAACGGGGTTCTGTGTGGTTCTCCTACTGGATTGATAACCTTGGTTCTTAACTGAGGGAAATACTTATCTCTACTGTACTGCATCATCCTCTCCTCTTCGAGGAAATCCAAACGCAGCTCACAAGTAGCAGTAAGAATTTCTGGCGCCGTTGCTGGGGAGGGGGGAAGCCACTGCAAAATAGGCTCCCATCAACTTGCCAATTTCTGGCGACGTTGCTGGGGAGACATCACCAAAATCTATCAAGTACCTTCGCACAAACTATCATCCACTTGCATTTATTTTATTTGCATTTTCATTTGCATTTGCCTCTCGTTTTCATCTCCCCCACTTCTAATTTTTTTTACAAAAAGACAAAAATATTTTTGCTTGTTTGCTTGTTCGTTAGTTTGCTTGATATGTCACTATGTCTCAAGAAAATACAAAATTGTGTGACTTTTCCAATACTAATTGTCGTGGGAAACCACGACCACCTATGGGGCATGAGCCCCTTTTGGTTCGGCGGGGTGGATGGGCACGTTGCACAAAGAGCGGAGAAGCGTCGCGCAACACGGCAGAGATCACACGGGCAATCTTTACCCAGGGTCGGGCCGCCGCGAGGTGTAAAACCCTACTCCTGCTTTGGTGGATTCATGGTGGATAATGGTGGTGAACGTAGCACACTCGCTCGGCAAGGTTGCTTTGGGGACGAGAGTGGCTACACGCGTATGGATATGCGAGGGTCCAACCAACCCTTTCTACGGTCTCCATGGGCCTCCTTTTGGAGATAAAGGGGTCATCACAGTGGCAAATCAGTCGTTGCATACTAATTAGATAGCTAACAGTGCTATCATATCTAACTCTGCAGGCTAATAGAGCGCATTAAATGCGCCGCTCAGTGTCACATCACAGCTCGCCCTGTAGGCCCTGCCGAGCTGTTTTGCCACTGCTCGCTTGACACGTCTCCGGACGGGTGTCGTATGGAGGTGTTTGCTGTAGGAAGTGGCTGCCATGTGGAAGAAAGCAACCACTTAGTCACCTTGGAGCTCGACACCGCTTTCATTAATGACTTGCGTTGCTTTTGAGGTGGAGCGGTGGAGTGGCTTGCCTCTGCCAGCCGAGGTATGCTTGCCGGGATGATCTGGGAGCTTGCTTCCGGGGCAAAACCCAACCCTACCAGGCTCGCCTGCCAGGCAAGGTAGGTCCTTCCCTTGGCGATGCCTCGTTCCTCTGGCTCACCTTAGCCTTCTTGACTTGCAATTGGTTCCTTCAAAGGAATTGATCCTCCTTGCTTGATCTGATCTTGTTCTTGTGATCTTGTCTCTGGCCTATGCACAGTCCGTGCAATGGACCCAGGGTCTGTTGCACTGACAAGAGCCCCCGGGCCTGGCACGGACGCGCCGCCGGGCGTCGTCGGGGTAGGCCCTAACGAGTGCACAGGAAGAAATGTAAGGGCGGCTCCGCCCCTTGAGATCTTCTTTGCTTCTTCATTGACCTGAGCTTGGGTCAATTTCCGGTTTCCCGCGTGTCGTGCAAAACAATTAGGGGAGAAACTGAATCATGATCTGTGGGCAGCCCACGTCCCACGATCACGGGGTAGGAAACTGCCATCCCACTTGCCTCCTGCCCCGGGGCGCCTCCGCCACGTGTAGCATATGCATTGCGTAGGGTAGGTGGTGGACGCGGAGGGCGCGGGAACGGGCACCATGGCAGAAAGCCAGGCGTCGCCGAGTGGTGTAGAGGGGCGGCTCTGATTCCCCGAGCCGTTGGAGGCGCAGGGGAACCGCATTGGAGGAGCTAGGTGGTCGCCTGCTGGATGACAGGCCAGCCCCCTACTTCGTTCTCCTATAAATGGGGGGAGGAGTAGTGTACCTACTCACACACCTTCCTTCTCCCTTTCAAAGCTTCCCTTGCTTGTCATGGTGAGGGGGCGAGGGCGTGGTGGTACTCCGATGGTGGCGACGAGAACTTCTGCTCGACAGCATCTCCCGCCTCCTCTTGATGACGTGGGGGCTGAACCCGTTATGAGAGGAGGCGGAAGGGGGCGTGGCCGAGGTCGTCGCGGTGTGCGCAGCCGAGGGGGCTAGGGCGGTGCCTCAATTGCGCCCGCACCGGACGCTCCTCCTCCGATGGAAGGCCACATTGGAGATCAGCCCTTGGAGTTCGTCATTAGGCTGTATAAGCCTCCACGCGGCCGCCTCCGCCTCCCTACTCCATTTGCAAGGGTGATGGAGCTCAAACAGCCGCATGCGCTGAGGTTGCACATGAGGGGTTGTGGGAATGGCAGCATGCGGGTGGATGTTGACTTCCCTGCTCTTCATGTTATGTACCTCCGCCGCGGCTGGAAGACCATTGCTCGAGCCCATGGCTTGTCGTAGGGGCACGTTCTCCAGTTTAAATTAATGGTGAGCGGCCTGCTTTCCGTCAAGGTCTTTGGGCGCTCGGGAGTTCGCTTAGGGTGCTACGCAGAGAGCTCGACCAACGATGAAAGCTCCTCCTCGAGCGAAAGCGATGAGGAGGACACTGACGGTGATGACGACGGCAGCGACCGGGAGGGGTACGACTCCGACTCCGGCTGAACGTCGCCCGCACCATCTTCATCAGGCGGCAGCACCATCATCTGCACCTGTGTTTTCTCCCCGGCAAGGTGGTTTGCTGGGGAGTTGGATGCAGAGGTGGTGATGGTGCCCCTGGCTCCTCCAGCCGTCCTCCAGCTAGACCCCGGCAGGCTTCCTCTCAGGCTGCAGCTCCGTTAGCCCTGCCGTGTCCTGCTGGCCTTGGTGGTGGCGGTCGACGGGTCGCCTCCGCCATGCTCTCCGTCGACGTCTTCGTCCACGCCCTCCCGCCCCTGTCGGGCATCCTCTCCTGGAGCCCGACAGGGGCAGGCTGGGCTTCTTCCCAGGCACTGCTCTTGCCCTCTTCGCCTTCTACCGCCGTGCCTAGGAGGAGAGGGACTAGAAAGGGAATTACGGGGCACTTATCTTTTTTTAGTCTTAAATCTGTAGGCACTTGCCAAATTATAGTTCAAATAATGTAATCTCTTGTATCCATGTTTATGTTTCGTGAGATTTGTACTTGTTGATCAGCATATTAATGAAAAAGGTAAGCTTTGCCGGGCACTTGTGCATGTATGATATCCATGCAGAGGTGAAACGCCTCCGTACTTTCACGTAAACAAGTAGATCCCGGTAAGCTAGCTTGCCGGTACCCCATAGGACTGCTGCCGTGAGGCTGAGCCAGCCGGGCACATAACCCATTGGGAGAGACCAGCCCCCCGCCAACCCCTTACAGCCAAAGGCCACTATGACCATCCTGACCGAAGCAGCGTTCGTGTCAGTAGATGGGAGCACCTTTGGTTCCAAGGTGGCAAGGTTTTCATATGCACAAGTCCTACTCACGGAACATGTATGGATAAGAGATGGAACTTATCTGTTTGGCTTGCCGGAGACTGCAGTGCTAGCTTGTCTTCGCATCCTCTTCCTAGGACTAAGTCCACGGCAGGAGCCTGCAGTTTATGCAAATGAAGATGATGCCAGATGCAATCTATCTACATGATCATGCAACCTATCTACATGAATCATGCAATGCTTATGAAATGTTTATGCATGCATGCAACTTGTCGGCGGCCCCCAGCGCTTCGTTTGTTTCTCTGTTGCTCAGGGTCTGTGCCTGGCTTTGTACAAGGGGTTACATGCAGGTGAGGCAAGGCCTGTACAAAAGGGTGGCTGCCGGGCAGGGCCCGACAGCCGCGCCTTACGGGTAGAACTTGCGGAGATGCTCAATATTCCATGAGTTTTGCAATTGAATGCCATCTCCGGTCTCCAGATGGACTGTGCCAGGTCTGGTGACTCGTACTACCTGGTAAGGGCCTTCCCACTTCGGCAATAGCTTGTTTGTAACCTTAGCGGACTGAACGCGCCTAAGGACAAGGTCAACTTCCTCAAAACACCGAGCATGAACCCTGCAGCTATGATAGCGATGCAGGGCTTGCTGATAGTGTGCAGCACGCGTAGCAGCCCGGAGACGGTTCTCCTCGAGAAGCACGGCGTCGTCACGCATGTGCTGTTCCTGCGCTACTTCATCGTAGGCAAGCACTCGAGGTGACCCGTAAATGAGTTCCGTGGGGATAACTGCTTCTGCCCCATCGACTAGGGAGAAGAGAGTCTGGCCGGTAGCTCGGTTTGGTGTTGTTCTGAGGGACCAAAGAACCACCGACAGCTCATTGATCCATTGCCTGCCGTGCTTCCGTAGCTTATCAAACGTTCTTGTCTTGATTCCTCGCAGCACTTCAGCATTCACCCTCTCAGCTTGTCCATTGCTTCTGGGATGTGCAACAGAGGCAAATGAGATCTTGCTTTTGAGGGCAATAACATATTACATGAAGGTGCGGCTCATGAACTGGGTGCCGTTGTCGTGAACTGAGCAGTCACCTTTCTCACAGCATCTACTTTCGGCCACTTTGTAAAGTTGTCGATTGCAATGAATAAGAATTCAATGCCCCTGGCAGCTCGGGGGAAAGGGCCGAGGATATCGAGCCCCCAGACCAAAAATGGCCATGACAAAGGGATTGTCTGGAGTGCTTGGGCAGGCAGATGGATATTTTTGGAATGGAACTGACAGGCTTCACACTTGGTGACGAGCTTAACCGCATCTTGGAGGGATGTGGGCCAATAGAATCCTTGCTGGAATGCTTTCCCAACCAAAGCCCTTGATCCAATGTGGGAGCCGCACATGCCTTTGTGTATTTCTGCCAGCAGTTCCTTTCCTCCTTCCCGGCAAATGTACTTCAATTTCACACCATTGGGCCTTCTTCTGTATAGTGTGTCATCGACAAACTGATACATACTGGCCCTCCGGGCTACTCTTTCAGCTTCTTCTTGCTCTTCGGGAAGTTCTCCGGTGTGGAGGAAATGGACTATGTGCCTTGCCCAAGTTGGAGCCTGAGGCTCGGCAACGAGGACTAGCGGCATCTCCTCATTCGTGGGGGCGCATCCCTTGACTGTGGGGACCAGTGGCCCGGCAGGAGGGTGCAGCCCAGCAAGCGAAGGGGAGTTGTTCCCGGCAGGGTCCCTGCTAGGAGCCCCGAAAGGCTCTACCGGGAGAGGCTTACCGGAGTCCAATTTCCTCCTCTTTCGGGCCAATGTTGTCGGGGATACGAAGGGCTGAGTAAGATGGAGAACAAAAGATCCTGGTTCCACAGGAAGCTTCTGCGCAGCGCACTTTGATAGGTGATCAGAAATGCTGTTTTCCGCACGGGGTACGTGCTTTGTTTGCAACCCGTCAAAGCTCTCCTCCAATCTTCTCACTTCCTCGACGTATGCCTCCATCAATGAGCTTTGGTAATCCTTGTTGACTTGTCTCACCACCAGCTGTGAATCTCCTTGAATAATCAGCTTCTTGATTCCCAATTCTGTGGCAATCCTGAGCCTGGCAAGAAGCCCTTCATATTCTGCTATATTGTTGGTCGCCTCCTCCCGGGAAAAGTGCATCTGGACGACGTACCTCAGGTGCTGTCCACTGGGAGCCACGAGAAGCATGCCAGCCCCTGCACCTTGTAGGGAGAAGGCACCATCAAAATACATGATCCATTCTTGGGGCGCTTCCTTGCCGGGGATAACTGTTTCCTATACTTATTCATCAGGGGTTGGCGTCCATTCTGCAATAAACTCTGCCAACGCCCTGCTCTGGATTGTTGATGTGCTTTCAAACTTCAGGCCAAAGCTGGATAACTCCAATGCCCACTCCACTATCCTGCCGGTGGCCTCTGGGTTTCGAGGTATCCTTTGCAACGGGAAGCGGGTGACAACCGTGATCTCATGGGCTTGGAAGTACTGGCGCAGTTTCCTTGAGGCCATGACAAGGCCAAAGATCAACTTTTGCACACCAGAATACCTGGATCTAGCCTCCTACAACAGGGAGCTGACGAAGTATACTAGGCGCTGCACCACCTTCTTCCTTGCCGTGTCCTTGGGGTTGTTTCCGCTACCATGCTCTTCTTTGTCCTGATCCGTATCTAGCCTTGCCGGGCCGCTCTCTTCCTCTTCCCCGGGCGGGACACTTGCTGAGGTGGCTGCTTCTTCTACTTCCCACTGCGCTACTAGGGTCGCACTAACCACTTGATTAGTTGCTGCCAGATATAGCAGCAACGGCTCTTGTAGTTTGGGTGCGACCAAAGTAGGTACAGAAGACAAGTAGGCCTTCAAATCCTGCAGCGTTGCATCTGCTTTCGGGGTCCACTTCAAGGGTCCTGACCTCTTCAAAATCTTGAAGAACGGCAAGGCGCGCTCGGCAGACTTGGAGATGAATCTGTTAAGCGCGGCAACGCATCCTGTCAAACGCCTCACATCCTTAATTGTCTTGGGTGCCTGTATCTGCTCAATAGCCTTGATCTTATCGGGGTTGGCCTCTATCCCGCGGTGGGACACAAAGAAACCAAGTAGCTTGCCGGAGGGAACGCCAAAGACGCTCTTCTCCGGATTCAGTTTCAAGTTGATCTTGCGCAGATTAGCAAATGTCTCTTCTAAATCCTGGATGAGGGTTGATCTGTCCTTGGTCTTGACCACAATATCATCCATATAGGCTTCAATGTTCCTGTGCAACTGTGGTTCAAAGCCAATCTGGACTGCTCTTGCAAAAGTGGACCCGGCACTCTTCCACCCGAAAGGCATGCGCACAAAGCAGTACGTGCCGCATGGGGTGATGAATGAGGTCTTTTCTTCATCTTCCTTGGACAAAAAAATTTGATGGTATGCAGAGTATGCATCCAGAAAAGAGAGCAACTCACATCCTGAAGTAGAATCCACGATCTGGTCGATGCGCGGCAAGGGAAATGGGTCCTTTGGGCATGCCTTGTTCAGATCTGTAAAATCTATGCAAAGCCTCCATTTTCCATTAGCCTTGCGCACAACCACTGGGTTTGCTAACCATGTTGGATGCAATACTCCTCTGACAAAACCAGCTACTTCAAGTTTCTTAATTTCCTCGACAATAAACTGCTGCCGCTCCAAGGCCTCCTTCTGAACCTTCAGCTTGACGGGCCGGGCATGTGGGCAGACAGCAAGGTGGTGCTCGATTACCTCCCTGGGAACACCGGGGATATCAGATGGTTGCCAGGCAAACACATCGATATTCGGCCGCAATAAGGCAAGGAGCGCACTTTCCTATTTGTCATCAAGGGTGGCGCTGATAGTGAAAGTACCATCAGCGCCAGCCTGCCCTGCCGCGACCTTTCTTACTTGGGGTGGAGCAGCCTTGGATCTCTTGCTGTTGGAACTCTCTGGAGTGTCATCAACGGGCGCGGCACATTCCACAGAGGTACGCTTTCCGGATTCCTTGCCAGTGCCTCTGCTATGCTTTTCCTTGGCGGGAACTATGGCTTCCGCGACCTCTGCCACGACCGTGTCCCGGTACATCTTATCCACGCAAATAATTGCGTCTTTCTTGTCCGACGGAACAGAAATGACGCCCATCGGCCCTGGCATCTTTAAGGTGTTGTAGGTATAGTGGGATGCTGCCATGAATTTGGCCAGGGCTGGGTGCCCAAGGATCCCGTTGTATGGCAGGGGGAGGTCAACCACATCAAACACAACTTTCTCAGTCCTATAGTTCAACTCTCCTCCATATGTCACTGGCAATGTAACCTTTGCCTTAGGACGGCTCCTGCCGGGATTGACTCCTTGAAACGTGCCTATGGCCTTAAGTTCTTCCTCTGCTATCTAGAGTTTGCTGATAACCTTTGGGGAAATCAGATTCAACCTAGCCCCGCCGTCAACCATCATATTTGTGACCTTGAGGTTGCGAATTGTTGGTGAGACCAACAACGGCAAACACCCTACCGCAGTAATGCGTTCGGGGTGGTCATCTTCATCAAAGATGATGGGCGTGCGTGACCACTGGAGCGGCTTCTGAGAATCTGCCGCTGGCTCCACGGCATTGACCTCACGTGCGCACTGTTTAAGTTGGCACTGAGAGGAGTGCAAAGATGCACCCCCGTCAATGCACAGGGCATTAGTGGCTTTCTGGAATAACTGCTCGCTGGTTTCCTCTTCATTCCCTCCATCACTCTCGTTACTGCAATCCTCCTTTTCTCGGCCCTTGGTGGGTTTCCCTTGGTTCCGAGGAGCCTTGCCGGGGCGATTTGCTTCACCACCCCGGCCCTTCCCACTAGCGCCATTCTGACCTTTTTCCTTATCGCGCTTCTCATACTCAGCCTTCTGTCTCTTGACGAGCTGCTCAACCTGATGACATTCCTGGAGATCATGGCCCTTGGTCCGATGAATCTTACAGTATGGCCCATCACTTTTCCCAGCTTTCCCGGCAGCTGCCGCCTCCTGGCAATCAGCGCATGCGATAGCCTCCTTGCCGGGGGCTTCAGCCTTGGCCTTCTTGCCGGTACTAGGCGTGCCTGACCCCTCAACAGCCATCACTGTCTAATCCTTGTGCTTCTTGTTGTGCTTCTTGTTCTTCTTCTTCTTACAGATGTTTTCGTCGTCATCTTCTGAGTCGATGTCGACGCAATCTTCCTCTCCAGGAAGTTTCCTCCCCTCTTCCACCCGAGCACATTTGTCCAATAAAGTGTAGAGCTCCTTCACAGTCTCGAGCAACCGAACGTTCATCTTGGAACGTATCCTGCGGTTGCGCATGTTGGGTTGGAAGGCAGCTATCACGGCAGCTGGGTGGATATCTGGGATATTTCTGTGGACTCGACTGAATCTCTGCAAGTACTTCCGCAGAGTTTCTCCTTCTTTCTGCCGGAGAAGCTGCAAGTCGCTGGGCCGCCCTGGTTCTTGATGGTCGCCCGTGAAGGCACCAATGAACTCGTGGCACAAGTCAGCCCAGGTCGAAATGGAGTTCTCCGGCAGGTGCATCAGCCAAGACCTCCCATTTGACTTGAGGGCCAAAGGGAAGTAGTTGGCGAACACCTTCTCATCTCTTCCCCCGGCAGCTTGAACAGTGATGGTGTAGATGCTCGAGAACTCTGCCGGGTTTAGTCTCCCATCATACTTCTCGGGTATCTCTGGCTTGAACGTGCGAGTGGACGGCCAACGAACTTGCCGTAGCTCACGGGTGAAGGCAGGGCACCCAACCTCGAAAGGCAGGCACCCGCCATCTCCTATCGCGGGCTCATCGACGTCGGGGCCATCACACCCATTGGACCGGCGGGGGTTGTCGCGGCGCTGCTCATCGATGATGTGCACACCTTCCCTCCGCTTGCCCTTCGAGGCATGCTGTCGGCCTTGACGCGCTCGAGGATCTGACGAGGACATCAAGACGTCATCGGGCGCTTGGTTTTGCGGCTCCCGGGCAGATTGCCGTGGTGGGGATTGCACCGTGAGGGTGGCCCCTCCCGTACGACCAGCCACATGAGCCACCGTTGCTGCCTGGGAAGGCTGTGGCGGTCCGGCCCGCTGTGATCCTTTCGCCTCAGCAAAACCAGTCAAACTTTGGATGGTGGCTCGCCACTCATCCATCTAGTCTGCCGCCGGTGGAAATCTCAACAGCAGTTGGGCTCGCGCCATGGCCTCTGAGGCAGTGCGTGGCATAGGTGATGATGATGTAGATCGTAACGTCGCTCGGCAACTGACATTGCCGGTGGCGACTACGCCGCTCCCTTGCTGCTGCGAACCAGCCGTTTGGACGGCATGGTGACGCGGCGGAGGCACCTGAGGGCCAGCGGCTCCGTTGGGCACAGTAGCTGAGTCAGCCCGCCCTGGGGGTGGCGCGTGCACTGTGGTCGCGCCCGCAGCGGGGGCGGCCGGAGGGTTGCGGTTCACCCCAGAATGAGCATCAACGCTGCGGCTGTGCCCGTTGGCGAGGAGAAGGGGTTTAGGCGGAATGATCCCTTCATCCGTACCTCATGGAGCATGGCCGTCGGGATGTTGCTGATGTTGTCCTTCCCTAGTACCCCCCTTCCTGCTTCGGCCGTGGGGGAGGTGGTGACGGTGCCGCCTGCGCTGACCACGTCCCCCGCAGCATCCACACCCTCGCGAGGCCCCGTACTCCCCGCGATGTCGGCGATCACGGGCGGCGGAGCCTTCGAGGTGGACGGGTGATTTGCAGCTCCGGGCTTCCTCTTGGGCGCCATAGTAGATGACGCCGTCGACGACGAAAATGCCGATGAAGATGACGCGCAGCGTACGCTCTCGGTTTCGCGCAAGTGACTCCCCCTACCTGGCGCGCCAAAGATGTCGTCGGAAACCACGGCCACCTATGGGGCCATGAGTACCTTTGGGTTCGGCGGGGGGATGGGCATGTTGCATAAAGAGCGGAGAAGCGTTGCGCAGCACGGCAGAGATCACACGGTCAGTCTTTACCCAGGTTCGGGCCGCCGCGAGGCATAAAACACTACTCCTGCTTTGGTGGATTGATGGTGGATAATGGTGGTGAACGTAGCACACTCGCCCGGCAAGGTCGCTCTGGGGACGAGAGTGGCTACGCGCGTATGGATATGCGAGGGTCCAACCAACCCTTTCTACGGTCGCCATGGGCTTCCTTTTATAGATAAAGGGGTCACCATAGTGGCAAATCAGTCTTTGCATATTGATTAGATAGCTAACAGTGCTATCATATGTAACTCTGCAGGCTGATAGAGCGCATTAAATGCGCCGCTCAGTGTCACATCACAGCTCGCCCGGCAGGCCCTGCCGAGCTATTTTGCCAGCTTTGCGCCTGCTCGCTTGACACATCTCAGGACGGGTGTCATATGGAGGTGTTTGCTGTAGGAAGTGGCTGCCATGTGGCAGAAAGCAGCCACTTAGTCACCTTGGAGCTCGACACCGCTTTGATTAATGACTTGCGTCGCTTGTGAGGTGGAGCAGTGGAGTGGCTTGCCTCCACCAGCCCAGGCAGGCTTGCCGGGACGATCTGGGAGCTTGCTTCCGGGGCAAAACCCAACCCTGCCAGGCTCGCCAGCCCGGCTAGGTAGGTCCTTCCCTTGGCGATGCCTCGTTCCTTTGGCTCACCTTGGCCTTCTTGACTTGCACTTGGATCCTTCACAGGAATTGATCCTCCTTGCTTGGTCTGATCTTGGTCTTGTGATCTTGTCTCTTGCCTATGCACAGTCCGTGCAATAGACCCAGGGTCTGTTTCACTGACACTAATAATAATTATTTTATTAGTACTCCAATTTCTCCTCCCGCCACTTGTGCGGAGTCGTGTGATATTAATGTTACCTTGCTTAATCTTGTTATGAAAGAACAATTTTCAGGTAGTCCTAATTAAGATGTTGCATCCCATCTTAATACTTTCATTGAACTTTGTGATATGCAAAAGAAAAAAGATGTGGAAAATGATATTGTTAAGTTTAAATTATTTCCGTTCTCACTACGAGATCGTGCTAAAACTTGGTTTTCGTCCTTGCCTAGAAATAGTATTGATTCATGGGATAAGTGTAAGGATGCTTTCATTACCAAGTATTTTCCTCCCGCTAAGATTATTTCTTTAAGAAATCAAATTATGAATTTTAAGCAACTTGAGCATGAACATGTTGCACAATCTTGGGAGAGAATGAAATTAATGATAAGAAATTGCCCAACACATGGTTTAAGCTTATGGATGATCATACAAAAAATTTATGCGGGACTAAACTTTGTTTCTAGAAATTTGCTAGATTCTGCCGCAGGTGGCACTTTTATGAAAATTATATTGGGAGAAGCTACAAAACTCCTAGACAATATTATGACAAATTATTCTCAATGGCACACTGAAAGAACTCCAACTGATAAGAAGGTAAATTTTGTCGAAGAAATTAATACTTTGAGTGATAAGATGGATGCGCTTATGAAATTGCTTGCTAGTAAAAAATGCTCATGTTGATCCTAATGATGCACCATTTTCTACTTTGATTGAGCAAAATAATAATGCTATTGATGTGAATTTTATCTCTAGAAATAATTTCAACAACAATGCTTATAGAGGAAACTTTAATCCTAGACCATTTCCCGGAAATTCCTCTAATAATTATGGTAATCCCTATGGTAATTCACATAATAATAATAATAGGATAACCTCTGATCTTGAAAGTAATATTAAAGAATTTATTAATTCTCAAAAGATTTTCAATGCTATGGTAGAAGAAAATTTGAATAAAGTTGACGATATGGCTAGGAACATGGATAGAATTGCTCATGATGTTGAAACTCTGAAATTTTAAATTTTGATGCCCAAGCATGATATAAATCAGTCTATTAATGCTATCTATGTCTCCATTAATGAAAGTAAAGAAAGGACCGCTAGGTTGAGAGCTAAGCGCGAATTCCTAAAAAAGCTATTCCACCCGGTTTTTATCATAGTAAAGATGAGGAGATTAAAATGATTGGTGTCACCCCTATTGAATCTTTATTTAGTAATATAAAACTTGATGAAAAAGGTACTAAAGATGAGTCAACTTTAGCTACAGGGCATCCCAATTGCTTGGAGGGTGATAATCTTAATGATAAAAATGAAAAAGTGGGTTCGGAGAGGTCAAAACTTTAAATTGTGATGTGCCCGCTACTTTGGATTACAAGGACTTTAATTATGATAATTGCTCTTTAGTTGAATGTATTTCCTTGTTGCAATCCATGATTAGCTCTCCAAATGCTTATGAACAAAATAAAGCTTTTACTAAACATATCGTAGAAGCTATGATAAAAGCTCATGAAGAAAAACTTGAGTTGGAAGTTTCAATTCCTAGAAAATTGCATGAAGAATTGGAACCTACTATTAAAATTAAAATCAAAGATTATGAATGCAATGCTTTATGTGACTTGGGTGCTAGCGTTTCCACTATACCAAAATCTTTATGTGATGCGCTAGGCCTTACCGATTTGGATGCTTGTTCCCTTAATTTACATCTTGTGGATTCCGCGATTAAAAAACCATTGGGTAGAATAAATGATGTACTTATTCTTGAAAATATAAATTATGTGCCCGTGGATTTTATTGTTCTTGATATTGAATGCAATCTGTCTCGTCCTATAATACTTCGTAGGCCTTTCCTACGAACCATAGGTGCTATTATTGATATGAAACAAGGCAATATAAGATTTCAATTCCCATTAAAGAAAGGGATGGAACACTTCCCTAGAGAGAGAATTATGCCACCATAGGAATCTATTATGAGGGCCACCAATGGAATTAATTTGAAAGATGACAATACTTGAAGCTATGCATTATGCCTAGCTAGGGGCATAAAACAATAGCGCTTGTTGGGAGGCAACCCAATGAATAAAATATTTTTTTGCTTTTAATTTCTGTTCTTGTGAGTTTGCACAATTATAGCTACTGTTATGATTGTGTTTTTATGTTTTAATTAGTGTTTGTGCCAAGTAATACCTTTGGTATATTGTGGATGATAGTTGACTTGATTCTATGCAAAAACAGAAACTTTTGCTTCCTGTGCAGTAATTCCTATAATTTACTGGAGCATCAAAACCTTCTGAAATTTTTACAAATGATTGATATACAAATTTCCTACGTTGTCCTAATGTTTCATAATTTTTCAAGTTACCGAACTATGACGTTTATTCAGATCTTTACAGACTGATTTGTTTTAGACAGATTCTGTTTTTTATTGTATAGTTTGCTTATTTTGATGAATCTATGGATTGTATCGGGGGGTATAAGTCATGGAGAAGTTGGAGTAAAGTAGCATTATTCCAATATTAACTATGAATCAATTTACAACAGTACTTATAGTTTAAGATTTGATTGTTATACTAATGGATCTCACGAGGTTCCTGTTGAGTTTTGTGTGCTGAAGTTTTCAAGTTTTGGGTGAGACTACGATGGATAAAGGAATAAGGTGCGGCAAGAGCCTAAGCTTGGGGATGCCCAAGGCACCCCAAGGTAATATTCAAGGAAGACTCAAGCGTCTAAGCTTGAGGATGCCCCGGATGGCATCCCCTCTTTCGTCTACAATCTATCGGTAACTCACTTGGAGCTATATTTTTATTCATCACATGATATGTATTTTACTTGGAGCATCTTGTGCTATAGTTTGTTTGCTTTTTTGTTTGTCACAATCATCTTTGCTGAACACACCTTTTTGAGAGGGACACACATTATTCATGATTTGTTAGAATACTCTATGTGCTTCACTTATATCTTTTGAGCTAGGCAGTTGCTCTAGTGCTTAACTTATATATTTTAGGGAGCGGCGGTGGTTATATTTTAAAAAAATAATTGCACTCTCATGCTTCACTTATATCTTTTTGAGAGTCTAATAAATATTAATGGCAATTTGCACATGTTAAAAGAATGGTCCAAATATGATAGGTATCCAAGGGGGGTATAATATAAAACCTTCATGTAGATCACTAAGAATGAAGTGCATGGTTAATTTTATTAATGTCGTAATATGAAAGAATATAGGTTCATGATCATTGGTTAGTAGGAATATCGGTATTAAAGTTTGTTATGACATATTCACCTAAATATTAGTTCTGGCGTGGTGAGGAAGTTGGAGCATTTATAGGTCTGAAATGAAATGCTTGCGTGCTGTTATAATCGAGGTCGTGCGATGGTTAACTCCTACCAACCCTCCTCCTAGGGGCATGCGGTGAAGTGCTTTTCTTCAAGGGCTAAGTAAACTTTTGCAATAAGTATGTGAATTCTTTATGACTAATGTGGGTCCATGGATTATACGCACTCCTATCTTTCATAATTTGCTAGCCTCTTCGGTACCGTGCCTTACCCTTTCTCACCTCGAGAGTTGGCGCAAAATTTGCCGTTGCATCCAAACCCTGTGATATGACATGCTCTTTCACACATAAACCCCTTTTACCCTCCTCAAAACAGCCACCATACCTACCTATTATGGCATTTCCATAGCCATTTAGAGATATTTTGCCATGCAACTTCCATCGTTCCGTTTATATGACACACATCATCATTGTCATAGTGCTTTGCATGATCATATAGCTGACATAGTATTTGTGGCAAAGCCACCGTTCATCATTTTGTATACATGTTACGCTAGATCATTGCACATCCTGGTACACTGCCAGAGGCATTCATATAGAGTCATATTTGTTCTAGTATCAAGTTATAATTTTGAGTTGTAAGTAAATAGAAGTGTGATGATCGTCATTATTAGAGCATTGTCCCAGTGAGGAAATAAATAAACAAATAAATAAAAGAGGAAAAAAAAGGGCCAAAAAGAGCCCAAGAAAAAAAAGAAAAAAAGGGAAAAAAATATAGATAATGAGAGAAAAAGAGAGAAGGGGCAATGTTACTATCCTTTTTCCACACTTGTGCTTCAAAGTAGCCATGTTTTTCATATAGAAAGTCTCCTATGTTGTCACTTTCATATACTAGTGGGAATTTTACATTATAGAACTTGGCTTGTATATTCCGATGATGGGCTTCCTCAAATGCCCGAGGTCTTCATGAGCAAGCAAGTTGGATGCACAACCACTTAGTTTTTAGTTTGAGCTTTCATACACTTATAGCTCTTTAGTGCATCTGTTGCATGGCAATCCCTGCTCCTCGCATTGATATCGATTGATGGGCATCACTATATCCCGTTGATCCGCCGAGTTGATGCGAGACTTTCTTCTTCTCCCATTTCATTATTTGAAACCTATCACCGCCTTCTATTCCACCTAGTGCTATGTCCATGGCTTGCGCTCATGTATTGCGTGAGAGTTGAAAATACTGAAGCGCGTTAGAAGTACAATCCAATTGCCGGGTTTAACACTGGGGTGCTCACTATTTATATATTTGCGGTGAAGATAGAGTCGTGCCATGATTAATATGAGAAAGTGAGTAGGGATAACACTCATTAAGGATCGTATATTTTGAAAGTTAATGATTATGCTTCTTATGTTCATAGATATTATTATGTTGATATTGTTAATTCATCGCTGCACAACTTATATGCCACAAAGATATTACATAATAAACATGTTGGGTAGCATTCCACATCACAAATTCTGTTTTTATAATTTACCTACTCGAGGACGAGCATGAATTAAGCTTGGTGATGCTTGATACGTCTCCAATGTATGTATAATTTTTTATTGTTCCATGCTATTATAGTATCAATCTTGGATGTTTTATAAATAATTATATGCAATTATATATCATTTTTTGGGACTAACCTATTAACCTAGTGCCTAGTGCCAGTTGCTGTTTTCTGCTTGTTTTTGGTTTTTCAGGAAATCAGTACCAAACGAAGTCCAAATGCCACGAAACTTTTTGGAATTTTTTTTCTGGACAAAAGAGACCCTGGAGACTTGGAGAGGAGGCCAGAAGGTTCACACAGCCTCCACAAGGCAATAGGGTGCGGCCCTCGTGGCTCCGTTTGACCTACTTCCACCTCTATAAATTCTCAAATATTGGGAAACCAACAGAGAGCTAGACGTGAAAACCATATCGCCGCCGCAAGCTTCTGTTCTTCCACAATCACATCTGGAGGCCATTTCCAGCACTTTGTCGGAGGGGAATCGATCATGGATGGCTTCTCCATCAACCTTGCTGCCCCTCCGATGATGTGTGATTAGTTTACCATAGACCTACGGGTCCAAAGCTAGTAGCTAGATGGCTTCTTCTCTCTCTTTGATCTTCAATACAAAGTTCTCCTCGATGTTCTTGGAGTTCTATTCGACGTAATCTTCTTTTGCAGTGTGTTTGTTGTGATCCGTTGAATTGTGAGTTTATGATCAGATTATTCATGAGAAATATTTGAGTCTTCTCCGAACTCTTTTATGCATGATTGTTATAGCTTTGTATTTCTCTCTGATCTATCGATTTGGTTTGGCTAGCTAGATTGGTTTATCTTGCAATGGGAGAGTTGCTTTGTGATGGGTTCAATCTTGCGGTGTTCAATCCCAGTGACAGAAAGGGACATGACATGTATTTGTATTATTTCCATTAAGGATAAAAATATGGGGATTAATCATATTGCTTGAGTTTACTTTGTCTACATCATGTCATCTTCCTTAAGGCGTTACTCTGTTTTATACTTAACTCTAGATGCATGCTGGATAGCGGTCGATGAGTGGAGTAATAGTAGTAGATGCAGGCAGGAGTCGGTCTACTTATCTCGGACGTGATGCCTATATACATGATCATTGCCATGAATCTGTCATAATTATTTGCTTTTCTATCGATTGCCCAACAGTAATTTGTTTACCCACCGTATGTTCTGCGCTCGAGAGTGAAGCCTCGAGTGAAAACTATGAACCCCGGGTCTACTTTTATCATATATAAAAATCCAAAAATACTTTGCTGCAATTTATTTACTTTTATTTTATTTAGTATTTTACTTTATCTATCTATCACTATCAGAATTAATCCTTGCAAATAACCGCTAAGAGGATTGACAACCCTCTTATTTGCGTTGGGTGCAAGTGTTTGCTTTTGTGTGTGTAGGTGCTGCTAATGAGGTTCTGTGTGGTTCTCCTACAGGATTGATAACCTTAGTTCTTAAATAGGGAAATACTTATCTCTACTGTACTGCATCATCCTCTCCTCTTCGAGGAAATCCCAACGCAGCTCACAAGTAGCACTCCTTGAGATGATTGATGATGACGGGGTCCACACGTGATGGTGGTCGTCGTGCTGGTGGTAACTGGAGAGGCAATGGGGGTGATGGCGGCCTCAATGGGTTGCGGTTGCACTAGTAGTGGTGGCGCCCTCCATTCGTCGCAGCGGCATGGACGACGATGGTAGGATCCCATGAGGACTAGTCATGGCGGTGACTGTGGCCTCCGCTGGTCATTGCGGCGAGGATGGTGGCACTCCACGGCAGTGGCAAGCAAAGCAAGGGGTGCAGTGGCGCATATGCAGGCGCGTCGGCGTACCTGTAGGCACGACAGTGGTGAGACGCTATGGAAGCTCATTTGTGGCGCAAAATGGGTCTTCCTCTGGTGCGAGGGCAGTGGCCATCACATGAAGAGGCTTGTGGCGCCATCGGCGACGTCTGACGCCAAGGAGTAAGAGGTGCACCGGTGGTTCCCCGCTTGCAAATAGCATCGGGACGGCGGCCCCGATGGTGTGTGGATGATGCATTGTGACTGCACCGATGTGGAGTGGCAATGTCCATATCCGCGCCTAGACTTGGGCAACCCCCTAATGGACGTGGCAGTGGTCATCTGTGGGAAGACATCCCATCCATCTGCTAGTGCCTTTTGGCCCTCGCATGGAGTACTGGCAGATGCTACCATTGATTGACCCGTCTTCAAGATGTTGATTGGAACACCACTTTATGTCCAGGGTGAAAGCCCTTGCATTGTCCTTTAGTGGTCGAGCTCAGCAATGAAGAACTTGCGTCAATACCTTGTTCAAGGCGTTGTGACAGGAGCGAGGAGGGCGACCGCAAGGCGATCGTCAATTTGGAGCTAGGGTTACGGTCTTCTTGTCGGGATTGGTGATACTACGGTGGTGTCTAGGGAAGCGATGGCACACCCCTGGGAACGGATCGGTGTCGTTGTCTCTTATTAGGGCCGGAGCTATGGCGGAGATGGCAGGAGGAAAGACAGCTGCAACATCGAAGGTGGCGACAAACTAGAAGAAGATGGTTGCACCGGTGTGATACGTCTCAAACGTATCTGTAATTTTTTTATTAAATGCTATTATATTATCACTTTTGTATACTTTATACTTCATTTTATTTTAGTTTTCTAGACTAATCCATTAATTTAGTGCCGTGTGTCAGTTTCTATTTTTCGCACGTTTTTGGTTTTCTAGAAAATCCATACCTACATAAGTCCAAACATGACAAAACTTTTTGATGATTTTTCTGGACAATAAGAGACCCTGGAAGCTTTAGGCAAGAACCAGAAGACCTATAAGGGCCCACAAGGCAAGAGAACGTGCCCTGGGGGTAGGGTGCACCACACTTGTTTGTGGGCCCATCGTAACTCCGAAATGCTTTGGGGAGTTGAAAATAAGCATAGATCCGGAGATTCCCAAATAGGTCAACCTTTTAAACTGCCTGATGAATCCATGAGCAGGCAAGAGACAACCTGATGAACTGAGCATCTTTGTAGCCAGAGGAAAAGAAAGCAAAAGCGATTCCCATAGTAGCGGCGAGCGAAATGGGAACAGTCTGAACCACGAAAATGGGGTTGTGGGAGAGCAATACAAGCATTGTGCTGCTAGGCGAAGCGGTCGAGTGTCACACCCTAGATGGAGAAAGTCCAGTAGCCCTTATTCTTGGCCTATAAATTCCAAAATATTCAGAAACCCTCAAAGCGAGACCCGAAATAATTCTATCGCCGCCACAAGCCTCTGTTCCAAAGCGATCACATCTGGAGCCATGTTCCGGTACTCTGCTAGAGGAGGAATCATTGGGAAGGCCATCTTCATAAATCTTATTGCCTCCATGATGATGTGTGAGTAATTCCCTTAGGACCTATGGGTCCATAGTAGTAGCTAGATGTTGATGTGGAGCATCCTACGGACATCACCATGTCAAGAGTCTGTTTGGCTAGTAACACGTGCCACATCTATGTCACATACATAAAGGTGAATCATCTCCTTTACACGTGTTCACTTGACCCCTTCGAAGATGGTATACTACTTGACACTCCACCCGTGTGCATGCATAGGTTCTATCGGAGCTTCACACATAGCGAGAACGAGTTCATGCGGAAGGGAACGACTACATCATCCAAGAGGGAAGCTTGGAAGCGGAGAAGGAACCGTCATGAGGAAGGACGCCAAGGTCATGAGGAAGACGGATGCCCCCAACACGAAGAAGGCAGATGCGCCTAGGCGACCCGTGCGCACGGGCCTCCCCGACCACATGCTCACAGGGACCCAGAAAGGCTACTAGAAGCGATTGTGCGTACCCCATGCGCACGGGCCCCAGACCCCGTGTCCACTGGCCTCGCCACTATAGCACCTCATGCGCACGGGCGTGTATCGTGCCCACAGGACCCCCGTGCGCACAGGGCCTACTTAGCCCATGCGCACGGCCCCTCCCAGCGAGCTGGCCGTGGATGACTGTTTTGCCCCCCACTTCGTCCCTTTCATCCCTTCACCTATATATACCATGCCTAGGCCATTTCTTAGGGTTAGCAAAGTACATGATATGATCTGGAGAGAGCTTTTCTCATCTACCCCTCTCCCGTGGAGATCAAGACCTCCTAGGAGAAGATCCCTAGTGGATATCAAGACCTCATCTCCTCTTGGATTTGGGATGAACTCTACCTTGTATCTTTTATTCCCTTTGTTGTTCTTGTACCATGTGGATCTTATGTGTTTGCTAGTCTAGTGGATGTGTGATTGGACTTGTTCTTGAGTGTTCCTCTTGTGATTTCCCCCGTTTCCCCTCGTGTTCTTCCTGTTCTCCCTAGAATCCACCTCCAATTCGAGAATATCGGGACAAATCGGGGCACTTTGGCCCATGCCCTACAACAGATGTCTTTCTCTCTTTCTTTTGATTCTCAATAGAATGATCTTCTCTAAGATCAATTCGATGTAAACTTTTGTGGTGTCTTTGTTGGATCTGATGAATTGTGGGTTTATGATAAGATTATTCATTGAATTTATAGGAATCTCTTGAAGTTTCTTTGATGCATAATTTTATAGCTTTGTATTCTTCTCCGATCTATCCGTCTACTTTGGCCTAGTTTGATTGACCGATCTTCAGTGGGAGAGGTGCTTTGTAGTAGGTTCAATCTTGCGGTGATCTTGCCCTGTGACAGGAGGTTTTGCAGTATACTTTGGTCCAAATCTGATATCCTGGAGTGCCAGGAAACAAGCTACTGTATCAAGATCCAGTACAGAAGCAGAGTACAAGTCTGTGACCAATGCTACTGTAGAAATCATTTGGTTACAATCACTCTTGAAGGAGCTTCTAGTACCTACAAGAGAAATTCCTTGCCTGTGGTTTGACAATCTTGGGGCAACCTATTTATCAGCTAATTCTGTGTTTCATGCTCGTACTATGCACATTGAGATTGACTATCATTTTAGGTTTGTGTCATCCAAAGATTAAAATGCAGACGGCTTCACAAAGGCATTACCTGTGAGAGACTTGGACTTCAAGCGCAATCTCACCTTGACCAAGGTGTAATTGAGAGGGGCTGTTAAGAATAGTCTAGAATCATCAAGATATCTTGTACAGTTGGTTTAAGTCAGAGATAAGACTAAACCGACCTGCCTAGTTTTGGTTAAGATTCGTAGCTATCCTCTCATCATCTTGTACTCCAAGTCTTGCCTTCTACATGCCATGATCTAGGGCTTTCTAATCCTATATAAACACGCAATCAGCGGCCTACCAAGGTAGGTTGATACGCTTCCAAACTTACAGTGTGTACCCTATATTGATGCTTCCGCTACATAATAGATTAGTTGAGCTTATGCCTTAGAGCATGAATTCTATCATAGTGCTTGGTTTGTGTCCCGCACTATACCATTGTTCCATATCCGCCCTGTGTGTGTTGGTGTGCTTCGTAATAACGTTGAGACCTCGGTCTCAACCTTGTGTAATATTACACTGATTATCGTATGGTATTTCTGTATCAAGAATATGTGCATACTAGCTTAATTGATCCTGGGCTAGTAAGGTAACAGGGGTGGCTTTCGGGTTCTGTAATCTGGGCATCACAACCTATATGCTTACTAGTTGATCTTTGCATTGTGTTGTCACCGTGTACATGATGTTTTTGTGTTTTCGGTGTTTCTTTCTTTGGCAAGATGTATTGACCCTTGGGCTGCAAAGGTTTTTGATCCAGTTTCCCTTATAAAGTGGATCAATTTCTTTTCTAAAATCAAATCATATACACTTTTTTTAGTATTGATATGATAGCCCCGCGGGGGGGGGGGGGGGGGGGGGTTTTTTGTATACTCCGGATATGATTTCGTATGCTCTCCGTGTGAACATCATTTTTTTAGAACAAAAGAAAAACAGTAAAATATGCCTCTTTGTTTTTTTTTTTGAGATGGAACTTTTGTGCCTCCTAACTGACCTGCAAAAATCATGTTTCAGAGTTGCCCTTCAACTCTACATTGATGTCTAAACTAGACAATCAACTTTGAAACCGCACAAAATACACACTTCAACTCTTAATACCTTTAAACCTATTACCACCACTGCTATGGGAACCTGCTAAAAAAGCATGCCAAAAACCATTCCAGGGGTTTATTTAAATGGATTGGAGAAAATGCACGATTTATAAGGTCAGGAGCCAAGTGGAAGATGTGGATTTTGTTTTTCAAATCATACTAATATATTTCCTTTTTTAGCAGCAACTGAACTTATAAAATCTAATCTTCTAGTATTTAAAACCCACCTAGGAACTAAATTACCTGATGAAAATTTATTTATACTAGATTATATTGTGGCCACAAATATATCATGTTTTGCTGGAATTTCCAGCTTACAAACTTGGGCAATACAGCTGAAATAAATTAGCAATGTCCACACCAAAATTATACAACTACTGCGATAGTCCCGACACCTTTAGAACAAAATAAACACATTAAAGGTACCATTGATATGATACCTTTAATGTGTTTATCAAGGCTTCCGCACGGCATATATTCAAAGCATAGAATTCGCTCCATTATTTTAGCGCGAATTAGTTCCCCTTTGTAGGGTACGTACTTATAACGTGATTCATAGCAGTAGCTGAGTAACCGTACGACATTTTGATGACTGACCTTAGTAAGGTTACGGAATTCGTTGTCAAACGCGCTATCATCGAGTCCTTGTAACTGATGAAGCTTCTTCACAGCGATGTCCTCTCCATTATACACCCCCTGTCAAGGTAACTTGTAATTATGGGCATTGGTTTGTAGTCGGCATTTGATAACTAGAGAATATAATGTACAATGATTAGTCCCACCTTGTAAACATCACCGTAGCCACCACTGCCAACTTTTAACTCATCTGAAAAATTGTTTGTACTAGTTTCAAGCAAATGGAATTTAATATCGATGCTATTAGCCATCTCCCAGCGAGCCTATCTTCCTAAGACAGAAAAAATATTTAGCTTAAGAAGACATGAGAATTTGTTTAAGTGTAAATTGCACATTTCATCCCCTAATTAAGATTCCACTTTTGCCACCTTTCAAGGTGTGAAAATTTCAAAAATTATACAGCGAAACATTTAACATGTTGTGGAAATAAGGACGAAAGGAGATTGAACTAAGCCAGAGTACCACTACACTAACCTGGAGAAAAGAGAGGAACTCTAGGCTCTAGCAACCAAGAGGCTGTCGAAGAGGAGGTTGGAGTCAGTGATCTGCAGGGTCCAGGTGAGGGAGCCGACCTGGATCTGTGGTCACGATCTGTGGCATACGGTTGACGACGGGGATGCAGAGGAGATCGCGTAGGGGAGGAAACTTACAGGAGAGATGACAGGTCACCAGCGCCGAGGAACCTCACCGACGGCGGCGCCTGGGAGCGGCACGAAGGGATGAGAGAGCGTGTGGTTATGGTCTGCTGCGTTCCTGTAGGGAGAGTCCGTTTGCGAGTGGATCTGGTACTCAAACCGTGTTTCTGTATGGGGAGACCGGTGGCTTGACTCAAGTGCTGCTACTTGTAATTTTGTAAAGCAAACTGTCTTTTACAAGTGGGAGATGGAGAGACTAGAGAGGTAGTAATAAATGACATTCTCAAATGAGTGCGGCTATTCTGCACATAGGTCCAGATGCTCCCGGATGTAAAAAGTAAAATTGTTTAAAAATAATTTTTTTTTTATAAAATTCCGAAATTTTTTGTGGTGCCCGTGCCAAATTTGGTCAAGTTTTAACATTTGTGGAGCTCGCCACAAAAAAGACGAATTTCGGGCCCAGGAGAAAGTTGGAAAAAGCGCATTGTTCATAACCGATTTTGTCTTTTCTGGTACGAGCTCCACGAATGTCATTTATGCATGAATTTTTACACGCACCTGGAGCACTCAAGCATCTTGCATGAACGAAAGTTTTCTTTTTTTTCAATTGTTTCTGCTATTTTTTTATTTAATTGTTCACCGGGTGCAGATGAGTCTGGGCACCGTTTCCAATTCTCGATACTCAGATAAGGTATTTTATAGGTTCCTTCATAGAGCATCTCCACTTTAAGACGTTAGAGCATATTTGACACCCTATTTCTCGGTGCCAAGGCAAAAAATCCATTCTCTATATCTACAGGTGCTCCAGCCTATCTCGTGGCGGCTCTGTTTTCCAACCACCATAATCCAACAAAAAAGTTCATACAACACGACATAAGATTACATCGCAGGCTAGATCATCTTGAAGCTGGCAGTGCGAACATACTTAAGCAAATTGCATCCATGAGTAGGAGTTGAATTCGAGCCGACTCGCCTCGACTTGTTAGTGATTGTTAACATAACTAGTAAGTTTGGCTTGGCTTGTTAACATGACGAGTTTAGATTTAAACATGGTTCAGCTGGTGTAACTGACGAGTTAGCTCGTGAAATTTGTTAACAACAAAGTATATATAATATGCATATGATAATATATAAAATATTTATTTATGATCACATATTTTACTCTATAAATTAAAATAATCAATTTACACCAGACGGGTACACTGCACATTCCACAAATGACAACAATCAACAATAATTTTGGTAGTTGTCTCATGTCACTCTTCATTAACAAGCTTAACAAATTAAATGAGAATGAGTTTAATGAATTAGACGAGCAACGCGTTGACTTGGATCGCTAAACTCGATTTGTTGACGAGCTCAGAATTAACGCTGACGACTCATTAGTCAACGTTTCGAGCCAAGTCAAGCCGAGCCACGAGCTACTCGTTTGGCTCATGAGTTTCGAGTTTTAACCCAGCCATATACATGAGTGACTATACTACACCATTGTATAACCCTGCCAAAGATGTTAGATTAGATCATTTAAAAGCTGGGAGTGAGCATCCATGTTTGTAATCATATGATGAGTTTGAATATGTTCTTTTTTGTAGGATCATTTGTTAATACTACAAATGCTTCCATGGACGCCCGTAGGGAAGGTGGCAAGGAAAAAAAATCTTATGCAGTTTTAAGCCAAAAAATATATATTTCCTTTCTCTACACTAGTTACCAGCAAATCACGCACTCTAGAGTCTATACGCCCTATTTCAGTGTCGCTCCCGTGTCTCTCTCGGGAGGCACCGGGTGAAAACCTAGCCCACGCCGCCAGAGGCTCCCTGTGCCCAGCCCCTCCTCCCGCCATCACCGATTGGTGCAGGCAGCCAGTGGTGGTGATGGGGCTACTCGGCTGTGCTCCCCTCCTTAGTCTCTCGTGTGCGCCCCGATCTCTCTTCCCCGCCGCCATCCTCGTACAACTCCAACTCAGTTCGCTTTGCTCTAGGTCTTGTGCCGTTGAACCTTCACCGATCCTTTTCCGCTGACTCGTTGTGTCGCTCCATGGAGCTCGCCCCTGCTCGGGTGTGGGGGCTCTCCGAGATCAGATGGGCGGATTGGACCTGGAAATATGCCATCATGGGAGCGTTTGGTTCCTTCTGGCGGATGACGACATGTGGTATTGCCTATGCCGCGCCGGATGGCGTGTTTTCAGCTAGATTTGATGTCGTCTGGTCAGCTTCTGCATCTGCGCCGGGTTGGGATAGTCTGGATTGTGTGATGTGGACTGGAGGGGTAGGTTGTTGTTCTTGGCGAGTGTGTCACTGGTGTTCCTCATGGGGGTTGGGTCGTCCTGTTTCTTCGGTTGGTGGCTCTGCTGCGAAGACCGGATCGTCATATTCTCATCCTCGTCATGGTGGATGGCCTCCAGGTTGTGGATGGGCCTCGGTGAAAGCTTCGCGTGGGCAGCAACCATTGCTGGCGACGACAAGATCTTCGGGTGTCATTTTCCTTCTTGAAGGCGCCGCCATGAAACCCCCCTTCCTGGATTGCTGGATCCCGTCTCCTCTTAAACCAGCTCTTCCCGATGTCTCTGCTAGGCACCAGTTATTCCTGCAGGGACTTTAGGCTCACCATATGATTTATTCCTCGTCGCAGTCCTCTAGCGGTGTCAGCCTAGCTGCTTATAGAAGGTGAATCTTTGATCTTTGGTGACCGTTCATTAACCTAGGGTGGTTTTTCCAGGTCGATGGCATGCCACGTGTGATGCCGTTGATATCTTCCTTATGCCATTGGCCGATGTTTGATGGTGGATCAGTGACAAGTCTGAGTTCAAGGGTTGGAAGCTTTGCCTGGTCTTGTTTACTGTCGGCGACGATGACACTCTTGGGCGTCGTTCACCTCCTTGGAGAACATCCTCCTTTAGATATTAGTCATGCTAGGTTGCTGGCCTAATGTCAGGTCCACGTGGACGATGGTGTTGATGCGTGTGGGGTTTGTTTGTGTGGACAATTTTGGTGCCGCTCCCGTGCAACACAAGACATATTTGACTGACAAGGGGCTGGGATTTATGATGCGAGCAGAAGAGGTATGTGAATCTTCTTTTTCGAACATAGTACTCCCTTCAATCCAAAATTAGTGTCGCAACTTTAAACTAAGGTTAGATCTACCTTAGCTCAACACTACGACACTTATTATGGATAAGAGGAAGTAGTATATTTGTATCACTGTACTAAATATTATTTCAACTTAGCGTGCCTTAATGGACCTGCTACCTATAGGGATAACGTACGTTGAGTTGAACAACTTAATTAGAATGCCCTAGTGACAAATATTATGTTAGTTCGAAAATGACGACCGAGCACTGTCCTAAAGGTGAAAGCTAAAAGGATTAGTCGTGGTAGCAAACGACAAAGTTGATAAACCGGGCCGACAGCTTTCCTTTCTTGCGCATGGTAGACGCGTTTACTCTATTTCCTTTCCCCGGCAAACAGCACGCGTTCAACCTTTTCCTCAAAGTACGTGCATGCGTATGCATGCGCTGCATCTACTACTCCTTGCTTTTGGCGGTTAATTAAATCAACAGAAAAATAACTTGGAGCCTCAGGCTCAAGATTTGCCCTTGCACGTCAAAAACATTCTTTTCACGAACTTAAAAAACTTTGTCCGAGTTTCATTTTGAATTTCCGCTTCCTTCCTTCCTTCCTTCTTTCTTTCTTTCTTTCTTTTTTTCTGTCTTTCTTTTTTCTTTCCTTCGTCGATTGGTTGTGGCGTCCCAAACTCACAATTGCTATAGTGCCTCTTGTGTTTCGATCATAACAATGACACCGGTGGTCTTGATTTTGCGATAGAATGCGTTGTATGTATGTGATTTTTTTTTTTGTAATTACTGAGTCGTAATTCATATGTGCATTCCGTTGCTAATTTCTTTTAAATAATATTTTTTTTAATAAATTTGAGAAATAATACCCGATTTTCAAATTTTACAAAAATAATACGGCGACGGCCCTGGCTAAGCCGACTGGATCCAGTCGGCCACGGCGAAGCCGATTAGGATCCAATCGGCTTAGCCCAAGCCGACTAGGACCCACTCGCTGCATGGGAGGCCGACTGGCCAGTTGTCCAGAGCTATTAGCTTCAGTCGGTTTTAGCGAAGCTGATTAGTACTAATTGGTTTCGGGTAAACCAATTAGTACTAATCAGCTTCGCCGAAACAAATTAGTTCAATTCGGCTTAGGCTAAGCCGACCGCTGCCCCATCAAATTTTTCACCAGCGCCCTGCATGGAACCATATTTTCGACCATAATTTTATCCCGCAACACTTTCCCACCATATGTTCCCGCCAACCCTTTCCAGCCATTCTTTCCCGCCAACCATTTCCCGCCATCTTCTTTCCCGCCAACCATTTCCCGCCATCTTCTTTCCCTCCAACCCTTTCCCGCCATCTTCATTCCCGCCATCTTCTTCTCTCAACCTATAAAACCCCCTCGACTCACTAAGGTGGGTAAGCATAGCAGTGTAGTCTCGTCAAGTTGTCCGATTATCCTTTCAATCGTAGTTTTCACCCTAGTATGCCTAAATGTCTTCTGAGGTTAGCCAGCGATTTCAAGATAGACAATAGGATAGTTCCATGGGACGAACTACTCAGTAGTGACACCGTACAGAATGAGTTGGGTCACGCATTAAGTAGGTGCGGGTGGCCTGCAAGGACCTTTGAAGAGATACGGAAAGAACTTCTCAGGTTGCATGGAAGATGGAAGAAGCAACAACATAAGGGTGAATCCTACTTAAAGTTTGCAGCAGAAAATACTTTTCTATGGACTGCCGACAGCGAGGGCGAAGACGATATCTTCATGCCGAGCACCAAGGCCAAGAGTACTGCATCGTTGAAGGCCAAGAGTACCGCATCGTCGAAGGCCAAGAGTGCCGCATCGTCGAAGGGCAAGAGTGTTGCATCGACAGAGGATGACGATGATGCATTCATGTAGTTTGTAACCTGTATTTTTTAATTCAGCCCTACCATTTAATTCAGATATACTTGTATCTTAATTATCTGTTGCAGTCTCTCTGAAAATGTAACTCGAATAACAATGCGAATTAATAGTAATCAGTCTCTCCCATACATAGGTAGAAATAAGTCTCTCGCATACATAGGCGGATATAAGTCCCTCGCATACATAGGTAGAAATATGTCTCTCGCATACACAGGTAGATATATGCCACCCAAGTATCAGCCACGTCGTCCGCCACGTTGTGGAGGTGGTGGAGGCGGTGTCGAACACATATACCTGTGGGGTGCCCCAACGTTACGAGGAGGAAGCTCGGACCCGTCCTGGTTGTGATGTGTATTCTGTGTTGGCCCTGGTGGAGGAGTCAAATACGTGTCCATCCATTCGTTGTGCTGCGACATGTAATCCTGTGTGTTCTGCCCAAGTCACTACTCCAAGCGGATCCAGACATAGATGCCTCATGTCCGGACATAGACGCCATATGTCTGTAGGCTCCTGCGGGAGGGAGGGAACATAAGTAGTGACGATATACGTAGTCCCAATTGTTACTGAAAAGAATAAATATGAAGGTACATACCTGTAGGCTGTGGTTAACGATGCGTATCCGTGCATCCCTCGTAGCAGGGGCCGGTATCTCATCCGGATGAGAGTGGTTGATGATGCGTATCCGTGTTCCTTGCATGTACTGGTGCAAATAGGCATTGAATTCTTCGAGATCAAAGCCGGCATTCTGTTCCCAGAGCCGTGTCGTCGCAGTCTCCCACTCTGTAACGTACGGCTGAACCCTCTGCAGCCACTGAGTCTGGGTCCTGTTAACCCCCTTCCTTGTGATCCTAAAATTGTGTTGTGTGTTCAACAATTAAGTACTGCTTCAATACAGAAAATTTGTGAAAGAAAATCCAACATTGAATAAGTAGACATACCTGTGGACAACTGCTGGTAGCGGAAGCCTCTATAGGCAGAGGCTGGACCAATTGTCGCAGACCAAATTGCCTCATAACCCTCTGTTGTGCCATCTCCTCGATGAATACATCAAAGATGATCTTCGATTTTGTCATCCAGTAACCCCGATCTCTTGTGCATAGCTCAGAAATACAAATTTAGTGAGTTCTTTGCAAATAAAACAAGCAAGCAAGTGTGTCCCATTAATATACATGCTTAAAAGAAACACGTACCTCTGAACCCAATCCGGGTGTATCCTCCAGTCCTGCTTAGCAGTGCGAGTGACCAGGGGCTCGAGATTGCGCTCACATAACACCGCAGCACGATGCTTACTATCAATGACTGGATTAAGCAACTCTATTCCCTCCATTCCTGCACTTAATACAAATTTTAACATAGTCCCACACTTAATACAAATTTTAACATAGTCCCACCCTTAATACAGATTTGGTTAAGATTCGTAGCTATCCCTCATCATCTTGTACTCCAAGTCTTGCCTTCTACATGCCATGATCTAGGGCTTTCTAATCCTATATAAACACGCAATCAGCGGCCTACCAAGTAGGTTGATACGCTTCCAAACTTACAGTGTGTACCCTATATTGATGCTTCCGCTACATAATAGATTAGTTGAGCTTATGCCTTAGAGCATGAATTCTATCATAGTGCTTGGTTTGTGTCCCGCACTATACCATTGTTCCATATCCGCCCTGTGTGGTTGGTGTGCTTCGTAATAACGTTGAGACCTCGGTCTCAACCTTGTGTAATATTACACTGATTATCGTATGGTATTTCTGTATCAAGAATATGTGCATACTAGCTTAATTGATCCTGGGCTAGTAAGGTAACAGGGGTGGCTTTCGGGTTCTGTAATCTGGGCATCACACACCTATATGCTTACTAGTTGATCTTTCATTGTGTTGTCACCGTGTACATGATGTTTTTGTGTTTTCGTGTTTCTTTCTTTGGCAAGATGTATTGACCCTTGGGCTGCAAAGGTTTTTGATCCAGTTTCCCTATAAAGTGGATCAATTTCTTTTCTAAAATCAAATCATATACACTTTTTTTAGTATTGATATGATAGCCCCGCGGGGGGGGGGGGGGGGGGGTGTCTACTCCTGGATATGATTTCGTATGCTCTCCGTGTGAACATCATTTTTTTAGAACAAAAGAAAAACAGTAAAATATGCCTCTTTGTTTTTTTTTTTGAGATGGAACTTTTGTGCCTCCTAACTGACCTGCAAAAATCATGTTTCAGAGTTGCCCTTCAACTCTACATTGATGTCTAAACTAGACAATCAACTTTGAAACCGCACAAAATACACACTTCAACTCTTAATACCTTTAAACCTATTACCACCACTGCTATGGGAACCTGCTAAAAAAGCATGCCAAAAACCATTCCAGGGGTTTATTTAAATGGATTGGAGAAAATGCACGATTTATAAGGTCAGGAGCCAAGTGGAAGATGTGGATTTTGTTTTTCAAATCATACTAATATATTTCCTTTTTTAGCAGCAACTGAACTTATAAAATCTAATCTTCTAGTATTTAAAACCCACCTAGGAACTAAATTACCTGATGAAAATTTATTTATACTAGATTATATTGTGGCCACAAATATATCATGTTTTGCTGGAATTTCCAGCTTACAAACTTGGGCAATACAGCTGAAATAAATTAGCAATGTCCACACCAAAATTATACAACTACTGCGATAGTCCCGACACCTTTAGAACAAAATAAACACATTAAAGGTACCATTGATATGATACCTTTAATGTGTTTATCAAGGCTTCCGCACGGCATATATTCAAAGCATAGAATTCGCTCCATTATTTTAGCGCGAATTAGTTCCCCTTTGTAGGGTACGTACTTATAACGTGATTCATAGCAGTAGCTGAGTAACCGTACGACATTTTGATGACTGACCTTAGTAAGGTTACGGAATTCGTTGTCAAACGCGCTATCATCGAGTCCTTGTAACTGATGAAGCTTCTTCACAGCGATGTCCTCTCCATTATACACCCCCTGTCAAGGTAACTTGTAATTATGGGCATTGGTTTGTAGTCGGCATTTGATAACTAGAGAATATAATGTACAATGATTAGTCCCACCTTGTAAACATCACCGTAGCCACCACTGCCAACTTTTAACTCATCTGAAAAATTGTTTGTACTAGTTTCAAGCAAATGGAATTTAATATCGATGCTATTAGCCATCTCCCAGCGAGCCTATCTTCCTAAGACAGAAAAAATATTTAGCTTAAGAAGACATGAGAATTTGTTTAAGTGTAAATTGCACATTTCATCCCCTAATTAAGATTCCACTTTTGCCACCTTTCAAGGTGTGAAAATTTCAAAAATTATACAGCGAAACATTTAACATGTTGTGGAAATAAGGACGAAAGGAGATTGAACTAAGCCAGAGTACCACTACACTAACCTGGAGAAAAGAGAGGAACTCTAGGCTCTAGCAACCAAGAGGCTGTCGAAGAGGAGGTTGGAGTCAGTGATCTGCAGGGTCCAGGTGAGGGAGCCGACCTGGATCTGTGGTCACGATCTGTGGCATACGGTTGACGACGGGGATGCAGAGGAGATCGCGTAGGGGAGGAAACTTACAGGAGAGATGACAGGTCACCAGCGCCGAGGAACCTCACCGACGGCGGCGCCTGGGAGCGGCACGAAGGGATGAGAGAGCGTGTGGTTATGGTCTGCTGCGTTCCTGTAGGGAGAGTCCGTTTGCGAGTGGATCTGGTACTCAAACCGTGTTTCTGTATGGGGAGACCGGTGGCTTGACTCAAGTGCTGCTACTTGTAATTTTGTAAAGCAAACTGTCTTTTACAAGTGGGAGATGGAGAGACTAGAGAGGTAGTAATAAATGACATTCTCAAATGAGTGCGGCTATTCTGCACATAGGTCCAGATGCTCCCGGATGTAAAAAGTAAAATTGTTTAAAAATAATTTTTTTTTTATAAAATTCCGAAATTTTTTGTGGTGCCCGTGCCAAATTTGGTCAAGTTTTAACATTTGTGGAGCTCGCCACAAAAAAGACGAATTTCGGGCCCAGGAGAAAGTTGGAAAAAGCGCATTGTTCATAACCGATTTTGTCTTTTCTGGTACGAGCTCCACGAATGTCATTTATGCATGAATTTTTACACGCACCTGGAGCACTCAAGCATCTTGCATGAACGAAAGTTTTCTTTTTTTTCAATTGTTTCTGCTATTTTTTTATTTAATTGTTCACCGGGTGCAGATGAGTCTGGGCACCGTTTCCAATTCTCGATACTCAGATAAGGTATTTTATAGGTTCCTTCATAGAGCATCTCCACTTTAAGACGTTAGAGCATATTTGACACCCTATTTCTCGGTGCCAAGGCAAAAAATCCATTCTCTATATCTACAGGTGCTCCAGCCTATCTCGTGGCGGCTCTGTTTTCCAACCACCATAATCCAACAAAAAAGTTCATACAACACGACATAAGATTACATCGCAGGCTAGATCATCTTGAAGCTGGCAGTGCGAACATACTTAAGCAAATTGCATCCATGAGTAGGAGTTGAATTCGAGCCGACTCGCCTCGACTTGTTAGTGATTGTTAACATAACTAGTAAGTTTGGCTTGGCTTGTTAACATGACGAGTTTAGATTTAAACATGGTTCAGCTGGTGTAACTGACGAGTTAGCTCGTGAAATTTGTTAACAACAAAGTATATATAATATGCATATGATAATATATAAAATATTTATTTATGATCACATATTTTACTCTATAAATTAAAATAATCAATTTACACCAGACGGGTACACTGCACATTCCACAAATGACAACAATCAACAATAATTTTGGTAGTTGTCTCATGTCACTCTTCATTAACAAGCTTAACAAATTAAATGAGAATGAGTTTAATGAATTAGACGAGCAACGCGTTGACTTGGATCGCTAAACTCGATTTGTTGACGAGCTCAGAATTAACGCTGACGACTCATTAGTCAACGTTTCGAGCCAAGTCAAGCCGAGCCACGAGCTACTCGTTTGGCTCATGAGTTTCGAGTTTTAACCCAGCCATATACATGAGTGACTATACTACACCATTGTATAACCCTGCCAAAGATGTTAGATTAGATCATTTAAAAGCTGGGAGTGAGCATCCATGTTTGTAATCATATGATGAGTTTGAATATGTTCTTTTTTGTAGGATCATTTGTTAATACTACAAATGCTTCCATGGACGCCCGTAGGGAAGGTGGCAAGGAAAAAAAATCTTATGCAGTTTTAAGCCAAAAAATATATATTTCCTTTCTCTACACTAGTTACCAGCAAATCACGCACTCTAGAGTCTATACGCCCTATTTCAGTGTCGCTCCCGTGTCTCTCTCGGGAGGCACCGGGTGAAAACCTAGCCCACGCCGCCAGAGGCTCCCTGTGCCCAGCCCCTCCTCCCGCCATCACCGATTGGTGCAGGCAGCCAGTGGTGGTGATGGGGCTACTCGGCTGTGCTCCCCTCCTTAGTCTCTCGTGTGCGCCCCGATCTCTCTTCCCCGCCGCCATCCTCGTACAACTCCAACTCAGTTCGCTTTGCTCTAGGTCTTGTGCCGTTGAACCTTCACCGATCCTTTTCCGCTGACTCGTTGTGTCGCTCCATGGAGCTCGCCCCTGCTCGGGTGTGGGGGCTCTCCGAGATCAGATGGGCGGATTGGACCTGGAAATATGCCATCATGGGAGCGTTTGGTTCCTTCTGGCGGATGACGACATGTGGTATTGCCTATGCCGCGCCGGATGGCGTGTTTTCAGCTAGATTTGATGTCGTCTGGTCAGCTTCTGCATCTGCGCCGGGTTGGGATAGTCTGGATTGTGTGATGTGGACTGGAGGGGTAGGTTGTTGTTCTTGGCGAGTGTGTCACTGGTGTTCCTCATGGGGGTTGGGTCGTCCTGTTTCTTCGGTTGGTGGCTCTGCTGCGAAGACCGGATCGTCATATTCTCATCCTCGTCATGGTGGATGGCCTCCAGGTTGTGGATGGGCCTCGGTGAAAGCTTCGCGTGGGCAGCAACCATTGCTGGCGACGACAAGATCTTCGGGTGTCATTTTCCTTCTTGAAGGCGCCGCCATGAAACCCCCCTTCCTGGATTGCTGGATCCCGTCTCCTCTTAAACCAGCTCTTCCCGATGTCTCTGCTAGGCACCAGTTATTCCTGCAGGGACTTTAGGCTCACCATATGATTTATTCCTCGTCGCAGTCCTCTAGCGGTGTCAGCCTAGCTGCTTATAGAAGGTGAATCTTTGATCTTTGGTGACCGTTCATTAACCTAGGGTGGTTTTTCCAGGTCGATGGCATGCCACGTGTGATGCCGTTGATATCTTCCTTATGCCATTGGCCGATGTTTGATGGTGGATCAGTGACAAGTCTGAGTTCAAGGGTTGGAAGCTTTGCCTGGTCTTGTTTACTGTCGGCGACGATGACACTCTTGGGCGTCGTTCACCTCCTTGGAGAACATCCTCCTTTAGATATTAGTCATGCTAGGTTGCTGGCCTAATGTCAGGTCCACGTGGACGATGGTGTTGATGCGTGTGGGGTTTGTTTGTGTGGACAATTTTGGTGCCGCTCCCGTGCAACACAAGACATATTTGACTGACAAGGGGCTGGGATTTATGATGCGAGCAGAAGAGGTATGTGAATCTTCTTTTTCGAACATAGTACTCCCTTCAATCCAAAATTAGTGTCGCAACTTTAAACTAAGGTTAGATCTACCTTAGCTCAACACTACGACACTTATTATGGATAAGAGGAAGTAGTATATTTGTATCACTGTACTAAATATTATTTCAACTTAGCGTGCCTTAATGGACCTGCTACCTATAGGGATAACGTACGTTGAGTTGAACAACTTAATTAGAATGCCCTAGTGACAAATATTATGTTAGTTCGAAAATGACGACCGAGCACTGTCCTAAAGGTGAAAGCTAAAAGGATTAGTCGTGGTAGCAAACGACAAAGTTGATAAACCGGGCCGACAGCTTTCCTTTCTTGCGCATGGTAGACGCGTTTACTCTATTTCCTTTCCCCGGCAAACAGCACGCGTTCAACCTTTTCCTCAAAGTACGTGCATGCGTATGCATGCGCTGCATCTACTACTCCTTGCTTTTGGCGGTTAATTAAATCAACAGAAAAATAACTTGGAGCCTCAGGCTCAAGATTTGCCCTTGCACGTCAAAAACATTCTTTTCACGAACTTAAAAAACTTTGTCCGAGTTTCATTTTGAATTTCCGCTTCCTTCCTTCCTTCCTTCTTTCTTTCTTTCTTTCTTTTTTTCTGTCTTTCTTTTTTCTTTCCTTCGTCGATTGGTTGTGGCGTCCCAAACTCACAATTGCTATAGTGCCTCTTGTGTTTCGATCATAACAATGACACCGGTGGTCTTGATTTTGCGATAGAATGCGTTGTATGTATGTGATTTTTTTTTTTGTAATTACTGAGTCGTAATTCATATGTGCATTCCGTTGCTAATTTCTTTTAAATAATATTTTTTTTAATAAATTTGAGAAATAATACCCGATTTTCAAATTTTACAAAAATAATACGGCGACGGCCCTGGCTAAGCCGACTGGATCCAGTCGGCCACGGCGAAGCCGATTAGGATCCAATCGGCTTAGCCCAAGCCGACTAGGACCCACTCGCTGCATGGGAGGCCGACTGGCCAGTTGTCCAGAGCTATTAGCTTCAGTCGGTTTTAGCGAAGCTGATTAGTACTAATTGGTTTCGGGTAAACCAATTAGTACTAATCAGCTTCGCCGAAACAAATTAGTTCAATTCGGCTTAGGCTAAGCCGACCGCTGCCCCATCAAATTTTTCACCAGCGCCCTGCATGGAACCATATTTTCGACCATAATTTTATCCCGCAACACTTTCCCACCATATGTTCCCGCCAACCCTTTCCAGCCATTCTTTCCCGCCAACCATTTCCCGCCATCTTCTTTCCCGCCAACCATTTCCCGCCATCTTCTTTCCCTCCAACCCTTTCCCGCCATCTTCATTCCCGCCATCTTCTTCTCTCAACCTATAAAACCCCCTCGACTCACTAAGGTGGGTAAGCATAGCAGTGTAGTCTCGTCAAGTTGTCCGATTATCCTTTCAATCGTAGTTTTCACCCTAGTATGCCTAAATGTCTTCTGAGGTTAGCCAGCGATTTCAAGATAGACAATAGGATAGTTCCATGGGACGAACTACTCAGTAGTGACACCGTACAGAATGAGTTGGGTCACGCATTAAGTAGGTGCGGGTGGCCTGCAAGGACCTTTGAAGAGATACGGAAAGAACTTCTCAGATTGCATGGAAGATGGAAGAAGCAACAACATAAGGGTGAATCCTACTTAAAGTTTGCAGCAGAAAATACTTTTCTATGGACTGCCGACAGCGAGGGCGAAGACGATATCTTCATGCCGAGCACCAAGGCCAAGAGTACTGCATCGTTGAAGGCCAAGAGTACCGCATCGTCGAAGGCCAAGAGTGCCGCATCGTCGAAGGGCAAGAGTGTTGCATCGACAGAGGATGACAATGATGCATTCATGTAGTTTGTAACCTGTATTTTTTAATTCAGCCCTACCATTTAATTCAGATATACTTGTATCTTAATTATCTGTTGCAGTCTCTCTGAAAATGTAACTCGAATAACAATGCGAATTAATAGTAATCAGTCTCTCCCATACATAGGTAGAAATAAGTCTCTCGCATACATAGGCGGATATAAGTCCCTCGCATACATAGGTAGAAATATGTCTCTCGCATACACAGGTAGATATATGCCACCCAAGTATCAGCCACGTCGTCCGCCACGTTGTGGAGGTGGTGGAGGCGGTGTCGAACACATATACCTGTGGGGTGCCCCAACGTTACGAGGAGGAAGCTCGGACCCGTCCTGGTTGTGATGTGTATTCTGTGTTGGCCCTGGTGGAGGAGTCAAATACGTGTCCATCCATTCGTTGTGCTGCGACATGTAATCCTGTGTGTTCTGCCCACATTCATGGTCACTACTCCAAGCGGATCCAGACATAGATGCCTCATGTCCGGACATAGACGCCATATGTCTGTAGGCTCCTGCGGGAGGGAGGGAACATAAGTAGTGACGATATACGTAGTCCCAATTGTTACTGAAAAGAATAAATATGAAGGTACATACCTGTAGGCTGTGGTTAATGATGCGTATCCGTGCATCCCTCGTAGCAGGGGCCGGTATCTCATCCGGATGAGAGTGGTTGATGATGCGTATCCGTGTTCCTTGCATGTACTGGTGCAAATAGGCATTGAATTCTTCGAGATCAAAGCCGGCATTCTGTTCCTAGAGCCGTGTCGTCGCAGTCTCCCACTCTGTAACGTACGGCTGAACCCTCTGCAGCCACTGAGTCTGGGTCCTGTTAACCCCCTTCCTTGTGATCCTAAAATTGTGTTGTGTGTTCAACAATTAAGTACTGCTTCAATACAGAAAATTTGTGAAAGAAAATCCAACATTGAATAAGTAGACATACCTGTGGACAACTGCTGGTAGCGGAAGCCTCTATAGGCAGAGGCTGGACCAATTGTCGCAGACCAAATTGCCTCATAACCCTCTGTTGTGCCATCTCCTCGATGAATACATCAAAGATGATCTTCGATTTTGTCATCCAGTAACCCCGATCTCTTGTGCATAGCTCAGAAATACAAATTTAGTGAGTTCTTTGCAAATAAAACAAGCAAGCAAGTGTGTCCCATTAATATACATGCTTAAAAGAAACACGTACCTCTGAACCCAATCCGGGTGTATCCTCCAGTCCTGCTTAGCAGTGCGAGTGACCAGGGGCTCGAGATTGCGCTCACATAACACCGCAGCACGATGCTTACTATCAATGACTGGATTAAGCAACTCTATTCCCTCCATTCCTGCACTTAATACAAATTTTAACATAGTCCCACACTTAATACAAATTTTAACATAGTCCACACTTAATACAGATTTAACAGAGTTGCACACTTAATACAAATGTAAACATAGTCCCACACTTAATACAAATTTTAACATAGTCCACACTTAATACAGATTTAACATAGTGCCTAGTTTCTTCCTCTCCCTCTTCTTCCTCTTCATCCCCGGTTTCCTCGTCCACGCCCAGTACCACTGGCAGTGACGAAAACGGGACAATTAGTGTCCCTATGGCCAAATTGATTGCATAGAATACATTGCCTAGTTGGTCCTCCGGCTTCAGATTCATCCATATCATTCCGGATGCGCCGAGTCTGCCATCTACCCCTGCTTGTACACATATTTTCTGGGTCTGGAATGTACCGCCTTTCAACAAGGTTAACGGTGTTGAAGTTACCCATTGATCGAAATCCATGCAACTCACATGTCCAGGTATTGAGCACGGACTCTTTCAGAAAATATGGAGACACGAACAAGATTGTGTCCATTCCTAGCTGCCCACAAGCAGCAAGGACATGGGAGCAAGGTAGATGAAGCAACTTCTATTTGTTGCATGTGCACTCGCATGTTGGCCAGACTTCATTTCCAATTTTCACTCGTGCGTCCTCACCTGATTTCCACATCCGAATTTGTTGTTAGCTAACCGGACCTCAAACCTTCTTTCTTGATTTTCGATGGCGACTACAGTATGTGACCTAGCTTTTTCCATCTTGTCATTCATGTACTTCATAACCCTTTCACAGTAACGTGTGTTTGGGTTGTACGTGATAAGAAGCTCTGCTGCTTGACGTCTATCTCTGAAATACTTCACTGTGCCATAGAAAATACCCTCAACAATTGCTGTAAGTGGTAAAGCCCGGTTTCCTCCGAGGACAAAGTTATATGTTTCAGTGAGGTTGGTAGTCATGAGACCATACCTTGCCCCATATGTGTCATGCAGCAAAGACCACCTCTCCAGAGGCTCATGCTCTATCCATTGATCAAAGATTTTAATCGTCCGCCCATGCCTTCTCCTAGTAGCAGGTGGGTCAAATCCTGGCAAATCACAAAGCCCAACAGGGTCTTCCTCCACGGCCGTTGTTCCTATTGCTAACTGTGCAGCTACTGTTTCTACATCTGCCCTCACAGCTGCATCTCGCGCCGCTTTCCTATCCCTAACATTTCTCTGCGTGCACACATTAAGTCTGTCCCATATCAAATTGTACTTCCATGCCTGGTTCTGCATGCAGAGTTTTTTGAATAGATTCATATGGTTCTTATTTCTGAACTACGAGAAGAAAATGGCCCCCAGATGGCGCATGCACCATCGGCTCTGCAGGTCCTGCCATGGAGTTTGTTCCTCAGGCCTAGGGTTTGTCAGTGTCTTTATCGAACTGAGTATACCTGCATGCCTGTGATGAAGAATGCACACATTCGGCTTATTCATCACAACTGCTATTTTCAGTTGCCTGAAGAACCATGTCCAGCTTCCAATGTTCTCGCTCTCGAAAAAAGCTAATGCGAGTGGAACGACTTGATTTTGGCCATCTTGACCAATGGTGGTCAGGATCTGACCCTTGTACTTGCCAGTGAGAAAAGTGCCATCTACACAAATTGTAGGAGATATGCCCTAGAGGCAGTAATAACAGTTATTTTGTATCTCCAAGTTTGTAATGAATGTTTATGTCCCATGCTATAACTGCAATGATTCTGGATTCTGCAATATCCCCGAGGCTCGGAGGGAAACTCATGTGCACGTGTGGTATAATAAACAGTAAAATGTATTCCTGGTCATGCCTCTAAGACTGGCTCAAGTATTACCTGATGATCCTGCTTTCCTGATCATGGGCATGACTATGCCTGCAATTTTGAGGGCATAATGTTAGAAGAACACTTGTGTTGAATCAACCCGAATTGATATTATGCTATGATATACATTCGTCAAAAGTTAATGGTTTATAACACAGAGATAGTTAATGTTTGCATGATTCCTTAGACCATGAGAGTGTCGAGTTCCTTCATTCTTGCTTCTTGAACTTTGGGGTTTGTTAAACGTCATCCCTAACTGGGTGGCTATTACGGCGGCTTACGGGTTCACAGAAAAGTATGACAAGGAACGAGATAGCTCGAGATTGGGATTTGCTCCTCCGACGATGGAGAGATATTCTCGGGCCCTCTCGGTATTACGGTATCCATCATTGTCTGGCCAGACACAATGTGATTTGATCATAGGGATGCCGGAACACGGAAAAAAGAAAAGAGAACAAAACAGGTAACGAGGTAACTGGCATAGTGGACAAGTTGTTGATCCACGGGGATGCAGATAAATCTCACCTCGGGTGTTTGTAACATATCGCAAAGCAACACGAATACCACACGGCAACCGGAGGTTCACTCGAATATTTATTCATGTGGGTATAGGGGTCAATATGGGTGTCCACGGCTCTGATGTTGATCATTGATCGGAAAGTGTTTTGGGTCATGTCTATACTTCACCGAACCTATAGAGTCACACGATTAAGGGTCATCTATCTGCTGAATACTAGACAGGGAGTCTGAGAGAAAGTCACCGGAAAAGTTTCGGAGAGAGCGGAAGAGTTCCGGAGAGAGAACACAGGAAGAGTTTCGAAAAAACTGAAAAGTTGTTTCGGAGTATACCATTAAGTCAAATTGGTTTTGGCACACACCTGGAAATTCTTGGAGGGTGCCAGAATTGTTCTGGGAACTTCTGGGATTTTTTCGGGGAAAAAACCGGAAATGTTCCGGAGCTGCCGGAACCGCTTTTGTTGCTTTTCACTGATGAAAATCATTGATCTAAAAATGTTTCGGAATGCATCCAGAATTATTTTAGTGGGTACTGGAATTATTCTAAGACCCACAAAAATATTTTCGGATTTATCGGTCGCGGAAAAATGGGTTCATGAATAGTGAAAAGCACTTTATGGTCACTTTTTGGAAAGCCACCTTTTTGGGCTTTGTCCCAAAATATCTAGGGATGACATCGATGGATGGGAGGCCCTTTGGGGGGGACCCACAAGGGGTGTGGCCGGCCAAAGGGGAGCTCCTCCATGGAGCCCCACTTGCCCACTTGCCTTCCTCTTTATGCCCTTGTGAAGGACACCTTTCATGGGCATTTTGGTATTTTTTGGTGCCACCCTACCCTTGGGTTTTCCTATAAATAGAGGTGGAGAGGCACTCTCCACATTCACTCTTTCTCACATACAAATGCCATGCATGATCTGGTCTTCTCTCTCCCTCCCCGCGAAATAGTTTCGTAGAGCCGAAAGGCTGTCTTGGTTCCGGCAGGAACTAGTTCTGGACGGCGAAGCCCTGCCGGATAGCTGACACCGTATGTGTGCAACCCCGTAGAGAGATCGTAGGTTCGATCTTTTGCCTGAGGGGCTCTTCGAGGGTCCTCCCGAAGGGCTGTCCGAGTTACCGTTCGAGCTTCGAGGGTCCTCCAGAGAGGCTATCCGTGACATCGTCCGGGGGACTGTCCGACCGCCCCCCGAAGTGTTGTCCGGCGAGGGAGTACATCCTCGCTGTTGGGAGGTTGTAAATCCTAGCTGCGGGGATCTGCACCGACGATCTACATCGACTCTACTTCCGCTGCGCTACGAGTCGGTAATGATCAGATCAAACCTTGTATGCAGTCTCCATAGTGGTCCTGGGCGTGCTGGCTGTACCAATTTTTTTTGTTTTCTGTCGCGTTCCCCTACAGTGGCATCAAGAGCCTTGCTATGCGTAGATGTAGGTTATGATCTAGAATACATAGAGTTGTATGGATATTGCATAACATAATTTCGTACTAGATGAGATCTATTGTTGAAAATTATTTATGCCGGTGGCAGATGAAATCTGTTACCCGATGTTCTTGTTGCTTCCCTAGAATTTGCGTATTTCTGATCTTGAAACGGCATGGTGGAATTTCACAAAGTTCTGGCAATCCACGATCCTGATTGATCAACGAAGTGCTATCAGTTCTTTGGGTTCCACCATAGTTAAGAGAAAGATGAAATTTCGCAGACGAAAGGGCAATGCAGATATGATCTGCACGGGGGGTAATGCATATGACGAAGTTTAGTATGGGGCTCGAGATTTTATTATCTCGTGATTCATACACCCCGCAAAGTTAATCTAGCGACTTGAATAATCATACTTGATGATAAATGTTGGTAGCTACGGTTTAAGTCAAAACCTTAGAAGCCACGTAAAATAAAATTTTGCATAAACCGATTAGAGGCGTCTAACTTGATTTTGCAGGATGTGCATGTGATGTGGTATAGCAGCTCTCATATTAATTCGATTATGTAGGAGATGACTATATGATGTAAATTTATTAACATGACCTGCGTGTCATGATTCGGCATGATGGCTGGAGCCATATGATATTCACTTTAATGACCTGCGTGTCAACCTTAAGTAATGCACTTATTTTATTAGCTATAGAGATAGCAATTTTATCTCGTGCATCAACAAGGTGGTGGCAATCTTCGCGAAGGTGAACACCGACGCAAATGCCGAAGATGAAGAAATACTAGACTTCTCCATCAGAAAGGGCTATACCATATCATGCTATTATGAATTGCCTGAGATGTTTATCCCTCTTGATGCACCCTTTTGATTGTGCGGTACTCACTTTTTATTAGGGTGATCTCTCACTTAAAAATATCAAGTAGCTAGTGTTCTCCCAAGTGTAGCACCGTCACGACACCTATCTCTTCGAGGTATCACATGGATGCATGGGTATGAACGATTACAGAAGTGTGAGGCGGGTGAGTTGAGACCTCACAACAACATCACTTGGTTATCTTGATGTTCCGGAGGATCGTCCTTAGCTCGGAACACGCCCATCAAAAGATGAAGAAGAGTCACATAGAGATGTGATTGGCAAGTTGGCCTACCAAATGAAATTCTCGTCACTTGAGATTGATGCATCGTTGGCGTTGAATTGAAATTTAGATCTTGAATCACTCACAATCAATTATGAGAGATATTGATTTGAGTGGGAGCGCACTTTAGAATAAAATTGTTTATTCACTAGTGCAAATTAATTATGAACAAATTCTAAGTGAAACTTGTGTTTACCGTTGTAGATCAAATGGCTCACAACATCGCGTTCAACTTAGGCCTCATGTTAGAGAAAGAAAAGTTAGCTGCGACTGGAAACAACTATGCGGACTGGGTCCATAACCTGAGGATTGTCCTCAGGGGCGCTAAGAGAATGTATGTGCTTGAATTTCCTCTTCCAGCTAAACCGGTGGCAACTGCCCCGAAAGATGAACAAAATGTCTGGGCCACTAAGGATGATGATTACAACTTAGTGCAGTGCCTCATGCTAGCTTGCATGAGTCCAGAGCTTAAAAAACGTTTTGAATTCAATAACGCCCGTGATATGATCCGGGAATTGGATGCTCTATACAAGGAAACCGCACGGTCTGAACGATTTGATATCATGAAGACCATGATGGATTGCAAGATGGCTGAGGGCAGTTCAGTTGGCGAACACATGGTCAAAATGATTGGCTACGCTGAAAGGCTTAATACCCTGGAAGTTCCAATTCCACCAGCCCATATGATGGACATGTTGCTTGCTTCACTTGCTAGCGAAAAGGTATAATTGTTATACAGGTTAATGTCATTGACGTTTCGCTTGCTAGCGAAAATTTGAAGTCTTGGGTATTTGATACCAGATCGGTTGCTCACATTTGTAACTTGATACAGGGGCTTAAGAAGGTGTGCAAGCTGGCATAGTATGAAGTCGTGATACGTGTCGGGAACGGCGCTGGGATCGCCGCTCAAGCCGTCAGCATTATGCCTCTATGTCTCCCTTCAGGATTTACCTTAGAACTAAGTAACTGTTATTTTGTTCAGGCATTGTGTAGAAACATTATCTCTAGATCATGTTTAGTGCACGATGGGTACTCGTACAAGTCTGAGAACAATGGTTGTTCACTTTATTGTAAGGATATGTTTTATGGATTTGCACCCATTGTTGGGGGCCTTTTCATACTAAATCTTGAATGTGGAAATGATGTCTTTAACGTGAATGCTAAACGCCTTATGAAGGCTGATACGACCACCACTTTCTTGTGGCACTATCGGCTTGGCCACATCGGAAAGAAACACATGCAAAGACTCCAAAGAGATGGAGTTTTACCGTCTTTTGATTTTGAATCATTTGACACATGTGAAGCTTGTCTGATGGGGAAAATGACCAAGACGCCGTTCACGGGTCATCCTGAATGGGTGGGTGAATTGTTGGAAATAATACATAGTGATGTATGTGGTCCAATGAGCACAGCCACACGGGGTGGGTATTTCTACTTCATGACTTTTACTGATGATTTAAGTCGGTATGGCTATATCTACTTGATGAAGCATAAATCAGAAACCTTTGAAAAGTACAAAGAATTTCAGAATGAGGTAGAAAATCATCGTAGCAAAAGGATTCAGTTTCTGCGATCAGATCGCGGAGGCGACTATCTTAGTCATGAGTTTAGCCAACATCTGAGTGACCGTGGAATCGTTTCACAGCTTACGCCTCCCGGAACTCCACAACGAAATGGAGTGTTGGAAAGATGTAACCAAACCCTGTTATACATGGTAAGGTCGATGATATCTCTTACAGATCTGCCGATATCTTTTTGGGGTCACGCACTGGAAACTGCCACTCACACACTAAACAAAGCACCGTCTAAGTCTATTGAGACGACACCACATGAGATGTGGCATGGGGAAGAAACCTTGTGTGTTGCATCTTAAAATTTGGGGTTGTGAGGCATACGTAAAGCGTTTATAGCAAAGCAAACTCGATCCCAGATCAGACAAATGTTACTTTGTAGGTTATCCCAAAAACACCATTGGGTATTCCTTCTACCACCAGTCCGAGGGCAAAGTCCTTGTCACAAAAGTTGGACACTTTCTCGAGAAAGAATTTCTCGCTATAGAATTGAGTGGGAGGACAGTACAACTTGATGAGATTAGTGAATCTTCAGCAACCGTTGATATGGCTAAGGAACCGGAAGAAATTCCGCAAATTATCCCTACAACCAAGCCGGAAGTTGTCGCATGTGATGCGGAAACTTCAGACAAGTTTGTATTTGAACCGCGCAGATCAGGTTGGGCTATCGAGCCACCTGAGTGGTTTCATAACGAAATTTTCATTCTTGGAGACGATGAACCTGTTCACTACAAACAAGCGATGGCGGGGCCCAGCTCAAGGGAATGGCACAAGGCCATGAAATCCGAAATGGAATCCATGTACGAAAATCAAGTTTGGAACTTGGTAGAACTTCCAGAAGGTGTAAAGCCCATTGGTTGTAAATGGATTTCAAAAGAAAGACAAACGCGGATGGTAACATTACTGTCCATAAAGCTAGACTTGTCGCGAAAGTTCCAGGAGTGGACTACGATGAGACTTTCTCGCACTTTCTCACCTGTAGCTATGCTTAAGTCTGTACGGATATTACTAGCAATTGCTGCTTATTTCGATTATGAAATATGGCAGATGGATGTCAAAACGGCTTTCCTAAATGGAAATCTCAAAGAAGATGTATACATGATACAGCCTGAAGGTTTTGTCGTTCATAAGGATGCTGGAAAGGTATGCAAACTTCAGAAGGCCATTTATGGTCTGAAGCAAGCATCAAGGAGCTGGAACATTTGTTTTGATGAAGTAGTCAAAGAGTTTGGCTTCATGAGGAATGACGAAGAATCTTTTGTTTACAAGAAGTTTAGTGGGAGCGCAAAAGCATTTCTAATCTTGTATGTGGATGACATATTGTTGATTGGAAATGACGTGAATTTTCTTAGCGAAATAAAAGACTCATTGAAGAAGAGTTTTTTAATGAAAGACTTAGGCGAAGCGACATATGCATTGGGCATCAGAATCTACAGAGATAGATCAAAACGCCTGATAGCGCTTAGCCAAAGCACGTACATTGACAAGGTGTTGAAAAGGTTCAACATGGAGAACTCCAAGAAAGGCCTACTCCCCATGTCACCTGGCATAGTGCTTTGCAAGAATCAGTGTCATCGGACTCTCGATGAGTGAGTACAAATGAATGATGTTCCATATGCCTCGGTAGTTGGTTCTATTATGTATGCCATGCTATGTACAAGACTAGATGTTTCCTATGCGCTAAGTGTTAGCAGCCGATACCAAAGTGATCCAGGATTGGAACACTGGGCCGTAGTCAAAAATATTCTTAAGTACCTCAGAAGGACCAAGGATTTACTCCTTGTGTACGGAGGTGATGAAGAGCTCATTGTAAGTGGTTACACTGATGCAGGCTTCATGATTGACCCAGATGACTTCAAATCTCAATCAGGATATGTTTTCATATTGAACGGTGCCGCAGTTGACTGGAAAAGTTCCAAACAAAAGACTGTGGCGGATTCTACGACGGAGGCAGAATATGTTGTAGCTTCAGAAGCCTCCATGGAGGCGGTCTGGATCAAGCAGTTTCTTGAAGACCTTGGTGTGGTTCCAAGTGCGCTGGACCTGGTGGAGATCTATTGGGATAATAGTCGCGCCATGGCTCAGGCTAGGGACCCATCTTCGCACCATAAGACAAGACATATTAAACGCAAATATAAACTCATTCGACATCATGTCGAAGTGGGTTTAGTGAAAGGACGCAATAACAGTTATTTTGTATCTACCACGAGCAAAGCATGAGCATCACCGGATAGCCATTGGTGTTAGGGAAGCCATGTAACTCGATTATGACTCTAGTGCAAGTGGGAGTCTGTAGGAGATGTGCCCTAGAGGCAGTAATAACAGTTATTTTGTATCTCCAATTTTGTAATGAATGTTTATGTCCCATGCTATAACCGCAATGATTCTTGAGTCTGCAATATCCATGAGGCTCGGAGGGAAACTCATGTGCACGTGTGGTATAATAAACGATAAAATGTATTCCTGGTCATGCCTCTAAGACTGGCTCAAGTATTGCATGATGATCCTATTTTCCTGATCATGGGCATGACTATGCCGGCAATTTTGTGGGCACAATGTTAGAAGAACACTTGTGTTGAATCGACCCGAATTGATGTTATGCTATGAGATACATTCATCACAAGTTAATGGTTTATAACAGAGAGATAGTTAATGTTTGCATGATTCCTTAGACCATGAGAGTGTCGAGTTCCTTCATTCTTGCTTCATGAACTTGGGGGTTTGTTAAACGTCATCCATATCTAGGTGGCTATTACGGCGGCTTACGGGTTCACGAAAAAGTATGACAAGGAACGAGATAGCTCAAAATTGGGATTTGCTCCTCCGACGATGGAGAGATATTCTCGGGCCCTCTCGGTGTTACAGTATACATCATCGTCTGGCAAGACACAATGTGATTTGATCACAGGGATGCCGGAACATGGAAACGATAAAACTGAACAAAACCGGTAATGAGGTAACTGGCATAGTGGACAAGTTGTTGATCCATGGGGATGCAGATAAATCTCACCTCGGGTGTTTGTAACATATTGCGTAGCAACAGGAATAGCACACGGCAACCGGACGTTCACTCGAATATTTATTCATGTGGGTATAGGGGTCAACATGGGTGTCCACGGCTCCGGTGTTGATCATTGATCGGAAAGTGTTCTGGGTCTTGTCTATACTTCACCGAACCTATAGGGTCACATGCTTAAGGGTCATCTATCTGCTGAATACTAGACAGGGAGTCTGAGAGAAAGTCACCGGAAAAGTTTCGGATACAGCGGAAGAGTTCCGGAGAGAGAATACCGGAAGAGTTTCGGTAAAACTGAAAAGTTGTTTTGGAGTATACCATTAAGTCAAATTGGTTTCGGCACACGCCTGGAAATTCTTGGAGGGTGCCAGAATTATTCTGGGATTTTTCCTGGAAAAAACCCGAAAATGTTCCGGAGCTACCGGAACCGCTTTGGTTGCTTCTCGCTGATGAAAATCATTGATCTAAAAATGTTTCGGAACGCATCCAGAATTATTTTTGTGGGTAATGGAATTATTCCAAGACCCACAGAAATATTTTCGGATTTATCGGTCGCGGAAAAATGGGTTCATGAATAGTGAAAAAACACTTTATGGTCACTTTTTGGAAAGCCACCTTTTTGGGCTTTGTCCCAAAATATCTAGGGATGACATGGATGGATGGGAGGCCCTTTGCGGGGGACCTGTAACATGCCTCTGTAATGAGCAATAGTGATCCATAATAATTATGCTAGGTCACTGTGATTTGCAATACTTGATCAAAGTGGATTAATATCTCATTCCAAATTCCACCACTGAATTCAATTCAAATTCAAAGTGAAATTTTGAAGTTGCTCAAAAAATTGCTGGAAAATAGTTCATGTTGTAGAAAATATTCCAAAACAAATTATTGTTTAGGAAAACAACATCACACATTTGCTAAAATGGACTAGAGCATTTAAAATAGTGCAAAAACTGCAATTTAAAAGCAATTTTATTTATGAAAAAATCAAATGGCCTCCAAACTTTTTGTGGCAGTGCAGAATAACGCAATGTAATTTTGTGGACAAGTTTCACATTTTACAAAATGCATTTGGTAGCTCAACTATTTTGCAATCCTTTCTGTAAGGGAAAACTGAAAAGAAAAATGAAAGGCCTGAACCGACTGGGCCTAAGTGCACAGTGCACCTGGCCCAGCCCACCCCCTCTCTCTCTTCCACCTCCCGCCTCTCTCCTCCCTATGTCGTCGTCGCCGTGGCCGCGCGCTCGCACCAGTGAGGAGGTGACACCACGGCGCTACAGGAGCCAGGGAGAAGATATGGCCGACACCCCCAGCCTCCCCGTCATCCTCATCTGCTCCTCCCCCTCTCTACCTTGCTCGCACGCGCTCTCTTTCCATCACTCAAGCGCTGTCGTAGCCGCTCGTCGGCGATCCCGTGGCTACCATCACCGCTGGGCCGAGCCACCGTTTCCATCGTCCTCACCGTCGTCGGCTACGTCGACCCCGACCATGAACGCGGGCCGGGAGCCTCTGCGTTGCCGCCATGCCTTGTCTTCTTCCTCCTCGGTCGCCGACGACCTCACCGTCGATTCGCTCCGCCTGCTGCTCCTAAGCTCACACCGGGCCACCGTGTGCCTCCCCGGTGAGCTCCGCCTCTTTCCCCTCTGTTCCAGAGCTTGCGCGCATCCCGCAGCCGCTGCATTCGTGATGGCCAAACCTGTCGCGGCCGTCGAGCTCGCCGTCGTAGCCGTAGCCGCTGTCACGCTCAACCGAGCTCGCAGCCGAGCTCCTGGAGCTCGTAGGACTCCAGCGCACTGCGCCACGTCGCTTGCCGTGCCCTGCAGCACCAGATCCGCCCGTACCTGATTCCGACTGCTGCCTCTGCCGCTCGCCGTCGATGTTTCCTGCCGACTCCGGCCAGGACACTGCCACCATTCAACGCGGCATCGAACGCCCGTTTGAACGGTGCTTCCCGCGCGCCAAATGGTCGCCGGACGGCAAAATCCGATGCCTCCCCCTGGCCTCCGCCGTGTTTGGTGGTCACCGGAGACGAGCCGTCGGCCACATCCAACGTGGCTTGGTCGGGGCCCACCCTGGGTCACTGACCAGTGGGCCTAGGGGCCCCAGTTGACCACGTTGACTGGTCAACGTGCCGACTGGGCAGCACAGTGCCACTAACATGCAGGCCCTACCGTTTAATCACTATTTAAAAAAATAAATTAATTAGTTAAACTAATTAGACACTAACAGTGGGGGCCCACCTGCTAATTAGCCCAATTAGTTGATTTAACCCCTGTTTAGCCACAGTTTCACTGACATGTGGGACCCAGCTGTCAGGTTTGACCTGGAACAGCTGGGTTGACTCGCTGATGTCACCCTGACATCATGCTGATGCAATAACCCCTTTTCTGTTATTTTTGAATTAGATTTAATTTCTAGAATTTCAAAAAATGGTTTAAAACTTCGGAAAATCGTAGAAAATAAACCGTAGATCGGATCGAAAAGATTTCTACACGAAAGTTGATCAGAAAAATGAGACGAATCCGAATATGTGGTCAAAATGCTTGACCATCACTCATAGTTAGATGAACATGGAACCTTCCCCTCTGGTTCATCTGTCTGTCAGATGCCCTAAGCCGGGAAAATATCCCCAGATATTTTCCCGGTCCGTCTGTAACGTGTAGCTTTGCGATAGGTCACCACAGTACAGCATTTTGGCATGTCATGCATCTGTGCTGCTTTTGTTTGCTTGTATTTATTGTTTCTTCCCCCTTGTCTCTCTGGTAGCCACCGAGACCGACGCTGACGCTGCTGGTTACGACTACGTCCCTGATGACCAGACCCTCACTACAGAGCTTCCAGGCAAGCAAAACCCCCTTGATCATTCCGATATCGTCTATTCTTTCTCCCTCATGCTTGAATTAGAATTTGCTACTACAGTTGTTTGATCCTATTCTGATGCATAGCCTGTTTCTTTGTAACAGTTGTTGATACCTTACCCGCTATCCTAAATTGCTTAGTATAGGTTGATTACTGACCCGTCAATGACCCCCTCACCCTTGTCCTTGTTGCCCCGCTTTATTACCGGTGCCTCGATCAATGTGATCGACGGGCAGAGACGGACACATCACCGCACCCCCAAAAGTTGTATGACTCTACATGGGTACTATCGAGTGCCGAGGGTGATACCTCGTACCTCACTCACGATGATACCTCTGTAGCAAAACTGGTCGGAAGTGGGATAACGAGGGTTATTCCTCTTTCACTCTCTTCGACAATGCCTTTGTGGTGCAACCCCTCAAGTGTGAACCCATCGAGGGTGATTCCTCCAGGTTCACCTTGATGATTACGTCGAGTAGGAATCAAACGAGGGTGATTCCTCGGATTCCCCTTGATGTTATGGACACACGGTTACCCTACCTTTAATACAGACCCTTGTTGAGGCAGGTTGACCCCGAGGGGTACCCGCGATAGATGTGGAGTCGGGTTGACCGTGAGGGTACCCACGAGATAATTACAAGGCACGGCCGAGCATTCCTAGCCCTTGCCGTAAGTCCTCAAGACGGGGCGACGGGACCACAGATCATGGATCACTGCTTGTCACCACGAGCTCCCAACACACTAATGGGATTAGGATATGTGATCTAAGTAGGCCTCTGGCCTTTTCGCACTAACGACCACGCGAGAATAATATGGGTACTCGGCGCCGTATGTTTCAGCTGAAGTTCTTCAGATGTTAGCAATTGAGCGGCGCGCGCCCGGGTGGACCGCGAAAGCCTGCGTGTGTATACAGGGGCTAGGTCTGGTTCCGGCCCCGTTCGCAATGTGCAGGAGTGCAAAGGGCGATGGGCCCAAGACACCTGGGCGCTTAGGGTGTAGACCGGCGTGCTGGCCTCTCTGCTGAACCTAGGTAGGGCTACGGCATGGACCGAGTAAGTGTGTCTGGCCAGAGTTAATTGAGCGTGTTGGGTAAGTTGGTGCACCCCTGCAGGGAAGTTATCTATTCGAATAGCCATGTCCACGGTAACAGGACGCTCGGAAAATATCCTGATCTTCTACTACTAGAAATGGATATGTTGGCTCCAAGATTGCTTTCTCGCAGGGTGTCGAGGAAGGATCTCTGGGCATGGCTACTGTTATACTTGTTACTACTATTATATTGATGTACTAATCTACACTCTTCTAATGTTGCAAGATGCTGCAAGCTGCTAGTCTTCGATAGGCTAGGCCTTCTCTCTATTCTGGCATTCTGTAGTGTAGTTCACAGATACAACCCCCCTTCATTTGGTACCGAAGCATAAATAGAATAGCTCTGATGTAAGTCTTGCAAATACTTTGGATGAGTACTCACGGTTGCTTTGCTTCCCCTTTCTGTTGGGGAACGTAGCATGCAATTTCAAAAAAATTCTACGCTCACGCAATATCTATCTAGGAGATGCATAGCAATGAGAGGGGAGAGTGTGTCCACGTACCCTCATAAACCGAAAGCGGAAGCATTAGGTTAACACGGTTGATGTAGTCGAACGTCTTCACGATCCAACCGATCCAAGTACCGAACGTATGGCACCTCCGTGTTCAGCACACGTTCAGCTCGATGACGTCCCTCGAACTCTTGATCCATCAGAGGGTCGAGGGAGAGTTCCGTCAGCACGATGGCGTGGCGACGGTGTTGGTGATGTGATCCGCGCAGGGCTTCGCCTAAGCACTACGACTTTATGACCAGAGGAGTAAACTGTGGAGGGGGCACCGCATACGGCTAAGAGAACAATTGTTGTGCCTTTGGGGTGCCCCCTGCCCATGTATATAAAGGAGGGGGAGGAGGCCAGCCACCAAGGGGCGCGCCATGGAGGGGGGAGTCCTACTAGGACTCCACTCCTAGTAGGATTCACCCCCCCCCCCCACCCCCACTTTTCCTTTTTCCGGAGTAACAAAGGGGGAAAGGAGAGGGAGTAGGAGAAGGAAAGGGGGGTGGCGCCCCCTTTCCCTAATCCTATTCGGCCTCCCCATGAGAGGGGGGCGCAGCCACCCCTTGTGGGCTGCCTCCCCTCTTTCGTATGGCCCATGAGGCCCATTATCTCTCCCGGGGGGTTCCGATAACCTCCCGGTACTCCGGTAAAATACCCGAATCACTCGAAACCATTCCGAAGTCCGAATACAACCTTCCAATATATGAATCTTTACCTCTCGACCATTTCGAGAGTCCTCGTCATGTCCGTTATCTCATCCGGGACTCCGAACAAATTTCGGTCACCAAAACACATAACTCATAATACCAATCGTCATCGAACGTTAAGCGTGTAGACCCTACGGGTTCGAGAAGTATGTAGACATGACCGAGACACATCTCCGGTCAATAAACAATAGCGGAACCTAGATGCTCATATTGGCTCCTACATATTCTACGAAGATCTGTATCTGTCAAACCGCATAACAACATACGTCATTCCCTTTGTCATCGGTATGTTACTTGCCCGAGATTCGATCGTCGGTATCGTCATACCTAGTTCAATCTCATTACCGGCAAGTCTCTTTACTCGTTCCGTAATGCATCATCCCGCAACTAACTCAGTAGTCACATTGCTTGCAAGGCTTCATATGATGTGCATTACCGAGAGGGCCCAGAGATACCTCTCCGATACACGGAGTGACAAATCCTAATCTTGATCTATGCCAACCCAACAAACACCTTCGGAGACACCTGTAGAGCATCTTTATAATCAATCAGTTACGTTCTGACGTTTGATAGCACACAAGGTGTTCCTCCAGTATTCGGGAGTTGCACAATCTCATAGTCAGAGTAATATGTATAAGTCATGAAGAAAGCTTTAGCAATAAAACTTAACGATCATTATGCTAAGCTAGCGGATGGGTCTTGTCCATCACATCATTCTCCTAATGATGTGATCCTGTTCATCAAATGACAACACATGTCTATGGTTCGGAAACTTAACCATCTTTGATTAACGAGCTAGTCTGGTAGAGGCATACTAGGGACACAATGTTTTGTCTATGTATTCACACATGTATCAAGTTTCCGGTTAATACAATTCTAGCATGAATAATGAACACTTATCATGATATAAGGAAATATAAAATAACAACTTTATTATTGCCTCTAGGGCATATTTCCTTCAGTCTCCCACTTGCACTAGAGTCAATAATCTAGTTCACATCGCCATGTGATTTAACACCAATTGTTCACATCACCATGTGATTAACACCCATAGTTCACATCGCCATGTGACCAACACCCAAAGGGTTTACTAGAGTCAATAATCTAGTTCACATCACCATGTGATTAACACCAAAAGAGTACTAAGGTGTGATCATGTTTTGCTTGTGAGAGAAGTTTAGTCAACGGGTCTGCCACATTCAGATCCGTATGTATTTTGCAAATTTCTATGTCTACAATGCTCTGCAAGGAGCTACTCTAGCTAATTGCTCCCACTTTTAATATGTATCCAGATTGAGACTTAGAGTCATCCGGATTAGTGTCAAAGCTTGCATCGATGTAACCCTTTATGACGAACTCTTTGTCACCTCCATAAACGAGAAACATATCCTTAGTCCTTTTCAGGTACTTTAGGATGTTCTTGACCGCTGTCCAGTGATCCACTTCTGGATTACTTTGGTACCTCCTTGCTAAACTTATAGCAAGGCACACATCAGGTCTGGTACATAGCATTGCATACATGATAGAACCTATGGCTGAGGCATATGGAATGACTTTCATTTTCTCTCTATCTTCTGCAGTGGTCAGGCATTGAGTCTTACTCAACTTCACACCTTACTACTCAGGTAAGAACTCCTTCTTTGACTGATCCATTTTGATCTCCTTCCAAATCTTATCAAGGTATGTACTCATCAAAAGTTTTATCAAGCGTCTTGATCTATCTCTATAGATCTTGATGCCCAATATGTAAGCAGCTTCACTGAGGTCTTTCCTTGAAAAACACCTTTCAAACACTCCTTTATGGTTTCCAGAAAATTCTACATCATTTCCGATCAACAATATGTCATTCACTTATACTTATCAGAAAGGCTGTAGTGCTCCCACTCACTTTCTAGTAAATACAGGCTTCACCGCAAGTCTGTATAAAAATATATGCTTTGATCAACTCATCAAAGCGTATATTCCAACTCTGAGATGCTTGCACCAGTCCATAGATGGATCACTGGAGCTTGCACACTTTGTTAGCACCTTTAGGATTGACAAAACCTTCTGGTTGCATCATATACAACTCTTCTTTAATAAATCCATTAAAGATTGCTGTTTTGACATCCATTTGCCAGATTTCATAAAATGCGGCAATTGCTAACATGATTCGGACAGACTTAAGCACCGATACGAGTGAGAAAATCTCATCGTAGTCAACACCTTGAACTTGTCGAAAACCTTTTGCGACAATTCGAGCTTTGTAGATAGTAACACTACTATCAACGTCCGTCTTCCTCTTGAAGATCCATTTATTCTTAATGGCTTGCCGATCATCGGGCAAATCCACCAAAGTCCACAATTTGTTCTCATACATGTATCCTATCTCAGATTTCATGGCCTCAAGTCATTTTGCGGAATCTGGGCTCATCATTGCTTCCTCATAGTTCGTAGGTTCGTCATGGTCTAGTAACATGACTTCCAGAACAGGATCACCATACCACTCTGGTGCGGAACGTACTCTGGTTGACCTACGAGGTTCTGTAGTAACTTGATCTGAAGTTTCATGATCATCATCATTAGCTTCCTCACTAATTGGTGTAGGCATCACTGGAACTGATTTCGGTGATGAACTATTTTCCAATTGAAGAGAAGGTACAATTACCTCATCAAGTTCTACTTTCCTCCCACTCACTTCTTTCGAGAGAAACTCCTTCTCTAGAAAGGATCCATTCTTAGCAACAAAGATCTTGCCTTCGGATTTGTGATAGAAGCTATACCCAATAGTTTCTTTAGGGTATCCTATGAAGACGCACTTCTCCGATTTGGGTTCGAGCTTATCAGGCTGAAGCTTTTTCACATAAGCATCGCAACCCCAAACTTTAAGAAACGATAGCTTAGGTTTCTTGCCAAACCACAGTTCATACGGTGTCGTCTCAACGGATTTAGATGGTGCCCTATTTAACATGAATGCAACTGTCTGTAATGCATAGCCCCAAAACGATAGTGGTAAATCGGTAAGAGACATCATAGATCGCACCATATCTAATAAAGTACGGTTACGACGTTCGGACACACCATTACGCTGTGGTGTTCCAGATGGCGTGAGTTGCGAAACTATTCTGCATTGTTTTAAATGAAGACCAAACTCGTAACTCAAATATTCGCCTCCGCGATCAGATCGTAGAAACTTTATTTTCTTGTTACGATGAGTTTGCACTTCACTCTGAAATTCTTTGAACTTTTCAAATGTTTCAGACTTATGTTTCATTAAGTAGATATACCCATATCTGCTCAAATCATCTGTGAAGGTCAGAAAATAACGATACCCGCCGCGAGCCTCAACACTCATCGGACCGCATACATCGGTATGTATTATTTCCAATAAGTCTATAGCTCGCTCCATTGTTCCGGAGAACGGAGTCTTAGTCATCTTTCCCATGAGGCATGGTTCGCAAGCATCAAATGATTCATAATCAAGTGATTCCAAAAGTCCATCCGCATGGAGTTTCTTCATGCGCTTTACACCAATATGACCTAAACGGTAGTGCAACAAATATGTTGCACTATCATTATCAACTTTGCATATTTTGGCATCAATATTATGAATATGTGTATTACTACGATCGAGATTCAATAAACCATTTATATTGAGTGTATGACCATAGAAGGTTTTATTCATGTAACCAGAACAGCAATTATTCTTTGACTTAAATGAATAACCGTATTGCAATAAACACGATCCAATCATATTTATGCTCAAAGCAAACACCAAATAACATTTATTTTAGGTTCAACACTAATTCCGAAGGTAAAGGGAGTGTGCGATGGTGATCTTATCAACCTTGGAATCACTTCCAAACACACATCGTCACCCCGCCCTTAACTAGTATATGTTCATCTTGCATCTCCTGTTTCGAGTTACAAATCTTAGCAACTGAACCGGTATCAAATACCAAGGGGCTACTATGAACACTAGTAAAGTACACATCAATAACATGTATATCAAATATACCTTTGTTCACTTTGCCATACTTCTTATCCGCCAAGTATTTGAGGCAGTTCCGCTTCCAGTGACCATTTCCTTTGCAGTAGTAGTACTCAGTTTCAGGTTTGGGTCTAGCTTTGGGCTTCTTCACGGGAGTGGCAACTTGCTTGCCATTCTTCTTGAAGTTCCCTTTCTTTCCCATGCCCTTTTTCTTGAAACTAGTGGTCTTGTTAACCATCAACACTTGATGCTATTTCTTGATTTCTACCTTCGCCGATTTCAGCATCGCGAAGAGCTTGGGAATCTTTTTCGTCATCCCTTGCATATTATAGTTCATCACGAAGTTCTGGCAACTTGGTGATAGTGACTAGAGAACTCTGTCAATCACTATCTTATCAACTTGGTGATAGTGACTAGAGAACTCTGTCAATCACTATCTTATCTGGAAGATTAACTCCCACTTAATTCAAGCGATTGTAGTACCCAGACATTCTGAGCACATGCTCACTGGTTGAGCTATTCTCCTCCATCTAGTAGGCAAAGTACTTGTCAGAGGTCTCATACGTCTCGACACGGGCATGAGACTGAAATACCAATTTCATCTCTTGGAACATCTCATATGCTCCGTGGCATTCAAAATGTTTTTGAAGTCCCGGTTCTAAGCCGTAAAGCATGGCACACTAAACTATCAAGTAGTCATCATTTCGAGCTTGCCAAATGTTCATAACGTCTGCATCTGCTCCTGCAATAGGTCCGTCACCTAGCGGTGCATCAAGGACATAATTCTTCTGTGCAGCAATGAGGATAATCCTCAGATCACAAATCATTTCTACTATCATCTTTCAACTTAGTTTTCTCTAGGAACATATCAAAAACATAGGGGAGCTACAACGCGAGCTATTGATCTATGACACAATATGCAAATACTATCGGGACTAACTTCATGATAAATTAAGTTCAATTAATCATATTACTTAAGAACTACCACTTAGATAGACATCCCTGAGTCATCTAAATGATACGTGATCCAAATCAACTAAACCATGTCCGATCATCACGTGAGATGGAGTAGTCATCAATGGTGAACATCTCTATGTTGATCATATCTACTATATGATTCACGTTCGACCTTTCGGTCTCCAGTGTTCCGAGGCCATATCTGTATATGCCAGGCTCGTCAAGTTTAACCCGAGTATTCCGCATGTGCAAAACTTGCTTGCACCCGTTGTATTTGAACGTAGAGCTGATCACACCCGATCATCACGTGGTGTATCAGCACGAAGAACTTTCGCAATGGTGCATACTCGGGGAGAACACTTATACCTTGAAATTTTTAGTGAGGGATCATCTTATAATGCTACCGCCGTACTAAGCAAAATAAGATGCATAAAGATAAACATCACATGCAATCAAAATATGTGATATGATATGGCCATCATCATCTTGTGCCTTTGATCTCCATCTCCAAAGCACCGTCATGATTTCCATCGTCACCGGCTTGACACCTTGATCTCCATCGTAGCGTCATTGTCGTTTCGCCAACTATTGCTTCTACAACTATCACTAACTCATAGTGATAAAGTAAAGCAATTACATGGTGATTGCATTTCATACAATAAAGAGACAACCATAAGGCTCCTGCCAGTTGCCGATAACTTTTACAAAACATGATCATCTCATAGAATAACGTGTATCACATCATGTCTTGACCATATCACATCACAACATGCCCTTCAAAAACAAGTTAGACGTCCTCTACTTTTTGTTGCAAGTTTTACGTGGCTGCTACGGGCTTCTAGTAAGAACCGTTCTTACCTACTCATCAAAACCACAACGATTTTTCGTCAAGTGTGCTGTTTTAACCTTCAACAAGGACTAGCCGTAGTCAAACTTGATTCAACTAAAGTTGGAGAAACAGACACCCGCCAGCCACCTGTGTGCAAAGCACGTCGGTAGAACCAGTCTCATGAACGCGGTCATGTAATGTCGGTCCAGGCCGCTTCATCCAACAATACCGCTGAATCAAAGTAAGACGTTGGTGGTAAGCAGTATGTCTATTATCACCCACAACTCTTTGTGTTCTACTCGTGCATATCATCTACGCATAGACCTGGCTCGGATGCCACTGTTGGGGAATGTAGCATGCAATTTCAAAAAATTTCTACGCGCAGGCAAGATCTATCTAGGAGATGCATAGCAACGACAGGGGAGAGTGTGTCCACGTACCCTCGTAGACCAAAAGCGGAAGCGTTAGGTTAACGCGGTTGATGTAGTAGAACGTCTTCACGATCCAACCGATCCAAGTACCGAACGTACGACACCTTCGTGTTCAGCACACGTTCAGCTCGATGACGTCCCTCGAACTCTTGATCCAGCAGAGGGTCGAGGGAGAGTTCCGTCAGCATGACGGCATGGCGATGGTGTTGGTGATGTGATCCGCGCAGGGCTTCGCCTAAGCTCTATGACTTTATGACCGGAGGAGTAAACTGTGGAGGAGGGCACCGCACACGGCTAAGAGAACAATTGTTGTGCCTTTGGGGTGCCCCCTGCCCACGTATATAAAGGAGGGGGAGAGGAGGCCGGCCACCAAGGGGCGCGCCATGGAGGGGGGAGTCCTACTAGGACTCCACTCCTAGTAGGATTCGCCCCCCCCCCCCACTTTTCCTTTTTCCGGAGTAACAAAGGGGGAAAGGAGAGGGAGTAGGAGAAGGAAAGGGGGGTGGCGCCCCCTTTCCCTAATCCTATTCGGCCTCCCCATGGGAGGGGGGTGCAGCCACCCCTTGTGGGCTGCCTCCCCTCTTCCCTATGGCACATGAGGCCCATTATCTCTCCCGGGGGGTTCCGGTAACCTCCCGGTACTCCGGTAAAATACCCGAATCATTCGGAACCATTCCGAAGTCCGAATACAACCTTCCAATATATGAATCTTTACCTCTCGACCATTTCGAGACTCCTTGTCATGTCCGTGATCTCATCCGGGACTCCGAACAAACTTCGGTCATCAAAACACATAACTCATAATACCAATCGTCATCGAACGTTAAGCGTGCGGACCCTACGGGTTCGAGAACTATGTAGACATGACCGAGACACATCTTCGGTCAATAACCAATAGTGGAACCTAGATGCTCATATTGGCTCCTACATATTCTACGAAGATCTTTATCGGTCAAACTGCATAACAACATACGTCATTCCCTTTGTCATCGGTATGTTACTTACCCGAGATTCGATCGTCGGTATCATCATACCTAGTTCAATCTTGTTACCGGCAAGTCTCTTTACTCGTTCCGTAATGCATCATCCCGCAACTAACTCATTAGTCACATTGCTTGCAAGGCTTCATATGATGTGCATTACCGAGAGGGCCCAGAGATACCTCTCCGATACACGGAGTGACAAGTCCTAATATTGATCTATGCCAACCCAACAAACACCTTCGGAGACACCTGTAGAGCATCTTTATAATCACCGAGTTACGTTGTGACATTTGATAGCACACAAGGTGTTCCTCTTGTATTCGGGAGTTGCATAATCTCATAGTCAGAGGAATATGTATAAGTCATGAAGAAAGCTTTAGCAATAGAACTTAACGATCATTATGTTAAGCTAACGGATGGGTCTTGTCCATCACATCATTCTCCTAATGATGTGATTATGTTCATCAAATGACAACACATGTCTATGGTTAGGAAACTTAACCATCTTTGATTAATGAGCTAGTCTAGTGGAGGCATACTAGGGACACAATGTTTTGTCTATGTATTCACACATGTAATAAGTTTCCGGTTAATACAATTCTAGCATGAATAATAAACATTTATCATGATATAAGGAAATATAAAATAACAACTTTATTATTGCCTCTAGGGCATATTTCCTTCACTTTTTCCCATATCCGAATGTTGCGACCAGATGATGGAGCCCCGGAGACAGTTGCCCCTGCCGATGACTACTACTACCACCCCGACGGAGGCTACTACTATGAGTTGGCCAACGACCAGGAGTAGATAGGAGGTTCCCAGGCAGGAGCCATGCACCTGTTCGATCTAGTCCATTGTTTTGCTCAGCCTTCTTAAGGCAGACTTGTGTAACTTTATGTCTGTACTCAAATATCTGATGCTTCCGCTGACTCGTGTGTTATCGCGAGCTTATGTATTCGAGCCCTCGAGGCCCCTGGCTTGTAATATAAAGCTTGTATGACTTTATTTGTGTTTAGAGTTGTGATGTGATATCTTCCCGTGAGTCCTTAGGCTTGATCATGTGCATTTGCTTGTATGATTAGTGCACGATTAATTCGGGGGCGTCACAAGTTGGTATCAGAGCCGACTACCTTTAGGAACCCCCCTTCCAATTCTTTGGTTGAAATTGAGTCTAGTCTTTGAAAAACCGTTTAACTAACAGGGCTGTGTGGCTTATGGGCCCATGTCGCCCATGGGTGGTATTAGAATCTTTTATTCCTCTTCTTTACTCTGGGAACTCTGATCTCTCTTCTATTCGGGCTAAACTTTTGCTAACACTAATATTAGGTTCTCATGTTCACATTCACCCGGAGAGCTGGATTATCTGCAAACATTCCTTTCAGTGCCATCATATGTTTCTCACACTGTCTTTTGACATATTGCACTCCCCTGTTTCAGATGCATCCCGCAAGACAGCTCGTACGCCAGACAATGGCTGTTGATGCGACTAGGTTCCCGGCTATCCTGATTGATCTCTTGACCAGGCTGGGATATCGTTGGTACCCCGAGTACTCTATTTATGAGGACTACCACGAGTTCAACCAGGAGCAGTACCACACTGTGGTTCGTATCTTTGATCGGTAGGACAGATCCATCACCGAGTTGCACACCTTTCATGCTGTTCAAGTGACTGTTGACATGGTAGTCCATGATGCCGCGTATGCTACTATTGCCTATCTCCGTTGAGAGCACACCCGCTTGGAGGCGACTGCTTTCAGATACATCATGTATGCCCCCACTGGGGATGAGACTAGATACTACACTGTGGTCTGTACTCCTTACGTGCCGCGTCGTTATGACCCGCAGGTTTTGGTTCAGTACACAGAGGCTTTGGATCACATTGCTCGAGCTCTTGCTGTTGAGTTGTTCGCTACTCGTGCTCGTCTTTACGATGCTTTGACACAGTTGCTGCTAGCAGTCAGTGCACGGATGCATCTAGAGTACATCCTTTACCCGCGCACGACGGAGATGCCACCAGGTCTTGAGTGGCTTGTTGTTGGAGGTTTTGCTCCTCCAGGTGGTCCTCTTCTTCTTGTTCGGGACCAGGTTCTGCACCAGAGTGTTCAGGGAGCGCAGGATCCTTACATCGAGGGTACCCTGCGTCGTCACCTGCAGTTGCCTGGCTTCAGTGGTTTTCTCCGACGTTGATGTAGCATATCGCTATGTCCCGTTGTTGTATCCCTCCACCACGTGCCTGCGTGTTGCCTTGAGTGTCTAGCTTGCTTTTCTGCTGTTGTAACGCTGGCTTGTAACCGAATCTATGTATGGAGCTGTATGTCATGTTTGACTATGATGTTGTATCTATTGCACTTCCATTGTTGTGCGTATTACTTCATGAATGATTCCATACATCTGCAAGTACTCATTGCTAAACTACCCCCTGTTGAATTTTAGTAGGATCGTTAGACCAGGAGGTCGTGGTCGTGGCCGTGGTGCCAACAACCCACCACCGCCTGACTATATGGCTGCAATGATGCAACAGTTCAAGATGAACAGTCAGTTTATGCAAGGGATTATGGATCAGTTCCCGCGTCCAAATGCTAATCAGCAGCCTCTCCCAATAAGTCTGCAAGACTTTGTGCATCTCAGCCCAACTATCTTTCGCAACTCAGTTCAGCCGCTTGATGCTGATGACTGGCTCCGCGACATCACCTTTGAGATGGAGTCTGCTAGTGTGGCACCTGCCAGCTATGTCACCTTTGCGTCCTACTTTCTGAAGGGTCCCGCAGCACAATGGTGGGACAACCACAGGCACACACTACCAGTTGGAACCATCATCACTTGGGTGGAGTTTCAAGCTGCTTTCCATGCCCGCTACATTCCTCAAGGAGTTATGGACCGGAAGAAAAGTGAGTTCCGCAACCTCACTCAGGGCAGCAAGACTGTGGAAGCCTATCACCGGGAGTTTCTTGAGTTATCCCGCTATGCTGAAGAAGATATCACTACTGATGCTCACAGACAAGAGAAGTTCTGCGAAGGGCTCCACGCTGATATTCAACTAGCACTTCTTGTCCAAGACTTTGCCGACTTCGCCACCTTGGTGTACAAGGCCATTTAGGTTGAGACTGGTCTGAAGAAGCACAAGGATGCTATCAAGTGCACCCGTGAAGCGGGCTCATCTGCGGGCTCATCTCCGCAGAAGCACCGTATTTGGATTCCTAACAACATGTACCGTCCAAATGCATCTGTTCCAAGGCCGTCCTATGCTGCACCTCGCCTGCCTCCTCCTCCACCGAGGCAGCCAAGACCTTAAGCGCTTGCTCCCTGTCCTGATAACGGTCTAGGCTTAACATGTGGACGTCCAGGTCATCGTGCTAAAGATTGCCGTCAGAATCAGAGTCAGATGGCAATTCCCTCTGCTGGCCGTGGTAAAGATCAGCCTCGCAACTACAATGCCAGACCTTCTTATGGTCGTGGTCAGGCTTATCATGTCAATATGAATGAAGATCCGGACCAACCCGCTACTGTGATGGGTACTCTTCTTGTTAATTCAGTACCAGCTTCTGTTTTGTTCGATTCAGGAGCATCACATTCTTTCATATCAGAAGATTTTGCATTCATGCATGGCATTAAGCATGAAAGGTTGCACCATCCGTTAGCGGTAAACACTCCCGTGGGCCAATGCCAACCCTCCGTGTTCTGCTCCAAAGTTATCATTGAAATTGAAGGGTTAGAATTCCATGCTTTTCCCATTATTCTGAAGTCTTCCAAAATTGACCTCCTTCTGGTAATGGATTGGTTGAAGGCAAATACCGCCTTAATCAGTTGTGCCACTAAATCTGTTTAACTCCTGCACACCTCGGATGAGATAGTAAACTACCATGCTCATCTCGTTCAAAATGTCGAAGCTCAGATTTATGCTCTGAATGTGTTGAACGCTTCTCCGCTTGAGGGAATCAAAAATGTTCAAGTTGTTTGCGACTTCCAAGATGTTTTCCCAGAAGAACTCCCAGGAGTACCCCCTGCTAGAGCTGTCGAGTTTGTCATCGACTTAAAGCCGGGCACCACTCCCATTGTGAAGTGTCCTTATAAGATGCCACCACATGAAATCCTTGAACTTAAGGAGGAAATCGACAAATCACTCAGTAAGAGTTTCATTCGTCCAAGTTCCTTTGCCTGGGGAGCACCTTCTCTCTTTGTCAAGAAGAAAGATGGTATGAACCGATTGGTCCAGGATTACCGACCTATCAACCAGGCTACCATTCAGAATAAGTATCCGCTTCCTCGGATCAACGATCTGTATGATCAACTCACTGGTTCATCAGTGTTCTCCAAACTCGACTTAAGGTTGGGTTATCATCAGATCCGAGTCCGCGAAGAGGATATTCCCAAGACTGCCTTGGTTACTCGCTATGGTTCATATGAGTACACCGTCATGTCCTTTGGCTTAACCAATGCTCCAGCAACGTTCTCCCGCCTGATGAATTATATCTTCATGGAATACCTCGACAAGTTCGTCGTGGTCTATTTGGATGATATCCTTGTGTATTCCAAGAATAAGGATGAACATGCTGAACATCTTCGCCTTGTCCTGGAAAAGCTTCGAGAACATCAGCTATATGCCAAATATTCTAAGTGTGAATTCTGGTTATCCGAAGTGACCTACCTTGGTCATGTGATTTCCAAGGATGGCATTGCTGTCAACCCAGAGTGAGTTCAGGCTATTCTTGACTGGACTCCCCCGAAGAATGTCGAGCAAGTCAGAAGTTTTCTCGGACTCGCCAGCTATTGCCGCCGTTTTGTCGAGAATTTCTCCAAGATTGCCAAGCCCCTGACTAATCTGCTTCACAAAGGCGTTAAGTTTGAGTGGATAGACAAGTGTCAGGAAAGTTTCCAAACTCTCAAGGACAAGCTGACTTCTGCTCCTGTACTGGCTCCTCCGGATTCTCGCAAGGAATTCGTCATTTACTACGACGCCTCTCGTCAAGGATTAGGCTATGTCCTAATGCAAGAATGCAAAGTGATTGTTTATGCCTCAAGATAGGTCCGTCCTCATGAAGAGAACTACCCTGTTCATGATCTCGAGCTTGTTGCAGTTATATATGCTCTGAAGTTGTGGCGACATTATCTTCCTGGTAATCGGTGTGAGATCTATACTGATCATCAAAGTCTGAAGTATTTGTTTACTCAGCCGGATCTGAATCTCCGTCAGCAAAGATGGTTGGAAACCATTACAGACTATGACTGCGGCATTTCTTATACCCCTGGCAAGGCTAATGTAATGGCGGATGCTTTGAGTCGCAAGTCCTACTGCAACAACCTCATGGTTCAACGAGCTCAACCCCTTCTTTATGAAGAGCTACGCAAGTTAAACCTCCACATTGTTTCACAGGGTTCTCTTAATACCCTTGTTCTGTAACCAGATCTTGAGAAAGCTATTAAGTCTGCGCCAGCAAAAGATGCTGAAGTTGATCAGATGAAAAGGGATCTTGTCTTTGAAAAATCCAGAGATTTCTGGCTTGCAGAAGATGGGACCCTGTACTTCAGAGATCGCATTGTAGTACCTCGGTTCGAACTTATGACAGACAAGGTTATAAAGGAGGCCCATGATACACCACTGTCTATTCATCCGGGTAGCACCAAGATGTATCGCGACCTTCGTCAAAGGTACTGGTGGTCTAAAATGAAGCAAGACATTGCTCGATATGTTGCTGAATGTGACATTTGTCGTCGCGTCAAAGCAGAACATCAGAAGCCTGCTGGGATTCTGCAACCACTTCCTATCCATTTATGGAAATGGGACAAGGTTCGAATGGATCTCATTACTGGCATTCCTAAGTCACAAAAGGGTCACGATGCTATTCTTGTCGTCGTCGACCAACTCTCCAAAGTTGCACATTTTCTGCTAGTCAAGGAGATAATCACTGCTAGTCAGTTAGCAGACTTGTTTATCTCCAGAATTGTGACACTTCATGGTGTTCCGAAAGAGACCAGTTCAGACCGTGGCAGCCTTTTCACCTCAATGTTCTGGGCGAGTTTCCAAAAAGCTATGGGAACTCATATAACCTGGAGCTCTGCTTATCACCCCCAATCCCAAGTCCAAGTTGAACGTGTTAATCAAGTACTTGAGGATATGCTATGTGCTTGTGTCATCTCATTTGGCAAGAAGTGGGAGGAATCTCTTCCGTATGACGAATTCTCATACAACAACAGCTATCAAGCTAGGTTGAAGATGGCCCCCTTCGAGGTACTTTATGGACGTAAGTGTCAAAATCCTCTGAATTGGTCAAAAACTGGGGAACGGCCGCTCATTGGTCCGGATATTGTCCAACAAGCTGAAGAGCAAGTCTGTATTGTTCGGGAAAATCTCAAGGCGGCCCAGTCCCGCTAGAAGAGCAACTATGATCATAACTGTTGGGGATTGATCTATCAACCTGGTGAGCAAGCTTATCTGCGTGTCACTCTCATGAGGGGCACCCATCGTTTTGGAGTCAAGGGCAAGTTAGCTCCTCGCTACATTGGTCCCTTCCGCATTCTCTCCCGACATGGTCAGGTGGCCTATAAATTGGAGTTGCCACCACAGTTCTCTCGCCTCCACGATGTCTTCCATGTGTCGCAACTTCGCCATTGCTTCAAGGATCCCCACCGTTGAGTGGATCATGAGATGCTCGAGTTGCAAGATGATCTCTCTTATAAGGAGCATCCGATCCGCATTCTCGATCAAGCTGAATGTCGTACCCGTCAGAAGACAACCAAGTTCCTTAAAGTGCACTGGTCAAATCATACTGAAGATGATGCCACTTGGGAACGCCAGGATCATCTTTGAGAAGAATATCCTGATCTTTTTCCTTCTACCTCCTGAATTTTCGGGACGAGAATTTCTTTTAGAGGAGGAGAATTATAACACCCCTCTGTAATGAGCAACAGTGATCCATAATGATTATGCTAAGTCACTGTGAATTGCAATGCTTGATCAAAGAGGATTAATATTTCATTTCAAATTCCACCACTGAATTCAATTCAAATTCAAAGTGAACATTTGAAGTTGCTCAAAAAATTGCTAGAAAATAGTTCATGTTGTAGCAAATATTCCAAAACAAATTATTGTTCAGGACAACAACATCACCTATTTGCTAAAATGGACTAGAGCATTTAAAACATTGCAAAAACTGCAATTTACAAGTCATTTCATTTATGAAAAATTCAAATGGATTCAGAAGGCCTCCAAACTTTTTGTGGCAGTGCAAAATAACGCAATGTAATTTTGTGGACAAGTTTCACATTTTACAAAATGCATTTGGCAGCTCAACTATTTTGCAAACCTTTCTGTAAGGGAAAAATAGAAAAGAAAAATGAAAGGCCTAAACCGACTGGGCCTAACTGCACAGTGCACCTGGCCCAGCCCACCCCCTCTCTCTTCCACCTCCCGCCTCTCTCCTCCCCGTGTCGTCATCGCCGTGGCTGCGCGTGCGTGCACCGGCGAGGAGGCAACACCGCGGCGCTACAGGAGCTAGGGAGAGGATAAGGCCGACCCCCCAGCCTCCCCGTCGTCCTCATCTGCTCCTCCCCCTCTCTCCCTCGCTCGCACGTGCTCTCTATCCTTCACCCGAGTGCTGTCGTCGCCGCTCGTCGCCGATCCCATGGCTGCCAACGCCGCTGGGCTGCGCCACCGTGTCCATCGTCCTCACCGTCGTTGGCTACGTCAACCCCGACCACGAACGCGGGCCAGGAGACTCTGCATTCCCGCCACGCCTCATCTTCTTCCTCCTCGGTCACCGACGACCTCGCCGTCGATTCGCTCCGCCTGCTGCTCCTAAGCTCACACCGGGCCACCGTGTGCCTCCTCGGTGAGCTCCGCCACTTTCCCCTCTCTTCCTGAGCTCGCGTGTGTCCCGTAGCCACTGCATTAGCCATGGCCGAACCTGCCACCACCATCGAGCTCGCCGTCGTAGCCGTAGCCGCTGTCACGCTCAACCGAGCTCGCAGCGAGCTCCTGGAGCTCGTAGGACTCCAGTGCACCCCGTGCTCTGCAGCACCAGATCCGCCCGTACCCGATTCCGGCTGCCGCCTCTGCCACTCGCTGTTGACGTTTCCGGCCGACTCCGGCTAGGACACCGCTAGCATTCGACGCGACATCGAACACTCATTCGAACGGTGCCTCCCGCACGCCAAATGGTCGCCAGACAGTGAAATCCGACGCCTCCCATGTCCTCTGCCGCGTTTGGTGGTCGCAGGCGACGAGCTGCCGGCCACTACCAACGTGGCTCTATCGGGGCCCACCCTGGGTCACTGACCAGTCGGCCCAGGGGCCCCAGTTGGCCACGTTGACTGGTCAACGTGCTGACTGGGCAGCACAGTGCCACTGACATGCGGGCCCCTCCATTTAATCACTGTTTAAACTAAATAAATTAATTAGTTAAACTAATTAGACACTGACAGTGGGGCCCCACCTGCTAATTAGCCCAATTAGTTGATTTAACACCTGTTTAGCCATTGTACCACTGACATGTGGGACCCAGCTATCAAGTTTTACCTGGAACAACTGGGTTGACTCGCTGACATCACCCTGACATCATGCTGACGCAATAACCCATTTTCTGTTATTTTTGAATTAGATTTAATTTCTAGAATTTCAGAATATGGTTTAAAACTTAAGAAAATCGTAGAAAATAAACCGTAGCTTTGATCGAAAAAATTTCTACATGAAAGTTGATTAGAAAAACGAGACGAATCCGAATATGTCATCAAAATGCTTGACCATCACTCCTAGCTAGATGAACATGGAACCTTCCCCTCCGGTTCATCTGTCTGTCAGATGCCCGAAGCCGGGAAAATATCCCCAGATATTTTCCCGCTCCGTCTGTAACGTGTAGCTTTGTGATAGGTCACCACAGCACAGCATTTTGGCTTGTCATGCATCTATGTTGCTTTTGTTTGCTTGTATTTATTGTTTCTTCCCCCTCTTCTCTCCGGTAGCCACCGAGATCGACGCTAACGCCGCTGGTTACGACTATGTCCCTGACGACCAAACCCTCACCGCAGAGCTTCTAAGCAAGCAAAAACCCCTTGATCATTCTGATATCGCCTATTCTTTCTCTCTCATGCTTGCATTAGAATTTGCTACGGCATTTGTTTGATCCTATTCTGATGCATAGCCTGTTTCTTTGTAACGGTTGTTGATACCTTACCTGCTATCCTAAACTGCTTAGTATAGGTTGATTTGTGACCCGTCAGTGACCCCCTCACCCTTGTCCTTGTTGCCCCGCTTTGTTACTAGTGCCTCGATCAATGTGATCGACGGGCAGAGACGGACACATCACCGCACCCCCATAAGTTGTATGACTCTACATGGGTACTATCGAGTGCCGAGGGTGATAGCTCCTACAGCACTCATGATGATACCTCTGTAGCGAAACTGGTCGGAATTGGCTCTTTATAGATTCGATGAAGGTGATATTCCTTATAATAAATCTGCTAGCCAATGCCTGGATGAATTTGATAATTACATTGTTAAGCCAGACCACTTTAATATGTAGGTTAGCAAGCAATTGAAACGTAATGCTTTCGTGATTGATCATTTGAGTGACCTGATGTTTAGAATTGCTAATGATGTTAAGGGTTTAAGTAAACATTCATCCACGGTTCAAACTTAGTTAGAACAAATAGCTAAGTCACAAAATGATTTGCTTAATGAAATCAATAATAAAATGAATGATTGTGCTATTAGAGTTGTCACTAGTGGAGGTAAAATGACTCGGGATCCTCTATATCCTGAAGGTCATCCAAAGAAGATTGAGCAAGATTCTCAAAGAATTAATGATGATGAACCTAGTTTATCTAAGAAGAAAAAGAAAAAGAAAAATGATAGAACTTTGCATGCTTCTAGTGAACCTGTGATAGAAAAGGCTTCAGAGGGTCATAAGGATGTTTCTATTTCTGATGCTGTGATACAATCTGGTAATGAACATCCACCTAGTGATATTGATAAGGATGATGGTAATGTTGATGCTCAACCAGACAATGATAAAGAACCTGATAATGATGTAGAAATAGAACCCGCTGCTGATCTTGATAACCCACCTCCTAAGAATAAAAGATACGATAAAAGAGATTTCATTGCTAGAAAACATAGTACGGAAAGAGAACCATTGGTTCAAAAACCTATGCCTTTTCCCACTAAGCCTCTGAGAAATAAAGATGAGGAGGATTTTGAGTGCTTTTTTGAAATGCTTAGACCTGTCTTTCTGTGCACACGCTTGACTGATATTTTGAAAATGCCTCCATATGCTAAATACATGAAAGACATTGTCACTAATAAAAGAAAGATACCTGAAGCTGAAATTTCCACAATGCTTGCAAATTATTTATTTAAGGATGGAGTACCTAAGAAGTTAGGAGATCCAGGAATACCAACAATACCATGCTCCATTAAAAGAAGTTATATTAAAACTGCCTTGTGTGATTAGGAGCCGGTGTTAGTGTTATGCCTTTCTTGTTATACAGAAGACTTAAATTGAATAAGTTGACTCCTACTGAAATCTCTTTGCAAATGGCTGATAAATCAATTGCTATACCTATCGGTATCTGTGAGGATGTACTTGTTGTAGTTGAAACTATCTTAAAAGACTTTGTTAAACTTGATATGCCCGAGGATGACAACATGTCGATTATCCTTGGTAGACCCTTTTTTAATACTACAGGGGCTGTTATTGATTGCAACAAAGGCAAGGTCACTTTTCATGTCAATAATAATCAGCATACGATACTCCAAGTGAAAAGTATCAACTCTACTAAAATTTCTTCTATAATCAATATTCAAAGCTTTGAATTACTCCTCCCTGTCATCAAAAACAAATATGAAACTCTTATTGTTGGGGAAATGCATATCCCCATTGAGGTAACCTAGTATTATACGATAATTCTTCGATTTCATGTTACTCCAAACCAGTTTGTTAATAAGACTTGATCAACCTTATTAATAGATTCATTTTGAGGGACATGTGGTTGCCGAATTTAGTAAGCACAACCTATTGTACCCACTATTTACCCTCTATTATTTAAAGTTTAATAAATTAGAAATGCCATGATTATCCTGTTTCCTGAATTTTCAGTGCAATAAAAAATGTCTCGTAAATAAAAGTTCTCGGAATGACCTGAAAATTTAGCATGATTTTTTCTACAATATTTTAGAATTTTTGGCACTGAACACACCCCAAGGGGTGCACCTGTGAGGCACAAGCTCACAGGGCGTGCCTACCCCCTGGGCATGCCTAGTGAGCTTGTGGGTCCCACAGGGGCCCCCTCACTTATTCCAGCCACCCATTGCCTTGTCCTACCTTCAGAAAAAATCACCATTGCTTTCAAACCCATGTTCTTGCTCATTCCCATGCGATTTTCGATCTCCTTGCCCGGAGCTCCGTTTCTGAAACTGTTTTGGGGAATTACTCCTTGGTATGTGACTCCTCCAATGGTCCAATTAGTTTTTGTTCTAGTGCTTTTATGTTTTGCAATTTTTGCTACTATTGGTGACCATGTATATGAGCTTCCATGTTGAATTTGTATGGTCCAAAGTAGTTTTGATGCAGGATATAGCCTCTAGACACTTGTGGGAGTAGTTGCTATCAATTTTGTTGAGTTTTTTTCACTTTTATTAGGAGTTACTTAAAATTTCAGAAACTTTTAGAGAAAAGGAAAATGCTCAGGAAGATGTTCCATGGGGGCTCAAGCAAGAGCTCCCCGAGGCTTGCAATACGTGAGACGGACCTCGAACCACCGTGGAATGCTCTCGTGCATCCATGCGAATGGCCCTCTGAGTCCTTCCTGATTCGAGCCGGTATCAAGGAAGAGTTCGATATGTACGTACACAATGCCGAGTTGACGGACTTCTTATCAGATAAGTGTTTGCAGTACCTTGATCTCACTGATTCTTTTGTGCGGAAATTCAAGTATGTATCTCATCGCACTTCACATGATGTTATGTTATGTTTATATGAAAACCCTTTTCGCATGACTATCGAAGAATTTAGTGAAGCTTGTAGAATTCCTTATTGGGGGACATGCCATGAGCCTCACAAATCTCATTGCAATGAATTTCTTATGAGTATTACTAGAGGTGACACTAGGGGCATAACACAAGTCGGTGTGGGGAGTACTCACTTTCCTGCCATCCATTATTTTGCTCTGTTCATAGGTAGATGCATTAATGGTAAACAAGACCCTAGTCATTTGTGCGCACCTAATTTAAGCATTTTCAAAATCGCGGTATTGAGATATAGAAAATTTAACATTGGGGAATCATTGCACATCGTTTACATAATAATGCCCTTGTTGGTGATCTTTTTGGTGGAATCTATGCTACTCGCTTAGCCGCTCATCTTGGCATACCTATAAAAGAAAATCATACCTTGTTGCCACCTAGCTACCTTGAATATGAGGCTATGGAGCGTCACCAGTTCCTTGAAAGGAATGCCTCACCGTTTCAATACACACTACTGGAATCAGCAGATTTGCCGTCTGCCATGGCTGACGGCAAAGGCATGCCTGGCGGACGGCAAAGGCCTTTGCCGTCAGCCAGCAGACGGCAAGAGGTCCAGCTGAATAAGCTACGGCAAAGGGTTCTTTACCGTCTGCTGGCGGACGGCAAACATGAAATGGTCTTTGCCGTCAGCCAGCGGACGGCAAAGGACCTGGATGGCACACGTGGCAGCTTAGGGCCGTTAACGGGTTAACGGCGTGCTTTGCCGTCTGCTGTCAGACGGCAAAGTTGCAAAGTTCTTTGTTGTCTGCCAGCAGACGGCAAAGCAACCATATAGGCCAGCCCAGTGCCCCCCAGGTTGTACAGGTAGCTGCCACGTGGCAGCTTTGCCGTCTGCTAGCAGACGGCAAAGTGCCTGTATAGCCCCTGTTTTTTTCTTAAATTCATTCAATTAGATAGAACTTCACAGATATATATATACACATTTGAAAATAATTTCAACAAGCATACCAACAATAAGTTTCCAACAACATAAGAAACATACAAGTTTCCAACAACATATCCAACATACAATGATTTCCAACAAGAAGTTTCCAACAACATATCCATATATACATACATATCCAAAACATGTTTCCAACAAGAAGTTTCCAACAACATATCCATATATACATACAAATCCAAAACAAGTTTCCATAAACAAAAAGGAAGCGCAAGGAGAAGAGTACACTCCATCAATGCAAGCTTCCTCATCTAAAGCAAATCTGCAAATTGGGAAAGATGAAAGTTAGAAGAAGAAGAAGAAGACTAGCTAGAAGAATTAGAAGAAAAGGAAGAAAAAAAGAAGAAGAAGAAGAAGAATTTATCTTCTCTTTCTGTTTCTCCTCTCCTCTTCTTTATCTTCTTCTTCTTCTAACTAAGGTAGGTAAAAATGCCATTTTTTAGCTAAGCTAGGTAAAAATGCTAAGTGTGTAGGTCATTTTGGAGCTAACCTAGGTAAAATGGATCATATTGGAGCTAACCTAGGTAAACTTCATCATTTTGGAGCTAACCTAGGTAAAATGGATCATATTAGAGCTAACCTAGGTAAAATGAGTCATTTTGGAGCTAACCTAGCTAATTATGCCATTTTTGAGTTAACTAAGCATATTATGCCATTTTTGACATAAGTAAGCTAAGTATAGGTCTTTATTGAGCTAGCCCAGGTAACTAAGCATATTAGCCCTAATTTAGCATTTTAGAGCTAACTAAGGTCATTTTGGAGCTAACTTAGGTAAAATTGATCATTTTGGAGCTAATTAGGCTTATTATGTCATTTTCGAGGAAAATAAGCTAACTATATGACATATATGAGGTTACCAAGATTGTTATGCCATTTGAAACCTAAGTAAGCTAATTATGCCATTTTTTACATAATTAAGTTAAGTGTATGTCATTATTGAGCAAACCTAGGTAACTAAGCATATTAGAGATAACTTAGCATATTAGAGCTAACTTAGGTCATTTCGGAGGAAACAAAGCTAAGTATAGATCATTTTGGAGATCTGACATACCTGACATACTTAACATTGACTTGATTTTCTTAAGATCTTCACTCCTCCTTCTTCTCCTTCTCCTTCATCATCCTGATGTGCTTAGAGCGGCGAGGCAGTGGGATGTACTCTTCTACCACAATTGGCATGGTCATGTCGCCCAGCTGTGGGATCGCCGGCGCCACCACCATCGCGAGGTCATTGGTAGGCGCCACCACCATCGCGAGGCCATCTTCAGGCACCACCATCGCTAGGTCATTGTCAGCCACCACCATCGCTTGCCCATCATCAGCCACCACCATCGCTTGCCCATCGTTAGCCACCACCATCGCTTGCCCATCGTCAGCCACCACCATCGTGAGGTCATAGTCAGACAGAATAGGCTGCACCTCCTCATCCCCACTCTGCTCCTCTTCTTCCCCACTCCGTTCCTCCTCATCCTCGCTGTTGCTTTTGCTGTAGCCAGAGTCGCTGCTGCTTTTGCTGTAGCCAGAGTCGCTGCTGCTCCCATTGCCTGACCAAATGCAACAATTTTTTTTAACAATCGGTGTGAGACAAAGCCAAATGGATAGGAAGAAGATGCAGAGCATACTGTCATCGTCGTCGTCCTGGTAGCGCATGCGGCACATAGTCGTGTTGAACACCTTCACGGTGAGCATGGCGTTGCCGTCGTACCTTAGGACAAGGAAGTACCCGTGCCACAGGTCGTAGGCACGGACAAACTGCTCCCAGCCACAACAGAGGTACATGTGGCGGTCAGTGTCGAACACCACCTCCACGTCCCACAGCCTACGAAGCCCGCTGCCGGCTTGTCGCAGCTTCACATTCTGTGGCCGACGGCCGTCCAGCATCTTCATAAAAGTGTCAGGCAGCCTCTGCAGCGTGGGTCAAGCAGTGATGTAGCAAACAACAGAGTTATGATAAAGAGATGGGTGAAGGGGAGATCTCTCCTTTTATATACCTGCCTGCTGGAGGAATTTTCAAGTATGATCGTGAAGAACTCGAAACCTTCCAAGTCGGACTCCGGCGTGGCAGAGCGCAGCTGGCGGTGGCGGCCTCCCCCATCTCTGATAAGCAGCAGAAGAGACCAATTACTACCCTTACAACATTACAGCAGCAGAAGTTTTGAGCAGAAGAGAATCAACTACACCAAGTTATCATTTCACATTCAAAAAGCAATGCACTTGTGGACATTTATGATGGCAAGAACACCTCTGTTTTCTTCTTCTACTCATTCCCCATGAAATGAAATTACATCGCAGTTGAATCAGTCAATATATGCAAGCAACATAGGAAACTTGGCTCTAATTCAACACTATCATATTTGATAAATGGACATAGTTGGAACAGAGCCAAGTTTTTAGACATGAAAATAAACTAAGAAAAAAAAGCAATGCACTTGTGCTCAACAACATCAACAACACTTAATTAAGTTGGTAGGTTAGTTGGCAATGGCAATCTAACAAAGCATAGTAATCTAACAAAGTACCCTAATCAATATTGCATCCACCAAGAACAACTAGAAAAATTCTCAAACCCAAGATTCTCAAACCGTAGAACAATATGCCTAATCTGCTGCTACTCAAACAACTTTGCATTCAACTTTGCATCAACCAAGCACAGCCCCAAACCCTAGAAAAATAACTTTGCATCAACAAAGTCAAGCTAGATAGACCAACAAGCTCTAGTTGAAGCACTACCAATTTGCTCTCAAGTAAGTAAACAGGACTAATTAAACTAAATAACCTAAACTAACTAAACTAAAAAACCTAAACTAATTAAACCTAAACCTAAACTAATTAAACTAAATAACCTAAACTAATTAAACCTAAACTAATTAAACTAAATAACCTAAAATAATAAACTGAAAAACTTAAACTAAAAAACCTAAACTAAACAGAAAATAAAAACAGAAAAAAACAGGAGAGGGGGTGGCAGGGGCTCACCGTGGGGGGCGGTGACGGGGCGGCGACGGGGCGGCGGCGAGGCGGGGTGGCGATGGGGCGGGGAGGGGGCGGCGACGGGCGGCGCTCCTCGGGGGCGTCGACCCGCGCTGCGGGGGGAGGTGGCGGCGTGGAGGCTGGGGAGGGGGGTGGGGAGGCGGGAGGGGGCGGCGACGGGTGGGAAGTGGTGGGGGGGGGCGGCGACGGCACGGGAAGGGTGCGGCGGCGGGGAGGGCTGAGAGGGGGTGTGGGGAGGTAGGGAAGGTGCGGGGAGGGAGCGGCGACGGCGCGGGGAGGGTGCGGCGGTGACGGCGCGGGGAGGGTGCGGCAGCGACGGCGCGGGGAGGGTGCGGCAGCGACGGCGGGGGTGGCAGAGGGAGGAAATAAAGAGTAGAGGAGACAGAGAGAGAGGGCGACGGCGGGGGCGTGGCCCCGTTAAGTCAATTTTGAAGCTTTGCCGTCCGCCTCTCCTTTGCCGTATGCTAGCGGACGGCAAAGAAAGCTTTGCCGTCTGCTAGCGGACGGCAAAGAGGGGGCCCGTTAGGGTTTGACAGCCAGTGGGCCAAACCCCCTCTTTGCCATCTGCTAGTAGACGGCAAAGAAGCTTTGCCGTCCGCTAGCAGACGGCAAAGAGTTGGCTGATGGCAAAGCCCACCTTTGCCGTCCGCTGCCTCTTTGCCGTCAGCTTTCTGGTGGCTGATGGCAAAGCCTACCTTTGCCGTCCGCTTGCGGACGGCAAAGAGTGGGCAGACGGCAAATCTGCTGATTCCAGTAGTGACAAACTAATCTTTAATAGGCGTCGTGTCATCCATATTACTTTGCCCACTCCTGCCTTCTTTAACTTTCAGGGAAAACAAAGATATTTTATACTTGAATACGAGGCCGAGGAGTATGACAGAGCGGGGGAGACCGCTCGCCGTAACGAGGCAGCCCGCCAAGCCGTGGCGGCTGCGCTCTAGTACAACCCGAACTACGACTACGGGTGTTATCCAGGCCACGATGGGCCATAGACCAACTTAGGACAAAAGCCTAAGCTTGGAGGATTACGTATTTCTCACCGACATTACATTCAAGTACCACACATTCATTTCAGTTGTCGGTGTTTATCTTTTTCATTGTATATCCATGTTAGTTTATTTCTCGCTTTCTTCTTGGGTGTTTGAAAAACTTTGAAATCCAAAAATATTTCTCGCTTCTTTTCGGTTTTTCTTTCTTGTTTAATTAGTTCGTAATATTGAAAGAAAACCCAAAAAGATTTCATGTTTCTTCTTTTATTTATTGGGAGCCTTCCCGTGTAGATAGTTTTTCTTGCTTTTCGTTTTCCTTCGTTAGTTTGCTTCCTTCAGAAAAAACAAAAACTCCAAAAATATTTCAGTGTGTTTCTGTGAAATTATTTTCTTTTCTTGGAGTCGTTGTAAGGAGAAGACCACGATGAAAATGTTGAGTGGCTCTCATATGCATTACGGTTGATCTAACTAAGAGCAATTATTACCTTGTCTTCTCCTTTGAATAAAACTAGCAGTGTGATCCGCGCATTTGCGCGGCTTGTTTTGTTACGGGGTGTTAGATACGTGCTATTTTTCTATTTATTGCATTGTCATTGGGACGTGAGTGTGTTATAGTAAAGACGCTTCCAATTATTGAAAACTTATAATTAAAACTGAAATCATGTAAAACTTATCGGTTATTTTTCTTCTGTCAGCTGTTTGTCCCATGTGAACTCATTTGGTGATAACTGCTAATATGTAGCTTCTCTTCCACTCTTCTTGGTCTTGTAATTAGTTTATACCTTTTGATCAGAGACATATTAAGAAATTTCATACCAATGCGTTAATCTAAATAATATCGAATATACTTATATCTTGTATATTGTTCCTCCATCTTCCTCGTCGTTGGCCATAATGCAGTCACTTTTATTTTTCTATGCAATTTCTTTCTCTTGGATGCTTTCTTACATGTTTTTCTATTTTAATTGTCTTCTAACTTCTCCATGTAAAGTAAAGCCGTTGTATATTCATGAAATTGTGCTAAAACTTCTCTATCTTGCTCACTGATGCGCTCTTATGTTTTTGCATGGATTTTTATCTTATAGAACGCAGCATGATGCGCTCTTACCTGCCATTCTTCTAGCACAATTTTGGTTGCGTTTTCCGGTGGTTCAATTCCTTGCTCAAGCGCCAGCTCATCTTACTATATTTGCATTTAACACTTAACCGCCGATATCAGCACTGGAATTTTAATAATATAATTGAAACTAAAATATATATTATGTGGTGAATATTTCTCATCATGTCAATATTTTTATTGTTATTCCATTTTAGCTGAAATATTATTTGTCGAAGATATTATGTTCTATGTATTTTTCAATCATATATCTGTGCTTTTATTGTTATATCATTTCAGCTAAAACATGATCTCTGTCTCTCTGTTCACTATTATCATAGCATGTTCTTCCAATCGTGCTCACATTATTTTCCTTTTTTCGCTTCTGTGTACGACCGTGCAATTGATGGTGCCGAGCCCATCTGGCATCATATCAACCTGAACTCAAATTTAATTCATATTTACTATACCAATGGTGAGAAAGTTGAATTTTTTATTTAAATTAAAGTTATAAGTACCATCCAAAAATATTTAATAATATATCATGAAATGACCACGAATAATGACCTTTTATTTCTTTTAATTATGTTTAAAATTTAATTATATGAATTGTATTTTTAATTATCTAATATTAAACTTCAGAAAATACACATGGAATACTAAAATCAGTATTAGGCGTGCATGTTTATAAACCAAATACCAGTTTATTGTCCTTTGGCTTTGTGAATTACTCATGGAAAATAAGTTTATTTTTTAATTTTATAGAAGACGTGTGCACTTACGAACCCAACAAATTTTTGTTGTAGTATTTAGATTTGCTACAGTGCAATTTGTGGGCACGTACCAACTTTGTGGTACATGAAAATAATTCTTAATTGCATGCTGATGTAAGCAATGATGTCACGGCATGCTATATAAAAAAAGCCTGCATCTGAACAGGATTGCTTTATTAAGGTAGGAATCGGGCTATTGCTGAAATCAAACTCCTTTTTTCCTGGGAATCTGATTGCTGCTGGCGCTCCACCTCATCAATCAGCTGCCCCCTGCCAGCGTCCAGTTGATTATTTTTTCAAAAATGCCAAGTTGGTTTGATGTCCTCGTGTCATATACAAACACATCTTTTTTTTGTTTTTAATAATAGACACGTGCTGTAGCACTTCCTTTTATCCTTTTTTAGTGGCACTTCCTTTATCTCGTATACGTGTCATGTGCTAAAGGTTGTACATGCTATTGTCGTACCTAACTTTTGTTAGGAATTAATTAATTAGGTTAATTAAGTGTTAATCAGTGCTATGTCGGTGACCATTTTGGCAACGAGAACTGCTACACATACGACGAGTTTTGTAGGATGTACGTACGACAGTGGTCAGCAGCCGTTCGATCAGTTGGATGGACAAATGAGATCATGTCGTACGAACATCGTATGTACTGTTCATCATATGAACAGCAATTTCGTTTAGCAACTGCCTCCTTTTGTAACCGTCTTGTAAACAGGGTATAAATACACCATCTTCAATCAATGTTTCATCGTTTACTCCTCTCTCTCTCATTTTTACTTTCACACGTTATCAGCACCGTCTCTACCGAGAGCGTTTTGGCCACACAACAGGAGAAGAAAGCGACGGGGAGGCGGCGTAACAGCGGCAAGGTGCCGAGGGCTTTCTCATGCATCTGGAGGCAAAACGGCCTGCGCGCGACGCTCACCCGGCGACGGAGTCCTCAGGTGCGTATCCGTGGCACACCACGGAGCGCCCGACGGCCCTCAACGCCATTGTTGCGCCCGGCAGCGTCAAGCGACAAATGGCACCATCCTCGGCAAGGGAAGATGAAACAACTCCACCGATCCACATCTCTGTCGATCTTCAACACTGGACTCCAAACACATCGCTGTCCTAGACAAATAGAGAAATTGATGTCAAATAAGGTGATTCAGTTCAGTTTTATTCTTCTCAAATCAATTGCTTTAGCAGGAACACCAAGAATCGAGAAGAAAAGAAAATTACTAAGTACAGGAAAGAATCCAATCCATATCCTCGACTACTTCTTCTCGAAGGAGATCAAATGCAAGCGATCTAAATAGAAGAGAACATACGAGAAAAACATATCTGAACACCGTCAGCGGAGGCGACTCCCACCGTGTACGACGGAGGCGACACCCAGTGCGCCCGGCGCACCCCGGCGGCGCCCTCCATCGGCCTGAATCCTTGGCGCACAGCGACGCGCGAGCCAGCCGGCCATCATCCAAGGCCATCGGCCTCGGGACGGCTCCCACGGAGCGACCAGCCACGAGGCGGCTCTCCTCCAGTACCGGCCAGCGGCGCGACGAGCTCCGGCCAGCGATGCTTCCAGGCGCGGTCGCGGAGGTCCTCGACGTCCGGCTCACCATAGGCGGCGTGCCGTCGTTCTCTAATCGGCGGCGACGGCTGCGGTGAATCCCTAACCGCACGGAGAGAAAGAATTTGGGGATCTTATCTTCTTTGGAATTTATTCAATTCTGCCCCTGTACTTGATGCGAATCACATATTTGCCCCTTCAGTTTCAGATTCAGTACGATTTAGTATCCAGATTCCTGAAAGTGTGGTTCAGTCTCTAACACTTGCAGTTTTAAGCCCTCGGACTTAATTTTCTTCTGCAATTTAGTGTGTGTACTGTACGTACATACTTTAAATGGTAGATTTGGCCATCAATTATTTTGCAAGTGTGCGTAGGAGACTCACAGTTTCCATTGTATGCAGATTTGGAACAACATTTTTTTTTCCTTTTTGCAATTCGAATTAAAGTTTCTTGCAAATCTTGACGAAATCCAAAATAAGGATTACGGAGTGTCATACTTAATATGACTACCTCAAATCGCATTTGTGAATCATAAGATATTGATGGCATCTACTGCATAATTTGCAGATTATCCATCACTATTGTGAGGTCTACATCTTGTCATTTTGATAAGATGACTACCTTCAACGTGCTCTTCCAATTATTAATGTGATTATCCAAAATTTTATTTGTGAATCACAAGGTACTGGTGGCATCTACTGCGTCATTTGCAGATTATCCACCACTATTGTGAGGTCTACATCTTGTTATTTTAACAAGATGACTACCTTCGAAGTGCTCTTCCAAATATTGAAATTAGATGTGACTATCTCAATATATCATAAGGTAATACTGGCATCTACTGCAAAAAAAAATGCAGACTATCCACTATTACTGCAAGGTCTACATCATGTCTCTCTGACAGATGATTACCTTCAAAGTGATTTTCTTAAATATAGCATAACATAAGGTAATAGATATATGAACATCTACTGACAAAAAGTCAGACTATGTTTTCTATTATTGTGAGATCTACATCATATTGGTGATTATCTTCAAAGTGTTATCCTATATAAATTGAGGTCTACACATATGGGTATAAAGCATCAGCTATACTAAAAAAATGCTCCTCTGAAGCATTTATTGTTGTTGTTCACTAAAATAGTTTACTCTCACAGTAAATATTGTTCTTGCACACTCATTATATGCCAAAATGGTATTTGTGCTAATATAAACTATTTAAGCCTCATTTTGCTTGAATATGTCATGGAAAACTACGCAAATATTTGAATATACCAATGGTTACCTGCTATTACATTGGTAAAATACATGTCAGAGGAGCCTATGTCACTATTTCTAATCATAGTGTTGCCCATCAATCAAGATGGATACCATAATTTATAGCAAGTGTCTCAAACACTGTTGCAATTTTCACATCACATTGTGGTTATACTTTCTAAACATGCAACGTCTATGTTTTTGGCGGTGACTCTAAAGTTGCAATTCTCATATGCATTTCAAGTGCCACCAACTTTACCTAGTTATCAAACTAAGTACATAATGGATGAATTTTTATTCACCCTGAATATTTCCCTTAAGATAAACATGATGCCATGAGCATCGCGAATGATCACCCATTCGTTTTCAAGACCTCAAGTCTATTTCAACTCACAATTTTATCACTTAATCAACTTCAAGTCGAGATCTCGTGATCAAATATTTTCCTATATACAGATCCTGTTGAAAAGCTCTTAATGCACTTTACATCCCCTTAAGATGGTACTACCATTTTTATGATCAAGAAACATGGAATTTCTTAAAATCATTAGATTCACCCAACGGGTGCTATACCATAATTTAAAATTCTTGCTAGTACCGAGAATACTATGCAAGTTAGTGGTCCCAAAATAGAACCATGAGAAATTTGAAGTAAATTGGAGGCTAATAGACAACCAAAGACAAAATTATCTCTTAGTAGGAATTAGTAATTTTCAAATGATCAAAGGACAACTATGAAGTTTGTCAAATGTGTGGTCATATAAATATTGTACCTATGATTACCAAACCCTCAAACATATGGTCGAACAACACCACAAATTTATTGAAAAGGCACATAAGTTTCATGGGATAAATTTGAAATTTTACAAACATACAACTAGTAAATTTTCTGGAAAATGATTGTTCTCGGAATCTTCATCAGAAGGAGGACCAGAATCTAGTATGGTAAAAGGAGGATCATTTTCACTTAGTAAAAAAAATGGAGACCTCGGGTAATCTCCTAATTATCCCAAAATATTATTAGCCTATGCTTATTCTACTACAAGTAGTGCGATGTCCAATATCTTATTTCTCGGACACGATATTTGATAAATTTTGAATGTATGAATCAAGTCATACTCAATATTGTTGCGTACACAATAATTTTCTAGATCTTAATAAATTAAATATTTGGCTTGGTAGCCTTAACCATCCTGGTTTGGGGGTGATTAGAAAATTATTAACAATTCTGTTGGTCACAACTTATCAAGTTACAAATTTTCCCAAATCATCAGATATTATGGGCACCGCATGTGCCATAGGGGAAATCAGTTCTAAGGCACTCTCACCTTAAAAATTCTAAGCATGCCACTTATTCTTCCTTGAACGCATTCAAAAGATATATGTGGATTGCTTAACCATTATCTGGGGTAATTTAGATAACTCATGGTACTCATATATGCATTCATATTTTTTGAAGTGTGTCTCTTATCACACACAACCATGATCTTACCCAATAAATTTCTTAACTTATCAAAGTAGGAGCAAATTCTCCTGAACAAAAGATAAACCCATTCGAATGGACAATGTCGCTGAACTTATTTCACGAGAATTTTCTGATTACATTGAGTACCCTATGTACATACCCAGAATGGTTTAACTAAATTTCTTATCAAAGATAGTCAAATGAATTACATGACCACTTTTGAAGAATTGTAAATTTACCAACCTCTTGCTGGACACATACGGCTTTACACACCGTAAGTATGATCTAAATCATACCAACTGCATATCATACTACTTATCCCTTGTAGTAACTATGTGGAAATCAACAAAGTATTTCCCATCTGCGATAATTTGGTTACATACCGATATCACCACTCCAGCGTAAATCAATGGGCACTCACAGAAAATTAGGGATCTATGTGAGGAATAACAATTTATTCGTCAATCAAAATTATTCATAGCCCGTATGCTGATTACATCAGCAATAAGGATATTTTCCGGCATTAGGGGGAGATAAGTACCACAAATAATGCCGAGAAATAAATTAGAAATGTTATTGACATTCAATCCTTATATCCACGTACTCAAACAATCTGAACTAGAAGTTTAGAGAATCATATATTTGCAACACATTGCAAATTTGCCACATACATTTACTGATGACAAGGTGTCACTAAATTCTATATTCCTGCAGCAAAGTGTTAGAAAGAGTGGAGGTACCTGATAAACCACTCTTCTCCCCAAATGAGAGCAAGAGGGGGAGAAAACATGACAAAACAAGATATAACTTCTCATATGCTTCCGTGAAAACAGAGGGAATCAAATCCTCAACCAGTAAATGTAATTCAACATCAAGTTGAGAGACACCTCACTGGATGCTGATCATCCAAAGCCCAACATAAATGTGCACAAATGTTTTGGTGCCGGGACATCGAAACACCTTGACTCCATTTGTTGTAGGAAATCACAAGGAGTTAAAAAGGAATGAATATATTCTCCACAAACTTTAATGATTCCATTAGAATCATATAAACTAAAGACTACATTTGTCGACATATATTTCTTCTCAAATTGCTAAAACCTTTTGGGCCCTGAACCAAAATCCATGGTAGAATACATCTTGCACTCATATTGGTTCACATAAAAGGAAGCAAGTAACGAAGAATAGCACTCGCTCTGCAAACGAGTAGTATTTACCGCAATAAAACCTACTCCTCATAAGTATCATCGCTACGGAATACTAAAAAACTTCTCATTCATAGACAAAGTCAATGAGGTGGTGAGAAAGCGAGGCTTGTAGCAAAAGGGTTCACGCAGAGACCTGACATCGATTACGATGTAACATACCCGCTTGGTATGACAGGAATTATGTTTCGATACTAAATATCATTGGCAATAAAAAATAGTAATAATATCCATGCAGTTGATGGATGAAGTGGCTACATACTCATATTAATCACTCATTTCGGAAATCTCTATTGAAGTCCCTGAAGGGGTTATACTTCCGAATCCAAAAGAAAATCGCAACAATTTTTGTGTAAAACTTCATAAGTCACTCTATGACTTGAAATAGTCGGAAATCATATGGTACTACCGACTAAATGAGTTCCTCCTTCAAAAGAATTACTCGAATAATGATGATTATTTACATGTTTAATAAAGGAATCCCAAATTTGATTTCTTTTCATCACCTCAGTGTATATTGATGACCTCATCATCAATGTCTATACAAGACCTAAACATACACATAATCATCTCAAGACAGAAAATTTGGATTCAACCAAATTTAGCTTAAGCTTACAACTTGAGCATTCTCTCAAGAATACATATCAGTCTACATATATCCAAGACATATACGAAAAGTTCAATGTGGATATATCATACCAATAAAAGACATGTAATATGGTCATAGTACCACTGATAGGGTACAAATCCATTCATACCTAGGGGTGATAATGAAGTGATATCAGGACCTGAAGTTCTATCTCACTAATGTCAATGCACTCATATCATTGCAAACTACGTCAGGCCTGACACTATATTTGCTATCTTTGTTCAGAGTGCAACCCCCAACAAAAGATATATGGTGGAGATAAGAAATATCAACTTATATCTCAAGCTCACAATAAATCTTGGACAATTCCGTCAGGAAAATCAAGATATGACCATGATATGATGTAATGATATTGGCTCTTTATTTGATCCCAATAATGTCATATCAATGACTGAATTCACTGGAATAGTCTTCTCATGGAATTCATCTAAATAGACTCTAATGACTATTTCCACTTATCATTCTGACATAATTGCTTTATATAAAAGCATTGCAAAACATGCATGGCTCAACAGAACTATTAACCACACCCAAAATCATGTGGTTGAAATACATCAGAATCACATAACTTGATGCTACCACTTGTGCTACTCAATACTTACAGGTTATATCAAGAGTAATATCATAAAAGCACATTGCTCGAAATTGCTTATTCCCATGAATTATAGAAAAATGGAAAAACAATTTGCAAAGAAAATACTGTGAAAATCCATCAGATTATTCATAATGTCATGATCATGTCAATGAAATTGATATGAGACATCCTCGAGATTTTGCAAAGTTCAGGGGGAGTAATCTCCCAAAATATAACCTAGTAACAATCATCAGATTGTATATGTAGTAAATTTTTTTCCCTTCATGAGTTTTTCCCTAATGGTTTCTCATAAAAGGTTTTTAACGAGACAATATAGATACAAGTGTTCACATATGTCATATCAGTTTCTCCTTATATTTTCCCATTGGGTTTTAAAGGAGTTTTCAATGGCATATCAGATTGCACTCTTTTCCTTATGAGTTTTCTCTCAAAGTTTCTCATAACGGTTTTTAATGAGGCAATATCTTTTTAAGATCATATGCAATACTTTCAAGTTTTCCCCATAGGGGTTTTTGAAGGAAAGTATACAAAGCATATATATTGTCCTCTAAACTCACCAATGAATTTTCTCCCTTTTCAAAGGTTTTTCTTGTATGAGTTATCAAGAGACAATAATCATTATATGTTGTATCATTTTCTCCTTATTTTTTCCCACTGGGTTTAAAGGAGTTTTAGCAACATATCAAATACTATTCTTCTCATATTTTTCCCACAGGGTTTTTGGAGGAGTATTTCTCAAGATGAAGATGATGAACGTTCAAGGCAAATACATACTAGGAGGAAGTCTTTATCAAGATGATGTGTATTCACAAAGAAAAGCATTGATTAGGGGGAGTGTTAGGAATTAATTAATTAGGTTAATTAAGTGTTAATCAGTGCTATGTCGGTGGCCATTTTGGCAACTGCCTCCTTTTGTAATCGCCTTGTAAACAGGGTATAAATACCCCATCTTCAATCAATGAAACAACTGTTCCATCATTTGCTCCTCTCTCTCTCTCTCGTTTTTACTTTCACAACTTTTAGATCTTTTTAATCTCAACTGTTATTATTTAAATCAATGGATTATATTTTTTTTACATATGTGGACAAACGTAGATGCTTGTTTGACTTCTGTTTTAATTATATAATAGATAGATACTTGCAGATTTCAGCAAATCCATGGCACACTCGCACTATTATTATTTTCACACCATTCGGTCTTGCAAGTGAAAGGAAATAATGACCATGATTGGATGAAGTGATTGCCATGAAGGAAAATTGGTACGAATTCTTCTTATTTCGTGTTTGTAAATATGTTTAGCTTGATTGTTCTTGATTCAACATATTATGAGTAAACATGTTTGTGATGATAATTAGAGATTATAGTTGCTCATGCCATGCTTAAATAGATAGGAGTGGATAATGATTTATCTTGAGTGTCAACATGCATTAAAATGGTTATGATATAGTATGATAGTATGATATCCTCCTCTGAATGATTCGAATGGCTTGACTTGACGCTTGTTCACACATGTGGTTGAATCAAAACCAATGAAGCCTCCACGATATTTATATTCATGGTGTTTATATCCTACTCATGCTCGTACTCAATGTTAATTATTCTCAATGGATGATTATGACCGTTTTCGCTCTCTAGTTGGTCGCTTCTCAATCTATTTATTAGCCTTCATCTGTACTAAGCGGGATTACTGCTTGCGCATCCAAATCCCTAAACCCAAAGTTGTTCCAGATGAGTCCATCATATCTACCTATATGCGGTATTACTCTGCCGTCCCAAGTAAATTTGCATGTACCACCTCTAATCCTTCAAATAATCATCTGTTTTGTGTGCCTGTTTCGCTCATGAAGCGACAGGGGGCGGTCAGTATCTTCCATGATAAGCGGGTTATTCTCACGGTGAGTGTTTATTCACTTGTCATTGCACGAGAGGGGCTGGTAATTGGATGCCCAGTCCTTTAATAAAAATAAAGAAAAATATAACGAAACAAATTCCCCCGGCAGGTTGATTGTATGGAGGGCACCCATGAATTCGGCTTGCCATGGCTTCTGTTTGTATGGTTGAGGGGGAGTAAACTTTACCTTTCCACTTGGGAACTGCCGATAATGTGTTTAGCATGGAAGATATTGAAAATCCTCGGTCGTAAGTTGACAGGAAAAGCATACCTCTCAAAATGTATTCATCTCTGTTTTAAGCTTCGAGCTCTGCCACCTCTGCAAATCTCTACTTCCCTCTGCGAAGGGCCTATCTATTTACTTTTATGTTATTTACTTTCATTGTTGAGTCGTCACCTTCTCATTCAAGCACCAATTTGGAGAGCACTATTGTCATTCTTATGCATTGAGTACAGTTAATGTTGGATGTGAGCATGACTGGATCTCTTCTTCTATGAATTACAATGTTTAGTCACCGCTTGAACCTCAGAGATGCTGTGCATTTATGTTTTGCGGTCTCAAAAAGGGCTAGCGAGATACCATGTTGTCATATTATATCATGATTATTTTGATGAATTGTTTGCGATCATGAAGGTCAGTGGAACGATGGTGGAAAGATGGTTGCGATCCGCGGTGCACGACATGTATGAAAATAATTGGAAGGAGATTTTATGTCCGTGTCGAAGATGCAAAGGAGGAGTCTGGCTCGACCCCTTTAAGGAAGGTTGTTTGAAGGTGCACCTGCTCATGACTGGTTTCATGGATGGATATACTCGGTGGATAAGTGAAGATGATGATGATGAGGATGTCGACGGGGCAGCCAATGACGACATGGGGCCAGATGAAGAGATGACCGATAAAGGCGCCGGAGAAGAGGCCGGACAAGGCAGCAGAGAAGAGGCCGGACATGACACAGAAGACGCGGACACGCCACAGCCTTCGTCGCTACTAAGTTCAATCATGCGGGACCCTCATCTTCGAGACCTGCTTCGCAAGAAGACGACTAGCGACAGAGCTGCTTCTAGAGAGGAGGCCAAGCTGGAGCAACTGGAGGTAGACTCGAAGACTCCACTATATGATGGTTTCGATCCCGAGGTGACCCGCTTGAGTTTCACGCTCGAACTTCTAAAGACAAAGGCTAAAAAGAAATGGAACGACAGAAGCCTCGATGAGCTTCTCAAGTATCTAAAAAAGGTTCTTCCCGCGGGGAACCTGTGTCCTACTAGTGTCGATGAGGCCAAGAATATTGTGTGCCCTCTTGATCTGCCGCACATTAGATTCCACGCATGCATCAACGATTGCATCATTTATCGGAAGGAGCACGCGAATAAAAACCAGCTGTCCGGTGTGCAATGCTTCTCGATACAAGAAGGCCGTAAAGAAATCTCCTCAGAAAGTTGTATGGTACTTACCGATCACTCCTCGTCTGCAGCGTTATTTTGTAGATCCTAAGGAAGCAAAGCTCATGCACTGGCACATGGAGAGGGCGAAGCCCGGCGATGGAGATGATTTGAAGTTGAGACACCTCGCGAATGCAAGCCAGGGGAGAGCGTTCAACGCCTAATATTGATATTTCACAGATGATCCAAGGAACATAATGCTTGGCACGAGTACTGATGGCATGAATCTGTTTGGCACTAAGAACACCGACCATAGCACACGGCCCATGTTTGTATGGATGTACAACCTCCCCCCTGGATGTGCATGAAGACTAAGTACATACACATGAGTATGCTGATTCTAGGGCCGAAACAATCAGGAAATAATATTAATCTGTATCTAAGGTTACTGAAAGAGGAACTAGACACGTTATGGACAACACCGGTCAGGACATGGGACGCCAGCAAAGGAGAGTATTTCTATATGAGAGCCACGTTGATGACGACAGTTCATGACTATCTCGGTTACGGATATGTCTCAGGCCTGGTGTGCCACGGATATTGCGGATGCACAAGGTGCATGGATGATACAATGTCTCAGCAGCTAGCGAAAGATGGTGGGTTTGGGAAAATCGTGTACATGGGGCATCGAAGATGGCTCGAGAAGGATGACCCATGGAGAAACTATGGAGATCTATTAAATGGTGAGGCTGAGCACCGAGGACCTCCACGTAAGAGGAGCGGCGCCGAAATCTATGAGTTGTTGAAAAACTGGGAAGGGTGCCCCACGCCGAGAAAGACGAAAAAAGTACCGGAGCCGCTGCTGAAGGTATGGAAAAGGAGGTCTATTTTCTGGAACTTGGAGTACTGGACCAAATTTGACACGCCCCATTGCCTTGATGAAATGCATATCATGAAGAATGTGCTCGAGAGCTGGTTGGCACACTAATGAACATGTCGGAGAAGACCAAGGATGGGCCGAAGGCAAGAAGAGACTTGGAAGATTTGGCAATCAGGGCAGATCTTCACATGCCCCGTTGATACGTCCCAAACGTATCTACTTTTCCAAACACTTTTGCTCTTGTTTTGGACTCTAATTTGCGTGATTTGAATGGAACTAACCTGGACTGACGCTGTTTTCAGCAGAATTGCCATGGTGTTATTTTGTGCAGAAATAAAAGTTCTCGGATTGGGCTGAAAATTTACGGAGATTATTTCCAGAATATATAAAAAATATTGGCGAAGAGAACTACTGGAGGGGTGCCACCCAGGAGCCACAAGCTCAGGGGGCGCGCCGACCCCCCAGGGCACGCCTACCGAGCATGTGGGCCCCTGGAACCTCCGTTTGCCCTAAGTCCAACTCTATCAGTACCGTCTTACGGAGAAAAAAATCAGAGAGAAGGAATCATGACGTTTTATGATACGGTGCTGCCGCCACCTCCTATTCTTCATCGGGAGGGCTAATCTGGAGTCTGTTCGGGGCTCCAGAGGGTGATAACCTTCAAGTATAGGGGATCGCAACAGTCTTAAAGGGTAGTATTTCACTCAAATTTATTGATTCAACACAAGGGGAGCCAAATAATATTTTTAAGTATTAGCAGTTGAGTTGTCAATTCAACCACACCTGGAGAACTAAATATCTGCAGCAAAGTGTTTAGTAGCACAGTAGTATGATAGTTTGATAGCAGCAGTAACAGTAGGAATGGTAATAGAATAGTAATAATAGCAGTTTTGTAGTGATTATAACATCAGCAGCAACAATAGTAACTTAGCAAAGATCAATATGTGAAAAGCGTAGGCATTGGATCAGTGATGGATATTTGCGTTGCATGACATTCAACATATAACAGTCACAACATATAGCGATAAACAGTAGCTCCAATTCATCAATGTAATGTAGGCATGAATTCCGTATATAGTCATACGTGCTTCTAATAAGAACTTGCATGACATCTTTTGTCCTACCCTCCCGTGGTAGCAGGGTCCATAAGGAAATCTAAGATATATTAAGGCCTCCTTTTAATAGAGAACCGAAACAAAGCATTAGCACCTAGTGAATACATGAACTCCTCATACTACGGTAATCACCGAAAAGAATCCCAATTATGGTCACCTTGGGGTATGCAGATCATAACACGTAATAGGTGCATACAACTTGCAATAAAGTGTTCAGATATGAAATCATGGCACTCGGGCCCTAGTGATAAGCATTAAGTAGAGCAAAGTCATAGCAACATCAATCTCAGAACATAGTGGATACTAGGGATCAAGCCCTAACAAGTTGACTCGATTACATGACAAATCTCATCCAAGTCCATCATCGTCCAGCAAGCCTACAAAGGAATTACTCACTCACGGCGGTGAGCATCATCAAATTGGTGAAGAAGAAGGGTTGGTGATGATCATGGTGATGAATCCCCCTCTCCGGAGCCCCGAACTTACTCCAGATCAGCCCTCCCGATGAAGAACAAGAGGTGGCGGCGGCTCTGTATCATAAAACGCGATTGTCGGTGTGAAAACCGGTAGACCCCGGGGTAGGGGGTCCCGAGCTATGGATCTCGGATCGATGGTAACAGGAACAGGGGAGACGATGTTTACCCAGGTTCGGGCCCTCTTGATGGAGGTAAAACCCTACGTCCTGCTTCTGTTTATATTGATGAAGATGTATCAAGTATAGAGATGATCTACCTCGAGATCCTAATGTGTATCTAACTCTAGGGCTAGGTGTATGATATTGCGTTGATGTCCCCTCTACAGGTTAACCCTATGGCTTATATACACTCCAGGGAGGGTATCTAGGGTTACAAATTCGGTATCTAGGAGCAAGGCAGCAGGAGAAATCTTGGAGTATGCGACAAGTCTTCGGCAGAAGCATTCTTGATCATGCTTCCTGTCCCGGCCTCCATAGTCCATCTTGATCACGCACGAGGGCCCATCGGCCCAACCGAGGAGACGGGCTGGCTAGGTTAGCACCCCCTAATCCAGGACACCGTCAGTAGCCCCCGAACTGGTCTTCTATGCCGAGGATGATTTTCCCAATAGGCTTCACCTCAGATCCGGAGTCCTTGGCTTGAAATACGAGTTCCCCCTTATGATTTACCATTCTTTGGTGGAGTGATGTCATCCGAGGTCCAACCGAGCTCGCACCATGCCCGAAGAGGACAAATATCTTAGCCTCGAAGGCCCGTTGTTCAGGTATGAACGGTCCTATCCGTCCTGACAACTTTATCGAAGTGGTCTGTCCCATGACAGGTCGAGCAGTTACTGCTTCCCCCCCTTAAATCGTAGTTTGAGGTAGCTTTTTACTGGCATGTCCCCTCGAGGCAGAGATCGTGCCCGTTTTCTTAGGGATATCATCAAGATTTTGTTTCCCCCCATATGCTCAACGGCATTTTTGATGGGAATAGTGAGTTTATCGGCGCAGCGAGGGGGACTCTTGGCCTTTCACAGGTGTGTAAGAGCAAAAAGGAGGATAGCACAATCGACCATGCTCCCATTCTCCCCCGCTACTGCTTCGTCTAGCTCCAGCGCCCAGATCCCATCTTACTCCTTTCCTCTTTCACGAGTCCCACCACCAGCCATGGCCGATACCCTCAAGGGGCACTGGGGTGGTTCCACCATGATGGAGGGCACCATCTTAGAGTTGCGCATCGCAGGGTATCTGACCCCAGCCATTGCCGCTTGCGCCCCAACGCTGGGGAGCGGGTAGTCTTCGTTCCCCACCTCATCCAAGGCCTGGCGTTCCCGCTACACCCCTTTATGCGCGGGGTGATGTACTACTACGGGCTGGACTTCCACCATATGGCCCCCAACTCGATCCTTCACCTCGCCTCCTTCGTCACGGTCTGCGAGGCCTTCCTCCGCTGTGAGCCACACTTCAGCCTATGGCTAAAGCTCTTTGTGATTAAGCCGAAGTCCAGCGGCTCGGATATCGCGGAGTGCTGGGCGGCCATGATCAGCAAAAACCAGGGGCCACCTGGTTCAAGGGCACCTTCATCGAAACGGTGAAGGAATGGCAGAAAGAATGGTTTTACATCACTGAGTCGCTCGCCCCTGGCCAGACAGAGGTCCCGGCTTTCTCGGCCGGGCCTCCCAAGATGCTCAAGTCCTGGAAGGAGAAGGGTGTCACCTGGGGGAACCCCGAAGAGGTGGAGGCCCTGATCGAGAGGATCCTGTGGTGGTCCACCATGGGGAAGGTCGAGCTTGCCGACGTCATCAACGTCATGCTGCACCGCCGCATACTCCCCTTCCAACTTTGGGCTACCCCGATGTGGGGATGTGGGCGCAAAAACCTGAGGATATGGACACCATCAACACCTTCTTCTGCTCCACCTTGGCCACCATGTGGACGAAGCTCATGAAGCTGGCCAAGGACAAGTTTCCCAAGGAAGAGGAGGACCGTGGCCTCGAACATTGCTATGAGCCCCCCCCCCACACCCCCGTGAGTTGATCCCACCCATCAATTGTTATTCTTCATCTGTTGTTCCGAGGAGTAGAGTTTTAATGAATCATTATGCTTGATGCCTTTGCAGAAGTGGTCGGCCTGGGTGCAAGGAGTGCGATGCCCAGCTCCACTGCCAGAGGATCCTCTGACTCCCCTGCTCTCGGCGCTCCTGACCAAGGAGTCGCACGTGGTGGCCCCCAAAGGGACGAAGTCCCAGAAGGGTAGGTCAAGTACCCAGACTCAGGGGACCTCGGTCACTCGGTCCGAAGAGACCCACACCTCCGCTGCCAACGATACGAACTCTCCGGTGACTTAGAAGAAGACCTCCTCGCGATTGGAAGCACGTGGTGGCCCCCAAAAGAACCGGTGCCTCAAGGGTAAGCCGTTATCTCTATACTCTGTCATTCCATTTGACGAGTCTTTTCTCATAAAGCGTTTCTTCTTACGCAGTCCGCCGAGGGTAATCCCCAGCGGTTCCTCGAGCGCGCTGCCATCCGCCAGCGGGACTCCAGAGCCCACCGCTCCTCCCCCGGCGCATGATGGGTTAGGGGAGGCAACATCCACCCTGGTCCCCAACGTCAACATGACGGGGGCCAATGAGGTGGCCATCATGGCCAAGGTCGACACCTCAGCCCAACAAGACCTGGGGGACAGCACCCCGAGGTCGTCGAAGAGGGGCTGGGCCAGTCGTTGGTCCATCCGATGTCTCCTCCGGCTCCACCACCACAATTGGAGGCTACTCGGATCGATACATCCAAAGTCATCCCTCCATCCCCACCAACTTCCCAAGGACGGGCTAGCGCGGTGTAGACCGAGGAGATGGAGGACACCCTGAGGGGCTCCTCCATCAAGGAAGAGCACCGTGCCTTGATAGGTGCGGCGCTGCAGGCTTCCGGTCCACAGGGGCCGGCCTGCATGAGGTTTTCAAGAACCTCGTAGCGGGTTTCTAGGTACGTTTTCATTAGCGCACCAAGTTTAACTTGTTTGCCTCAACTTTGTTGATTTATGCATTCGTCCGAGGATAAGAAAGTACGGCCTTCTAAATGGCTTAGTGAGTGAGTAGCCTCCGAGCCCGAAGGCGGTTTCAAGAAACCGACATTGGGGTCGTATAGCTTACTAGGAGCCTGTCAAGTAGCCCCCAGGGCGCTGCTCAAGACAATCATCCTAGGACTTTTTAATATTTGAATAGTTGCCTGTGTAATAAGGACTTTTGCTGCCAGGTTTCGACCTTGGTTCCGGAATCCGTCTCGGAAGAGATTGCGGAGGTGATCCGGAAGCTCGAGAAGTCCTAGGAGGAGCTTACCCTTGTGAACCAAAAATTCGAGCAGTCTCGAGGGAAGCAAGCAAAACTTGTGCTATAATAGGTGCAAAAAGAGCTTTAGGATAGGTGTTGCTCAATGAGAAACTAAGGCCAAACTATTTTAATGACAGCGGTGTTAGTGGAGCTGGAGATGATCAAGGCCGAGCGTGAAAGGGCTCGGTAGGAGGAGGAGCAGCAGAAGCTGCTGCTCCAGAGGCAGAGAAGGCCTGAGCCGCCGAAAAAGCGGTCGGGGACAAGCACCAGGCGCGGGTGCTGAAGATCGAGGAGACCTTGAAGGGCGTGTTTGAAGCACGCGACAAACTTCAGGTGGAGGGGCAACGAACAAAGGAGGAGCTTGATAAGCTTCAACTTGCCTACTCCGAGCTCCAGACCTCGGCCCGAGCTGACCATGAGGTGCTTCAGCAAGTGGAGCAAATCGCCTCGGGTAAGCTATTTTTGCTGCAGTGTTCTTTTGGCTACCAAAGGTGCGTCGAGCTCACCCAGTTATAGCGTTCCACAGAGGTCTTTGTGGATCTTCCGTAGAGCACGGCGGATGCGGTGGCGTACTTCGGCCAACTGGCGTGCCACAAGGCGGAGAAGGCCTTTTGGGGGCCGTTAGCACGGCTGCTGAATCATCGCATGAAGCAGCCGGTGGAGTTGTTTCGCATGATGAGACCGGCGCTCCAGGACCTCTGCGTCACGCTGTGGCCTGCCGAAGCCATGCCCAGAAGCCTCTTCGGCCTGATGGCCCGTCTCCAAGATGCCGCGCCCTGCCTAAACCGCTAGAGGTGGTCCGCGTGCTTTGAAGGAGCACGGAGGGCGTATGCATGCGTGAAGACGCACTTCCGAATGGTTGATGCGGTGACATGCGCTACGGGCCCGCCTGTCGACAATCCATGCACCGCCGAACAATTCTTCACCGAGGTGGAGGAAGGAGCCTGTATCACCGAAGACATGTGTCCAAAGGACACTATGTATTTCTAAACAGTATTTCGGGATGCCAAAGTGTTTGATTGTACAAAACTTTATCATTTGAATGAATATGGCTGTAAATTCCATGTGTGTTTAGCTTCTTATTTTAATTAGTTTTACCTCCTATATGACTATTCTAAAATGAGAGTGGCCAGTTGTCGGCTTCAGCCCCAGTGTAGATCATACAAAGGGTGTTCCTTAAGGCACACTTGACCCTTAGCCGAGTCTCAATACCCGGAGGTGGTCGGTGCTCATAGGAAATAGGTTATTAGACTATAGTGGCTTTATGACTTTCACTTAGTCATAGGAGTTTGAGTGTGGGGCTGATGACTAGACCCCGGTGTGGGAAGTGGTCGGCTAAGGTCTAGGCCATAACGGACTTTGGCTAAAAATTAAAGCCCTTCGTTTAAAACGGGTGATCTCTATCGTCACATCGCTTAACGTGGTCTACGAATGGCAGACCAGTTTACACCTACCTAGATAGTCAGTTTTCGGCTTTCTCCACTGAGACGCTATGCCAATTACCCTAGCGGCGCAATCGCAGTGGTTCTCCTATTACGCCCTTAGCTGAATTCATCGAAAACATAAGGGGTACACATAGGAGCAAGGCAACCCAACTATTGACCAAAATCTAGGTTCGAAACTAATGCATATAAAGCCAAAATCCGAGACGCTGAATACTTCGGACTTGTGAGACAATTGCATCTTTTTCAGAGAACTTCTTCGCAACGCAGGGGTCGTGCTTATCAAGAAATATAACAAGGACCTTTAAGGGGCACGGTTTCTTTATGTCATAGTTTCAAGCATTTACATGCCCAACCGCGGAAAGAGGAATTGAAAGAATACAATGTAAAGGTAAAAAAAAGGAACAAACTGGGCGGATATTTATTATTGGATTTTAAAGAATCCGGGCCGCTACCTGCCGCACGTCTGCGTTTCCGAGCTGTTGACCAGATGTTCTCCTTTACGGGTGGGGACTAGCGGAGGCTGATGCCTACTCGGCTCTTTATACGCTCCAAGCGTTGATTGACCGAGCTCCTTGATGGGGGCATCGCCGAAGTCCGTTTTGTGGTTGACACCATGTTGACGTAGTCATAGATGGCTGTTTCTTTGATAGAGACTTGCCTATACAGGGGCTTGAAGCCACGTCTTTGCTTGGTTGAACCATGCCGATGTTTGAGTAAATTGTTGGGTCCTCGACGACCCAGGGAATCTTGAACGCGAAATTATGCACCCTGGGGACGTAGTGCCCACTCCAAAGAGGGCACGTGAGGAGCGCGTATCCCTCTTTCGGGTGCGAGGGTGCATTGCCGAGGTCGACATGCGTGGCCCGGGCACACTTCAAAGAGTGAACGGCGTGTTTATCGCTACGAGCTGCCTCCTCGGATACTTGTATTTCTGCTGCGAAAGCCACGGTCTGTTCCTCTATCCGAAGTGAGCATTCAGTGTTACCATTGATTGTGATAACACCGTTAGATCCCGGCATTATGAGCTTGAGGTAAGCATAATGCGGGACTACATTGAAACGGGCGAAGGCCGTGCACCCTAGGAGCGCGTGGTACCCACTTCGGAAAGGTACGATGTCGAAGATTAACTCCTCACTTCTGAAGTTCTCGGGCGAGCCAAAGAATACCTCCAGGGTAACCGTTCTGGTGCAGCGGGCTTCGACTCCTGGGATGACACCTTTAAAGGTGGTGGAGCTCGGCTTGATCCGAGATGAGTCGATGCCCATCTTCCGAACCATGTCCTCGTAAATGAGGTTGAGGCTGCTTCCTCCGTCCATTAGGACGCGTGTTAGATGATAACCATCGACAATAGGGTCCTAGACGAGCGCCGCTGATCCGCCTTGCCCGATGCTGGTCGGATGGTCATGCTTGTCAAACGTGATCGGGTAAGCTGACCATGGGTTATACTTCGGGGCGACTGGCTCTAGTACGTACACATCCCGAAGCACATGCTTCCTCTCCTTTTTTGGGATATGGGTGACATAGATCATATTGACCTCTGTTACCTCATCGGGAAACATCTTTTGGCCTCCATTATTGGGCCACTGAGGTTCATCCTCGTCTTCACTGCGATGTTGGGTTTTATTTTGACCCTCTGTCACTATTTTGCCGGCTTGTTTAAAGACCCAGCAATTTCTGTTAGTGTGAGTTGCTGGTTTTTCCTATGTGCCGTGGATCCCACATGGGCGGTCCAGGAGTCTATGAAGCTAGCTAGGTCCATCCTTGTTCCCTTTAAAGGGTTTTCTTTTCTGTCCAGACTTAGGTCCGGTGAACCCCGCGTTGACCGCAACATCTTCTGTATCGCTTCCACCATTTTTATACCTGCTCTTATTTTTATTGCGCTTGGGTTTTCCATTGGCGTCACGAGTTTCCGAGGTGCCTGCCTCGCCGTTATGAGTACTACGAGTGAGCCAGCTGTCTTCTCCCATGCAAAAGCGAGTCATCAATGAGGTGATGGCCGCCATACTCCTCGGCTTATCTTGGCTGAGCTGACGAGCCAACCATTCATCTCATATATTTTTTTTAATGCGGCGATGGCCTCGGCGTCGGAGCAGTCTATGATCTGATTCTTCTTGGTAAGGAACCTGTTCCAGAATTTCCGGGCTGATTCGCATGGCAACTGGGTGACATGGCTGAGGTCATCAGCGTCCGGAGGTCGGACATATGTGCCCCAGAAGTTTGCTCAAAAAGCTTCTTCTAGGGCCTCCCAGCTGCCGATAGAGTGAGGAGGGAGGCTGTTGAGCCAATGTCCCGCCGGCCCCTTTAGCTTGAGCAGCAAGTATTTAATGGCATGGAGATCATCTCTGTTGGCCATGTGTATGTGTAGAAGGAAGTCCTCGATCCATACAGCTGGGTCTGTGGTGCCATCGTATGACTCTATATTGATGGGCTTAAATCCTTCCGGGAATTGATGTTCCATCACCCTGTCCATGAAGTAGATTCGGTGAGCCGGTCCTCGGAATCGAGGAGCATCTCGTCCGAGGTCGGGAGAGAGCCGTGAGTAGGCTTGATCTCGGGCGCGGCCGTTCCTGTCCATCCAGGCATCGTAGCCATCCCGCCCGGTGGGTGCGCGTCCCCTTGAACCGTAGATGGACTGAGGGGGTGCCCTATTTTCCTCAATGCGACGTCTAGCATCGTGAGGATCTATGTAATCCACGGGGTCTTTGCCATAACGGCGTGGAGGTGGCCGGTCACTGAGATCTTCTCGTCTTGCCCTGTCCCAGCCTCTAGGGGGTCGGTCGTGGTCGTCGGTGAGCTCTTCCTCGAACTCCGGCAAGAGACGCCTACGTTGGTATGATTTCAGCGCACTGTGGTGCCGGTTTTCCATGTCTTGCTCGGCAGAGAGCACTTCGACCCACTTTTCATTTAGTGCATCGGCATTGGCCTGTAGCAGCAGCTGCTTGAGTTTTATGCTCCGAGCCATCGCAACAAGGCGCCGTCGGAAGCGCTCTTGTTTGAAAGGGTCCTCGGGGACAATGTAGTCCTCGGTACCGAGGCTCTTGTAATCCTCGGATTCTGGCATGTAGTTGTCATCGGCCCCTTCAAAGAGGTCATCGGGATCTGAGTCCCTGAGAAGTCGGTCTGGTTTGCCATTCCTTACTTGGGAGGCTTGAACGTCCTCTTCGTGGTTATCGGCATCGCCGTCCTCTGCGTCACCGTTATTGGCTGTCACGTTATTACTGCTGGGTTCCCCATTATTGCCTCTTCAGTGTCTTCGCTGATGTCTTGGAGGGGATTTGGGGGTGTCCACCATGTAAACATCGTAGGTGGACGTTGCGGTCCACCTGCCCGCATTTAACGGGGGCGAGGTGCTACCGATGGGGCCATCATCATCTTCCTCCATGTTTGTGGCCTCTCCGTAGTCCAACACGTCGGTTAAATCATCGACCGTGGCGAATAGGTGGATGGTGGGTGGGATGTAAATTTCCCGATCGTCAGCTCTAAGTCCAATCCGATTATAAACTGAAGTCTTGCCGTCCGAGATGGACATGCTCTGGATGCGGTCCAGCATCTCATTGAGGTGAGATAGTTCTTCGGGATTCATTGATGCGTCTCAAGCAGGGTTGACTCGAAGTATGCCCGGCATGTATCCTGACACGTCTTCGGTCAAAGTGAATCCGAACACAACTCTGGGCTCTGTGCCGAAGTCGGTTCTACCACTGATGTAGTTTTGGAGGTGTGAGCCGGAACTATCTTCGGACTGACGATCGGAAGGAAACTGGCTGGAGTGGTCGTGTCGAGGGTCTCTATAGGTGCCGCGACAGAGTCCGGTTCCGGAGTCGAGCCTCCAGCACCGGTCGAGCTCTCAATTTGGTCATGAGTCCATCCCGATAGGATGAGTTCACCACGGGAATCTGCGGTGTATTCGAGGCCGCCGAAGTTCACAATCCGACCTGGGGTGTAGTTCTCGACATAGGCTAGATGCCCTGTTGAGTCGGCGTAGAACACCATGCAACCAAAAACAAAGAGCTGGCCGGGGGTGTAAACGTCCCTGCGGCCGTTGGCGCAGTTGACCTGCAGGTGAGCCATCAATCCTTCTGGTGATCGCACAGCGGAACTCTCAATGAAAGCACCAGTGTCGGTGTAAAAACCGGCAGACCTCGGGGTAGGGGGTCCCGAGCTGTGGATCTCGGATCGATGGTAACAGGAACAGGGGAGACGATGTTTACCCAGGTTTGGGCCCTCTTGATGGAGGTAAAACCCTACATCCTGCTTCTGTTTATATTGATGAAGATGTATCAAGTACAGAGATGATCTACCTCAAGATCGTAATGTGTATCTAACTCTAGGGCTAGGTGAATGATATTGCGTTGATGTCCCCTCTACAGGCTAAACCCTATGGCTTATATACATGCCAGGGAGGGCATCTAGGGTTACAAAGTCGGTATCTAGGAGCAAGGCGGCAGGAGAAATCTTGGAGTATGCGACAAGCCTTCGGCAGAAGCAGTCTTGATCACGCTTCCTGTGCCCAGCCTCCAGAGTCCATCTTGATCACGCACGAAGGCCCATCAGCCTAACCAAGGAGATGGGCTGTCTAGGTTAGCACCCCCTATTGCAGGACACAGTCAGCGATCAAAATTCTTCTCTTATTTTTGTCTCGGGGAAACTAAATTTATAGCATTGGAACTAGGGTCAGCGGAGCCACGTGCGCCCCACAAGGTAATAGGGCATGCCCAGGGGGGTGGCCCCCCGCCGGTGGATCTTCGCTCCAGTATTTTTTATATATTCCATAAAGAATCTCCAAATTGTTTCGTCCAATTCCGAGAACTTTTATTTCTTCACAAAAAACAACACCATGGTAGTTCTGCTGAAAACAGCGTCAGTACGGGTTAGTTTCATTCAAATCATGCAAATTAGAGTCCAAAAGAACAGCAAAAATGTTTGTAAAAGTAGATACGATGAAGACGTATCATCTTCCCCAAGCTTAACTCATTGCTTGTCCTCAAGAAATTCAGTTGACAAACTGAAAGTGATAAAGAAAAACTTTTACGGACTCTTTTGTTCTTGTATCCGTATATAAGCTTAAATAGCACCTAAGTTTTTAGCAAAGATCATGAACTAACCATGCCAATGATAACACTTAGAAATCACATTTACTCATATCAATGGCATAATCAACTAGCGAGCAATAAAAAGATATCTCAAATGCCAACAACTTGTCAAAACAATCATGATATAATATGATAACGTGGTATCTCGCTAGCCCTTTCTGAGACCGCAAAACATAAATGCAGAGCACCTCCAAAGTTCAAGTAGCAACTAAACATTGTAATTCATGGTAGAAGAGATCCAGTCATGCTCACATCCAATATTAACTAGATTCAATGCATAAGAATGACAATAGCGCTCTCACTACAGGAATCAGCTGTTTTGCCGTCAGTGAGCTTCTTTGCCATCAACATAACATTGGGGCAGACGGCAAAGAGCTGATTTGCCGTTAGTGCATGACGACAAAGAATAACTGATGGCAAAACAGAGGAAAAACACACGGCAAAGAACTGTTGACGGCAAACACACGCAAAAGCTGACGGCAAAGAAAAGCAGACGAAAAAGACGTGTTCTTTGCCGTCATCATTGCACCTGTTGACGGCATACCCGGATTACGAACGGACGTGGAGTGGCAGGGCATTTTGCCGTTAGTGCATCCGTTAACTGACGGCAAAGATTGCGAGTTCGCCTTCAGGTCCGCTAACTTGCAGATGGCAAAGAAAACACGGCCAAGTAGCGCGTGCCCCTGAAAAAAAAGGTTTGACGTCTGCCCAGCCTAGTGGCAGACGGCAAAGAGCCCAACCCACTAGTCAACCCCGGTCGCACATGCCCATGAAAAAAAAAGATCACGCCGCCCCCCGACCCGCACCACCCGAACAGGACCGAGCCTAGCTAGGGTTCCTCGAGCCACCGCCATTCTTCACCACCGCCGCCGCCGTTCTCCAGCACTGCGCCCCCAACCCCTGCTCCAACGGCCGCACCAGCGCTGGAATCTCCTCCCGTGCCCTAGCACCACCGCCGCCGGCACCACCTCTGCCACCGCCGCCGGCACCATTGCTGCCGGGCACCACCTCCGCCGCTGCTGGACTATAAAGGAAAGGCAGCTGCACCGCCGCTGGGCACCCCCGCTCTGCCCCATCTGCCCCCACGATGAGCACCCTTTCCCCCTCCTCCCCCTCAGCCCTAGATAGATGGATGCATGGAAGTATGGATGGATTGGAGGGATGATGGTTGTATTGATCGATGGATGGATGCATGGATGTTGGAATTGGAAAAAAATAGTATGTGCTCATTTTTGCTACACTTATGTGTTAGAAATTCTGTTCTGTTGATGATTTTGAACTCTATAGCATGATAAGATGGGGAAAAAGAATCTGTAATCTAGTTCTCTTGATGATTGTATAGCATAGAAATAGTATCATTGTTATAACTAAAGGAAATCTTGTTTGAGCAATTAATGATGTGGATTAAATATAGGTAAATCTGATCCATATTATAACTAAAATGTAGATACTGTATATCTTTGTTTTTACGAGTGTTGCCTTTGTTCAAATGCTTGTCTATAAGATCTACTGGTATACCAATTATATGAAGAAGATTGATGCATCCTTTCTTTATACTTGTTCATCTTTGTTTCTGTTCAAATTTTTCGTGAGTGCTTATGTTGGTTGTGCCGGTTCTTTTGATGTGCAGGGATCGATCTTTTCACCTCCAGCAGCACCGTCGGTCCCGTCGCCGTCGCCGTCCACTACCTCCTCTACGGTCATCTAGGCGTGACCTTGACTGTCACCCCCCCTATTTGCTCTGTTCCGGTCATTGTGCCGATGCCACTAGATTTTTATTTCATGTGAAGTCGCGTAACCTAGGCGTCTCCCGTTCGAAAGGGTGGCATCTATAAATATGCATGTATTTGCATATTTATAATCATTATCCTTTCGATTTGTCCATGTCATCCATGGACAGCCCGAGTACGTGTACATTGGGTTTTGTTTCCCGTGCTCTACTTCGGTGCGAGGCAAAGTTTCATCAGTGCCACCTAATTGTTCTCCGGGTACACATTCTCTCGGTTTGTTGCCGAGCCGTGTATCTGGATAACAGCAGGGAAGTGCTGCCAAAATTTTGCATCGGACAGGAGTAGAGCACGGGAAACGAACCAAATCTACACGTACTCGGGTGGGATTAGGACCCATCTTTACCTATTAGAGATAGGATTCAATCCATGAATGCCCGTTTCTCTTTTGTATGGTAAAAAATAAAACTGAGGCATAAATAATATGACAAAAGTAATTGCTAGTGTATCTAGTCACAATTACATACTACATAACTTGATGAATATGAATTTGGTGCACCTACTGTTAGTGCAAGTACCAGTATGGGTAATCATGCGTGGATGTACACTGGCCACCCTAGTCAGGCTGGCATGACCATTGAATGGGTGATGAAGACCAATGAATTCATGGAGGCAACATTTGCTAGTGGCAAGAGAAAAAGTTGGTGCCCCTACTTGAAGTGCAACAACGATAGAGAACAGTCGAAGAGGACGACGGGTGAACACCTGCAGAAGCGTGGGTTTGAGCCTGGGTATACCCGATGGACTTTTCATGGTGAGCCTAAACATAGCAGAGAGGAGGTGGTGCATCGGCACACCGATGACAATGGTACCGGGATCGCTGACATGGTAGCTGACTTCAACGATGCACCTGAAGAGGGATCAGAGGAAGAACAGGAGGAGTCGGCGAGGGCTTACCTAGAAATGCTGAATTCGTCACAACAATCTCTTGACGAGTACACGAAACAGTGTCAACTGGATACCATCGCACAAGCAATGTCTCTGAAGACCCAGTTCAACATGAGCAGAGATTACTTTAATTCGATGATGAGAAAATGGGGTAGCTCTCTCCCTGAAGGTCACAAAATGGCTAAAAGCTGGTACGAAGCGAAGAAAATATTCCGTGCACTTAAGATGCCCTATGAGCAGATACATGCTTGTCCAAACGGATGTGTCTTATTTACAAAAGAGTATGCCGACGATAAGTACTGTGCCAAGTGTAAAGCCTCTAGGTATGTTGAGAGAGACCTCGGCGATGGTGTGAAGAAGTAGAGCAAAGTCCCTGCAAATGTTCTTCGGTATCTTCCAATCTTACCAAGACTTCAATGGCTTTTCTTGAACGAAGATACGGCCAAAATGATGACATGGCATAAAGATGGGAAAAGACGCGACAAGGATGATCATGGGAGGCTGATGATGTTACATCCATCTTGTGGCCAAGCATGGAAGAGTTTCAACCGAATAAATCATCAGAAAGCAGAAGAGGCAAAGCATGCACGAATCGCCATCGGACTCGATGGGTTCAATCCATTTGGTATGGTGTCAAAGACATATAGTTGTTGGCCCGTGTTTGTTGTTCCACTCAACCTCCCCCCCCCCCCCCCCCGGCGTCCTGATGCAACACAAGCACATATTCCTGTCGTTGATAGCTCTAGGGCCCAAGTATCCAGGGAAGAATATAAGTGTGTACATGCAACCACTGATAGATGACTTGAAAGAAGCTTGGGTGAATGGGATACGGACATACGACACTGCTAGCAAAAAAAACTTCACAATGCATGTTTGGTACCAGTACTCATTGCATGACCTACCGGCGTATTCACTTTTCATGGGGTGGTCTGTGCATCGGAGGTTCCCATGCCCAAGATGCAAGGCGAGCCTTAAGTGCCGTTGGCTGTAGCATGGTGACAAGTATTCTTGCTTCGATTTCCATAGACAACATTTGCACCCTGACCATCCATTCAGACTAGACAAGATGAACTACATGAAAGGTGAAGTTGTCAAACACTCGGCACCACCTGAGATGACGGGTGAACAGATTCGTGATGAACTAATCGCTCTCCAGCCTGATCCGAACTGTCCAGGGTATTTCTTGGGATATAATGAACAACACGCCTGGACTCACAAGCCATGCTTCTGGGATGTCCCCTACTTCCACTAGCTCGAGTTTCCGCATAACATTGATGTAATGCACACTGATAAGAATATCGCCGAGGCCATTTTTGGCACATTGTTCAACATTCCTGAGAAGACGAAGGATAATACTAAGGCCAGACATGATCTTATGAAGCTATGTGATAGACCCAAACAAAACTTGCGGCAACCCGTGGGCCAGAAAAATTGGACGAAGCCACGGGCTAGGTTTGTTCTTACAAGGGAACAAAACAAGGAGATACTCATGTGGTTCAAAACTTTGTTGTTCCCTGATGGGTATACAGCGAATCTAATGTGGGTAGTGAATCTTGATAAATTGAAGCTCTGCAGGCTGAAGAGTCATGATTGTCACATATGGCTTGAGCGGTTAATGCCGGTGATGATTCGAGGCAATATCCCTGAGGATGATTGGGAAGTATTGGCAGAGCTTAGCTATTTCTTCCGTGTTCTTTTTTCTAAAGAGTATCTCCTACTGTGATAGATGACATTGAAAAACAGGCCCCTGAGTTGGTCTGCAAGCTAGAGAAGATCTTTCCACCGGGCTTCTTTAATCCAATGGAACATATGATTTTACACCTCCCTTCCAAGGTAAGAATGTGTGGCCCTGTGCAGAACCGTTGGTTCTATGTACTTGAGAGAATGCAAAAGACTCTTCGATCTAATTGTTGAAATAAACGTAGAATTGAAGCATCCATAGCCGAGGCATTCTTGGCGGAGGAGATGTCAAACTTCAGCACATCACGCTATGCGGCCAATTTTCTAGGCTTGCATAATGCAAAGTCTCGTTACAATACTGGCGACCCCAAACATGAATCCAAGCTCAGCCTCTTCAAAGTCCAACTCAGACCTGTGGGTGCTTCTGGTTCAAAGAAATTGGATCCAAAAGAGTGGAGATCGCTTACGTTGTATATCCTTACCAACCTAAAATAGTGCGGCCGTACATTGAGTAAGTGATTGGTACATTATGTAACATCTAATCATATGTTTGTGTCTAACTCCGCTCATTTCTCATTGCAAAGTGAATTCATTGCCCAATTCCCTAATGGAGGGGTCGAACCTGATTCAGTTGAACAGTATGAGCTTCTTGTTGGCGAAGGAGATGGAAATCATGGTTTCATTTCTTGGTTCAGAGCAAAGGTATACTTCTTATTATGTAGACTTGAAGTTGGTATTATGTGCGACTAATACACTAATCCTTTCCGCTTAAACTTGTAGGGTGCGTCAATATTGGACAGAGAGTTGAAACAAGTTGCTAATGGGTTTGACTATAAGGTCAGTATGTTCGATAAATACGATATCAATGGGTATCGCTTCCACACACATGAGAATGAGGAATGTCTGACCGTTCTAAAAACAAGAAACACCGGAGTGTCGGCTATTTGCAATGGAGTTGATTATTATGGAAGACTTGATGAAATATACGAACTGCATTTCTTTGGGGCAAATCCTCTGAAAGTCGTTGTCTTCAAATGCCATTGGTTTGATCCGAAGAAGGTTAGGCAGAGAGATGATATTGGGCAAGTCAAAATTCGACAAGACATCAAATTAGAAAGTGAAGATGTCTATATTGTGGCTCAAGTACCCATGCCAAAAGAAGTACCTTAAGGGTTGGGATGTCGTGTATGATGTGCCGCCACATGGTAAACATCCTTCCCCCAATGAAGAGGATTATCAACCTCACATCGACCCCGACACATATGATGGAGAATTCTTCCAAGAAGAACATGGGCCTAGAGGCCGTCCCAACATCCATCCATGCATGAAAGTACACATTGACAATGACGAAAAAGAAGCAGAAGAGGAAGAAGAAGAGGTTACGAACGTGGAAGACCTATCAATGCTTGAACGGTTACGTCTAGGCATTGCCGAAGATAGTGACGATGACAGTGAACACGAAGACGACATCCTTGACGACACGCGTGATACTGATGATGAGGCTCGAATTGACCCCGAAGAAGATACGGATTGTGATCCGGATGATCCCGACTATTTTTAGTTGTAGTGTTGAACTGTAATGTTGATTTTGTACTAGTTGCGTTACCATGACCCGGATGATCCTAAACATGCTATAACGTTGAATTTGTAATATATTTGAACTTATGCTTATTTATTTGAACTATAATGTATGTGTACTATAATTGCCGTAGTAATTTTCATTGCAACAATTGTTTGAACTTATGCTTATTTATGTGAACTATAATGTACTATTTGTACTATAATTGCCTTAGTAATTCTCATTGCGACAATTCTTTGGGCTTATGCTTATTTGTTTGAACTATAATGTTATATTTCTACTAATTGCTTACTTTTTGTCATGGCAGGTGAGTGAAGCATGGTGGGGTTGCAATGGAAAAGGGGTAACCCGGCAAATAAGGCCTCGCTTCCCCTTGTGAGAAATCTGCTTGGTAGTTTTCTCAGCGATCCTCCTCAAGCTTCCTCTCAGGCTCATGGAGGAAAATGAAGAGGCCGGGGAAGAGGTGCAGGAGGAGGAAAGGCTAAGAGAAACCAGGTTCGGCCACCCTCGCCACCACCTGCCGCGACACCGCCTGAGGATGAGGGGCTGGAGGACGAACCGGTGTCTCACTCCCCCATGTCTGAGGAGGAGAGTGTGGATGAGCGGTTGTCGCCGAAGGAGGATGAGGATCAGTCGGGGGCCCCGACCGCTAACAAGGAGAATGATGGTTTCATCCTAGTTGAGGAGGGCCGGTCCATGTACATGCGTGGTTCATCAAGTCTCCCGCAACGAGGGCTTCCTGTCGAGCAGAGGCCATGTATTGCTCCATATGGAGAAAGGTAAACTAACTTTGGATTCCCATTTTCTACGTTGAATGTTTGCAACAATTGCTAATAACTTTGGCTTCTCACTATGTAGCGGTTGGACGACAGTTGGAGATTCCCAGGGTAAGAAGCACCCGGCTCGTGAAAGGCGTCCTTGGGATCCTCATTAGGGAGCATTACCCTGCATGGTTACTTTGCCTGGGGATGAAAAAGTTCTGGAGCCAGCACGGACTTGGGACCACTACAAAGCCTATGAGGATCTTGGTGTAGTCAACAACAAGGAGTTTCACAACAAAGCCGAGTGGGTCTTTTCCGAACTTTGGGTAATCATTAAGTTTCCTTCACACACTGCATATATATAATTCATAGCTAGTCAATTACCTATTCTCGATTGGTCTCGCGTGTATTTGCAGGATTTCTATAGATGCGAGGATGGAAAGTTGGAGGAGGCACAAGCAATCATCAACAAACATTGCAAGAAGCTTGTGCACAATCTGTTGTATGAGGCGCGCCCTTTAGCCGTCCGCACTTACAAGGTAACTCAAGGCTGTAGGAGTGTTGATAGGAAACCCTGTAGGAACCTCCATCTTAAGAAGGACCAGTACATGCAAGTAAATCATGTTCATGCTTGTTATTTCCCCAACAGGCTGGCACTCAATTTCTTTTTGACGTATATGAGATGCAATTGATCAATTAGGTTACTCCGAGATGGTGCGTCGATAAGGGGGAGTGCTGGGAGCGGATCATGGACTACTGGTGTTCCGAAGAGTAGAGGGAGAAAAACCTAGATTATAAAAATCGGCGAGCCGCGATGGAGGATCCACCACACCATCAAGGCAACTTGAACCTTAAGGGGTACGGGGAACGTTGGGTATGTCTATCTTCCCATCGATTTGTTCCTCATAAGCTTTTTCTTGTCATACATGTTGCCAATCCTTGTGATGAAGTCTTAATCATGTTGCTTTGGTTGCAGGCGTCTTACAATAAGGCTCCAGAGCCCAACCTTTTCGTGACGTACGCTTTGGGCCATAAGGGACCGTTTCGATCTGCCACGCCTTACGATGAGAATGACACATCGTCTGCCTACACCAGCAAGACCGCCTACGATCGAATGGAAAAATTTAAAGGGAAGGAAAAAAAGATGAAAGGGCCCCAGTATGATGTGACATCGGAGGCCCTTGACCACGAGGTGGTTATGATCTCTATAGGTGGTAGCAAACATGGCAAGGAAGCGATTAGAGGAGGCATGTTTCCTAGGTCCTCCCGTCGCACTCTCCCTGAGTACAAAGCTCGGTCGGGTATCTCAACATCTTCTATATGTCAACGCTCGACTCCAGCAATGGTTGGGATGGAGGTATTCTATCCAAGTCCTTCTATATATTGTTATTTTAATTCTTAGTTATTGTTGGATTTGAACAAGCGATTGCAATGCCATATTCTGTAGTCCCGTCTGGAGGAGGAGAGGCGACTGCTGGATGAGAGGTTGGAGGCGATGTTGGCGGAGGAGAGGCAACTGGCGGATGAGAAGAGGGCGGAGGAGAGGCGACTAGCGGATGAGAGGATGCAACAGGCATTGTTGGCACAAAATAGCCAATACTTAGCAATGTTTGTGGTTAGTTCCTTAATAGCCAAGCACATACATGTAGTCTTTTACTACCAGTACTTAACCTTCACTCCTCAAACATAATTTGCGGGCTTATTGTACCCAGAACAGTATGCCCGCTATGCAGATGCCTGCCTTTGCTCCACACCCTATGGTCAATTATCTGAAATACTTGCACACACCATTATTGTATTTCTTAGTCCGAGTGTCGTTCTAACCATGTAATGCTTCATGTTGCATCAATCAGGCCATGGATCAAATAATGATGGATCTTCACATGCACCAGGCCCAAACGGCAATGACCATGGTGGTTCTCCGAATCTTTGAGATCGAGTATGGTTAGTGCCTACATATCTCATTTACATATGTCTCAAATTTGACAATGTAGAGACAAGTAGCTATATGGATTCTTGAAGATCAAACTTATATGTAGAGACAAGTAGAGACATTTGAACCATTTCAACCATGATCTTAATTATCTATATGCATTCTTGAAGCTATTTATTTTCATGATTTAGAGACCATTTGAAGATCTCCATGATTTAGAAACTTGTAAGTAGAGACCATTTGAACCATTTGAAGATCAAACTTTTAAGTAGAAACAAGTAGAGACCATTTGAACCATTTGAAACCATGATCTATTTGAACCATTTCAACCATGATCTTAATTAGCTATATGCAATCTTGAAGCTATTTATTTTCATGATTTAGAGAACACTTGAAGCTATTTTTATTCATGATTTAGAGAGCACTCAAAGATATTCAAGATTTAGAGTGTTAAATTGGATCGATCTTATAAGTAGAGACAAGTAGCTATTTATTTTCATGATTTAGAGACCATTCTTGAAGATCTTCATGATTTAGTGTGTTAAATTGACATGTTCAAAATTGGACAAGGTCTTCAAGTACTTTCTTTTGTCTATTCGGCATCTTGATGATTTAAAGCCCTTTTGTTGTTGTGCCAAAATTTGACATGTTGATGATTTCATCTTGTAGGTTGCCACACAGATGCTCTTTGGACTACGATATGGACATGAAGAAATTTGTTGTAGTGCAAATATTACGTAGTGATGCTCGCTTTGTTCATTTGCCATGGAACACTTTGTAATCTTGCTATGGAACACTCTGTACTCTTATATTTGCTATGGACTAGGTCACTATGGATTATGTCGCTATGGACATTTGGTATGGAACACTCTGTACTCTTGCTATGGAACACTCTGCACTCTTGCTATGGAACACTCTGTACTCTAATATTTGCTATGGACTAGGTCGCTATGGACATTTGGTATACTCTGTGTGATATTTGATATGGATGTGCTATGGGACAGTGCTATGAACTATGTGTCATCTCTGCCAAATTATGTTGCCAAATTGTGATATATATTGTGTATATAAACTGTTGAATTTAAGGTTTTAAAATAGCAAAAAAAAAGTGCACAGATTTTGCCGTCATCCAAATGGGATTGCAGATGAAAAAGTTGCCACGTGGTGGAAGCCTGTGCTTCCTGGCTGCAGCACAACCCAGTTGGATGCCTGATGGCAAACACGGCGCCTTTGCCGTCTGCCAGATGGATCGCCTGACGGCAAACACGGCGCCTTTGCCGTCTGCCTGTAGGTCGCCAGACGGCAAACCTGGCAGCTTTGCCATCTGCCCTATTGGACACCTGACGGCAAACCTGTAACATCGTCCGGGTCTCCGATAGGCGACTTTTCTTTGCCGTCTGGTCAGTATAGCTGACGGCGAACTTGTTTCACTGACGGCAAATTATTTGCCGTCTGCCCGACGAAGAGCTAACGGCAAAGTCTGCCTTTGTCGATTTATGGTTCGCCGTCTATCTTTGCCACCTGCTGGCTTACGGCAAAATCTTTGCCGTCTGTATTTCACTCTTTGCCGTCTGTACTCTCCAGACGGCAAAACACCTGATTCCTGTAGTGTCTCAGGACTGCTGCTTTAATTGAGAAGGTGATGACTCAACAATTAAGGTAAATAACATAAAAGTAAATAGATAGGCCCTTCGCAGAGGGAAGCAGAGATTTGCAGAGGTGCCAGAGCTCGAATCTTAAATCAGAAATGAATATATTTTGAGAGGTATGCTTTCCTGCCAACGTCACGACTGAGAATTTTCAATATCTTCCATGCTAAACGCATTATCGGCGGTTCCCAAGCGGAAAGGTAAAGTTTACTACCCCTCAACAATATAGGCACAAGCCATGGCTAGGAGAATTCACGGGTGCCCTCCATACCAACAACGTTCCGGGGGAATTTTTTTATTATATTTTTCTTTATTTTGATTATAGGACTGGGCATCCCAAATACTGATACGTCTCCAACGTATCTATAATTTTTGATTGTTTCATGCTGTTATAATATCAATCTTGGATGTTTTATATGCATTTATATGTCATTATATATCATTTTTTGGGACTAACCTATTAACTTAGTGCCCAGTGCCAGTTATTGATTTTTGCCTATTTTTGGTTTTCCAGAATATCAATATCAAATGGAGTCAAAATGCCACGAAACTTTTTGTAGATTTTTTCTGGACATAAGAGACCCTGGAAGCTTTGGGAGAGGGCCAGAAGATGAAGCGTGGGCCCACGAGGCACCAGGGCACGCCCAGTGGGGGTAGGCGCGCCCTGGTGGCTCGTGGGGCCCATGTAGCTCTGTTTGAGGAAACCAACAGAGAGCCACACGAAATACTTTTTCCACCGCCGCAAGCTTCTGTTCTCGAGAAATCCCATCTGGGGGCCTTTTTCGGCACTCCGCCGGAGGGGGATTCAATAATGGAGGGGCTCTACATCAACCTTGCTGCCCTTCCGATGATATGTGAGTAGTTTACCACAGACCTACGGGTCCATAGTTAGTAGCTAGATGGTTTCTTCTCTCTCGGTGTTCTTCAATACAATGTTCTCCTTGATGTTCTTGGAGTTCTATCCGATGTAATCACTTTTTGCGTTGTGTTTGTTGGGATCCGATGAATTGTGAGTTTATGATCAGATTATCCATGAATATTATTTGAGTCATCTCTGATATCTTTTTATGCATGATTGTTATAGTTTCATATTTCTCTCCGATCTATTGATTGGGTTTGGCCAACTAGATTGATTTATCTTGCAATGGGAGAGGTACTTTGTAATGGGTTCGATCTTGTGGTGCTCAATCCTAGTGATAGTAGGGTACATGACACATATGTATCGTTGCTATTAAGGATAAAAAGATGGGGTTTATTCATGCGTGAGTTTTCTTTGTCTACATCATGTCATCTTGCTTAAGGCGTTACTCCGTTTTTCATGAACTTAATACACTAGATGCATGCTAGATAGCTGTCGATGTGTGGAGTAATAGTAGTAGATGTAGGCAGGAGTCGGTCTACTTGTCTCGAACATGATGCCTATATACATTATCATTGCCTTGGATATCATCATGATTATTTGCTTTTCTATCAATTGCCCAACAGTAATTTGTTTACCCACCGTATGCTATCTTCAAAGAGAGAAGCCTCTAGCGAAAACTATGGCCCCCGGGTCTACTTTTATCATAAATCAAAATCCTAAAAATACCTTGCTGCACTTTTGATTTATTTATTTTATTTTGTGTTTCATCTATCTATTTATCACTAAGAGATTTAATCCTTGCAATTACCGCCAAGGGATTGACAACCCCTTGATTGCGTTGGGTGCAAGAAGTTGTTTATTTGTGTGTAGGTACAACTAATGAGGTGTTGCTTGGTTCTCCTACTAGATTGATAACCTTGGTTCTTAACTCAGGGAACTACTTACCTCTACTATACTGCATCATCCCCTCCTCTTCGGGGAAAATACCAACGCAGCTAACAAGTAGCAGGAAGAATTTCTAGCGTCGTTGCCGGGGAGACATCATCAACATCTATCAAGCACCTACGCATAAACTTTCATATCCTTGCATTTATTTTATTTGCCTTTTGCCTCTCATTTTCATCTCCACCACTTCTAAAAAGTTTTCATAAAAACACAAAAATATTTTCCGTTTTCCTTTTTGCTCATTTGCTTGCTTTTTGCCTTCATGACAACACACCAAAAAACAGAAAAAGAACAAGAAAAGTAAAGACATATGGATCCTCATCCACTTTCTAATCTTTTCAAAAGACCTAATTATGTTGAACCAATTGCTAGTGAGTTGAGTGCACTAGATTATCTCTATGAAGTTTTGCTTGAAAATAATGAATTTGAAAATTGTGATGAAGTGTTAAAAGAAGAAATTTATAAAGTGATTCATGATAGCTCCTTGAATGAAAAGCATGATTGCAATGATTTTACTATAAATTCTATTAATGTCAATTGTGCTAATGATATGCAAAGCTCCAAGCTTGGGGGTGATAATTTTGTTATGTCCACCAGTTATTGCAATGATCATGATTGGGGTGATAATGTTTCTTATGATCTTGAAATTTTATTTAAGCTATATGATGAATATGTTATTGATAATAATGTTTGAAATAATATTGAAAGTGGGTTTGGAAGAGCGTCAACTTTAGGTAAAAATAATCCCACATATTTGGAGAGTGTTCAATCTTATGAAATTTTTTATGAAAGTGGGTTTGGAGAGGTCATGACTTTAGTTGATGTTAATCCCACTATCTTGGAAGATTATAAAACTTTTATGCATGTGGATCATGGAGATAAAATTTTATATCATAGCTATATTGTTGAATTTGATTATGATCCTACATGTAATTATAATTTGAGAGGAAAATATGGTTGTAGAAATTTTCATGTTACTAAATTACCTCTCGTTATGTTGAGATTGCTATTGTTTCCTTCTTCTTCCTCGCATATGCTAGATATTGCTTGTCTTGATAATTTGTTTTCCTATAAAATGCCTATGCATAGGAAGTATGTTCGACTTAAATGTGTTTTTCACATGTTTTATGATGCTCTCGTTGTGCTTCAATTCTTGTATTTTATGTGAGCATCATTAGCATCTCAAACCCCATCTTAATGGCTATGAAGGAAGAGCTTGTTGCGAGACAACCCAATAGTTATTTTTTCTGTTTTTTTGGTGTGCACACAATTATGCTACTGTTATGGTTGTGTTTTTGTGTTTTAATTAGTGTTTGAGCCAAGTAAAGCTATTGGGATGATGTGGTTGATAGTTGATTTGATTCTGTGAAAAAACAGAAAGTTTTGCATCCAGTGCTGGATTTTTGGTCTTTTACTATAACGTCAGAAATTATGAAAATTTTACACATAATTAAGATACAAATTACCCACGTTTTCCTAATTTTTAAGAATTTTTGGAGTTACAAAAGTATCTTGATTAATTAGGTCATTACAGACTATTCTGTTTTTGACAGATTCTGTTTTCGTTGGGTGTTTGCTTGTTTTGATGAAACTATGGATTGTATCGGGCGGTATAAGCCATGGAAATATTGGAATACAGTAGGTATAATGCAATAATAAAATATGAATGGGTTTACATCAGTACCTAAAGTTTATGATTTGATTGATTATACTAACGGATCTCATGAAGGTTTTGTTGAGTTTTGTGTGATTGAAGTTTTCATGATTTGGGTGAGATCACGATGGATGACGGAATAAGGAGTGTGTTTGGGATATACCCCATGGTATGACCCGACCAAGGTATAACCCGGCCGTCACTTTGTGCCATGAGGATGACCACGTTGTTGGGCCGCGACAAGTCAGAGAATTCATGGCCCAGAGGGCGGCTTAAGAAAGAGGCCGGCTTATGGTCCAGTATCTGGTAAGCTAGCTCGACAAGGAAGTTGTGGGGAATTTCCCTTACTTGGAGACAAGATGAATAGGAAATAGACTAAGACACGGGTCGTAGTATGACCCGGATTCTATTGTAACCTTAGGGCCTCGACCTGCATATAAACGGGAGCCCCTGAGGTAGGAAAGACTAAGTTACAAGCTCTCGAGTACTAGGTTAGCCAAGTCGCACCCTTGTAATTGAGATCTCAAGCAATAATCAATCAAGCAGGAAGTAGGATTTTACCTCCACCATGAGGGGCCGAACCTGGGTAAACCCATGTCTCTCGATTCCGATGAACCCCGTTCAAGCTTCTACCGAGCTGCGATGGCCTCACGACTAAGTCCTTTTTCGAGGACATCTGCCGTGACAAAACCACAACAGTTGGTGCCCACCTTGGGGCTATCACACGGTGGTGTTGAGTTCTTGGAGGGAGCTCTCCCAGGGATTGAGGGATATGCGATCGGCCGGATGACTAAGAGTCTTCGTGGCAAGCTCTACATCGACGATTCAGGTTGGGGCCCCGAGGCCGACTCAATCGAGTACGGTTACCAGGTCCCCTTTGGCAAGTTCCACGTCTTCATCGCCAAGATCAGTGAATCAGGTTTTGAGTCGGACATATGCACCGACATCGTCAAGCCGGCTCGGCGCACCCAACCCGGCCGAGCTCAAGCCGGCCTAAAGCACGTCTTCGTTGGTTTCACTCAGGGAGTTGATCTCGTAGATAACCCCGCGTCCGACGGGGACACCCTTGTCCACTCCGATGGCGAATCCTCGGTCAGCAATACCAAGTCGATCCTCCCACTTTACGATAGTAAGCTTGGGGGCTACTCCGATGATGAGCCGGCCTGGGACGCTTTCGAGCCGCCACTCCGGGCTACCATCTACATGGCAGGCACCGCTCTGGCTCATAACTCCACAGCGGCAGGCACCATGGCGGGAACTGGCACTTCAGTACTGGCTCCGGAAGCGGCCGGCTCAGCCAAACCGCTGGCTCGGGCTTTGGCGGAGTTAGCGGCCACCTTAGCAATGCTCCTGGAGACGCCGGTGACCGCAGAAAATCAGGCCCAGCGCAATGCAGAGGTGACCAAGCTTCGTGAACAGATGGCTAAGGTTCAGGAGGATATCAATGTGGAGAACGCCCCCATGGTGGAGATCCAAACTCAGATCCACGATGAGGTGGAGCGCCTCAAAACAGAAACCTGGCGCATGGGTCTTCGTCAGAGTGCTTCAGATGTGGTCCATCAGAGGAGGCACATGAGTCGTTTGCCACCCAATTTTGAGCCCGCACATTTGTTCAATATGCCTAAAGGCACGCCCACTGTAGGGGCAGGGGCGAGTACTCCCGAGGCACCGGTTATACCCCAGTTAACCCGGGTCATGCCCCCAAGTGGATACGGCCAGCCACCACCGGCTCAGCCCCGTTAGCCGGCTCGGCAGCACCAGCCTGAGCCGGCCCCGCATTCGTCGCCTGTTCTGTCACCCGCGCATCATTTTCTGATGCCGGTGGGTCACTTCTCCAACCCCGTCGACAACATGCTAGCAGCTACAACCAACCTTGCGGCGCTCCCAATCATAGGAAACACCCTGGTTGAGATCGAGGCTCGGAACACCATTGAGATGTTGAAGACGGCGGTCAGCCAACAGGCAAACTACTCCTACAGTCAGCAACGGCTCCACTCCACCCCGCACCCGAGCCGCAGCAGCAACCGGCACGCCGAGTCACCGGCGGTCTTTAGCAGCATGTGTTGCCCGTGCGAGCAACCTCGTGACCCACCTCGGGCCACGATTTCTAAGGCATAGACAATTGTTGACGTGGCTCGGGCTATGCGAGAGGCGAAGCAGCGAACGCGGCGGCTCAAACACTGCCCGCTACAACCCAATTGGCTTCTCAAGGTATGGGATCAAGTATCAGAACAATTGGGATACCCTGTCTAACTCCGGCTCTACATAATGAGCGCATGCCTAAGGATTTCAAAGGCCCCCGTAAGGTTCCCAACTACACGGCTAACCTCGAGCCGGTTGCTTGGATTGAAAGTTATGAGATCGCCATCGACATGCTAGATGTCAGTGATGCAGTTTGTGCCAAGTATCTGACTATGATGTTGGAAGGACCGGCTTGTACATGGTTGAAAAACCTGTCTCCCAATTCGATCAATACCTGGGCCGAGTTGAAGGATCGCTTCATCAAAAATTTCCAAGGAACTTGGAAGCGCCCGATGACGATTGTTGATCTACAGCATTGTGTCCAGCGCGAGGGGGAGTCAGCCCATCACTGGTCGCGCCGTGTTGTTGACACTATTCACTCCTCCGATAGTATAACAACCGCTCAGGATGTCCTAATCCTGGAAAAGAATTGTCACTTTGATCCTCTCATTCAGAAGCTTGGGCGGCTCAAGTGGAAGGTTCAGGGCATGGGTGATCTCATGGACGTCGTCACCAGATATGCCGAGTCAGATAGCACAAAAGATCCTAGTCCAGATGATGACCAATCCGGCAAAGGCAAGAAAAACGGTGGTGGTAAGGGTCACAAGCAGAACGGCTCAGGGCACAATGACAATCATGGTAACCAAGGCAACGGTGGTAAGCGCAAACATCCAGAAGGAGGATCAGATTTTGTTGCTAACACCAACACTGGTTTGAAAGGCCAGAGGAGGAATAACTCGGGAAGATCTTATAATGGGAATAAGCCTCGCAATTTCGAGGAGGCCCTCAAAGGCATGTGTCCAAAACATAGCCTCCCTGATAAGCCGGCCAATCACTCCTGGGAAAATTGTTACATAATGCAAGCTTTCCATAATCAGTCTTACCAGAAACATCAGGGCGGCGGCGGAGGCAACCCGGGATGGCCTGGAGCAGGCGGCTCAGGATCTGTTTCCTGGGAGCCGGCCCATCCGGCGGTTTCCAAAATCCAGGCTTTCAGGGTCCAAGCTGCTCAGGAGCTGGCTACCAGGGTCTGGCAATAATGGAGCTGGGAATCAGCGTTTCGGGCAAGGCAATCAGCAACGGGGCAATCAATCTGGTTTTTTAGAGAAACCCCAAACTGCTGAACAGTGGGCAGTATCATGTGTTCACCACTAATACCGGCAAGCATGATCGCAAGCTCCAGAAACGAGCTGTTAGTATGGTTGAGCCGGCCGTCCCGGTATACTTACGCTGGTCGAAACAATCGGTTACATGGAGCAGAGAGGATCATCCTCCCCGAGTCGAGAGTCCGGGTTGCCTGGCTTTGGTTGTAGCACCTCAGGTCAGTGGTCTACGCTCTCAAAGGTGCTCATGGATGGAGGGAGCAGCATCGACATCCTGTGCTATGATACTTTCAAACGGATACATCTATCTGAAAAATAGCTCCAGTCCTCCTCAATCATATTTCACGGGATCGTTCCTTGAAAGTCTGCTTATCCTATTGGCTGGATCAAGCTGGAGGTTGCGTTTGGCACTGAAGATAACTACAGATGCGAGTCCTTGATGTTTGAGGTAGTCAAGATCAGGAGACTGTATCATGCCCTCTTTGGGCGACCGGCTTATGCACGCTTCATGGCATGGCCCTGTTATGTTTATCTCAAGCTCAAGATGCCTCGACCAGATGGCACCATCATGGTCAATGGGAACAGAAAAATCACCCTCGAGTGTGAGGAAGGGGACGCGGCTTATGCGGAGTCGGCCTGCGCAGTGGAGGAGTTAAAATTTTATACTGCCAACGTCGTCCCGGCCGATATGACGCCCTTGAAGAAACCTACTACAGAGTCTCTCCCCTTGCTCAAGTTCAAGTCAGCCGAGGATACAAAGCAGGTTGATTTCACCCCTGGAGACTCATCTCAGTAGTTCACTATTGGGTCTAAGATGGATCCCAAATAGGAAAGCGCGCTCATCGAATTCATCCATGAGAATCGGGACATCTTTGCATGGAAACCTTCTGACATACTGGTGTACCGAGAGAATTCACTAAGCACCACTTTAATGGGGATCCCAAGATGAAACCTGTGTGACAATACCTCCATCATTTCAATGAGGATAGATGTAAGGTTATTGGTGAAGCAGTAGCTCGGTTCCTAGCTACTGAGTTCATCGTTGAAGTTTGTCACCCTAAGTGGTTAGCAAATCCAGTGCTTGTTTTGAAGAAAAATGGCACTTGGCGCATGTGTGTTGACTACACAGACCTCAACAAAGCATGTCCAAGGATCCGTTTGCTCTTCCTCGCATTGACCAGATCATTGATTCGACCGCTGGCTGCGACAGCTTATGTTTTCTGGATGCTTACTACGTCTACCATCAGATCAAGATGGTCGTTGAGGACCAGGAAAAGACGGCCTTTATCTCACCCTTTGGGGCTTTCTGCTATGTCTCAATGCCTTTTGGGCTTAAGAGCGCGGGGGCTACTTACCAAAGCTGCGTGCAGAATTGTTTCCACAAACAGATCGGGCGTAATGTTCATGCTTATGTGGATGATATTGTGGTCAAATCTCAGAAGAAGGAAACTTTGTTGGATGATCTCAAGGAGACTTTCAGCAATCTTTGGCTTTACGAGATGATGCTTAACCCGACCAAGTGTGTTTTTGGTGTTCCAGCAGGTAAGTTGCTGGATTTTCTGGTATCAGAGAGAGGGATCGAGGCTAACCTGGAAAATATTAAAGCGGTGACTTCGCTTGCCAAGCCGGCCAACATCAATGATGTCCAGCGTATGGTGGGTCAGATTACGGCTTTAAGCTATTTCATAAGCCGCCTTGGCAAGAAGGCTATTCCCCTGTACCAAATGTTGAAGAAGACAAACAATTTTGTTTGGAGTGATGCTGCCAATGAAGCTTTGGAAGCCCTCAAGAAACAGTTGGCTGAGCCGCCTGTCCTTGCTGCTCCCATTGACAAAGAGCCTATGCTCCTATACATTGCCGCTAATAATAAACTAGTGAGTGTAGCAGTTGTCGTGGAATGAAAGGAGGCAGGGATGGAATATCCAGTCCAGCGGCCAGTCTACTACGTTAGCGAGGTTTTAACAAAATCTAAGCAGAGATATCCATACTGGCAGAAACTGGTATTTGGTGTTTTCATGGCTAGTCGCAAGCTGAAGCATTACTTCCTAGAACATCCCATCACTGTGGTCAGCTCAGCCCTTCTAGGAGAGATCATCTGGAATAGGGAGGCCACGGGCCGGGTTGCTAAATGGGCAATTGAGCTTGGGCCACATCACCTGAAATATGTGCCTCGAACAGCCATCAAGTCTCAAGCATTGGTGGATTTCATCAATGACTGGACTGAACTTCAAGTCCCCGAGGAAAAGCCAGACAATATGTATTGGACGATCCACTTTGATGGTTCCAGACAATTGGAAGGTTCGGGGGATGGAGTCATCATAGCTTCCCCACGAGGTGACAAATTTTGTTATGTTCTAAGGATCATGTTTCCATGTACTAACAATGCAGCTGAGTATGAGGCCCTCCTCCATGGTCTCCATATGGCTAAGGATATAAATCTCAGCTGGGTCAGGTGCCTGGGTGACTCTGATCTGGTCGCTCAACAGGTTTCAGGAAAGTGGAACTCGAAGCATCCCCTTATGGCGGCTTATCGGCAAGCAGTGACTAACATCGCAGGACACTTTAAAGATTATCAGGTTGATCACATAAATCAGTGGCTCAATGAGGTGGCTGATGCCTTGACACGCCTGGGTTCTCAGCGTAAGCCGGTCCCTCCCAATGTGTTCCTTGATGTTCTCCGTAATCTTTCTGTCAAGCTGCCTTCAGAGGAAGATCTCGCTATTCCTGACCCAGAAGCACAGTTGGTGGCTGCTCTTCATGCTATACCAGATTGGAAGTTTCCTTATCTGGCTTATCTGACTCAAGGAGAGCTCCCTGAAGATGAACTCATTGCTCGTCAGATTGTCAGACGCTCCAAGTCTATGACTATTGTCAATGGTGAGCTACATAGGAGAAGCATCACAGGTGTTTTCCAGCATTGTGTTTCCCCTGAAGAGGGGCGAGAAATCCTAGATGAGATTCAATCTGGTGACTGTGGACATCATGCCGGTTCAAGGTCCTTAGTCGCAAAAGCTTTTCGACATGATTTTTACTGGCTCACAGCTCACGCGGATGCTGAGGATATCATGCACAAGTGTGATGGTTGTCAGAAATTCACACGTCAGGCTCATGTGCCGGCTCAAGAACTTCGGATGATTCCAATCACTTGGCCTTTCGTGGTTTGGGGGCTGGACATGGTTGGCCCGTTCATGCCGGCCAAAGACAAGAAGAATCATCTTTTGGCTGCTGTTGATAAATTCACCAAGTGGGTTGAAGCAGAGCCAATTAGCAATTGTGATGCAGCAAATGCGGTTAAGTTCCTGAAAAAGCTAATTTTTTGCTTTGGCTACCCGCACAGCATCATCACTGATAATGGCACTAACTTGTCCAAATGAGGTATGAAGCAGTTCTGTCAAAGGGAACACATTCGCTTGACATCGCCTCAGTAGCGCACCGCCAGTCCAATGGCCAAGCAAAACGTACTAACCAGGACATTTTATGTGGCATCAAACCAAGGCTAATGGTTCCTCTCGAGTGCACTCTGGGTTGTTGGGTTGAGGAGCTCCCCTCGGTCCTTTGGAGCATATGGACTACCCCCAACAGATCAACAGGATATATGCCGTTCTTCACGGTTTACGGTGCAGAGCCGTGTTACCCAGCGATATCCGTCATGATTCCCCAGGGTTGCAGCCTATGTTGAAGCAGATAATGAGCAAGGTCGTTAGGACTCCTTGGATGCCTTAGAAGAGGAACGTGATTTTGCCGCAGCACGATCTACAATTTACCAGCAAGACATAAGTCGCTATCATAGCCGTCGAGTTCGCAGCCGTACTTTCTAGGAGGGTGACTTAGTGCTCCGTCTGATACAAGAACAGACAGGTATGCATAAGCTTTCACCTCCATTGGAAGGGCCCTTTGTCATCAACAAGAATCTCAACAATGGGTCATACTATCTCATCGACATACATGAGCATCATAAATCATGTACTTCCGAGGAAGAGACCAACAGGCGTTGGAACCTTGCTCATCTTCGGCCTTATTATACTTAGAGCCACTGGCTCCAGGTTATTGTACATACCTCCATGTATATATTTTTTATGATCAATATAATAAAGCAGGCATCCCCAAAACTCGGGGCCTCTATCGTTTCGTCTCAATAATTGTGCATGAGTCTTTATTCTTTGATCATAGGTCACTTGGGGGCTTCCAGCTCATCGAGTTTAGCTATTAACATCCCTCTTGACCCGGCATATGCCATTATAAATCTTGGTTAAACCTGCCTGTTTGCTCGATGCTACTCCGCCAAGGTGACCCAGTGTACTCTTGACAGTCAATCAATCTTGACCCTGAACTTGTCAAGGTTAAAACACCGGCTTAAGTCACGTGAGAGCCGGCTTACAGAGAGCTATGATAAACCATGGGCTATCATGCCAGCTTCATTGAAGCAAGACTCAAGCCTCGAAGGCTGGTCTTTTTTTGTCGTGCTCAAGTTAACACTTATGCAATTTCTTTACAATTACATGTCTATGTCTTTGTATTATCTTTTGTTTTATAGGAATTATTTCTCATTGATCAGTTATCATATGGACCAAAGAGTCACCGGGTCATAAACAAACCGGCTTGCTCTGCTCAAGTTAACCATTGAGCTGGTATTGGCAACAGTTTTCTGTACTTCAGACAATTGTTGACTAATTTGCCATGCCTCGTCATGCCGGCTTATCAGTTGATCATGATGTCAACACAATTCGGGCTATCATTTAAAAAAACCCGGTCCATCTCTAAAGGAAGCAGAATACTACAAGTATATTGCTAATTGGCGGGTCAGTAATCAAAAGACCAACTCAGTTATCCGTCACAAAAGAATCTTCCAAAAGTATTGAGTACACGATGGCACTGCAGATAAGCAAGTATTTTTACTACTCCCATTACAAGCCCCACTTGGGCTATGAATAAGCGAAGTTTTTATGGAAAAAGGCTACTCATTCAAGCTGGCACCTGCATCCTCTGGTTTGACACCTTGCTGTTTTTCGGCAACAGATTTTGCCGGGTCAGCCTGCGCCGGCTCATCCTGCTCGGTCTGGCGGTCTTTTGGTATCCACTGAATAGTAGACAATTTCTCGAAAGTTGAGTCTACGGTGATGATAATAGACGGGTCAACATCAGGGGCAAAGCTTTGCTTATGGCGTGAAGGAGTAAGCACAAATGGCTTGTATTGAGGCGGGCTGATGCGCTTGTTTTCCTCAGTATAGTCGGCTTGGTATTTTGATAAATCGAGCTCTCCAGCAAGTTGAGTCTCCAGCACTCGGGTGTATTTTATGGAGCGTACAAAATCTTCCTGAGAAAATTCAGTGCCATCAGCGTTAAATTCTGGGAACCCGCCCGTCATCTCCTCTGGTTCCATCTCAGGACAATAAGCTTTTGCTCGAGTGAGCGCTAAGCCGGCCCCAGCGCGAGCCGCCGACCTTGTCAACTCTTGAATCCGTTGTGGGACTATTGATATATCATTGAGCATGTCTTCTATCCTCAGAGGGGGGGGGGGGGGTGGGTTGCGGCGAGTTTCACTGCCATTATTGCATACATACCTCTCGTATATAATTGCTCAAGGTATGTATATACTGCCTTTGACTTCACCAATGGCAGTTGGACAACATTGTCATTTCTCCTACCTACACAAGAGGGAAATCGTGTGAATAAGCCAGCCAAACACTTAACCTGAATTTTGACTATGATAATATTACTACATACCAAAGATGGCAACTGTCATGTTGGTTATATGACGCTTCAGAGTGTCCAGTTCTTCTATCACCGGCTCAAGATGGCCTTCCGCTTCCTCCGCATGTTTCAGCAGTGCTGCTTTTTCTTCCTCATGGGTGGCTTTCAAGGTTTGCAAGTTCTCCTTGGAAAGAGCAACAAATTCTTGCAAATATGAGGAGGATGATTCTGCCCTCTCACGAAGTTTTCACTCCGTTTTCAATTGCTTTTGCAGGCCATCAGCTTTTGACTCGGCCAGCTCCAACATATCCTGTCATAACGGATGCAAACCCAGTTCAATTTTTCTAGTCCCGAGCCGGTGAGGTCGCACAACCTGGCACTTGGGGGCTATAGTGCAGAATTTTTATATTTTTTCAAGGCAAGTCTCATGAAGCTGCAAGCAGACCCCATGACACTTGGGGGCTAATGCAAGTCACTTTTTCAATCCCATATAATGAAAGACCCAGTTATCTCACGGAGATGAGCCGGCCCTTGGGGGCTATAGGTCGCTTTTTCTGCACAGTTTATTAAGTGGTCTTTTGAAGAACCGGCTTATCGTGTCTATGATGACCCGGCCCTTGGGGGCTACAGGTCACTTTTTCTGCATAGTAGATTAAGTGGTCTTTTGAAGAACTGGCTTATCATGTCTATGATGACCCGGTCCTTGGGGGCTACGGTCTGCTCTCAAATTTGATTCTTATTATCTAAAGTGCCAGCCCGGTACTATTTACTGAGCCGGCCCTTGGTGGCTGTAAGAGTATGCATGGTAAAGAAATGGGAGTACTTCATACCTCATATTTCTGCTTGAGCACATTTATCATGTTCATTTCCACGTCCGACTCTCAGACAGCCGGGTCAAATATTCTTGATGCAGATCATTGGCGCTCAGTTTGTCAAAATTTGGGAGCTCTAGCTTAGCTTTTCCCTTAGACAACGTTGCCGGCTCATTTTTGGCTATAATTTTGGCCAAGGCAGTCGAAGCCTCTGGAGCTTTATGAGCTTCACCAGTTATGGTCATTTCTGCCTCATCCACCGTGCGTGATGGAATAATATTGGCTACCTCCTGCAAAGGACTGGAGGCATGAGCAGGACTTGGCGGGTTACCAGTATAAGCCAGGTCATCCATATTGATTTGCTCATCTATATTTACCGGCCCTTCGACCACGGCTGGCTCATCAACTTGCACTGGCTCATTTTCGTGAATCGGCTCAACCCTTTGGTCTAGGTTATCCTCGCCCGTAGTTTCAATTTGGACCTCTGGAGGCACCATTGGCGGGTCTTGAGTCTCGGGGTTTGCGGCGGCAGAAGATGACCCGCCTGTTTTCTTCTTCGCGAAAGCCTTGGCTCTGTAGTTATGAAGATAAAATCAGTTCACAAAAATAGTTGTGATGATAAAGTAAAAGTGTGAGTTAGATAAATTACCCGCACTTAATGGTGAGAGCCGGGAGCTGGGAGGCGGTCGACTCTCCAGAAGTGGGCGGCGATTCCTGATAATTTGAATCAGAGGGATTTAGTGGTTGCCTAATAAGACCGGCTCGCGGACGAAATGAAGTTGGACTATGAGTCACCTCAACTCGTAGCTTTCGAGTAGCTGGCTCATCGGATAAGCCGACAGATAACACTCCGGAGCTGCTCCGGGTCTTCCTTTTCGATGTGCCAGTATGTTGATTTTTCTTCAAAAGAAAGTGTGGATCTAAATGAGCATCTGGATGCGAAAACAGTACCTTCTTGACGGCTTGTCTCGTTCTCTTCGGGATAAAAGTTTCTAAGTTGGATGAGATTGAAATTACGTCAGCGTTGCCAGCTCGACTGGTTTCCATATGATCCTGAGAAGAGGGAACGTTGGCAAGTTCAATAAAAAGACAACCAAGTGAGTCGAGCTCTACCTCCGACTCATCTCCAGTAGCCGCCTCATCAGCATCGACCGGCTCATTTTCCTCCTCAACTGGAGGAGGAGCAGACTTTCGATCTTTCTTCTTCCAAAACCTGGAGTCCGCCTGCATATATGATGAGCTGGTAATTAAGCTTAAGACAGAAAATAAGTCACAGACAGAATGAGTAAGAAATCATAAATACACTTACTTGAGGTACGATATTGGTCAGGCAGAAGGGAGCTAGCCCGGTCTTATTGCATTTTTCTTGGGGTTCTCCCAGCAGTTTCTTTGTGGCTTTGTTAACTTCATCTTCAGACAGATTGACTTGGTTGAAGGGTTGCACATCTGCCGGGTCATCAATATAGTTGCACATCAAGTCGCTCCTCAAGCTAAGGGGCTGGATTCGCCAGCTTATCCAACACCGGATCAGATTGATCCCGATGAGGCCATTAGCTATCAAAGCCCTTAACTTGGAATAGAAAGGTGCTACTTGTCTCCGCTCTTCCTCTGATGGCCAACCCAGAAAAGCAACAGTAGCATTGAGCCGGTCCAGTCTATAACCCGGCAGGAGGTTTTCACCTTGTGGAGCGGTGTTTCTACAATAAAACCAAGTTTTGTTCCAACCCTTGGGATGACACGCCAGCTTGACTTGAGGAAAGGCATTGTTCTTCCTCCTTTTAATAGAGATTCCACCAAGTTCTATGCTGGGACCATCTTTAAACTCAGTTTGATGGTTGATATAAAAGAACTCCCAGAAGAGAATGACAGTTGGCTCTGTCTGGAGATACACTTCACCAAAACTTGGAAGTGACAGAGATTGGTGATCGAATTTCCGCCAAGATCCTGGGGCTGGAGGTTGAAGAAATTGAGTATGTTGCAAAAGAATTTTGACCCGGGAGGACGGAAACCCCTATGTAAATGATCTGCAAAGATGACAACTACTCCTTGTTGAGGTTGGTTGGATTTTATTCTTTGGGCGCGCGCCAACCGATCTCTCCTTGAGCCGGCAAGAGACCTTGGCCCACGAGGTCATCCAACATGAGGATTGAAACATTGGATCTAACCCAGCCAACGGCATTGTCGGTCTTAGGGGCCATTGAGACTTCACTACACGATTCAACTTCAAAGTGAAGGTGATAACAAAGAGCTGGCAAATTATGTTCATATGTCATGAGCTGGCAGGCTATTCGAGTTATAAGCTGGCAAAACAGTAAGACGGCCATGTTTGCTCAGGCTATGACTTGGATTTAAGCAGGCTACGGGAAACACAGAAAAGCCGGTAAAGCAGTGAGCCAGTGTCAGCCATTCAGTGGCGTTCTGGTTTTCTGCTAAGTGTTGAGCTAGCTACAAACAACAATCCAACGAGGCAGCTATGTTTACAGATTAAAAAATTCTTCGAAAAGAAAAGTTTAAACACCTAAGCATGGATAAATACGAGAGCCCGTTTGTCAATGGGGGCCTGTTGAAAATAGTACAGAGATCCTAGATGGGAAAGATAGCATTGCAACAATGACTAAGGCACCTGCCCAGGTCATTCAAGTGGATCTAGATCTACTAATGGGAAATGGTGATGAACACCGACGAACTACCGATGAACTATACAGAAGAGCAATGGGGCGCTATAGATCTGAAAGGAAGAGTTTGGGCGTACCTGAGCACGGCGGACGTGGCCGGAGCGTTTTTGGTGGGCTCTGATGGCGACTGGAGTGGTGTTGAGGTCGCAGTTGATGTGGCCGGAGAGCTCGTGGAGACGCGGTGGTGCTCCGGTCACAAGAAGCAGCAGGCGCAAGGAAGAAGATGAAGTGAGGAGGCGAAAACGGTAAAATAGACTTTGGAGCCCTTCGTACGTATTTATAAAACATTAAGAAGGGGAAACGGCAAGTGCGAAAACGAGGGCGCTGCAGTAAATTTTAGACTGAAAGGCGCCTCGATTTTCGGGCTTGTCAGATCCACTCAAGATTCGTGATGATGTCATACGTGAATTATGGAGGTCTAGCGAGATGACGTCACGACAATCTAGAAGGGTTGTGAAATGCTAGTGAGGAAACATCACAAGCCGGCAGCGTCTCATAACCCGGCTTGAGAGTTAGCTAGAGGAACAAATGGAAGTTCTAGCTCACAAGAAGGTGACCCGGACTTAGTTTTAGTATGAAGTTTAACATGGATGAATCCAAGTTAACCTGGGGGCTAATGTTGGGGATATACCCCACGGAATGACCCGGCCAGGGTATAACCCGGACGTCACTTGGTGGCTTGAGGATGACCACGTTGTTGGGCCACGACAAGTCAGAGAATTCAAGGCACAGAGGGCGGCTTAAGAAAGAGGCCGGCTTATGGCCCAGTATCTGGTAAGCTGGCTCGACAAGGAAGTTGTGGGGAATTTCCCTTACTTGGAAGATAAGATGAATAGGAAATAGACTAAGACACGGGTCGTAGTATGACCCGGATCCTGTTGTAACCTCAGGGCCTCGACCTGTATATAAAGGGGAGCCCCTGAGGTAGGAAAGACTAAGTTACAAGCTCTCGAGTACTAGGTTAGCCAAGTCGCACCCTTGTAATCGAGATCTCAAGCAATAATCAATCAAGCAGGAAGTAGGCTTTTACCTCCATCATGAGGGGCCGAACCTGGGTAAACCCGTTGTCGGGGTAATTGACCACGGGTACCCCGAAGACGGCAAGACGATATTTCAAGACATCGGGGCTAGCAAAGCCCCTCAGTCCGACTGCTCAGGCCGCCCAGGCGGCCCCCTGTCCGACTGCCCGGGCCGACTCGCCACCCGGCCTGCTCCCAGTCCGACTACTCCGCCAGCCGGCTGCCGACTGCGCCAACGGCCGGCTGCCCGAAGTCAACCGCCGACACCGAAGAGACGGCCGTACCTGGCACTGTGCACGCGTCACCTCAAGCCATCATGTACAGTGTCACTTGTCCCTGGGCACTATTTAGGAAGTGACCCAGGGGACAAGCTTGACATCCACCATGCCTTGCCCATGCCACCACTTAGCTTAGATAGTAAGCTAGCCATACCTATATAAAGGCACACATCCATCCATGCAGGAGAGGCCAGAATGGCTCCCTAGACAAAACCCTCACGCATGCATGCTCAAGCACATGCGGCCACAAGCCACGCACACATTTGTGCTCATATGCATATACGAGACCAGATGCCCTTGGCACTGATCTCAGATACAGCTCCAGGAGCAACTCTGTACTGCAGATATACCACATACATACAGACATGCAGGAGTATGGGTATTATCGCTCCGGAGAGCCCCGAACCTGGGTAAATTAGCGCGTGCTACTCGCATACCCGTCCTCGGATATTCCGGCAGCAGTCTTGCTCTCACACTAAGCCACCCTGTGGCATCTGCCGCCTCGCACCCCCCCTGAGAATACCACGACAGTTGGCACCCAACGTGGGGCAAGCTGCTGCTGGTTTCGCAGGCCAGGCGGGACCATCTTCGTCATCTCCGCGGCGGCATCGCGCCGTTTCTCCGGTAGCGTTCGGGGGCTCGACTTCTCCCCGCCCACGGAGCGACCGAGCGGGACAGTGCATCCTCCTCGCCGGCCTCGGCTTCTTCGTCACCGCCGTTGCGACACCAGCCGTCGTTCGTGCGCGCGCCGTGCCGTGCCGTGTCGCTTCGGTCGGCAGCATCCATCCGCGTGCCGCTCGCGTCCGCTCCCCTCCGCGCTGCGCCTTGCTCCGGCCGGAGTGCATGTTCGCTCCTCCATACACCAGTCAAACCATAGCCATACACTCGTCATACTAGCACGCCTCTACTCGTCCACCTGTGCGCCATCAGGGGAGGCGCTCGTACGAGCGGCCACGCCGCTCATACCCGGCCGGACCTCTACGAGCCCCTCGAGCGCCTCCCTACTCCGTCGTCTGCCGCTCCCCAGCCCTGCACCTCGCCGGCTCCGGGGCCCCCGTCGGGTCGCCGCCGCCTGCGGCCGGGTCCCCAGCACCGGCCGGCTTCGGAACGTCGCCGGGTCGCCTCGCGCCCCGCGGGCCCCATCGACCTCGCCCCGGCTGCTGGCTCCTCTCCGCCCGCCCGCCAACGCCGCGGCTGCCGCGTGCTCTTCCGCCCGCGCCGGCTGTGGCCCCGTCCCGGCCCGGCCACCTGCTGGCTTCGGCCGGCTGCCTCCCGGGCCACTCGGCCCCGACCGGCCTCGTCCGCCCACGCGCTCCTCCGCCTTCTCCCCCGCGACGGCGCAGCCCCGGCCTCCCGTGCCGGCTTCGCCTCGACCGCCTGCCGCCTCCCACGGGCCGGCTTCGCCTCGCCTCGGCCACCCTCATCCCCGCGCGTCCGCCCACGCGCTCCTCCGCCTTCTCGCCCGCGACGGCGCTGCCCCGGCCTCCCGTGCCGGCTTCGCCTCGACCGCCTCCCGCGGGCCGGCTTCGCCTCGCCTCGGCCGCCCTCATTCCCGCGCGTCCGCCCTGCGCCCGCATCCGCCTGCTCGCGGCTCCGCCTCCTCGCCCGTGGCCCCCCTTCGGCCGGCTGCGCCGCCGCCCTGGCCGGCTCCGGACGGCCGGGTCCTCGCGCCCGCTTCCCGGACGGCCGGCTCCCGCCACCCGGACGGGCCGGGTCCTCGCGCCCGCTAACCGGCTACTCCATGTGCGTGCGCCGTCCGCTCCTCCCAAGCGCGCTGGCAGAGAATGAAAGGGAGAGGCCGGCTGTCAGTGTAAAATAGAAAAAAAAGAAAGGGAATATTGTGTTCGCCTGCTCAGCCGGATGAGAAAAAATTACGTACAAAGTACGTACGTACATGCACGGCCGGCTGCGCATCCGCCTGCGTGACTGGCTGCACGGCCGGCTGGTCCGCTGCCCGCTTCGACGCCTTGCCGGCTGGAGGGCCGGCTAGGCCGCCTCCCGCTCCGCTGCCTGGCCGGATGGGGCTGACCGGCTGGGGCATCCCTCGAGCGCCTGGTGGCTCGCGCCGCCTGCCGGAGATCATCTCCACCTCGACTGTGCCAAAATCAATGTGAGCTCCTCACCCGCATGATTTTGCACCACGCAAATGCGGATAACCTCGAGCAATGCTCAGGGGGCTGTCTCTCCGCATTTTATTACAGTTGCACTACTGTTCGCCCCGGCGCTGGCCAGTGTTGGCCCGGAGGGTGGTCGATTGGCCTGAGACGTTTGTTCCCGCAGACGGCTTAGTAGCGTGTGCGGTACAAAAGGCTCACTCTTAGTCACAGACCGCAGAGTGGCTGTCCGGCTAGCAAGAGTGAACGCTGGAGGCCACCCACGCGAAAAACGTCCGGGAAGAAAAAAATGGTTCGGGCGACCCGGCCGTTTCCTTTATGAGTATCTGCTCGGTTAAATCTGCTCCTAGAGTCTGAGTACTGTACATTCCACCCCGCGGCCCACTCTCAGCCATAGACCGCAGAGCGGCTGTCCGGCTAGCGAGAGCACAAACCAAAGAACAGAGGGGACATGAAAAAGATTGAAGGGGGCTCGGACGAAACCGAGTCGGCACCCTCCGCATAAACTTGCAATGCTAAAAGCAAACATTTGATATATCTGCGCGGACTAACTTTGTTTTTTGCATGATCATTTCCGTGGGGAACCCCCCTCCTCACTCGGAGGCTTGGAGGCTGCACCCAGTGGGCGAGCTAGCGCGCCCCCACTGGAAGCAAGCCGCGCCGGCTGCAGCCCGCAGCCGGCTCTCAACAACAGCGTTAGTCGGCGGACCCCCGCGTCCGCGCCCGACATCATCAGTCGGCGGACCCCGCGTCCGCGCCCGACAACTTCAGTCGGCGGACCCCGCGTCCGCGCCTGACGGCACCAGTCGGTGGACTTTGCGTCCGCGCCCAGCACCCTCGACGCCATCATCTGCACCAACAACCGCGAAAAGCCTCCGCCCAACTTTTCCAAGTTGCCCGGAGGCTACACCCAGCGGGTGCGCTGGCGCGCCCTCGCTGGAAGCAAGCTATGCCGGCTGCGGCCTGCAGCCGGCCGTCATTGACATCTTCTACATCAACACCCGCTAAAAAACCTCCGCCCAACTTTGCCAAGTTGCCCGGAGGCTCGGAGGCTACTGTTGGGGTAGTTGACCACGGGTACCCCGAAGACGGCAAGACGATATTTCAAGACATCGGGGCTAGCAAAGCCCCTCAGTCCGACTGCTCAGGCCGCAAAGGCGGCCCCCTGTCCGACTGCCCGGGCCGACTCGCCACCCGGCCTGCTCCCCGTCCGACTGCTCCGCCAGCCGGCTGCCGACTGCGCCAACGGCCGGCTGCCCAAAGTCAACCGCTGACACCGACGAGGCGGCCGTACCCGACACTGTGCACGCGTCACCTCAAGCCATCATGTATAGTGTCACTTGTCCCTGGGCACTATTTATGAAGTGACCCAGGGGACAAGCTTGACATCCACCATGCCTTGCCCATGCAACCACTTAGCTTAGATAGTAAGCTAGCCATGCCTATATAAAGGCACACATCCATCCATCCAGGAGAGGCCAGAATGGCTCCCTGGACAAAACCCTCACGCATGCATGCTCAAGCACATGCGGCCACAAGCCACGCACACATTTGTGCTCATATGCATATACGAGACCAGATGCCCTTGGCACTGATCTCAGATACAGCTCCAGGAGCAACTCTGTACTGCAGATATACCACATACATACAGACATGCAGGAGTAGGGGTATTATCTCTCCGGAGAGCCCCGAACCTGGGTAAATTAGCGCGTGCTACTCGCATACCCGTCCTCGGATATTCCAGCAGCTGTCTTGCCCTCACACTAAGCCACCCTGTGGCATCTGTCGCCTCGCACCCCTCGTGAGAGTACCACGACACCCGTGTCTCTCAATTCCGATCAAACCCATTCAAGCTACTACCAAGCTGCGATGGCCTCACGACTAAGTCCTTTTTCGAGGACATCTACCGTGACAAAACCACGACAGAGTGGCAAGAGCCTAAGCTTGGGGATGTCCAAGGCACCCCAAGGTAATATTCAAGGACTCCCAAGCAACTAAGATTGGGGATGCCCCGGAAGGCATCCCCTCTTTCTTCTACCAACTATCGGTAATTTTACTTGAGGCTATATTTTTATTCGTCACATGATATGAGTTTTGCTTGGAGCGTCGTGTATTATATGATTTTTTTGCTTTGTTTGCTTTTTAATTTGTCACGATCATCTTTGCTGGACACACCTATTTGAGAGGGGCACACATTTATCATGATTTGTTAGAATACTCTACATGCTTCACTTATATTATTTTGGAAGTTGACAATAGATTTTTTTTGAAGAAATACATGAACTCCCATGCTTCACTTATATTATTTTGGGAGTTGACAATGATTTTTTTGAATAAATATTTGCACTCTCATGCTTCACTCATATCATTTTTAGAGTTGATAATAGCAATGGTAATTTGTGCAACATATGAATTTGGTCCTAATGTGATGAATATTCAAGAAGGATATAATAAAAACTTTCATGAAGATCACTGAATATGATAAGTTTGATTCCTCGCAATAGTTTTGCGATATGAAGATGATGATATGTGAGTGATATTAGTGAGTAATTGTTGTTTAGTAAGAATATTGATGTTAAGGTTCGTGATTCCCTATGCATGTGCATAAAGTCAATAGTTATGCAACGAAGTTACATCCTACTTATGATGCATTATTCAGTGTTAGTTATGTTTAATGTATGTTTATGACCGTTTTCATTTTCTGGTTGGTCGCCTCTCAATCTATTTGCTAGCCTTCATTTATCCTAAGCGGGAATGCTGCTTGTGCATCCAATCTCTTAAATCCAAAGTTGTGCCATATGAGTCCACAATAACTACTTATATGCGGTACTTACGTGCCGTCCCTAGTAAATTTGCATGTGCCAACTCTAATTATTCAAAATAATTTTCCGTTTTGTGTGCCCGTACTGCTCATGTGGTGGCAGGGGGCGGCCAATATCTTTCATGCTAGGTGGGTTATTCTCACGATGAGTGTTTATTCACTTGTCATTGCACGAGAATCAAAAATAACAAAAACAAAATTCCTTGGAAAGTGAAGAGGTTGGAGGGCACCCGTGGATACGGTTAGCCATGGATTGTGTATGAATGGTGGAAAGGAAATAAACTTTATTTTTTGTTTGGGAACCGCCTATAATGTGTCTAGCATGGAAGATGTTGGGAACTCTCGGTCGTAGCGTTAACAGGAAAAGCATGCCTCTCAAAATAATTTCATCTCTCTAGTTTAAACTTTGAGCTCTGGCACCTCTGCAAATCTCTGCTTCCCTCTGCAAAGGGCCTATCTATTTACTTTTATGCAATTTTTATTTTTATGTTGAGTATTCACCTTCTCTTATAAGCCCCAATTGGAAAACACTATTGTCATACTTGTGCATTGGATGTAGCTAATATTGAGTGTGTTTCATGAATGGATCAATGATTGAGCATAATGGGCTAGGGGTAACTTTTTTTAGTGTTGATATTTTGAAAGACATGATTGCTTGTTGGTATTGCTTGAGTATTTATGTTTTCATGTCAAATTATAGACTATTGCTTTGAATCATTCGGATCTCAATGTTCATGCCACAAAAGAAAGATAACATGATGAATATGATAGGCAGCATGCCACATCAAAAATTCTGTTTTTATCATTTACCTACTCGAGGACGAGCAGGAATTAAGTTAGGGGATGCTGATACGTCTCCAACGTATCTATAATTTTTGATTGTTTCATGCTGTTATAATATCAATCTTGGATGTTTTATATGCATTTATATGTCATTATATACCATTTTTTGGGCCTAACGTATTAACTTAGTGCCCAGTGTCAGTTGCTGTTTTTTGCCTATTTTTGGATTTCCAGAATATCAATATCAAATGAAGTCCAAATGCCACGAAACTTTTTTGGAGATTTTTTTCTGGACATAAGAGACCCTGGAAGCTTCGGGAGAGGGCCAGAAGATGAAGCGTGGGCCCATGAGGCACCAGGGCGCGCCCGGGGGGTAGGCGCACCATGGTGGCTTGTGGGGCCCACATAGCTCCGTTTGACCTAATTCCGCTTCTATAAATTCTCTAAAATCGGGAAACCAACAGAGAGCCACACGAAATACTTTTTTCGCCGCCGCAAGCTTCTGTTCTCGAGAGATCCCATCTGGGGCCTTTTTGGGCACTCCGCCGGAGGGGGATTCGACCACGGAGGGCTCTACATCAACCTTGTTGCCCTTCCGATGATATGTGAGTAGTTTACAACAGACCTACGGGTCCATAGTTAGTAGCTAGATGGTTTCTGCTCTCTCGATGTTCTTCAATACAATGTTCTCCTTGATGTTCTTGTAGTTCTATCCGATGTAATCAGTTTTTGCTGTGTGTTTGTTTGGATCCGATGAATTGTGAGTTTATGATCAGATTATCCATGAATATTATTTGAGTCATCTCTAATCTCTTTTATGCATGATTGTTATAGCTTCGTATTTCTCTCCGATCTATTGATTTGGTTTGGCCAACTAGATTGATTTATCTTGCAATGGGAGAGGTGCTTTGTAATGGGTTCGATCTTGCGGTGCTCAATCCCAGTGACAGTTGGGGACATGACACGTATGTATCGTTGCTATTAAGGATAAAAAGATGGGGTTTATTCATGCATGAGTTTTCTTTGTCTACATCATGTCATCTTGCTTAAGGCGTTACTACGTTTTTCATGAACTTAATACACTAGATGCATGCTGGATAGCTGTCGATGTGTGGAGTAATAGTAGTAGATGCAGCTAGGAGTCGGTCTATTGGTCTCTGATGTGATGCCTATATACATGATCATTGCCTTGGATATCATCATGATTATTTGCTTTTCTATCAATTGCCCAACAGTAATTTGTTTACCCACCGTATGCTATCTTCAAAGAGAGAAGCCTCTAGCGAAAACTATGCCCCCGGGTCTACTTTTATCATAAATCAAAATTCTAAAAATACCTTGCTGCACTTTTTATTTATTTATTTTATTTTGTGTTTCATCTATCTATTTATCACTGTGAGATTTAATCCTTGCAATTACCGCCAAGGGATTGACAACCCCTTGATTGCGTTGAGTGCAAGAAGTTGTTTATTTGTGTGTAGGTACTACTAACGAGGTGTTGCTTGGTTCTCCTACTGGATTGATAACCTTGGTTCTTAACTGAGGGAAATACTTACCTCTACTGTCCTGCATCATCCCCTCATCTTCGGGGAAAATACCAACGCAACTAACAAGTAGCAATTACCAGCCTCTCTCGTGCAATGACAAGTGAATAAACACCCATCGTGAGAATAACCCGCTCAGCATAGAATGTACTGACTGCCCCCTGTCGCTCCATGAGTGGTACGGGCACACAAAAAAAGATGATTATTTGATGGATTAGAGGTGGCACATGCAAATTTACTTAGGACGACAGAGTAATACCGCATATAGGTAGATATGGTGGACTCATCTGGAACAACTTTTGTTTAAGGATTTGGATGTACAAGCAGCATTCCTGCTTAATGCAGGCGAAGGCTAGCAAATAGATTGAGAAGCGACCAACTAGAGAATGACAACGGTCATAATCATGCATTGCGAATAATTAACATTGAATACTAGCATGAGTAGGATATAATCACCATGAACATAAATATCGTGGAGGCTATGTTGGTTTTGAATCAACTACATGTGTGAACATGTGCCAAGTCCAGCCACTTGAATCATTCAGAGGAGGATACCATACTAACATACTACATCATAACCATTTTAATCCATGTTGACATCCAAGATAAATCATTATCCACTCCTAGCTACTTAAGCATGGCATGCGCAACTATAATCTCTAATTGTCATCATAAACATGTTTACTCATGATATGCTGAATCATGGATGCTGAGTTAAACATATTTACAAAAACGAAAACAAGGAGAGTTCATACCAACTTTTCTTTGCCACAATCACTTCATCAAATCATCATCGTTATTGCCTTTCACTTGCACGACCGAATGATGTGAAAATAATAATAGTGCAAGAGTGCCGTGGACTAAGCTGAAATCTACAAACAAGTTAGATTGATAACAAAGCATACGAGAGCCACTAAACAATTGCATCGTGGTCTTCAACTTACGATGGCTCAACAAGAAAAGAAATTCAGAGAAACACACTGAATATTTTTTGGAGTTTTTAGCTTTTCTGAAGAAAGCAAACTAACGAAAGGAAAACAAAAATGAGAAAAACTACTTACACGGGAAAGCTCCCAACAAGAAAAAGAAGAAATGAGAAATCTTTTTGGGTTTTCTTTTAATACTACTAGCCAATTAAACAAGAAAGAAAAACCGAAAAGAAACAAGAAATAAGATTTTTCAAAGTTTTTCAAACACACAAGAAGAAAGCGAAATAAATCTAAGCATGGATTTACAATGAAAAAGGATGAACATCGATAACTGGAATGAATGTTTGAACATGAATGTAATGTCGGTGAGAAATACGTACTCCCCCAGGCTTAGGCTTTGGCCTAACTTGGTAATCACCATCCGTAGTATCCATGGGGGCGGTAGGAAAGTGTCTAGGCGGAGGCACTTGAGCGTCCTAAGCTTGGGCCTCGTTTTCCGTCGCAGCCAACTCGTTCTTGTAAGCAATGATATACGGCGGCATGACGACGTATCCGTGCCTGGCATGAGAATCGAACAAAGAGGGTGCAGGCAATGAAATAATATCACGAGTATCCTCACTAAATACCAAGTTATAACGGGTGTGGTGAGGGGGCTCAGGGTCATCAATAAAATGGTGATCTATCATGGACTGCTGGTCTAAGTAAATCTTAGGCAATAAATAATCTGTGGGGCGTATATCAACATGAAAACGTCTCGCGAGGCGAGTAGTATAAATACCACCATGAATTTTACCCCTAGTCCTGTTAGTGTGCAAGCGGTGCGCAATGAGAGCCCCAAGGCTATAAGGGTTATCACTGAAAAGTGTGTGGCGTAAAATTGTGAGGTCAGGGGCACAAAGCATACCACCTTCCTCCCTCGCAGTCAAGCATTTCCCTATGAATAAGGCAAAGTAGTGCACATAAGGAAAATGCAAACTAGTAACTCGGGCTTTCGACATGCCCCTATACTCTCGCATAGTTAAATTATGGAAAAAGTCATCGAATTCCTTCGGTCGAGGCAACCTCAATTCCCCATCAGAGGGAATCAAACATATCTCACAAAATTCCGCAAGTGGTATCTGATGATGTTCAGCATATAAATCAAAGCGTACCATAGGAATATCGAGCCTAGGCATGAAATGAAAATTTTGCACAAAGGACTTTGTAAGGAGGTGGTATTGGTCACACTCATCTGCGAGGAAGTCAGTCAACCCAGCATTTACATTGAATTGTGCAAACTCTTGGTGGAACCCGGCTTTACTCATGAAGGCATTGTGTGGCCATTCGCCCGGCCGAACCTTCGTCCTACACGGGATGTGAAGGTCACGGTCAGGGGCACCTCCGGTGACTCGCTTGGGACTCCAGCTCGAAGAACCTCTCCAGAAGAAGTTCATTTTCCTAAGGACAATTTTTTTAAATTTTTGGACCACAAAAAGATGTTAATAAAACTTCACAAGATTGATAACAACTACTCATATGGATGTCTAGAGTCTGTATCAAGCATTCAAAATATAATCCACTAAAACAAATACTAATTGGAGCAATGGAGCAGTCACATACCAAGGAGCAATCCCCCAAAACAGTTTCGGAAACAGAGTTTTGAGCAAAGAGATCGAAAATCTCAGGTTTGGAAGCAAGAACACGAGGGAGAGAGCAACCATGATTTTTTTCTGGAGGTAAGAGATGAAGTGTGATGAATGGGTAAGTGAGTGGGGTCCTGTGGGCCCCACAAGGCATATTGGCCCGGCCAGGGGGGCTTGGCGGGCCACCCAGCCGGCTCGTATGCCGGAGAACTGCTCCTCGGAAGCCATCGGGAGAGTGGAGAAAATGGTGAAGGAGGAGATGGGGGAGCGACGGAGGGGTGCGATTCTTGCCCGGTGTCTGGCCTCGTTTAAATAGAGGGCAGACGGGGGGAGCTCGGCCGTCGTCTAGCCTCGTTTAAATAGAGGGCGGATGGGAGGAGCTCGGCCGGCGTTGCGTTTAATGCTGGCCCGCTCCTGAACGGACGTGTGGCCGGAGTCGGTTTGTCCGCTTCCATGCGGGTTTAATGGTGGCATTTGATGGCGGCGAGGAGGCGTGTTCAGTCGGGCATGCAGCAGGCGGTGCCCTCAACCGGCGCACCACTCCCTACTAGAAGTACTTTACAGCTAGTAAACCAGGACGATATTTTTTTTGAGAAATGGATGGTAAACTAGTACACCAGGATAGTTCCGGATACGGCTTTAATGCAGACGTGGGAGAGGGTAGCGGTTCCCGAAATGTTGAATGGCCAATGATGCATCCTCCTTCAATTATCTTGCTGAGGGAAGTAATGGAAGAAGCGGAAAGGAGGCAGCACGATGTGAATGCAACGTAGTTTGCACTCATATAAAGGCGCACCTACCCTCCAATGCATCTACCAGATCGTACGCACATACGCACCTACACAAAGTGCAACACTGCTCACTCCAATTCCCAAACCAAGTGACTAGAAGCTAGACCCATGGCGGCGATGTGCGCGAGCGGCCTGCAGCTATGCCAGATGGTCCAAGATGCCGGCTTGCGGCACGGCAGTGCGGATCGTCTCGAGCCGGTGTTATGGACCGACTATTTAATGGCCCGCATCAACGCCAGCTACAACTCTCAGTTGGACAAGATGATCATCGACACCATCAACATGTTCATCGTTGTCAAGAAGCTCACAGACCACATCACCGTACTCCTCCAGCCCGCGCACGCAGGCTCCTCATTGCCTGCCACCTTAATCGGCCTCCATGGTGAGAACCACTTTCAAGCACTGGTGGCCCTGCGACTGCCCGCCGACGCGATGAGGAATGTCCACCTCGACCTACAAGCATTCATCGACCTACACATCCACGTGTACGAGGAAGTAGTGTACATAGGCATCTACAAGACCAGTGAGGACGCTACCACGTTGGCCTTCGTCAAACGGCTAGAAGCCTTGGACACCTTTGTTGAGAAGCACCTTGACCTCGCCACAAAAGCCACTGCTCCTCAGCCGCCGGCCGGTGGCCCGGTGCACTGAGTCGAGGAGGAGCAGGTCGTTGATGGATACATCTTTATTCTTGCTTCATGTAACCACCACTACGATTGCTTCGTCGTGGGCTTAATTCTTATTGTATCGCATTCTCATTCCAGTCAATAACGACATGTGTGATCCCTTTGCTCACATTTGTTGTCAATTATATGCATCACTGTAACTAGTAGTACATCCGCCCTGGTTTATTTGTCCCGTTCCTGTGTTTGTGCCAAATTTTGACATTAGATTTAACTAAAAATATGTTAATGCATGTCACAAAAAATAATATCATTGGAAACTATGTTCAAATACGAATCCAACAATATTTTTTTGATGACATGCATTAATTTTTTGTTAGTTAAATCTATGGTTAAAATATGTCACAAAGGGGACCAACAAACCAGGACTAACGTTGTGCTTACCTTTTGCACCAACTTCGTAATTTACGTACGATGCTTGACCCAACCTACCGAACTACTCATAAATTCAAAACTATGACCGAACTTATAAATTCAAAACTACTCGTGCAGCATGCCTATCCCGTTTGCATGTTCAAAACGAGAAACTGGAATACGTACATCAAAAGTGTCCCGCTCGCGTCGCATCCCACACCATCGTTCTGGCCCGCTGGTCAACGCGCATTAGCTAGGCTTATATCACTAACATGTGGGACCGCATGTGAGCAAACCGATGATGCAGCAAACTGGCTAACTCCCCTGTTTATCGGGCGGGAAAAGCCCGCCCCTAGCGTTTTCAGTCATCATTTCTCTCTATCGATCGCACCAAGTAGCAGAACCAAATGTTACAATTTATACAAGTTTAAAAGGAAAAGCCTGCCGCGTTCGCGTCGCACCCCCACAAAGTCGGGAATCGGGAGTACTCCACGGTCGGTCCGACACACCACATAGCTCGGGAAGGTGTGTTGCCTAGCATTTTCACTATCATGTGGGACCGCAGGTGAGCAAACCGACTATCGGCAAACCCCACCCTGCCCGTCGCGCGTCGGCTGAGTATGAATTAGAAAACAGAACCGAGGAGGGGAAGAGCTAGTTGTAGCACGAACGCCAAGAAATTTGGTGTCAGATGGGACTCGTCTTGATAGAGTAGGAGCACTCCGTACTACGTACTAGTTTTTACTACTACCACTATAGAACTAGGTACGTGCACGACATAGCTTCATAGGAACAAAATACGGGCAAGATCATGTTTCGGGTGATTTCTCTTTTTTCAGTCAATGTAGTATGAGTAATATGATGGGGGGCCAACCATGAAGCCACGTGGCACATCTGGAGGTCTTGTTGAGAGCTTCTTGTGTGGTTCGATCACACTGTCGTCCTGTTGGTTCGAGAATAATGTGTCTGGGTACAATTAGGTTATAGTAGATCCAAATCCCAGCCACCTGGACCACTGGATCAATATCAATCGATGGTTTGTATCGTGTATGTGCAAATACACACATTGACTATATAGAAATAATGAATATAGAATATATAATACATAATACCGCATATTAGGTTTCTCTAAAGTCAAACTTTGTATACTTTCAGCAAGTTTGTAGAAAAAATATATTAACATATACACCACCAAATATAAATCATTTGATTCATCATTGCATATATTTTCACATCGTGTAAATTTGTTAGTGTAAATGTTAATATTATTTTCCACAAACTTGGTCAAGCTTTATAAAGTTTGACTGCAGTCAAAGCTATGTGCGGAGTAAATAAAAATGGAGGGAGTGGTATAGATGTAGATATAACTATAGAAATAAAAAATATAGTACTATAGTCTATAGATGTAGATATATAAAGCGACTACCTTTTTTCTAGGTCAAAACTCGCTCTAGTAGGAATAGGATTGGACTTGGAGTCCAAGTCCTCTCCCTCTAGGCGCCAGCCCTAATAAGAGAAGGGCTGGACTACAAGCCCCTCCACATATATAAATAGAGGAGAGGGGGCGCCCCAAACAACACAACAGCCCCTGGGCGCCCCTCTCTCTCCCGTTACACCACCGCCTTGTCCCGACGACGCTTAGCGAAGCGCTGTCGGTGCTCCACCACCACCATCACCACCACACCGTCGTGTTGGTTGTGATCCCATCTACTTCTCTTCTCCTACTTGCTGGATCAAGAAGGAGGAGATGTCATTGAGCCACACGTGTGTTGAACGCGGAGGTGCCGTCCATTCGGTACTTCATTGGATTGGATGGCGATTGGATCGTGACGAGTACAAATACATCAACCGCGTAATATACGCTTTCGCTTAACGGTCTACGAGGGTACATAGACACACTCTCCCATCTTGTTGCTATGCTTCTCATAGATAGATCTTGGGTGTTCGTAGGAATTTTTTTGATTTTCATGCAACGTTACCCATCACTACTACCCTTCGAAATCGTGTTCTGCCTGTGCCAAGCTATTAAACCTCACGTGCTAGCAGATTTCGTGGCCGAGTGGACAGAGGATGAACTCCCTAGGGAGTACAATATGTATTCACATTGGACAATGTACTTTGACAGCTCCAAGATGCTGGCAAGAATGGGGGCTGGAATAGTTCTCGCATCACCCAACGGTGACAACATACGGTACATATTGCAAGTAATGTACACAGATTCAAATAATGCGGCCGAATATGAGGCCTTGCTGCACGGACTGCGGATAGAGGTGTCTATGGGAACCCAGCGTCTGAAAGTCCGAGGTGACTCTAACCTAGCAATATTGCAAGTTAATGGTGAATTTAACACAAAGGACCCTAAAATGACAGCATACCGAAATGCTGTCCTGGCCATCTCCGCCAAATTTGAGGGTCTGGAGTTCCATCATGTGCCACGAGATAGCGATGAAGCCACCGATGTCCTTGCCAAGATGGGTGCTAAACACAACCCGTTCCCGGAAAATACGTTCCTAGAATGGCTCTTCAAGCCATCCATGGCATGGCAGAATGATAACACCCCGGCGGCCTGGCTGGACTCCGGACAGGTCAGCTCTCCAACATCCGAGGAAGACGAGGGCATAATTGGAGGCTCAACGGTTGAAGAAACATCCTCGGCTCATGAAGTAATGGCAGTTATTGCACCATGGACCGAGCCCTTCCTCGGATATTTACTCCGTAACGAGCTGCCCGATGACCAAACCGAAGCAAGAAGGACAATCCGCCGATCAAAGGCCTATAGGGTCCATGAAGGGGAGTTGTATAAGAGAAGTGTTACAGGCATCCTCCAGAGGTGTATAGCCGAAGAGGAAGGAAGCAAGCTCCTTGCTAAAATCCATTCTGGCATGAGCGGCCATCATGCCGCAGCTCGGGCATTGGTTAGCAAGGCTTTCCGAGCCAGATTTTATTGGCCTACTGCCAAAGAAGACGCGAAAACTTTGGTCCAATGGTGCCCCAGCTGCCAGATTTTGGCCAACCAAAGTTAAATGCCCCCCACGGCTGTTCTGACCATTCCGATTACATGGCCTTTTGCGGTCTAGGGGCTTGACATGGTAGGCCCTCTTAAAGGGGGTTCGCACAAAAACAAATATTTACACGTCATGGTAGACAAATTCACAAAATGGATCGAGGCAAAGCCGGTTACAACAGCCAAAGCAGCACATGTCATAGAATTCATATCCGACGTAGTCCATCGTGATGGCATTCCCATAGCATAATCACGGACAATGGCACTAACTTTACCGCCAAGGAGGTTAAGGCGTGGTGCGCAAAAACGGGCATTCAGCTAGACTATGCCTCCGTCTCACATCCCCATACCAATGGTCAAGTCAAACGTGCTAACGGACTCGTGCTAAGTGGCATCAAGCCATGCCTAGTCTGCTCCATAAAGCAGGCCGACTGCCATTGGGTAAAGGAGCTCGACTCCGTACTATGGGGCTTGCGCACTACACCTAACCGGTCCACTGGTTATACACCTTTCTTCATGGCATATGGAGCCGAGGCCGTCCTACCACATGACCTCATTCACGACGCACCTATAGTACGCATGTACGAAGAGAGGGAGGCCCACCTAGATCGGCAGTACGACCTTGATGCCCTCGAGGAGGAGACGGATGTGGCTCAGGCACGTTCCACCTTTTACAACAACAAGCATGGCGTTACCAGAGCAGGGAGGTCTGGACGAAAGCATTCAACAAAGGTAACCTAGTCATGAGATTTAATCCAGAAAAGCAGAAGCACAAACTCCATCCCAAATGGGACAGACCATTCATAATTGACCAGGTACTCACCGGAGGTGCATATCGTATCTGAGACCCAGCGGATAATAGGCTGGGGCCGAATCCTTGGAACACTGCCCTGCTTCGGTGGTTCTACAATTAATTGCAACCACCCTTACTTCACCTTTTTGCAGCATTTAAATAGCCACAAAATTTCCTTTTGTTTTCCTTTCCTTTTAGTTGTTAGAAGCTTTTTTGCTAGTTATGCTCGGTTAATGCAACATGATGTGCTCACTTCGGACACATATCACATGTACATCATAAACTAGGATGCAGGCTTTCTCGACGCCAAATATATTTTTAGCACTATCGGTGCCTCCTCTCTAATATAATCATTTTTTTTGCCCTTATATGCATCAACTTGACTAAGTTTTGGCCGAACTGGGTTACCTGGTTCCTGTGCCTACCCACTACATTCCCGATTGTTTGGCTAGAGGACAAAGGGAGCACCTCTGCGATTGTTGCTACTGGGTCAGCCGGATTGGCACCTCAGACGGGTGAAGCCGAAAGCTAGCGTTCTTAAGAAAATAGTTCATCAGCAACGATAATAATGAAGAGTACCAGTGCTCAAACACAAATAACCAAGGGCTTTACGCTCACCTCGGATGCCTACATTGTGCCTCGACCTGGCATATCGTCTCGATTACATGATCACCTAAGAAAAGGAACCGATGGAGGAACTATTTTTCTTGGAAAATGTTTCTTACGCTTAAACATAATATAACATAAGCCCTGGATCACTTTGTTTTTCGAGCCCCATAGCGGGATTGGCTCGCTTACCGAAACACCTGGTCTGTTTGATCAGATCAGAAGTAGGAAGCACTCCTCGGTTAATGTCCAAGGAGGGAGAAGCCGAAGGCTAGCTAACAAAGTTCGTACAACTGGCGCGATTCAAATGACGTAACATACATTGATACATAGAGTCATTTACACACATCTTACAATTTATCAAGCCCGTCTATCAAAGATTTGAGGGAACTGTCTCACTGAGAGAAGCGTGATGCGGGCATCATATCATCATATACCAGACAGGTCGGCACCTCCTTCCCGTCGGCACCAATAGGGCCCACTTCAGCAATGTGCTCCATTTTCATGCTGGTATACCGGGTCTTGACCATGGCCCACGCCTCTCGCGCTCCCTCTCGGCAGGCGGATATTTTCCATGCCTATAGACTGTGATGAGCCCCTTTAAAATGTTCAGCAAGCTCAGACATTCCCTCGGGCAAATTCTCCTCGGGCCATAGAGCCATACATACGGTCTTCATATCCTTTCGAGCTCTTTCATGCTCTTCAGTCAACTAAGCAAGCACGTCCTCGGACGGGGCACTGGGAGCTTCTTTTGACTGACCTGTCAACAGCATTGGACAGAGAACAGGTTAGTTCAGAAACAATCATGCTATTGTGTGTGGTAGTTCTTTTTTCAAAAAAGGCTAGAAACACTTACCAGACACAACCTCCATAGTCTTCTGGTTTTTCGCTATAATTGTATTGACTGAAAACTTAAATACATGTGTGAATACATAAACAAATACAATGTCAATAGTAAGCCTCTACTAGACTAGCTCGTTGATCAAAGATGGTTAAGGTTGCCTAACCATAGACATGAGTTGTCATTTGATAACGGGATCACATCATTAGGAGAATGATGTGTTGGACAAGACACAACCGTAAGCTTAGCATTTGATCGTATCACTGAGTTTATTGCTATGGCTTTCTTCATGTCAAGTATCTATTTCTAAGACCATGAGATCATGCAACTCCCGGATACCGGAGGAATACTTTGTGTGCTATCAAACGTCACTTTGTAACTGGGTGATCATAAAGATGCTCTACTGGTATCTCCGAAGGTGTCTGTTTGGTTGGCATGGATCGAGACTGGGATTTGTCACTCCGTATGGCGGAGAGATATCTCTGGGCCCTCTCGGTAATAAAACATCGTAAAGAGCTTGTAAGTAATGTGCCTAATGTGTTAGTCACAGGATCTTGCATTACGGAACGAGTAAAGAGACTTGCCGGTAATGAGATTGAACTAGGTATGGAGATACCAATGATCGAATCTCGGGCAAGTAACATATCGCTGGACAAAGGGAATTGCATACGGGATTAACCCAATCCTCGACATCGTGGTTCAACCGATAAAAGATCTTTGTGGAATATGTAGGAACCAATATGAGCATCTAGGTTCCTCTATTGGTTATTGATCGGAGAGGTGTCTCGGTCATGTCTACATGATTCTCGAACCCATAGGGTCCACACGCTTAACGTTCGGTGACGCTAGAGTAATATTGGGATATTTTGATGTTGTTAACCGAATGTTGTTCAGAGTCCCGGATGAGATCCTAGATGTCACGAGGAGCTCCGGAATGGTCCGGAGGTAAAGATTTATATATGGAAAGTTGTTTTAAGGGTTTTGGAAAAAGTTTGGTTTTTTTGGTATTGTACCGGGAAGCTTCCAGAAGGTTCCGAAAACTTCCAGAGGAGTCCGGAAGTACACCAAGGAATCCACCACGTCCCTAGGGCCAACATGGGCTAAGGGGAGGTGCCCTGGCCTTATTGGGCCAGGCGAAATAGCCCTCAAAGGCCCAGGCGCCTAGAGGAGAAGGGAGGAGTCCCGAAGGGAGAAGAGAGGAAGAGTTGGACTTGGAGTCCAACTCCTCTCCCTTGGCCGCCGGCCCTAGAGGGAAAAGGGGCTGGACTCCTAGCCCCTTCACCCATATAAATATAGAGGAGGGGGCGCACCAAAGGACACACCAGCCCCAGGGCACCCCTCTCTCTCTCTCCCGTTACACCACCACCTCGTCCCGACGACGCTTAGCGAATCGGTGTTGGTGCTCCACCACCACGCCGTTGTGTTGGTTGTGATCCCATCTATTTCTCCTCTCCCGCTTGCTGGATCAAGAAGGAGGAGACATCATCGAGCCGCATGTGTGCTAAACACGGAGGTGCCATCCGTTCGGCGCTAGATCGGTTTGGATCGTGATCGAATCACGAAGAGTACGACTACATCAACCGTGTTATATACGCTTCCGCTTTACGTTCTATGAGGGTACGTAGACAAACTCTCCCCTCTCATTGCTATGCTTCTCATAGATAGATCTTGGGTGTTCGTAGGAGTTTTTTTGATTTTCATGCAACGTTCCCCAATAGTGGCATCATGAGCTAGGTCTATGCGTAGATGTGTATGCACGAGTAGAACACAGAGAGTTGTGGTCATTGATGCTCAAATTGCTTACCTCCCTTGTCTTATTTGGATTCGGCGGTATTGTGGGATGAAGCTGCTCGGACCAACCTTACATGTCCATGCACATGAGACTAATTCCACCAACTAACATGCAACTTGTTTCGCATAAGGTGGCTAGCGGGTGTCTGTCTCTTCTACTTTAGTTGAATCTAATTTGATGAAGGTGGTCCTTATAGAAGGTTAAAAGGTAACTTGATTATCACCGTTGTGGCTTTGCATAGGTAAGAACGGTTCTTGCTAGTTGCCCATAGCAGCCAGGTAAAATTTCAACAACAAATTAGAGGACGTCTAACTTGTTTTTGCAGGTCATGTTGTGATGTGGTATGGCCAGAACGTGATGTGATATATGTTGATTTATGAGATGATCATATTTTGTAATAGGTTCACGACTTGCATGTGGATGAGTATGGCAATCGGCAGGAGCCATAGGGTTGTCTTTAATTTATTGTGTGACCTGCGAGTCAACTGTTAAACGCCATATAATTGCTTTACTCTATCGCTATGTGTTAGCAATAGTTGTAGAAGCAATAGTTGGCGAGACGACCACGTGATGACACGATGATGGAGATCATGGTGTCATGCCGGTGATGATGGAGATCATGCTGGTGCTTTGGAGATGGAAATCAAAGGCATGAGATGATAATGGCCATATCATGTCACATATTGATTGCATGTGATGTTTATCCTTTTATGCATCTTATTTTGCTTAGGACGACGGTAGCATTATAAGATGATCCCTTCACTTAATTTCAAGAAATTGTGTTCTCCCTAACTATGCACCATTGCGAAAGTTCATCGTTTCGAAGCACCTCATGATGATTGGGTGTGATAGACTCTTCATTCGCATACAATGGGTATAAGCCAGTTTTACACATGCAGAATACTTGGGTTAAACTTGACGAGCCTAGCATGTACAGACATGGCCGTGGAACACAGGAGAACGAAAGGTCAAACATGAGTCATATAGTAGATATGATCAACATGGAGATGTTCACCATTGATGACTACCTCATCTCACGTGATGATCGGACATGGGTTAGTTGATTTGGATCATGTATCACTTAGGAAACTTGAGGGATGTAGATTTAAGTGGGAGTTTGTTAGTAATTTGATTAACTAAACTAATTATCTTGAACTTAGTCTTAATTTTCTTTGCAAAAATTTGTGTTGTAGATCAATGGCCCGCGTAGTAGTTCCCCTGAATTTTAATGCGTTCCTAGAGAAAACTAAGTTGAAAGATGATGGAAGCAACTATGCAGACTGGGTCCGTAACTTGTGGATTATCCTCGTTGCTGCATAGAAGGCTTATGTCCTTGATGCACCGCTAGGTGAAGCACCCCCTCCAGCGTCGCCTGTGGATGTTGTGAACATCTGGCAGACACGTTCTGATGACTACTCGATAGTTCAGTGCGCCATGCTTTACGGCTTAGAACCGGGGCTCCAAAGAAGTTTTGAGCACCACGGAGCATATGAGATGTTCCAGGAGCTGAAATTGGTATTTCAAGCTCATGCCCGGGTTGAGAGGTATGACACCTCCAACAAGTTCTTTAGCTGCAAGATGGAGGAGAACAGTTCTGTTAGCAAGCATATACTCAGAATATCTGGGTTTTACAATTGCTTGACTCGGTTGGGAGTTAATCTTCCAGTTGAAATGGTTATTGACAGAGTTCTCTTGTCACTGCCACCAAGCTATAAGGGCTTTGTGATGAACTATAATATGCAAGGGATGGATAAAATGATCCCCGAGCTCTTCGTAATTCTTAAGGCCGCGGAGGTAGAAATCAAGAAGGAGCATCAAGTGTTGATGGTTCAAAAGACCACTAGTTTCAAGAAAGGGAAGGGAAAGAAAGGGAACTTCAAGAAGAATGGCAAGGCAGTTGCCACTCCCGTGAAGAAACCCAAGGCTAGACCCAAACCTGAGACTGAGTGCTTCTACTGCAAGGGGAATGGTCATTGGAAGCGGAACTGCCCCAAGTACTTGGCAGATAAGAAGGCTGGCAATGTCAACAAAGGAATATTTGATATACATGTTATTGATGTGAACCTTACTAGTGCTCGTAGTAGTGCCTGGGTATTTGATACTGGTTCGGTTGCTAATATTTGTAACTCGAAACAGGAGCTACGGAATAAACGAAGACTGGCTAAGAATGAGGTGACGATGCACGTCGGAAATGGTTACAAGGTTGATGTGATCGCCGTCGGCACACTACCTCTACATCTACCTTCGGGATTAGTTTTAAACCTAAATAATTGTTATTTGGTGCCTGCGTTGAGCATGAACATTATATCTGGATCTTGTTTATTGCGAGACAGTTATTCATTTAAGTCAGAGAATAATGGTTGTTGTATTTATATGAGTAATATCTTTTATGGTCATGCACCCCTTGTGAATGGTTTATTCTTGTTGAATATCAATCGTAGTGATACACATATTCATAATATTGATGCCAAAAGATGCAAAGTTAATCATGATTGTACCACATATTTGTGGCACTACCGCTTAGGTCATATTGGTGTAAAGCGCATGAAGAAAATCCATGCAGATCGACTTTTGGAATCTCTTGATTATGAATCATTTGAGACATGTGAACCATGCTTCATGGGCAAGATGACTAAAACTCCGTTCTCCGGAACAATGGAGCGAGCTAGTGACTTGTTCGAAATAATACATACCGATGTATGCGGTCCAATGAGTGTTGAAGCACATGGTGGATATCGTTATTTTCTTACCTTCACAGATGATTTGAGTAGATATGGGTATATTTACTTAATGAAACACAAGTCTAAAACATTTGAAAAGTTCATGGAATTTCAGAGTGAAGTGGAGAATCATCGTAACAAGAAAATAAAGTTTCTACGATCCGATCGTGGAGGTGAATATTTGAGTTACGAGTTTGGTATGCATTTAAGACAATGTGGAATTGTTTCACAGCTCACGCCAACTAGAACACCATAGCGTAATGGTGTGTCCGAACGTCATAATCGTACTCTATTTGATATGGTGCGTTCTATGATGTCTCTTACTGATTTGCCACTATTGTTTTGGGGTTATACATTAGAGACATCCGCATTCACTTTAAATAGGGCACCGTCTAAATCCGTTGAGACGACACCGTATGAGCTATGGTTTGGCAAGAAACCTAAGCTATCGTTTCTTAAAGTTTGGGGATGCGACGCTTATTTCAAAAGGTTTTAGCCTGATAAGCTCAAACCCAAAGCGGAGAAGTGTGTCTTCATAGGATACCCTAAAGAGACCATTTGGTATACCTTCTACCACAGATCAGAAGGCAAGATCTTTGTTGCCAAGAATGGGTCCTTTCTAGAGAAGGAGTTTCTCTCGAAAGAAGTGAGTGGGAGGAAAGTAGAACTTGATGAGGTAATTGTACCTTCTCTCGAATTGGAAAGTAGCACACCACAGAATGCAGTTCCCGTGATACCTACACCAATCGAAGCAGAAGCTAAGGATGATGATCATGAAACTTCGGATCAAGTTACTACTGAACTTCGTAGGTCGACCAGGGTATGTTCCACACCAGAGTGGTACGATAATCCTGTCATGGAAGTCATGTTGTTAGACAACGGTGAACCTACGAACTATGAAGAAGCTATGATGAGCCCAGATTCCAACAAATGGCTTGAGGCCATGAAATCCGAGATAGGATTCATGTATGAGAACAAAGTATGGACTTTGGTGGACTTGTCCGACGATCGGCAAGCCATTGAGAATAAATGGATCTTTAAGAAGAAGACAGACGCTGATGGTAATGTCATCGTCTATAAAGCTCGACTTGTCCCAAAGGGTTTCCAATAAGTTCAAGGGGTTGACTATAATGAGACTTTCTCACCCGTAGCGATGCTTAAGTCTGTTAGAATTATGTTAGCAATTTCCGCATTTTATGATTATGAGATCTGGCAAATGGACGTCAAAACGGCATTCCTTAACTGGTTTCTTAAGGACGAGATGTATATGATGCAACCAGAAGGTTTTGTCGATCCTAAGGATGCTAACAAAGTATGCAAGCTCCAGCGATCCATCTATGGACTGGTGCAAGCATCTCGGAGTTGGAATATTCACTTTGATGAGATGATCAAAGCTTTTGGTTTTATACAAACTTACGGAGAAGCTTGTATTTACAAGAAAGTGAGTGGGAGCTCTGTAGCATTTCTAATATTATATGTGGATGACATATTGTTGATTGGAAATGATATAGAATTTCTGGAAAGCATAAAAGGATATTTGAACAAGAGTTTTTCAATGAAAGACCTCGGTGAAGCTGCTTACATATTGGGCATCAAAATCTATAGCGATAGATCAAGACACCTAATAGGACTTTCACAAAGCACATACCTTGACAAAGTTTTGAAGAAGTTCAAGATGGACCAGTCAAAGAAAGGGTTCTTGCATGTGTTGCATGGTGTGAAGTTGAGTAAGACTCAAACCCGACCACGACAGAAGAAAGAGAAAGGATGAAAGTCATTCCCTATGCCTCAGCCATAGGCTCTATAATGTATGCCATGCTATGTACCAGACCTGATGTGTGCCTTGCCATAAGTCTGGCAGGGAGGTACCAAAGTGATCCAGGAGTAGATCACTGGACAATGGTCAAGAATATCTTGAAGTACCTGAAAAGGACTAAGGACATGTTTCTCGTTTATGGAGGTGACGAAGAGCTCGTCGTAAAGGGTTATGTCGATGCTAGCTTTGACACAGATCCAGATGACCCTAAGTCTCAAACCGGATACATATTTATATTAAATGGTGGAGCGGTCAGTTGGTGCAGTTCCATGTAGAGCGTCGTGGCGGGATCTACATGTGAAGCTGAGTATATAGCTGCTTCGGAAGCAGCATAAGAAGGAGTCTGGATGAAGGAGTTCATATCCGATCTAGGTGTACTACCTAGTGCATCGGATCCAATGACTATCTTTTGTGACAACACTGGAGCTATTGCCATTGCCAAAGAGCCCAGGTTTCACAAGAGAACCAAGCACATCAAGCGCTACTTCAACTCCATTCGTAATTATGTTAAGGATGGAGACATAGAACTTTGCAAAGTACATACGGATCTGAATGTGGCAGACTCGTTGACTAAACCTCTTCCATGGGCAAAACATGATCAGCACCAAGACTCCATGGGTGTTAGATTCATAACTATGTAAACTAGATTATTGACTCTAGTGCAAGTGGGAGACTGTTGGAAATATGCCCTAGAGGCAATAATAAATTTGTTATTATCATATTTCTTTGTTCATGATAAAGGTTTACTATTCATGCTATAATTGTATTAACCAAAAACTTAAATACATGTGTGAATACATAAACAAATACAATGTCCCTAGTAAGCCTCTACGGTACAGTCGCCTCCGCGACCACAACCCCAGCAGCAGCAACGACAGCCGCCACGACAAACCTAGCAAGCTGCAGAACTCGACGCGATGCCGATGGCTTCTTCGGATCCACGAGCGGGGCATGAACAGCGGCAAGTGCTGCAAGATCGGTGGGTAGAAGATGCTCGCACAACTATCGAAAGGCGCTGGGAGGCGCGCCACCAATCTGACATGCGCAACGGCCCAGTCGTCGATGAGCCTGCGCTCGTGGTTGGCGGATATCTGCCTTATGAGGTTGGATGTCCAGCCTTCACTCACAAGCCGCGGCAAGTCAGATGGCCGTCTGTCCAGGCCTTCAAGCCAGAAGTGCCAGAGAAGTATGATGGAAAACTGAACCTAGCAGAGTTTTTGGGAATATACACGATTGCCATACAAGCCGCCGGGGGAAGAGATGAGAAGATTCTTGCCAACTATTTTCCGTTGGTACTCAAGCCCAACGTTAGATCTTGGCTGATGAAGTTGCCGAAAAACTCCATTTCGTCGTGGTCAGATCTTTGCAATGAGTTTGTTGGTGCCTTTACCAGTGGCCACAAGGCCCCTGGTCAGCCCAGCGACTTGCAAGTGATCCCGCAAAGAGAAGGCGGAAGTTTGCACAAGTACATATAGAGATTCAGCCGTGTAAACCGCAACATCCCAGATGTACACCCAGTAGCTGTGATTGCCATGTTTCATATGAATGTGCACAACCGAGAGATGAGAAAAAAATTAATGTTCGGCTGCCGAAGACCGTCAACGAGCTCTACACGTTGGTGCACAAGTGTGCATGTGCTGAGGAGGGGAGGAGAGTTCCCGAGGACGATGCGGGCACTGAAGTCGATTCTGAGGACGACGACGCTGCCGCCCCGAAGAAGAAAGGCTGAAAGCGCAATAGGAAGCACAAAGGTAAATCAATTATGGCCATCGAAGGCTTCGGGAACTGAAACGCCACCAAGAAAGCCAAGGCAGAGAACTCCAGCAAGGAGGCTGCTGTATGCGCCGCTTGTCAGGAGGTGGCGGCGAATGAGAAGGCCGCCAAGTCAGACAGGACATACTACAAGATTCACCACACCAAGGGCCACGACCTCCAAGAGTGCCACCAAGTTGAACATCTCACCAAGAAGCAGATGGCAGAGTATGAGAAATGCGACAAGGAGAAGGGACAAGATGGTGTCGACAAATCAAGCAAGAAAGGCCATGGTAGTCGAGGAGGCCATCGTGGCAAGGCCAAGCAGAACAAGGAGCAACCCGCTAGAGGCCGAGAAAAGTAAGAGGAGGATGTTGGTAGTGACGAAGACGACAATGATGAGTCCAGTGAACATGAATTCCAAAAGGCAACAGAAGCCATGTGCATTGACGGAGGCGCATCTTTGCACTCCTCTCACCGCCAACTCAAGCAGTGGGTGCGTGAGGTTAATGCGGCTGAACCAGCAATAGATGCCCAAAAGACACTCAAGTGGTCAAACACGCCTATCATTTTCGATGCCGAGGATCACCCTGATCACACGACTATGGTCGAGTGTTTGCCGTTGTTCGTTTCACCAACGATTCGCAACCTCCAAGTCACAAAAATGCTGGTCGACGGTGGGGCCGGTCTGAACTTGATTTCGCCAGTAGTAATCAAGAGGCTGCAGCTTCCCTATGAGGAGCTTGAACAGACTGGAACGTTCCAAGGAGTAAACCCGGGATGGAGCCAGCCCAAAGGGAAGATCACATTGCCGGTGACGTTTGGCGGGGAATTGAACTAAAGAGCAGAGAAAATAGTGTTTGATGTCGTCAAGGCCCCTTTGCCTTATAATGGAATTCTTGGCCGCCCAGCCCTGGCAAAATTCAGGGCTGCATCCCATTATGCTTACAACACTTTGAAGATGCCAGAGCCGATGGGCGTCATAACAATCAACTCAGACAAGAAGGACACCGTCATATGCGTTGACAAACTCTACAGAGACACGGTCACAACAGAGGCCGCCAAGGCACCAGCTCTCGCCAAGAAAAAGAAAGATAAGAAGTCTAGCAAAACCTCTGGTGAAAATTCTGGGAAGCGCACCTCCTCAAAGTGTTGTGCGCCTCTTGAAGATTTGCCAGAGTGCTCCACCGGCATGAAATCCAAAGCCACCCCACCAGCAACAAAGAAGGTGCCTGCGAGGGAGGATGGCATTGGTGGTACCTTCACCGTCAGTGCCACCCTTGACAGCAAATAGGAAAGCTCACTCGTTGCCTTCCTACCAGCGAATGACGATGTGTTTGCATGGCAACCATCCGACATCCCCGGCTTTCCCAGGGAGGTAATTGAGCACCACCTTGCTGTCTGTTCTCACACTCAGCCCGTCAGGCAGAAGGTTAGGAAGCAAGCTTTGGAACGGCAACAATTCATTGCCGAAGAAATCAAGAATCTCGAAGTGGCAGGCTTGGTCAGGGGAGTACTACACCCGACTTGGTAGGCAAACCCAGTTGTGGTATGCAAGGCAAACGGGAAGTGGAGACTCTGTATCGACTACACTGATATCAACAAAGCATGTCCAAAGGATCCTTTCAATTTGCTGCATATTGATCAAATTGTAGACTCTACCGCCGGTTGCGATTTACTTTCATTCCTTGATGCGTATTCTAGATACCATCAGATATTCATGGCCAAGGAAGATGAGGAGAAAACCGCATTCATTACTCCATGCGGCACATACTGCTTCGATCGTATGCCTTTCGGATTAAAGAGTGCCGGTTCAACATTTGCAAGGGCAGTTCAGATTGGTTTCGAACCCCAGCTACACAGGATGTGGAAGCATATATGGACGATATTGTGGTCAAAACCAAGTACAAATCAACCCTCATTCAGAACCTGGGTAAACACCTCGCACTTCTGTTGATTCTGCTCTTTCTGCTCGTCGATCTCCCTTGCCGAACCACGAAAGGGGCTAGATGGCCCCGTAGATGGTCGTACCCACAAAGAGCAGAATCAACAGAAGCGCAAGGTGTTTACCCAGGTTCAAGCCACAGTGAGGTGTAAAACCCTAGTCCTGCTCTGGTTGTATTGGATGTGTTTAAGCACAAGTACAAGGAGTGCTTCCCCGGCAAGGTGCGGAAGGAGCAGCTAAGCATGCAAGTCGTGCGAAGGGTTGATCCTTGTAAACATTGCCATGGGTGTCCTTTTATAGCTCAAGGGGTGACCACAGTCGCAAAATAGTCATTACATAATGATTAGATAGCAAACAGTGCTATCATACCTAACTCTGCCGGAGTAGGACAAACGAATTTAATGCTCCATTACGTGTCATGTGGAGGAGGAGCCCCGGCAAGGTTGCTGCACCACTCGCCCAGCTACCCCCTATAGTCTTGACATGGCTTCTGGACAGGTGTCATCAAAGGCTGGTCTCCTTCTAGTAGGTTGACACGTGCCCGACAATTCTCACCAACCCGCCTGTGTGGTCGACACCTCATTGATTAGCGACTGGCGGCTCGATGAGGTGGAGCACAGATGAGCTAGCGAGAGCTTGCCGGGTCTTCATCTTGCTAGCTCGAGCCTTGCCGGCAAGTGATGCTTTCATCTTCAGTACTGGCTTAGCACTCCTTGGTGCTTCATCTCGATCTTCTTCTATTGTCTCTTGTAATTCGGTTTTGACTCTTGATCTTGGCGATCTCTGGCAAGCTCCTGGCCAACAGGGGAGCTGCCACTGTCTGTGCACAAGTGAGGGTACAAAACACCCATGTTTTATACATCGACAGGAGCCCCCGGGCCTGGGCCATACGCGCGCGCGAAGCATCGTTGGGCTAGGCCCAAACAATGCACAAACACGCGGCAGGAAATCGCGGCCATGATGATTTCTCTGATGCATGCCTACCCCGCGCATTAAATGCGGGTCATGGGAGCGTGGACTGCTGCGGTTATTCCACGGTAGTGCACCTGTAAAAGGCGCCGCAGGGGGTAAACTGTGAAGAGCCAGCCCTCTCGCATTTTCCCCATAAAAAGGCAATCGCGAGGAGGCATTGCTCATTCACCCCCGTTTTCCCCTGCTGCATGTTCTTCCTCTCGCCAGAGCCCCTTTTCGCTGCCACCACCATCAATCTACACCTCATCTCAACCCCGTCCTCCTTCCCTTATGCCCTGATGGCGCCTAAGAGAGCCGACGCGGAGGGGAAGAAATCTGCCAAGCCGCTCGACGCCAAGGCGGAGAAGAAGAAGGAGTTAGAAGAGCTGGAGAGGCGGCGGAGGACGAGTGTGGTTTTCTCCTCGTCATCCATGGATACCAACATCCTGATAGAGAGGTACACCTACATGTGGGGAAGGGACACAAAGGACCACAAGGCTCCAGTAGTCCTGCCTGAAGGCGACTGGGTTCCATCAGATTCATACCCGTTCTTTTGCGCCTACTTTTATTGTGGCTTGGTCCCTCCATTCACAGATTTCTTCAGCGTGATGATGTTTAGTTTTGGGTTCAGACTGCTGGATTTCACTCCAAACGCCATGACATGTATGGCAGTTTTTGCTCATCTGTGCGAGAATTTTGTTGGAGTTGTACCCAACGTCGATCTCTTGCGTCACTTCTTCATCCCCCGCATCGAGGACAAGTCACTCTGATGCAGCGTCACATGGATTCCCAGGGCTAAAACCAAGGGTCAGTACCTTGTCGGGCAACTTCACCTCAAGTGGGAGGAGTGGAGAGCAGAGTGGTTATGGATCCTGGAGAAAGATTTCCCTCCATTTTGCTTGCCGCGGACAGTGGCAGTCCCACGCGGCAAGAATTGGAGTGACCATGGTGCAACTGACGAGAAGTTGCGCCCAACACTAAACAGGATCGCCCGCCTTAAAGCCGCCAATTTGACCATAGAAATGGTTGGCGCTGATTTCCTCTGGCGGCGCATCGCGCCGCTGCAGAAGAGGCAGAGGTTTGCTTGGGACTACCAGGGGGCCGCCTATGTGATGCGGCTATATCCTGGGCTCGGCAACAATCTGACGACCCTGGATCACGCTGCACTTTGCGAACAGTTGTTCAGAAGGAGCGGTACATTCCACTTGCCGGTGCAGGTCATTTCGTTGCACGTCAATTCCGCCAAGGACTCCATCTTGGCGATGATACCGGATTGCAACGCCCACGGGGTCAACAGAGATTGGTCGATGCCCACCCTGGTGAATGAGATGGAGTGGGCCTCCAATTTGATAGAGAGAGCCTCCCGAAAGGAAACAGATCTCATCCAGGCTACTAGGGCCGAAGAACAGGTGCACATGACCAGTTTAGCTGAAGAAGCTGCCACAGTTAACGCGGCAGGCGATTCTGGAACCGCGGCAACCAAAGATGACGACGAAGAGCATCATGAGGAAGAAGTTGCCGAAGAGCGATAGGAAGAGTCTGCCGGGGAAAATGTTGCCGGAACTAAGGTTGCCGGGGAGCCTGAAGAGGAGGAGGGCCCTCGAGCCCCGAAGAGGCACCGCCGTCTTCGCAGGGCAGCTAGTCTAGAAACCGTACGTGCTTCTTCACCCAAGGCAGGGCCCACGGTGAAGAAGATGACCACCAAAACTGGGCACAAAGAGGAAGTGTCCCGGCAACCCAGCAGACGCCCGCAAACTCAGCCTTCATCTTCTCAGCACGAGATTGCCGGGGATGTCGGATCTTCTCAACTGGCGAGTTCATCTCCCCCGGTGTTCAAGAGAGCGAGAGAGTCGCCTCCGCCTGTGAGATATGACTTCTCCTACCTCAGTGAATCCGAAGAGGAGAAGTAATTGAAACGTGCATATCATCACCAAGCCTTGATTGTATATGATTGATAATTTGACTTGATTTCTTCTTCCTCGACAGGGGTTCAGAACCATCCGCACACCAGGCAAAGTGGGCCAAATTTGCAACGGGTCAAGATCCCGCGTCAAGTGTTGGGCAGGGGGATACGGTGGCCAAAACCGTTGTTAGCAGCCCCCAGTCCAGCCCCCTGCGCGAGAACGTGGTGCAGGTCTCGCCCACTAGTGTCGGTGCTAAAGTTCTTCCTTCCTGCCTTGATGAGGAGATGGGAAAGGAATGCCAAAGGGAAGAACGTCATGAGGCGGACCCTGCAATGGTTCCATCATCAACCATCATTCCGGAGATCACGTCTCCAGCAAGGGCCTCCACCGATGAGCCTGCCCGCACGGAGACCATCTCGACAAGCGAAGCTGCCGATGACCATGCACCGGCAATGCAGGTTGCTAGGGAAGGAGATGTCCCTCCTCAACAGGCATCAACGGGTAATCCTCTAGTCTTTATGCACTCTGTGCAGAATATTTGTTTTCCTGAACTTGACTTGTAATTTGGATCTCATCTTGTCTTTACTTCTGCTTCACTCCACAATCCTAACCTCTCCTGAAGAAGGTGAAATCCTCTTGGAGGTAGCCAATATTGTAAGGGACGCTGCTGACAAAGCCGCCAGGGTTGCTACTGAAGAGGATCATGCACAAGTTGTCGAGGAGATCAGAGAATTCCCGGAGGGGCCTGAGAAATCCTCCAGCAACATGCCTGACCTCTCCGGGAAGGATGTTGATAAGGCGCCCATCAACACTGACACGCCGAACCCCGATAACCAACCAGCGGCTCTGACTCTGCAGATCTAGTCAAGCAGCTTGGCGCTGATCACCTCCCGGCATGAACCAGGAGCCCCCAGCTCATCGGGCGGCGCGGAGCTAGACTTTGATGCAGAAATGGCTCGCATCGTCACTTCCTTTCCCAAGAGCACTCTTGAATCCGACAACACCGCCGATGGGGAAGCGGATCTTGCCTTTCTGGAAACCATGGCGGCAGGCATCAAGGATGTGCAAGAACGCTACGGAAAGCGGTGGGATAAGCTCCGAGTGGAGCACACAGTTTTGGAAACGACCAAAGAGAATCCGAAGAAGAAAGCCGAAGATCTTTGCAGCTGGTACAATTCTTGATTCCGCATCCTTCAGGAGCACGAGGAAAGGTTTGCCGCTGCCGACAAGAAGGAAAAGGCTTTGAATGGTGAATTGGCAGAATGCAAGGCGTGGCTCGACGTCAAGGAGAAGGATCTTGCCGCACAGGAGGAGGCCCTTGCCGCCAAACTCAGCGGCAAGGATGAAGAAATTGAGAAGCTGCTCGAGCAAAGGACGCAAGAGCTGGAAAAGAATCATAAGGATACTATTGAAACCCAAGCTCGAGATAGAGCCGCCAAGCTCAAGGAAGCTTCCGACAAAGATGTTGCCACTGCCTGATACGTCTCCAACATATCTATTATTTTTGCTTGTTCCATGCTATGATATTATTATTCTTGGATATTTTTATTATCATTTTATACATTTTTATAACATTTTTGGGGACTAACCGATTAACTTAGTGCCACGTGCCAGTTCCTGTTTTCTGCCCTATTTTTGTTTCGCAGGAAATCAATATCAGATAAGATCAAATCGTCTCGAAACTTTTTGAGGATTTTTTATTGAAGATAAGGATCACCAGGAACTTGGAGGCCCAGGAAGATCACGCTGGAGGGCCCCACACAACACCAGGGCGCGCCCCAGGTGGGCGTGCCCCAGTGTTGTGTGGGCCCCTCCCTGCACCATTTGACCTACTTGCAACTCTATAAATACCCAAATATTCCAAAACCTTTAGGGGAGTCCACAAAATACTTTTTCCGCCGCCGCAAGCCTCTGTTCTCGCCAGATCCCATCTAGAGGCCTTTTCCAGTACTCTGCCGGAGGGGGAACTCATCACGGAGGGGCTCTACATCATCCTTGCCGCCTCTCCGATGATGTGTGAGTAGTTCACCACAGACCTACGGGTCCATAGGTTGTAGCTAGAAGGCTCTCTCTCTCACTTTGTATCTCAATACAATGGTCTCCATGATCTTCATGGAAATCCATCCGATGTAATGACTTTGTGCGGTGTGTTTGTCGAGATCCGATGAATTGTGAGTTTATGATCAGATATATCCTTGCTTTACTTGAGTTCTTTGCTGATCCCTTTTATGCATGATTTAGTATAGCCTTGTATTTCTTCTCCGAAGTTTTGGTTTAGTTTGGCCAACTAGATTGGATCTTCTTGCAATGGGGAGAGGTGCTCGGTAATGGGTTCAATCTTGCGGTGTTCAGTCCTAGTGACAGAAGGGGAGTTGGTACGCATGTGTTGTTGCCATTAGGGATAACAAGTTGGGATGAATTCTTATATGCTTTTGTCTTGACTACATCATGTCATCGTTCTTAATGCATTACTTTGTTCTCTTGAACTTAATACACTAGATGCATGCTGGATAGCGGTCTATGTGTGAAGTAATATTAGTAGATGCAGGCAGGAGTTGGTCTACTTGATTTGGATGTGATGCCTATATCATGATCATTGCCTTGGATAGCGTCATAATTATTTGCTTTTCTATCAATTGCTCAACACTAATTCGTTTACCCACCGTATGCTATTTTCTTGAGAGAGATGCCACTAGTGAATCCTATGGCCCCCGGGTCTAGTTTTATCATAAGATCTATCGTCATAAGATCTATCATTTCCCGTCAATTTGCCAATTTCTGGCACCGCTGCACTTTTTTACCTTTTATTTATTTATCAATCTATCATATATCATTTAATCTCGTTTCTTGACCGCCGAGAGATTGACAACCTCTCATTTGCGTTGTGTGTGCAGGTGCTATTTACGTGGTGTTGCTTGGTTCTCCTACTGGATTGATAACCTTGGTTTCTTAACTGAGGGAAATACTTACTCTACTGTGCTACATCATCCTCTCCTCTTCGGGGATAAAAATCTAACGCAGTTTACAAGTAGCAGGAAGAATTTCTGGCGCCGTTGCCGGGGAGACATCATCAACATTACCAAGTACCTACACTATCAATTCTCATCTTTGCATTTACTTTATTTTCCATTTGCCTCTTGTTTCATCTCCCCCACTTCTAAAAAAAATTACAATTTTTTTTGCCTTTTCTTTTGCCACTTTTATTTGCCTCTTCGCCGTTTTTTCGTTCGCTTTTGTTCATTTGCTTTCTTTTTTGCGTAGACATCATGTATGAAGAAAACACTAAGTTGTGTGATTTTTCCAATACCAATAATAATGATTTTATTAGCACTCCTATTGCTCCTCCTACCACTAGTGCGGAGTCTTTTGACATAAATGCCGCTTTATTGAATCTTGTTATGAAAGATCAATTTTCTGGAAGTCCTAATGAGTATGCAGCATCACATCTCAACACTTTTGTTGAGTTGTGTGACATGCAATAGAAAAAAGATGTGGACAATGATATTGTCAAGTTGAAACTTTTTCCGTTTTCTTTGCGAGATCGTGCAAAAATTTGGTTTTCTTCTTTGCCTCGCAATAGTATTGATTCTTGGGACAAATGCAAAGATGCTTTTATCACTAAATATTTTCCTCCAGCCAAAATCATTTCTCTCCGTAACCAGATTATGAACTTTAAGCAACTTGATCATGAACATGTTGCGCAATCTTGGGAGAGAATGAAATTGATGCAGAGAAATTGTCCCACTCATGTTTTGAACTTGTGGATGATTATCCAAAAAAAATATGCTGGCTTGAATTTTGTTTCTCGAAATCTTTTGGATTCCACCGCGGGTGGAACTTTTATGGAGATTACTTTGGGTGATGCTACTAAATTGCTTGATAATATCATGGCTAACTACTCCCAATGGCATACCAAAAGGGCACCTACTACCAAAAAGGTGAATGCCGTTGAAGAGATTAGCACTTTGAGTGATAAAGTTGATGCTCTTGTTAAGTTGGTTGCTAGTAAGAATGCTTCTATTGATCCAAATGATTTCCCCTTGTCTACTTTGATTGAACAAAATAGTGATCCTATTGATGTGAATTTTGTTTCTCGTAGTAATTTCAACAATAATGCTTATAGAGGAAATTTTAATCCTAGGCCATATCCTGGAAATTCCTCTAATGTTTTTGGCAATCCTTATGGTAATTCTGCCCATAATAACCAAATGATGTACTTTGATTTTGAAAATAGTATGAAGTAATTTATCCATGCTCAAAAAACGTTCAACACTTCGATAGAAGAAAAGTTGAACAAGATTGATGATTTGACTAAGAGTGTTGATAGGCTTTCTCTTGATGTGGAAAATCTCAAGGTGAAATCTCTGCCTTCGAGAGTTGATATTAATGAATCTATTAAGGCTATTTATGTTTCTATTGATGAAAGTAAGAAGAGAACCGCTATGCTGAATGCTAAGAGGGAATTGCTAGAAAAAGTCTCTCTTACTAATTTTTGTAGCAATAAGGATGAGCATGTTAAGATGATTGGTGTGTCTTCTATTGATTCTTTGTTTAGTAAAGTCAATCTTGATGAAAAGGAGGCTAAAGAAGAGTCAACTTTAGATAGAGGGCGTCTCCATGATTCGGAGGGTGAAACTCTAGATCCTAAAAATGGTGCACCCACTATTTTGGATTGCCATGACTTTAATTATGATAGTTGTTCTTTGGTTGTGTGTATTTCTTTATTGCAATCTTTGTTGAACTCACCAAATGCTTATGAACAAAATAAGGCTTTTACCAAACATATTGTGGAAGCCTTAATGAAATCTTTGGAAGAAAAACGTGCGTTAGAAATTTCTATTCCTAGAAAATTATATGATGAGTGGGAACCTACTATTAAGGTTAAGATTAAAAAATTTGAGTGCAATGCTTTAGGTGATTTGGGTGAGAGTGTTTCAACTATTCCTAAGTCTCTTTGTGATGTTCTCGGTTTTACCAATTTGGATGAGTGTTCTCTTAATTTGCACTTGGCGGATTCTACTATTAAAAAGCCATTGGGAAGGATCAATGATGTTCTTATTGTTGCAAATAGGAACTATGTACCCGTGGACTTTATTGTTCTTGATATAGATTGCAATCTGTCTTGTAATTTGATTCTTGGTAGACCATTTTTACGCACTATTGCTGCGGTGATTGATATTAAAGAGGGAAATATTAAGTTTCAGTTTCCTTTGAAAAAAGGCATGGAACACTTCCCAAGGACCAAGATTAAACTTCCCTATGAATCCATTATGAGGGCTACCTATGGAGTAAAATCCAAGGATGACAACACTTGATGTGTTGCTTTATGCCTAGCTAGGGGCGTAAAACGATAGCGCTCGTTGGGAGGCAACCCAACAAATATTTTTTTTTTTCACTTTTTGTTTCTATTCTTTTGATTTTACTTTAGTTTTTTCTGTATTGAGTTGGATTTTTATATTTTAATTAGTGTTTGTGCCAAGTAAGACCTTTGGGATGATGTGGATGCTTGTGAATGCAATTCTGTGAAAAATAGAAACTTTGACGCCCAGTCCAGGAATTTTATAAATTCATCAGAGTGTCAAAAGTGTCTGAATTTTTTACAGAAGATTGATATACAAGTTGTAAACGTAGTCCTCATTTTTCAGAATTTTTGGAGTTACAGTAGTATTGCTTTTCGTCAGATTGCTATAGACTGTTCTGTTTTTGACAGATTCTGTTTTTGATGCTTTGTTTGCTTGTTTCTATGAAACTATGGATTGTATCGGGGGGTGCAAGCCATGAGAAAGTGAGAACACAGTACCTATAATGCTAAATAAAATTTGAATGGGTTTTGGACAGTACTTATAGTAGTAATTTGCTTGGTTATACTAGCGGATCTCACGAAGGTTTTGTTGAGTTTTGTGTGATTGAAGTTTTCAAGTTTTGGGTGTGACGACGATGGATGAAAGAATGAAGAGATGCAAAAGCCAAAGCTTGGGGATGCCCAAGGCACCCCAAGGTAATATCTAAGGAGACTCAATCATCTAAGCTTGGGGATGCCCTGGAAGGCATCCCCTCTTTCTTCTAACGACTATCGGTAACACACTTGAGGCTATATTTTTATTCGTCACATGATATGAGTTTTGCTTGGAGCGTCTTGTATGATATGAGTCTTTGCTTTGTTTGCTTTTTAGTTTGTCATAATCATCACCTCTGAACACATTTGCTTGAGATGGCCTCACATCATCATAATTTGTTATATTTGCTCTTTATGCTTCACTTAAATTTGTTGAGCTAGGTGGTTGCTCTAGTGCTTCACTTATATCTTTTTGAGCACGGTGGTGCGAATGTTTTGAAGAAACTTGTTCTCATGCTTCACTTATATCTTTTTGAGAATGCTATATGTTTTGATGAAACTTGTTCTCATGCTTCACTTATATCTTTTTGAGAATGCTAGAAATTTTGAAGAAATTCACTCTCTTGCTTCACTTATATCTTTTTGAGAGTGAGAAAATAGTCTTGGTAATTGGTACAAGATATGATGTTTGGTCCCTTTGTGATGAATATCCAAGTAGAATAATGGAAACTAGCATACAAAAATTTTATGGGACATGAAAAACTTGATTCTTTGTAATAGTTTTGAGATATGTGGATGACGATATGTGAGTTATGTTAGTGAGTCAATTATGCTCTAGTATGAATATCGATGTTAAGGTTTATGATTCCCTATGCAAGCACATAAAGTCAATAGTTATGCAATGAAGTTATATCCTACTTGTGGTGTATTGTTCGATGTTGGTTATGTTTTATGTATGCACGTGCATCATCATGATTTTCTAGTTGGGCGCTTCTCAATCTTTTTTCTAGCCTACATTTGTACTAAGCGGGAATACTGCTTGTGCATCCATTACCCTTAAACCTTGTTTTTGCCATTTGTGTCCACCATACCTACGTATATACGGCATTTCAATGCCGTCCTAAGTAAATTTGCATGTGCCATCTCTACAAAAAATTCAAAATAATTTCTCTTTTGTGTGCCCGTATCGCTCATGAAGTGGTGCGGGGTGGCCAATGATTTTCATGTTGGATATGTTATTCTCAAGATGAGTGTTTATTCACTTGTCACTGCACGAGAGTGTGGTGGTAATAGGGATGCCCAGTCCCAAATTGCAATAAAACAATGGAATGTGATGGTATGGAGGGAACCCGTGAATAACCTAGCCATGGATTGTGAAAAGTAATGGTGGAAACGAAAAAAAATCATACTCTTGGATGTGATAGTAGAAAGACCAAAGTCTTGATGAAACTGAAACGATGATGGGCGAATAGAGATATAAAAATATTTATTTTCTGTTTGGGAACTTCCTATGATGTATCCAATGTGGAAAGTGTTGGGAACCTTAAGTCGTTCTCGTTGACGAGAAAACCATGCCTCCCAAAATAAATTTTTCATCTCTTTTTAAAACTTGAGCTCTGGCACCTCTGTAAATCAATGCTTCCCTCTGCGAAGGGCCTTTCTATTTACTTTTATGGTGAGTCCCATCCTTCTCTTTAAAAGCACCAACTAGGGGGTCATGTAGTCATGTGTGTGCATGGAGTTTGATTGATATTCGAGTGTGCATCATGAATGGATCAATGATTGAGCATAATGGGTTAGGGATAATTTACTTTAGCATTGTTATTCTTAAAGGCATGGTCGTTTGTTAGCATCACTTGAGTATCTATGTCCTCATGTCAAATATAGACTATTGCTTTGAATCATCTAAGTCCTCATGTCTATGCAATGAAAATAACTTGAAGCATGTTGGGTAGCATTCCACAATCGAAAATATGTTTTATCACTTTCCTACTCGAGGACGAGCAGGAGTTAAGCTTGGGGATGCTTGATACCTCTCCAACGTATCTATTATTTTTGCTTGTTCCATGCTATGATATTATTATTCTTGGATGTTTTTATTATCATTTTATACATTTTTATATCATTTTTGGGGACTACCCTATTAACTTAGTGCCACGTGCCAGTTCCTATTTTCTGCCCTGTTTTTGTTTCGCAGGAAATCAATATCAGATAAGATCAAACCGTCCCGAAACTTTTTGAGGATTTTTTATTAAAGATAAGGATCACCAGGAACTTGGAGGCCAAGGAAGATCACGCTGGAGGGCCCCACACAACACCAAGGCGCGCCCCGGGGGGCGTGCCCCAGTGTTGTGTGGGCCCCTCCCTGCGCCATTTGACCTACTTCCAGCTCTATAAATACCCAAATATTCCAAATAAATACCCAAATATTCCAAAACCCTCAGGGAGTCCACGAAATAATTTTTCCGCCGCCGCAAGCCTCTGTTTTCGCCAGATCCCATCTGGTGGCCTTTTCCGGTACTTCGCCGGAGGGGGAACTCATCACGGAGGGGCTCTACATCATCCTTGCCGCCTCTTCGATGATGCGTGAGTAGTTCACCATAGACCTACGGGTCCGTAGGTAGTAGCTAGATGGCTCTCTCTCTCTCTCTCTTTGTATCTCAATACAATGGTCTCCATGATCTTCATGGAGATCCATCCGATGTAATATCTTTGTGCGATGTGTTTGTTGAGATCCGATGAATTGTGAGTTTATGATCAGATCTATCCTTGTTTTACTTGAGTTCTTTGCTGATCTCTTTTATGCATGATTTAGTATAGCCTTGTATTTCTTCTCTGAAGTTTTGGTTTAGTTTGGCCAACTAGATTGGATCTTCTTGCAATGGGGAGAGGAGCTCGGTAATGGGTTCAATCTTGCGGTGTTCAGTGCTAGTGACAGAAGGGGAGTTGATACGCATGTGTTGTTGCCATTAAGGATAACAAGTTGGGATGAATTCTTATATGCTTTTGTCTTGACTACATCATGTCATCGTTCTTAATGCATTACTGCATTCTCTTGAACTTAATACACTAGATGCATGCTGGATAGCGGTCGATGTGTGAAGTAATAGTAGTAGATGCAGGGAGGAGTCGGTCTACTTGATTTGGATGTGATGCCTATATCATGATCATTGCCTTGGATAGTGTCATAATTATTTGCTTTTCTATCAATTGCTCAACAGTAATTCGTTTACCCACCGTATGCTATTTTCTTGAGAGAGATGCCACTTGTGAATCCTACGGCCCCCGGGTCCACTTTTATCATAAGATCTATCGTTTCCCGTCAATTTGCCAATTTCTGGTGCCGCTGCACTTTTTTATCTTTTATTTATTTATCAATCTTTCATATATCATTTAATCTCATTTCTTGACCGCCGAGAGATTGACAACCTCTCGTTTGTGTTCGGTGCGAAGGCTTGTGTTGTGTGTGTAGGTGCTGTTTACATGGTGTTGCTTGGTTCTCCTACTGGATTGATAACCTTGGTTTCTTAACTGAGGCAAATACTTAATCTACTGTGCTGCATCATCCTCTCCTCTTCGGGGATAAAAATCCAACGAAGTTTACAAGTAGCACTGCCGCCGCCAAGATAGAGTTGGAGTCCCAAACGGCCAAGTTAAAGGAAGATCTTGCCGATAGCAGCAGAGAAGTCGAGACTCTTAAGGACGAAGCGCTGAAAGCAGCCCTCGCTCTAGGGGGCCTGCAGACGCAGCTGTCATCTAAGAATCAAGATCTCGATGCAGCCACTAAGGCAATTGAAGATCTAAAATCTCAACTGGCCACCTTAGTAGCAGATCTGGAATCCACTAAGGAGAGGGAAAGAATCTTGACGCAGAAGCTGGAAAAGGAGGAGGCTTTGAAGAATGATGCCAAGAGTAATTACGCTCGACTGCATGAAAACCTTTCCCTGTGGATCCTCAGGCTTGTCGATGCTACTGAGCGCATCACCTCCTAGATTGCCGTCATGGATATGAAGAGCTAGGGCTTCACCGCTAACGACCAGGAGGCCATCAGCATGAGACTGACCAAGTTCTTCGAGGGCCTCATTTATGCCTTGAAGACATATCATGAGGACAGGTCTGCCGCATTTGTTGATGAATCCCGGACGTTTGGGCGTGAAGTAGTGTACAAGGTGCTACTCAAGCTCGCGTACCGCCACCCTGATCATGATCTCTCCGGAGTCTTCAAGAGGTTGCCGAAGAACACCGATGTCACTGCTGTTGACAAGATAGTTGGCCCTCTCGCCGACAAGGTTCTCAATGTTACTCGGATTCAAGGCGACTGCCGAGATTAAGCTTGCCATTGTATTCATCGTCAATGCTACCATGTAAAAGATACATTGGTCCTTATGTTAGACATGCAATAGTTTTGTGATGTAATATAGCTCACGCTTGTTGAATGGATGAATGTATGCTATCTCCCTTATCTTATTTTGTATTTGTATGATTCTGAGTACCCTACGCATATCGGAAACTTTGCCGATGCGCACACTTGCCGCGAGCACTTGAGGAACAGATCCTTAGCAGCCTGCTGGTAGTGTCGCTGCCGATAAGCTTTTCCTTGGCACTCTCAATGCAGCCACTAAGGTTGTTGAGCGGACTCGAAACAAGATAAGGGCTCAACTGATTACGATTAGGTTCCTTCGCATGCAGGTTTTTCATACAAACACATAAACGTTCAAGGGGAATTGAAGGGTGCAACAAGGAATTTGTTTCAAAGTTTTTCAACTTAGCTTTTCCTTGTCTCGTGTTTCTTGTCGTGAAATGACCACTTGAACGAAACTTGGCTCAACGGTGTCCACACCATATCCCCCTCGAGAAGCTTGTACGCAAGGAACTGTTCTTTTCCTTGTAAAAAGGAATAATAGAAAAGAGGAGGTTGGAGACCTTGCTGTCTCGTTAATCATTTCACATAAGCCAAAGCATAACACAACATACATGCGAACATACATAAAGAATGTATCTTGACGAAAAGGGTTGTGGAACACCTAGCTTTATTTCACTTATGCACAGGATCTGCGCCTGGCTTTGTACAAAGGGTTACAAGTCTTGGCGACAAAGATTGTACCAAAGGGGTTGTCGGGATAGGACTCGGCAACTGCGCCTCACGGGTAAAACTTGCGAAGATGCTCAATATTCCATGAGTTTTGCACTGGGATGCCATCTTCGGTCTCTAGACAGACTGCGCCAGGTCTGGTGACTCGCACTACCCGGTAAGGGCCTTCCCACTTTAGCGTCAACTTGTTTGAATTCTTGGCGGATTGAACACGCCGAAGAACAAGGTCGCCTTCCTCAAGGCATTGGGCATGCACTTTGCGGCTATGGTAGCGGTGCAAGGCTTGCTGGTAGCATGTAGCTCGCACAGTGGCCCAAAGACGATCTTCCTCAAGGAGCGTTGCATCATCTTGCCGCAACCTTTCTTGCATCATCTTGCCGCAACCTTTCTTGCCCTGCATCATCATAAGCAAGCACTCGAGGTGACCCATATGTGAGTTATGTGGGGAGCGCCGCCTCTGCACCATAGAGTATGGAGAAGGGTGTTTGGCCGGTAGCTCGATTTGGTGTCGTCCTGAGTGACCAAAGAACAGCTGACAACTCATCGATCCAGCGTCTTCCACACTTGTGTAGCCGGTCAAATGTCCCTGTTTTGAGTCCACGCAACACTTCAGCATTTGCCCTCTCCGCTTGGCCATTACTTCTCGGGTGAGGAATAGATGCAAAGTAAATACTGCTTCCAAGGTCTTGGGCGTACTTCGTGAAGGTGCGGCTCATGAATTGTGTGCCGTTGTCGGTGATGACCCTGTTGGGAACTCCAAAACGGCAAACCAATCCCTTGAAGAACTTAACAGCTGACTGTGCTGTTACCTTCCTCACTTGTTCTACCTCTGGCCACTTCGTGAACTTGTCGATGCCAACATACAAGAATGGGAAGCCCCCGGTAGCACAGGGAAAGGGCCCAAGATATTGAGCACCCAGACCAAGAAGGGCTAGGAGAGGGGTATCGTTTGAAGAGCTTTGGCTGGCTGATGCGTGTTCTACAAATGGAAATGGCATGCTGCACACTTGGTTACTAGCTCAGTTGTATCCTGGATGGCAGTGGGCCAATAGAAGCCTTGCCGACAAGTGCTCTTGATCCTATGTGAGAGCCACATATGCCGCCATGTATCTCCGCCAACAGCTTCAGTCCATCTTCCTGGCAAATACACTTCAATTTCACCCCATTTGATATTTTTCTGTGCAGAATGTTATCTACAAACTGGTACATACTTGATTGGCGGGCTACTTTCTTAGCTTTTTATTGTTTGTTGGGAAGTTCTCCTGTCTGGAGGAAGTGAACTATCTATTGTGCCCATGCCGGAGGTTGCGGCTCCACGACAAGAACCAAAGGCATTTCTTTGGATGTGGGAGCACTTGTCATGGCGGCAAGATCTTGTCGCTCTGCCAGAGACTACAGCTCACCGGCTACCACTGCGTTGTTTCCGGCAACTTTTTTGCCAATGGCTTCTGGGAGATCTGCCGGGAAATACTTGCCGGTGTTCAACTTTCTTCTTTTGCTGGCCTGTGTCGATGGAGTGACTGATGGTTGATTCAAATGGAGCACGAAGCTTCTGAGCGGCACATTTTGACAACTAATAAGCGATGCTGTTTTCCGCATGAGGGACATGCTCTGTTTGCAACCCGTCAAAGCGCTCTTCCAATTTCCTCACTTCATCCACATAGGCCTGCATCAACGGGCTCTGGTAGTCTTTGTTTACTTGCTTCACAACAAGCTGCGAGTCTCCACGGATAATCAATCTTCTGATTCCAATGTCTGCTGTGATCCTGAGACCGGCAAGGAGCCCTTCATACTCAACAGTGTCATTTGTAGCTTTTTCCCTGGGAAAGTGCATCTGAATCACATACTTAAGGTGCCCTCCGGTGGGTGTGACAAGTAGCACTCCGGCACCGGTGCCATGCAACTAAAAGGCCCCGTCAAAGTACATGATCCATTCCTTAGCCGTCTCTTTACCGGGAAGAGTTGTTTCTTGTATTTCTTCATCCTACATTGGCGTCCATTCTGCAATGAATTTCGCCAAGGCTCTGCTTTGGATAGTTGATGTGCTTTCAAACTTAAGAGCAAAGCTTGAAAATTCCAACGCCCACTCCACTATCCTGCCATTTGCATCTGGATTCCTCAAAATGTGTTGCAATGGAAAGCGAGTGACAACGGTTATCTCATGCGCTTGAAAGTAATGGTGCAGCTTCCTTGAGGCCATCAGGAGGCCAAAAAGTAGCTTTTGCACACCAGAATACCTTGATCGAGCCCCCTGCAAAAGGGAACTGACAAAGTAAACAGGGCGCTGCACCAATCTTCTTCTAGGCACTATCTGCTGATGTTCTTCATTTTCATCTGCTTGCATTGCACTTGGCTTGTTGGCAGCAGGCTTTGCCGGAGAAGATTCCAGCTTGTCGCATGATGGGCTTGCCGCTGGTGCTTCTTCATCATGGATTTCCCTCTGTGCCACTAGTGCAGCGCTGATCACATGATTTGTTGCCGCCAGATATAGCAGCAACGGCTCTTGTGGCCTGGGCACAACTAGCGTTGGCGCAGAGGAGAGGTATCTTTTCAAATCTTGCAGCGCGGCCTTTGCTTCCGGAGTACACTTCATCGGACCTTCCTTTTTCAGGATTTTGAAAAACGGCAAGGCGCGCTCAGCAGACTTTGAAATGAACCTTCTCAAAGCAGCAACATAGCCGGCAAGATGCCGCACATCCTTGACACCTTTTGGCGCTTGGATCTGCTCAATTGCTTTAATCTTGTCGGGATTGGCTTCAATTCCACGTAGAGATATAAAGAACCCAAGAAATTTGCTAGATGGAACACCAAACACGCACTTCTCGGGGTTGAGCTTCAAGTTGATCTTGCGTAGATTCGTAAATGTTTCTTCCAGGTCCTGAATGAGGGTTGATTTGTCCTTGGTTTTGACCACAATATCATCCATATACGCTTCCACATTCCTGTGTAGCTGGGGTCCGAAACCAATCTGAACTTCCCTTGCAAATGTTGAACCGGCACTCTTTAATCCGAAAGGCATACGCACGAAGCAGTATGTGCCACATGGAGTAATGAATGTGGTTTTCTCCTCATATTCCTTGGCCATGAATATCTGATGGTATCCAGAATACGCATCAAGGAATGAAAGTAAATCGCAGCCAGTGGTAGAGTCTACAATTTGATCAATACGCGGCAAATGGAAAGGATCCTTCGGACATGCTTTGTTGATATCAGTGTAGTCGATACAGAGTCTCCATTTCCCGTTTCCTTGCGTACCACAACTAGGTTTGCCAACCAAGTCAGGTGTAGTACTCCCCTGACCAAGCCTGCCGCTTCGAGTTTCTTGATTTCTTCGGCAATGAATTGTTGCCGTTCCAAATCTTGCTTCCTAACCTTCTGCTTGACGGGCCGAGCGTGAGGAGATATAGCAAGTTGGTGCTCAATTACCTCCCTGGGAACACCGGGGATGTCGGATGGTTTCCATGCAAACACATCGTCATTCACCCATAGGAAGGCAATGAGCGCGCTTTCCTATTTGTTGTCAAGGGTGGCACTGACGGTGAAGGTACCGCTAGTGCCATCCTTCTTCGTGGGCACCTTCTTTGTTGCTGGCGGGGAGGCTTTGGATTTCTTGCCGGTGGAGCACGCCAGCAAATCTTCAACAGGCGTGCAACTTTCCGAGGAGGTGCGTTTCCCAGAATTTTTGCCAGAGGTTTTGCCGGACTTCTTATCTTTCTTTTTCTTTGTGTGAGCTGGCGCCTTGGCGGCCTCTGCTGCGACCGCGTCTCTGTAGAGTTTGTCAACGCATATGACAGCGTCCTTCTTGTCGTAGTTGATGGTTATGACGCCCAACGGCCCTGGCATATTCAAAGTGTTGTAAGCATATTGGGATGCAGCCATGAATTTTGCCAGGGCTGGGCGGCTAAGAATTCCATTATACGGCAAAGGGGTCTTGATGACATCAAAGACTATTTTCTTTGTTCTGTAGTTCAATTCCCCGCCAAACGTCACCGGCAATATGATCTTCCCTTTGGGATGCCTCCTTCCCGGGTTTACTCCTTGGAACGTTCCAGTCTGATCGAGCTCCAATTCTTGCTGCGTGGGACCGCCACTGTCCGCGGCAAGCAAAATGGAGGGAAATCTTTCTCCTAGATCCAACACCACTCTGCTCTCCACTCCTCCCACTTGAGGTGAACTTGCCCGGCAAGGTACTGACCCTTGGTTTTAGCCCGGCGAATCCACGTGATGCTGCCGGAGAGTGACTTATCCTCGATGTGGGGGATGAATAAGTGACAGAAGCGGAAGGAGGCCCAGGGCAACATTTACAAGTATCAACTCCAACAAGAAGGATGCCGTCATATGCGTTGACAAACTCTACAGAGACGCGGTCGCAGCAGAGGCCGCCAAGGCGCCAGCTCCCGCTAAGAAAAAGAAAGATAAGAAGTCCAACAAAACCTCTGGCAAAAATTCCGGGAAGCGTACCTCTTTGGAGTGTTGCGCGCCTGTTGAAGATTTGCCGGAGTGCTCCACCGGGAAGAAATCCAAAGCCACACCGCTAGCAACAAAGAAGGTGCCCGCGAAGGAGGATGGCACTGGCGGTACCTTCACCGTCAGTGCCACCCTTGACAGCAAACAGGAAAGCGGGCTCCTTGCCTTCCTGCGGGTGAATGACGATGTGTTTGCATGGCAACCATCCAACATCCCCGGTGTTCCCAGGGAGGTAATTGAGTACCACGTTGCTGTCTGTCCTCACGCTCGGCCCGTCAAGCAGAAGGTTAGGAAGCAATCTTTGGAACGGCAACAATTCATTGCCGAAGAAATCAAGAAACTCAAAGCGGCAGGCTTGGTCAGGGGAGTACTACACCCGACTTGGTTGGCAAACCCAGTTGTGGTACGCAAGGCAAACGGGAAGTGGAGACTCTGTATCGACTACACTGATATCAACAAAGCATGTCTGAAGGATCCTTTCCCTTTGCCGCGTATTGATCAAATTGTAGACTCTACCGCCGGCTGGGATTTACTTTTATTCCTTGATGCGTATTCTGGATACCATCAGATATTCATGGCCAAGGAAGATGAGGAGAAAACCGCATTCATTACTCCATGTGGCACATACTGCTTCGTGCGTATGCCTTTTGGATTAGAGAGTGTCGGTTCAACATTTGCAAGGGCCGTTCAGATTGGTTTTGAACACCAGCTACACAGGAATGTGGAAGCGTATATGGATGATATTGTGGTCAAAACCAAGGACAAATCAACCCTCATTCAGGACCTGGAAGAAACATTTGCGAATCTGCGCAAGATCAACTTGAAGCTCAACCTCGAGAAGTGCATGTTTGGCGTTCCATCTGGCAAACTTCTTTGGTTCTTTATATCTCAGCGTGGAATTGAAGCCAATCCCGACAGGATTAAAGAAATTGAGCAGATCCAAGCGTCAAAAAGTGTCAAGGATGTGCGGCGTCTTGCCGGTTGTGTTGCCACTTTAAGTAGGTTCGTTTCAAAGTCTGCTGAGCGCGCCTTGCTGTTTTTCAAAATCCTAAAAAAGGTAGGTACGATGAAGTGGACTCCGAAAGTAGAGGCCGCGCTGCAAGATTTGAAAAGATACCTATCTTCTTCGTCAATGCTAGTTGCGCCCAGGCCACAAGGGCCGTTGATGCTATATCTGGCGGCATCAAATCAAGTGGTCAGCGCTGCACTAGTGGCACAGAGGGAAATTGACGATGAAGAAGCACCAGCGGCAAGCCCATCCTGCGACAAGCCGGAATCTTCTCCGGCAAAGCCTTTTGCCGACAAGCCAAGTGCAACTCAAGCAGATGAAAATGATGATGATCAGCAGATAGTGCCTAGAAGAAGATTGGTGCGGCGCCCTGTTTACTTTGTCAGTTCCCTTTTGCAGGGGGCTCGATCAAGGTATTCGGGTGTGCAAAAGAAGTTGCGCCATTACTTTCAAGCGCATGAGATAACCGCTGTCACTCGCTTTCCTTTGCAACACATTTTGAGGAATCCAGATGCAACCGGCAGGATAGTGGAGTGGGCGTTCGAATTGTCAAGCTTTGCGCTTAAGTTGGAAAGCACATCAACTATCCAAAGCAGAGCCTTGGAGGAGTTCATTGCAGAATGGACGCCAACGCAGGATGAAGAAATACAAGGAACAAGTCTTCCCTGTAAAGAGATGGCTAAGGAATGGATCATGTACTTTGACGGGGCCTTTTCATTGCATGGCGCCAGTGCCAGAGTGCTACTTGTTGCACCCACCGGAGAGCACCTCAAGTATGTGATTCAGATGCACTTTCCCAGGGAAAAAGCTACAAACAACACTGCTGAGTACGAAGGGCTCCTTGCCGGTCTCAGGATCACACCAGACCTTGGAATCAAAAGATTGATTATCCGAGGAGACACCCAGCTTGTTGTGAAGCAAGTAAACAAAGACTACCAGAACCCGCTGATGGAGGCCTATGTGGATGAAGTGAGGAAATTGGAAGAGCGCTTTGATGGGTTGCAAACAGAGCATGTCCCTCGTGCAGAAAATAGCATCGCTGATCACTTGTCAAAATGTGCCGCTCAGAAGCTTCCTATGGAACCAGGAACCTTCGTGCTCCATTTGAATCAACCATCAGTTACTCCATCGACACAGGCCAGCAAAAGAAGAAAGTTGAACACCAGCAAGTATTTCCCAGCAGATCTCCTAGAAGCCGTTGGCAAAAAATTTGCCGGAAACAACGCAGTGGTTGCCGGTGTGCAGCAGTCTCTGGTAGAGCAACAAGATCTTGCTGCCAAGACAAGCGCTCCCGCATCCGAAGAAATGCCTTTAGTTCTTGTCGTCGAGCCGCAAGCTCAGGCATGGGCACCGCAGATAGTTCACTTCCTCCATATAGGAGAACTTCTCGACGAACAAGAAAAAGCTGAGAAAGTAGCCCGCCAATCAAGTATGTACCAGTTTGTAGATAACATTCTGCACATAGAAAGATCAAACGAGTGAAATTGAAGTGTATTTGTTGGGAAGATGGACTGAAGCTGTTGGCAGAGATACATGGGGGCATATGTGGCTCTCACATAGGATCAAGAGCACTTGTTGGCAAAGCTTTCCAGCAAGGCTTCTATTGGCCCACTGACCTCCAGGATGCAACTGAGCTAGTAACGAAGTGTGAAGCATGCTAGTTCCATTTGAAGAACATGCATCAGCTAGCCCAAGCTTTTCAAACGACCCCTCTCCTGTCCGTTCTCGGTCTGTGGGCTCGATATCTTGGGCCCCTTTGCCCGTGCTACCGGGGGCTTCTAGTTCTTGTACGTAGCCATCGACAAGTTCATGAAGTGGCCGGAGGTAGAACCAGTGAGGAAGGTATCAGCACAGTCAGCCGTCAAGTTCTTCAAGGGATTGGTTTGCCATTTTGGAGTTCCCAACAGGGTCATCACAGACAACGGCACACAATTCACGAGCCGCACCTTCACGCAGTACGCCTGTGGTGCCCCGCCTGAATACCACTGTAGTCAACCGCAGCAGTCCACGCTCCCATGACCCGCATTTAATGCTTGGGGTAGGCGTGCATCAGAGAAATCATCGTGGCAGCGATTTCCCGCCGCGTGTCTGTGCATTGTTTGGGCCTAGCCCAATGACGCTTCGAACGCGCATTTGGCCCAGGACCGGGGGCTCCTGTCAGTGTATAAAACATGGGTGTTATGTACCCTGACTTATGCACAGACAGTGGCAGCTCCCCTGGTGGCCAGGAGCTGGCCGGAGATCGCCAAGATCAAGAGTTAAAACCCAATTACAAGAGACAGTAGAAGAAGATCGAGATGAAGCACCAAGGAATGCTGAGCCAGTACTGAAGATGAAAGCACCACTTGCCGACAAGGCTCGAGCCGGCAAGATGAAGACCCAGCAAGCTCCGTCCCGGCAAGCTCTCGCTAGCTCATCCACGCTCCACCTCATCGAGTCTCTAGTCGCTAATCAATGAGGTGTCGACCGCACAGGCGGGTTGGTGAGAATTGTCGGGCATGTGTCAGCCTGCTGGAAGGAGATCAGCCTTTAATGACACCCGTCCAGAAGGCGTGTCAAGACTATAGGGGGTAGCGAGGCGAGCGGTGCAGCAGCCTTGCCGGGGCTCCTCCTCCACATGACACCTGATGGAGCATTAAATGCGTTTGTCCTACTCCGGCAGAGTTAGGTATGATAGCACTGTTTGCTATCTAATCATTATGTAATGACTGTTTTGCCACTGTGGTGACCCCTTGAGCTATAAAAGGAGGCCCAGGGTAACGTTTACAAGGATAGACCCTTTGCACGACTTCCATGCATAGCTGCTCCTTCCGCACCTTGCCGGGGAAGCGCTCCTTGTACTTGTGCTTAAACACATTGAATACAACCAGCGCAGGAGTAGGATTTTACACCTCACGGTGGCCCGAACCTGGGTAAATACCTTGCGCTTCGGTTGATTCTGCTCTTTGTGCTCATCGATCTCCCTTGCCGAACCACAAAAGGGGCTAGATGGCCCCGTAGATGGTCGTACCCAAGACACCCGGATACCTGTGGAATACTTTGTGTGCGATCAAATGTCACTTTGTAACAGGGTGATCATACAGATGCTATACAGGTATCTCCGAAGGTTTCTGTTGGGTTGGCATGGATTGAGACTGGGATTTGTCACTCCGTATGACAGAGAGATATCTTTGGGCCCTCTCGGTAATACAACATTGTAAAGAGCTTGCAAGCAATGTTCCTAATGAGTTAGTCACGGGATCTTGTATTACGGAACGAGTAAACAGACTTGCCGGTAACAAGATTGAACTAGGTATGGAGATACCGATGATAGAATCTCGGGCAAGTAACATATCGCTAGACAAAGGGCATTGCATGCGGGATTAACCGAACCCTCGACATCGTGGTTCAACCGAGAAAAGATCTTCGTGGAATATGTAGGAACCAATATGGGCATCCAGGTTCCGCTATTGGTTATTGACCGGAGAGGTGTCTCGGTCATGTCTACATGATTCTCGAACCCGTAGGGTCCGCACGCTTAACGTTAGGTGATGCTAAAGAAATATTGGGATATTTTGATGTTGGTAACTGAATGTTGTTCGGAGTCCCGGATGAGATCCCGGACGTCACGAGGAGCTCCGGAATGGTCCAGAGGTAAAGATTTATATATGGAAAGTGGTTTTCAGGGTTTCAGGAAAAGTTTGGTTTTTTGGGTATTGTACCGGGAAGCTTCCAAAAGGTTCTAAAAACTTTCAGAGGATTTTGGAAGTCCACCAAGGGATCCACCACGTCCCTAGGGCCAACATGGGCTGAGGGGAGGCGCCCTAGCCTTATTGGGCTAGGCGCACTAGCCCTCAAAGGCCTAGGCGCCTAGAGGAGAAGGGAGGAGTCCCGAAGGGACAAGAGGGGAAGAGTTGGACTTGGAGTCCAACTCCTCTCCCTTGGCCGCCAGCCCTAGAGGGAAGAGGGGCTGGACTCCTAGCCCCTCCACCCATATAAATATAGAGGAGGGGGCGCACCAAAGGACACACCAGCCCCTGGGCACCCCTCTCTCTCCTGTTACACGACCGCCTCGTCCCGACGACACTTAGCGAAGCGCTGTCGGTGCTCCACCACCACCATCACCACCACACCATTGTGTTGGTTGTGATCCAATCTACTTATCCTCTCACACTTGCTGGATCAAGAAGGAGGAGATGTCATCGAGCCGCACGTGTGCTGAACGCGGAGGTGCCATCTGTTCGGCGCTAGATAGGTTTGGATCATGATCGAATCGCGAAGAGTACGACTACATCAACCGCGTTATATACGGTTCCGCTTAACGGTCTACAAGGGTACGTAGATAAAATCTCCCCTCTCGTTGCTAAGCTTCTCATAGTTAGATCTTGGGTGTTCATAGGAAATTTTTTGATTTTCATTCAATGTTCCCCAACACGTTCTTCATGAACTTAATACACTAGATGCATGCTGGATAGCAGTCGATGTGTGGAGTAATAGTAGTAGATGTAGGCAGGAGTCGGTCTACATGTCTCGGACGTGATGCCTTTATACATGATCATTGCCTTGGATATCCTCATGATTATTTGTTTTTCTATCAATTGCCCAACAGTAATTTGTTTACCCACCGTATGCTATCTTCAAAGAGAGAAGCCTCTAGTGAAAACTATGTTCCCTGGGTCTACTTTTATCATAAATCAAAATCCCAAAAATACCTTATTGCACTTTTTATTTATTTATTTTATTTTGTGTTTCATCTATCTATTTATCACTACGAGATTTAATCCTTGCAATTACCGCCAAGGGATTGACAACCCCCTGATCGCGTTGGGTGAAAGTAGTTGTTATTTTGTGTGTAGGTACTGCTAACGAGGTGTTGCGTGGTTCTCCTACTAGATTCATAACCTTGGTTCTTAACTATGGGAAATACTTATCTCTACTGTACTGCATCATCCCCTCCTCTTCGGGGAAATCCCAACACAGCTAACAAGTAGCAGGAAGAATTTTTGGCGCCGTTGCCGGGGAGACATCATCAACATCGATCAAGTACCTACACATAAACTTATATCTCCTTGCATTTATTTTATTTGCCTTTCGCCTCTCCTTTTCATCTCCCCCACTTCTAAAAAATATTTTACAAAAATACAAAAATATTTTCCATTTGCCTTCCTTGTGTTTGTTTGCTTGAGATTGCTATCATGGGTGATTTTGGTATGGAAAAGAGTGAGGATGGTAAAACTCCTAAAATTGAAATTCCTACCAATCTAGATGCTAAATTTTTTATGATGGGACATGGGAATATTATAGGAAAAAGTGTTATCCAATAATTCTTTAATTGCATTTGAACTTTGGCTTGTGATGATGCTCCTATACTTAAAAGAACCGAAAATTATGCCGAAGCTATTTCCGCACTAGTTCTTAAACTTGAGAGAAGATTTATTCATACCCATCCTACCTTGCAAAGAATATTTTACGAGATGCCGGTTATAAAAAATCCTAGGGCTAAGAAAATAGCTACCCTTGTTCTTATGAATGAATTCGATTATATAGTGCGGGAAGCTAGAGAGATCTTTGATTTTTATGGAATGAACCCTGAAAAACCAGTAATAGATGAGATTCTATATAATAGTGATTACTTGTTGAGATATCTATTTCATGATGATCAAATTTTTGATGAAAATACCAAAAATGAAGTACCCCCTTTGAATATAATCCAACAAGTTTTTAACGGCATCAATAAACAATATTCGTGGATTGTAAACGGTAACCAAGAGGAACTTGCGGATGGTCAGCTTGCTAATGCTAAGATTCCCATGGATGATATGTTTCATATTATTTTTTTAAAAGCTCCCGAGAAAAACACATCTTTGAATGAAAAGAAGAAAGATAACAACACTTGAAACTATGCATTATGCATAGCTAGGGGTGTAAAACAATAGCACTAGTTGGGAGGCAACCCAATAGCACTAGTCGGGATGCATTATAGCGGGGGGTATAAGCCATGGAAAAGTTGGAATACAGTAGGTATAATGCAATAATAAAATATGAATAGGTTGACAACAGTACCTAAAGTTTATGATATGATTGATTATACTAACGGATCTCACGAAGTTTTTGTTGAGTTTTGTGTGATTGAAGTTTTCAAGTTTTGGGTAAGATCATGATGGATGAAGGAATAAGGAGTGGAAAGAGGATAAGCTTGGGGATGCCCAAGGCACCCCAAGGTAGTATTCAAGTACTCCCAATCAACTAAGTGTTGACGCTCGAAAATGGCATGGTCGCAAAGAGTGGCTTGAAGCTGTAGCAAGATGAAGTCAAAATTTTGATTGGAAGTCACCATTGGATGGCTCTTTCTAATTAGATCAAAATTGATAGAAAGATGGTCCAAAACGGAGCTCGAATACAAAAAGTATGACAATTTCAGAGAGGCCCATGTTGACATCAGATGATGAAATGGTATGAAACGTAATTAAGATGGCCTCTGATGGAAAAAGTTTCAACATGAAAGTTGTGCGTCTCATCGAAACGGTTGATTTTGATATAAAAGTCGTCTTAATCCGAGGTCGTATGCAACCTGTGGAGTCAAAAGAAGGTCAGGGACAGAAACTGATGAGTCACTTCGGACCCACCGAGTTGATTGACTCGGTAATTCCGAGTGAAACCACTCAGAAATTCCGAGTGAGATACAGAAGATTACAGAAGGTTGGCCATATATGTTCACTCGGTGGGACCGAAGCAAACCACTCGGTGGCTCCGAGTTGATCCAGAAAATTGCCAAAGATTCATGTCCGAGTTAGGATAGGGTTTTTGATGTTTTGGACGAATTTTTAGTCCTTTTCTTGTACGGGAAGTCTAGCCGCCTCATAAATAGATGAGAGGTGACGGCCGATTGAACAACACACAATCGAGAAATCAATATACTACTTTTTACCCTAGTTTTACATCTCTCCCTTGTTCTTTCTTTCTCGTTCTTCGTATTGAAGGGCAGTGATCCTTGAGGCTCTAGGGGCGAGCGAATCGACCTAGGGCAGCCCATAGCCGCCGTGCGTCCAGACGGGGTCCCTCTCGGGCGAGTGGGGTTTCGGGTCCTCAAAAGCACCCACCGGATTGCTTGCGTACCGCGCTTCCGGACAGCTCTCCTTAGATGTGAGCTGCGGTGCATCACCCTCGGTGCTAGAGGTACAGGGTGACGTGTTTGTGTGCGAACACACTTTTTGGCAAATTCCCTAGGGACGAAGCTTTGAACGGTCTCCGGCCTGTTCTTGCTATGAAGAGATCGTCATCTAGGGTTTGCAATCCACAAAGGTAATATGAATACCCAATTCACTTATGTTGATGCAAATAATGCATATGTTGTTGCTAGATCATTTAATGAGCATAATGTATCGGCTAGCCCTAGTTTTATCAATCATGCATCTAATTATGTGCAACAGCCAATTCATAATAATCTCCATGGTTCAACTTCATATAATTTTAGCAACATGCAACATATGTATCCCAACTCTCATGCATCGGCAACCCCACAAATCTATATGCCGATGAACAACATGATGAGTTTAGTTAATCAAGTTGAGACACCCCATGTAGGAACTTCCAATAGTATGCAACAAAGTGTTTCAAATTTTTATTCACCGGCAGATAACTTGTAGTATGTTAGTCCAAACATGCCGGTGGATAGGGGAACTGGCCATGCTACTACCAGTTATTCAGCCAATTACCCTCAAACATCATATGCTACACCTCATACTACTAATTTTTTGGCACCATACGCAACTGTTGATGTCCACAATTCGGCTCCTCACCTTCACGGTCATGGACGAATAACTAAAACTTCTACAGGGGCACAAATGCCTTCACCTACTACCGTGCCATATCATGTTCCCCCTACACAATTATAGAATTTCGGCAACATCTCATTGCTGAAAGAGTCTAAAAGCATTGGGGGGCAACCATATCCAGACTGGGTAATTGAGAACAAGCTTACATTCTCTTGGGATTAGTGCAACACTATTTGCCAGAAACTAATAGAAGGCGGGAAGCCTCATGATTTCGCTGCTATAAAGGCTAGAGTTGTGCAAATGATGCATTCACCCAATACTGTAGCATTCAGTGTACCCCCTAAACAATTGCAATGTTTCGGCAACTCATTGCCGAAAGAGTCTCAAAGCATTGGGTGGCAATCTCATGAGGAGTGGATGGGAATTGAGATGAGAAAGTTTAAAGCTCGCCAAGCTGAGATGTGGGCTAAAATAAGACAAGAGCGAGAAGCCTTGCAAATTCAAAAAGAGAAAAGTATTGATTCAGGTAACAAAGAAAATTCGGTTATTGAAAAAGCCGAATCAAATAGTATGTGTACTGAATCTATCGAAGAAAAGGAGGACGCCAAGGCATTGGAGAGTCATTCAAAAGTGGAACAAAGTATTATTCAAGTGATACATCCATCATGCTCTACCAACGTGTATGAAGAGGGATGTCTAGCAAGTGATTTACCTATTTTCAGATTTGGTCACAACTTTATTGTTGATGCATCTATTAGGAAAAATCTTATAGGTAATTTTGAAAGACCAATGATGAAGGGTAATTTACTTGTTAGCAATAAAATCATGGCAAAGCATATCAGTCAACACATTGTGCCATTTATAGAGACCGATAGTGACTTATTATTGCAGCCAAAGCTTTTCCCGTTGCTTCACTTAAAACTTATATTTAAGTGGGTAGCTTTGCTTGCTTCATACTTGGCTTACACATGGTCTCAATTGAGACCGGTATGTTCTAACTCTTTTGATTTCAGAAACTTAAAGCCAAGGTTATATTCTATTGAGAAAAATGATGATAGTATAATTTATTTTTCAAAGACATCGGAGATAGAGTGCAAAACACAATGCATAGCCGAATGGGGAGATGTCAAATTTGAACCATTCATTTGCTTAACTCCAAAGCTGTTCTCACAACAAGATCCGCTAAAAAATAAAAGGTTTACCTTCAATTCAAGCATGTGTGATCAAATATTTGATTTGTTGCTGAAAAATAATTACATTAGAATTCTTGATCACCATGTCAAGCCATCAATCCAAGGACGAATGTATTGCAGGTTGCATAATTCGTTCAAACATAATTTTGAGGATTGCAATATGTTTCGTCAAATAGTCAAATCAGCCATTGATAAAGGATGATTGCGATTTGTTGGAACACCAAAGGATGACCAGTCTATTCCGATTGGTCCTGATGACAAAAAGGTTTTGCATCGGCTCCTTCAAGCTGATTCATTAAATGATGAGAAGGTAAAAACTATAGATGATGGGATCAAGCTTTCAAGTGAAGACGCCAAGTACTGGGGGGCAACAAGAGGATCCAAAGATTGATGCAAGCGAAACCAAAGGAGATGAAGGCCGCCATAAGCATAAGCGCAAGAAATCCAAAGTCACTTTTGCACAATTATTATATAAATATCAAAAGAAGGGTGAAGACAAAAGTGCTTATCGGCCAAGTAATTCAAAAGCATCAAGATCACCCCCTAGGTGCAAATCTGATGATCGGTATTGGCAAAGTGAGACTTTCAAAGCAACATATTCATATCCTCATTTTGGGCCGCCAATGCCAATGCCGTGGATGCCTTCCTATGCTCTCGTAAATCCATATCCATCATAGGGCAGGTATGATATAAGGGCAAATTCTCCATCTTATTTTAGCTCAACTCGCCAACATTATGCAGCTCCAAGAAGATCAACATTTGATGAACAAACACATGTCAAAGACTGTTTCAATCATAAGGAATCGGTCCAGAGCTCAAGGAACAAGAAAAAGTTGGTCAAGCAAGTTTACCGCATTAAAAAAGATGGTCGTAAGAGCGCTACTTCAGATTTGATCTCAAGTGAAAAAGAGCCATGTAAAGTGTTGACATTGGCAACTAAAGGCAATGAGGCAAGTCAATCAAGTGCCAAATCTGAAGAGAAGAACTTGAGAGTGCACAGGGCCAAAAAAGAGTTGCCATTGGTTGAAACAGAATCACAGCCGAGGTGCCCACTCGGCTTATCGTATTGGCAAAAGAAGGAATTACAAAAACTTAGTGCACAAGAGTTGAGAAAGAAGAACATGGCATATGGAGTCAAAATAAAAATGATGTCCAGCCTTCTATTGCAACAAGTGTTACAAAATTAAAGAAAGAGAAGGATGGAAGCGACAAACAATTAAGCTGAAGGTTTGCATCACAACATCAAAATCTTCGGTTAGCACATCATCCATATTCTTCAACCATGCCATTGATGCCTTTTCCATGGAATTCATCCCCAGGTATGATCAATTACCCTGCTTGGATTTATTTCGATCCATGAATGCAACATACTTTTCTACATCACGAGAGGGTATTACCAAATCACTATACATTTGGTTTGTTACATATTTGCTGCTAATCCAAAAGAGCCAAAATATTTGATTGTTATTTCATTTGTTTATTTCGGCTATACGTGCTTTGGTGGATGAAGTTTACATGGATCTTTTTGTAATGGCCGATATTGATCTATCTTCCTAAGAGTATGTCAATGCATGGCCGGTGTGAAGGATCAAGGAGATGGGTCTAGAGGGGGGTGATTAGACCCTAAACAAGCAAAGTTGGCAGTTTTAAAATTTCTTTGTGTTGAGGTAGAGTTTAGCACAAGTTAAAGCATCAACAATACATTTCATGCAAGCATGATAAGAGTGTATGAGCAGCGGAAAAGTAAAGCATGCAAATTGCAAGAATGTAAAGTGAAGGGATTTGGAGAAGGCAAACGCATTGAAGACACAAAGATTTTTGGCATCGTTCCGATAGGTGGTGCTATCGTATGTCCACGTTGATGGAGACTTCAACCCACGAAGGGTAACGGCTGCGCGATTCCACGGAGGGCTCCACCCATGAAGGGTCCATGAAGAAGCAACCTTGTCTATCCCACCATGGCCATTGCCCACGAAGGACTTGCCTTACTCGGGTAGATCTTCATGAAGTAGGAGATCTCCTTGCCCTTACAGACCCCTTGGTTCAACTCCACAACTTGTCGGAGGCTCCCAAGTGACACCTAACCAATCTAGGAGACACCACTCTCCAAAAGGTAATACACGGTGTGTTGATGATGAACTCCTTGCTCAAATGCTTCAAATGATAGTCTCCCCAACACTCAAACAACTCCTCACAGATTTGGCTATGGTAGAAGAAGAAGTTGAATGGAAAGCAACTTGGGAAAGGCTAGAGAACAATATTTATGTGGTAGGAATGGATTATCTTGATCTCAACACATGAGCAGGTGGTTCTCTTTCAGATCTAGGTAGGTATGAGTGTAGGGACGATCTGAAGGCTCTCTCTCTTGTGAAAGAGTGGGTGGAGGGGTATATATAGCCTCCACACAAAATCCAACCGTTACACACAACTGACCCAACTTGGTGAGACCGATTCAAAGAACTCTGTCAGACTGACTGGTTCAATAATGTGAACGTTTGGCATCTCGGTGGGACGGAGTGAAACATCTCGGTGTGACCGATGTGCAAAGGCTAGGGCAACAATAAGTCTCGGTGGCGCCGATTGGTTTATCTCGGTGAGACCGAAGTAAAAAAGTTGGGCTACAGAGAGTTGGCAAAGCGAACTCGGTGGGACCGATTGCCATTTCAGTGAAACCGAAATAAATGCAACAGGTAACAGAGATATTGCAGAACCATCTCGGTGTGACCGAAAGCCGTATCGGTGAGACCGATCTGTTAGGGTTTCTGGCTATGGCTTAGTCAAATCAACTCGGTGGCACTGGATAGAAAGAATCGGTGAGGCCGAGTTGGAGTTTAGGATTTTGACAAGTTTGGATGGAGTGAGTGTTTGAGGATTTTGGAGAATATCACAAAGCACTATGAGCAAGCAAGCTGTTATGCAACACCTCATCCCCTTTTAATAGTATTGGCTTTCCTATGGACTCAATGTGATCTTGGATCACTAAATATAAAGATGAAGAGTCTTGAGCTTTTGCCAATGTGTGTCCTTAGCACTTTTGAAGGGTTCCACATCTCCTTGTCCTAGCCATGCCACTGTTGAACTTTCCTGAAATATACTTAGATGAAAACATTAGTCCAACAACATGTATGGTGACATGAATTACCAAAACCACCAAGGGAGAAAGTGTGCTTTCAATCTCCCCCTTTTTGGTAATTGATGACAACATACATCAAAGCTTCAAATATGGATAGAAATAAGAATGAATCAAAGCTTTGAAGAAAGATCATGTGACATGTATAAGCTCCCCCTGACAATTTGCATCTAGTAAATGATAGCTTATGGAATGTAGAGGCATAGTGTACAAGACATACACATGTGACATGTATCTTGGATATATGCATCAGAGTAAAGGATGTAATACTTAGATGTTCCCATGTTCATGACTGACTTCTTGCAAACAATATGTGCAAAACAAGAAGTTGTCATGTCCATGAGTGTGATGCATATACTTACCTTGAAGTTCTTGATCCAGCACCTGAAGAAATACACTTGAGAAAACAAGGTTAGATAACACAAGATAATTTCTCCAAGATAGGACAAAAGATCCAACAAGAAACCAAGATTGGGATGACATGTAGAAGAGAGTATCACAGAGTGAGTACTTCTTTGAAGCAGACATGTCCCCAAAAGAAATAGCTGTTTCCCCTAAAGAACTTCCTCTCCCCTTGAAACTGACATTGGACATTGGGAGTAGGTAGGGTGAACAAGATAGCCAAACAACTCATGTTTCTCTCCCACTTAGAAACATGTAACAATATCTCCACTTTAAGATGTATCTCTCTCTCTTTGAAGTTCTCTTTTTGCTCTTTCTCTCCCCCTAGCTCATGTGTCTTTGATGTATCTTTCTCTCCCCCTTTGTGAACAATTTCCAAGAAGGGTCATTGAGGTCATTGAGCAAGAGAGTGAGGTCCTTGAGAGATAAGTCTAGCCAAAAATGGCTTTAGATGCTGACAGAGGATAAGAATCATTGAGTGGAGCTGGAAAGAAATCACACAACAGAATGATGGCAAAGTTTTTCTCAGGAGTGAAGTTGGTAGTACCGAGTCACGTTAATCGGTGAGACCGAGATAGTCCATTTCGGTGGAACCGATGAACTGATGCTCAAGTTCTCTTATGCATCGGTCTGACCGAGAGACTGTAATTGGTAGAACCGAGTTCAATGCTGAGGAAAAACCTTGTCAACTCAGCTCACTAGCAAGTCAGATCTCTCAAAGAATTGTAGGGAATTAACAAACTGAACAAAAGCAAGAGACTGAAACAAGAAAGAAATATAGATGAAGTTTTTTTAAACACTCCAGCAAGAAGAAACGCAAAGAAAAGCTACAAGAAACAAAAGATCACTGGAGAACTTCATCTAGACAATTGTCGGCAAGATAGTCACCTATGTTAGAGTATGTTGCCTTAGGAGTCAAGTGAGAACACTTGATCATAGGTCATACTCATCGTTTAAGCTCAAAATGGGGTTGCCATTTTTCCTTTAAGCCTTTCACTGTTTTCACATCTTGTTGAGTTGCTTTGACTCATGTCTTGGAGCAAGGCTTCTCTAAGATGGATGAACTTAACTTGGGATTTGGTGATGTTGTCCATCATGTAGGTGAAATTGAAGTCGATGCTCATTGATTCGCATTTGGAGCAGTCCTATCATTTGTAGTCCATCTTCCTACATGGGTTAGACTTGCAAGGAACAACATGTATAAGTATATCCAAAGTGACAAGAATGAAGCATATCTTAAAGGATTGGAAAAGGATATGTGATGTTGTCTTGTTCCTTGTTTCACCAAAGGTTGTCTATACTTGTATTGTGCAAGATTGCTCAAGATAAGAGTGAGATGCAATCTTGTGACATTAAACTCGTCCAAGTACCTACAAAAGGTTAGATACAATACAAGGGAGAAAAACTGTCCAAGATGTACAATGATCATCAAAATATCATGGATTAGTTAAGAATGCTCATGCCCTTGCATGTATCCACATGAACATCTAGTTCACGTTTGAAGCATCAATGATGTTCAGCTCACTTCTCAAGCGACAAAACACTTTCTCATCAAGGGGTTTGGTAAAGATGTCCGCCAATTGCTTATTGGTACGAACATGTTTAAGGTCAATATCCCCTTTCTCAAGATGATCTCGAATGAAGTGATGTCGAACTTCAATATGCTTTGTTCGAGAATGTTGCACTGGATTGTGTGCAATCTTAATAGCACTCTCATTGTCACATAGCAATGGTACATGTCTCACATGCACACCATAGTCTTTAAGAGTTTGGGTCATCCATAGCAATTGAGCACAACATGAACCAGCGGCAATGTATTCCTCTTCGGCAGTAGATAAAGATACCGAGATTTGTTTCTTGGAGGACCAAGACACAAGTGATCTTCCAAGAAATTGACATGTACCCGAAGTGGATTTTCTATCAATCTTGTCTCTAGCATAGTCCGAATTGGAGTAGCCAACAAGATCAAAGGAAGATCCTTTGGGATACCATATGCCAAAGTTTGGTGTATGAATCAAGTATCTCACAATTCTTTTCACCGCCTTAAGATGACACTCTTTAGGTGCAGCTTGGTATCGTGCACACATGCACACACTTAGCATGACGTCAGGACGTGAAGCACATAGATATAGCAATGAACCAACCATAGATCGATAAACCTTTTGATCAACCGGTTCACCATCTTTTGTCAAGTCAAGATGTCCACTTGTGGGCATGGGGGTTTTCATACCACTACTTTCTTGCATATTGAACTTCTTGAACAAGTCCTTAGTATACTTTGTTTGAGAAACAAAAGTGCCCTCCTTATTTTGCTTGATTTGCAAACTAGGAAAGAACTTGAGTTCACTCATCATAGACATCTCAAACTTCTCCGACATTTACTTTCCAAACTTTTCACTAAAAGAGGGGTTAGTAGGTCCAAAGATAATATCATCAACATAAATTTGGCATACAAATAATTCTCCATTAACCCTCTTAGTGAATAAGGTGGAATCAATCTTCCCAATCTCAAATCCTTTTTCAAGAAGAAACTTAGTCAAGCATTTGTACCAAGCTCTAGGAGCTTATTTAAGACCATAAAGAGCTTTACTAAGTTTGTACACATATGATTAGGTTTCTTAGGATTAACAAAACCGGGTGGTTGTTTAACATAGACTTCTTCCTCAATTTCACCATTCAGAAAAGCACTTTTAATATCCATTTGATAAAGGGTGATATCATGGTGATTGGCATAAGCAAGTAGAATGTGAATGGACTCAAGTCTAGCAACGGGGGCATAGGTCTCACCATAGTCCATACCTTCGACTTGTGTGTAACCTTGTGCTACGAGACGAGCCTTGTTGCGTATGACTTGTCCATCTTCATCTTGCTTGTTCCGAAACACCCATTTGGTTCCTAGAATGTTTTGCTCTCCTTCTGGCTTCTCAACCAAAGTCCAAACATGATTCCTCTCGAAGTTGTGGAGCTCTTCATGCATTGCATTCACCCAATCGGTGTCCTCAAGAGCTTCTTCTACCTTCATAGGTTCAACACTAGAAATGAATGAGTAATGCTCACAAAAATTAGCTAAACGAGTTTTAGAGCGAGTAATTCTCCCGGATTGGATATCTCCAAGTATTTGCTTGACGGGATGATTCTTGTCGATTCTTGCTCTAACTCGTGGTAGCTTTTGCTTGGGTTGAGGTGGAGCATCCTCAACCTCATCTTCTTCTTCATTGTTGTTGGCATTGGTGTTCTCTTGTCGAGGTGGAGAAGGAGGTCGAGGTGGATCATCTTGTTGCACTTCCTCATTTCCATCGTCTTGACGTGTTCCACTTGTGGATGCCTCCGTATCAACTTGTTGTTCACCTTGACGTGAAGTTGGGGCTTCCACTTGGGTAGACGATGTACTCTCCTTGACTTCACGAGATTAATCATGCTAATAGATAAGTCTTGGATTTCTTCCGAAGGTTGTTGATCTCCTACATCAATTGGCAATTGCTCGACTTGCGAGCCGTTAGTCTCATCAAACTTCACATCTATCATCTCTTCAACTTTTCGAGTGAAGTTGTTGTAGACACGGTAAGTGTGAGAGTTCGATCCGTAACTGAGTAGGAAACCTTCATGAGACTTAGAAGCAAATTTGGAACGACGATGCTTATCAAGAATCTAACACTTTGAGCCAAATACTCGAAAGTATCCAACTTGGGGTTTGTTACCGGTGAGAAGTTCATACACCGTTTTTCCAAGAAGCTTGTGAAGATAGAGTCGGTTTGTTGCATGACAAGCTGTCTCAACCGCTTCCGCCCAAAAATGTCTTGGCGTCTTGTATTCATCAAGCATTGTCCTCGCCATCTCAATAAGAGTCCGGTTCTTCCTCTCAATAACTCCATTTTGTTGAGGTGTGTACGTAGCCTAGAACTCATGTGAGATGCCTTCCTCATCAAGAAAGGTGTCCACATTTCTGTTCTTGATCTCCGTTCCATTGTCACTCCGAACCTTCTTGATCTTCACTTCAAATTGATTTTGGGCTTTTCTTGCGAAGTTCTTGAAGATCTTTTGTACCTGTGACTTATCATCGAGAAAGGACACCCACGTAAATCTGGAAAAATCATCAACAATGACCAAACCGAAAGAGTAACCACCAAGACTTTTGTAGGAGTTAGGACCAAAGAGATCCATGTGAAGTAGCTCAAGTGGTCTTCGTGTGGTCATGATGTTCTTCACGGGATGACTTCCTCCAACTTGTTTTCCTGCTTGACAAGCACTACAAAGTCGATCCTTATCAAATATAACATCTTTTACAGCAAGCATATGATCACCATTAACAAGTTTATCAAGGTTACGCATACCTACATGTCCTAGTCTTCTATGCCATAACCAACCTTTAGAAGATTTAGCAATTAAGCATGTACGAGGTTGAGCTCTCTTAGTGAAATCAACAATGTAAAGATCACATCTACGAATACCGGTAAAGACCATTTTATGATTATCTTATTGAAACACTTGGCAATATACTTTGGTAAATAGAACATTGAATCCAAAATCAGCTAATCTAGATACGGAAAGAAGATTGTAGCCAAGGGATTCAACAAGCATAACATTTTGAATGGAGCTATCATTGGATATGGCCACCTTACCAAGGCCAAGTACCTTACCCTTGGAGTTGTCTCCAAAAGTCACATACTTGCGTGGACCATCATTTTTTGTGAGCTCATGGAACATGTCTCTATCTCGGGTCATGTGATCGGTACATCCACTATCAAGAACCCATTCTTTTCCTCCGGCCATGTAACCTCGAAGGTTAGCCATAAGACTAAGATTCATCATGGTCTTCTCAAATTGATCATCAAAATCTTCATCTTCATCATAATAGCCATGCTCAACATCATCATCAATATGTATGTGATCATCACCTAGGGAAATGAGTTCATTAGTTTCATGATAATGACAATGTTCAAGTTTGTGAATTCTAATGGCTTCCATGATGATATTACTAATGGTTCTTGCATTTCCTTTGGCACGCATAAGATCACGAAGTTCAAACAAGCATGCATCAAAGTTTGGATCATTGGAACTCATCTTCTGAAAAGCAATGGTCTTGTGAAGAATTTCATCAAGACTCTTTAGAGAGTAATCCGGATATCGCTTTTCTAAGTCATGCCGTAGAGTATAAGCACATTTAAAGTTGTGCATACAACAAAGCACAATATTAGGTAATCCTCTAATGATAAGATTGACGGTTCTAAGATTACGAACCATGTCAATTTCCTCTTCATGAGTCGGATGCAAGGGATCAATGGGAGCCACATAGGGGTTATGAATGTACTTGCGCAAGTTAAATTCATCAAAGATATCAAGCATTTCAGCCCTCCAAAAGTTGTAATACTCCCCATTGAGAATAGGTACTCTACGTCAAAGACTCCCCAAAGTAGACACATCCATCTCCCTCCAATGGTGTTTAAACCAAGGTAAAGGAGACCAAAGCTCTGATAGCAATTGAAGGATCGAGGAGATGGGTCTAGAGGGGGGTGATTAGACCCTAAACAAGTAAAGTTGGCAGTTTTAAAATTTCTTTGTGTTGAGGTAGAGTTTAGCACAAGTTAAAGCATCAACAATACATTTCATGCAAGCATGATAAGAGTGTATGAGCAGAGGAAAAGTAAAGCTTGCAAATTGCAAGAATGTAAAGGGAAGGGATTTGGAGAAGGCAAACACAATGAAGACACGAAGATTTTTGGCGTGGTTCCGATAGGTGGTGCTATCGTACGTCCATGTTGATGGAGACTTCAACCCACGAAGGGTAACGGCTGCGCGAGTCCACGGAGGGCTCCACCCACGAAGGGTGCACGAAGAAGGAACCTTGTCTATCCCACCATGGCCATCGCCCACGAAGGACTTGCCTTACTCGGGTAGATCTTCACGAAGTAGGCGATCTCCTTGACCTTACAAACTCCTTGGTTCAACTCCACAACATTTCGGAGGCTCCCAAGTGACACCTAACCAATCTAGGAGACACCACTCTCCAAAAGGTAATAAACGGTGTGTTGATGATGAACTCCTTGCTCAAATGCTTCAAATGATAGTCTCCCCAACACTCAAACAGCTCCTCACAGATTTGGCTATGGTAGAAGAAGAAGTTGGGGGGAAAGCAACTTGGGAAAGGCTAGAGAACAAGATTTATGTGGTAGGAATGAATTATCTTGATCTCAACACATGAGCAGGTGGTTCTCTCTCAGATCTAGGTAGGTATGAGTGTAGGGACAATCTGAAGGCTCTCTCTCTCTCTCTTATGAAAGAGTGGGTGGAGGGGTATATATAGCCTCCACACAAAATCCAACCGTTACAGACAACTGGCCCAACTCGGTGAGACCGATTCAAAGAACTCGGTCAGACCGACTGGTTCAATAATGTGAATGTTAGGCATCTCGATGGGACCGACTGAAACATCTCGTTGTGACCGATGTGCAAAGGCTAGGGCAACACTGAGTCCCGGTGGTGCCGATTGGTTTATCTCGGTGAGACCGAAGTAAAACAATTGGGCTACAGAGAGTTGGCAAAGCGAACTCGGTGGGACTGATTGCCATTTAGGTGAAACCGAAATAAATGCAACAGGTAATAGAGAGTTTGCAGAACCATCTCGATCGGTGTGACCGAAAGCCTTATCGGTGAGACCGATCTGTTAGGGTTTCTGGCTATGGCTTAGTCAAATCAACTCGGTGGCACTGGATAGAAAGAATCGGTGAGGACGAGTTGGAGTTTAGGGGTTTGACAAGTTTGGATGGAGTGAGTGTTTGAGGATTTTGGAGAATATCACAAAGCACTATGAGCAAGCAAGCTGTTATGCAACACCTCATCCCCTTTTAATAGTATTGGCATTCCTATGGACTCAATGTGATCTTGGATCACTAAAATAAAGATGAAGAGTCTTGAGCTTTTGCAAATGTGTGTCCTTAGCACTTTTGAAGGGTTCCACATCTCCTTGTCCTAGCCATGCCACTGTTGAACTTTCCTGAAATATACTTAGATGAAAACATTAGTCCAACAACATGTATGTTGACATGAATTACCAAAACCACCAAGGGAGCAAGTGTGCCTTCACGGTGTTGTATTGTAACATCGTCCTTAGTTCGATTGGAGGTTGAGACAAGGTTCATCTCATGGAAATTTATATATATGCCTATATTATGCATGCATGGAATTGAGACATTACTTATTACGTGCTTGTATGATAATTTGTCGAACCGATGTCATTGAATATATGTTGCATAGACCAATTCATAGTTGTAGAATTGGCTAGTGGGCTTATACTTTGTTTGGATATGATTTGGCTTATGCATCTTTGAAATATATAAGAGGCCAAATCATAGCTAATTTTATTACTGAACATCAGATTAATGACATGCATAATATTGATATTAGCCTTGTCTCTCTAGTACTATGGAGATTATGTTTTGATGATTCAATTCGTAGCAATGGCCAAGGTGTTGATGTTGTTTATATATCTCCTTATGGTACTATTTTTGAAGCCTCATGCTACTTAGAATATTTTTTGCACAAATAATCAAAGCCGAATATATATTGTTATTCGGATTGAAGCTTTTTGAGGCTTTCAGTGATTCGTTACTAGTAGTGCTATGAATATCGAAAAGTTATCAATGTTTTGACGAATCACTTTTAATTTATCTTGAGGCATGTCTAGATGTAATATTCTACTTGGTTAGCTTTCAAATTTTCATATATCTAGACATGACAATTGGAGAGAGCAAGCATCAGGCTACCATGTTGATCATAGTGTATTGCATATCTATCAATAGCCGATGCTTGGTCTCACTACCATAGGTAAGGCCGAACCAAAGCTCACCGCTTCGGCCTCTAATGAAATCTTTATGCAGGCGAAAACAATGATTAGAGAAAGTTCATTGTTGATTATCTGCAAGATCCTAGCAGAAGGGTGGGCAAAATGGTTTGGCGGATGGCTTTGACATGCATGTCTATGAAACTTTATCGTCGGATTAATGAAGTTGAGGAAATTTCACCCAAGTTTGCATCCGAAGGCTCACACAAGTAATGGCCGATATATACTTATCGCCCTAAGAAGATATTAAATGGCCGATGGAGTGTTGCCATCGTCCTTACAACAAGTGGGAAAGTTAGTTTTTGGAATGCGAGCTTTGCCAAAAACAGGGGGGCATGTGTTGACGCTCGAAAATGGCATGGTCGCAAAGAATGGCTTGAAGCTGTAGCAAGATGAAGTCAAAATTTTGATTCGAAGTCACCATTGGATGGCTCTTTCAAAGTAGATCAAAATTGGTAGAAAGATGGTCCAAAACGGAGCTCGAATACAAAAAGTATGACAATTTCAGAGATGCCGATGTTGACATCAGATTATGAAATGGCATGAAACGTAATTAACAAGGCCTCCGATGGAAAAAGTTTCAACATGAAAGTTGTGCATCTCGTCGAAGTGGTTGATTTTTATATAAAAATCATCTTAATCCGAGGTCGTATGCAACCTGTGTAGTCAAAACAAGGTTAGGGATAGAAACTGCAGAGTCACTTCGGACCCACCAAGTTGATTGACTCAGTGAGACCGAGTTGACTCGGTAATTCCGAGTGAAACCACTCAGAAAATCTGAGTGAGATACAGAAGATTACAGAAGGTTGGCCATGTTCACTCGGTGGGACCGAAGCAAACCACTTGGTGGCTCCGTGTTGATCCGGAAAATTGCCAAAGATTCCTGTCTGAGTTAGGTTAGGGTTTTTGATGTTTTGGACGGAATTTTTAGTCCTTTTCTTGTACGGGAAGTCCAGCCGCCTCATAAATAGATGAGAGGTAACGGCCAATTGAACAACACACAATTGACAAATCAATATACTACTTTTTACCCTAGTTTTACATCTCTCCCTTGTTCTTTCTTTCTCGTTCTTCGTTCGTTCTTTGTATTGAAGGGCAGCGATCCTTGAGGCTCTAGGGGAGAGCGAATCGACCTAGGGCAGCCCATAGCCACCGCGCATCCAGACGGGGTGCCTCCCGGGTGCGTGGGGTTTTGGGTCCTCAAAAGCACCCGCCGGATTGCTTGCGTACCGCGCTTCCTTATGGGTCTCCTTTGACGTGAGCTGCGGTGCATCACCGTCGGCGTTGGAGGTACATGGTGACGTGTTCGTGTGCGAACACTAATCTTGGGGATGCCCCGGAAGGCATCCCCTCTTTCTTCTACCAACTATCGGTAATATGAGTTTTGTTGGAGCGTCGTGTATTATATTAGTCTTTCACTACTAGAATCAGAATCTTTGCCGTCAGCCGCCTCTTTGCCGTCTGCTAGCTGATGGCATAGATGGTCTTTGCCATCAGCTTACAGAAAGCTGACGGCAAAGAAGGAGCAGACGGCAAAGATATTGTTTGCCGTCAGCCGTATCTTTTCCGTCCGCTAGCTGATGCCATAGAAGCTTTGCCGTCAGCTAGCGGACGGCAAAGAGGGAGGGTGGCCCACTAGCGAGAGCCACCTAACGGCCACTTTCTTTGCCGTCTGCTAGCCGACGGCAAAGCTTCTTTGCCATCTGCTAGCAGACGGCAAAGAAGCTGGCCAAACTAACATTCGTTAGCTAGGCTCTTTCCCGTCTGCTAGCAGACGGCAAAGAACCGTGCCCTAACTAAAAAGCCAATGCCCGCGCCCCACCCCTCTTTCTGTCCCCTCTCTCTCTCCACCCCGTGCCCTAGCCGCTGCCGCCCCGCGCCACCCCCGTCGCCAGCCGCCCCGCCCCCGTGCAGCCGCCACCCCCGTCGCCGCGGCGCTCCCGTCGCCCCGGCGATCCCCTCCTCCGCCCCGCGCCACCCCCGTCGCCGCCCCGCCGCTCAGGCGCCACCCCCGTCGCCGCCCCGCCGCTCCGGCGCCCCCTCCTCCACCCTGACCGCCCCGGCGCCCCTCTCCTCCACTACCGCGGCCGCCCCGGCGCCCCTTTCCTCCACTACCGCGGCCGCCCTGCCGCTCCGGCGCCCCCTCCTCCACCCCGACCGCCCCGGCGCCACTTTCCTCCACCACCGCAGCCGCCCCATCGCTCTGGCGCCCCCTCCTCCACCCCGGCCACCGCGACGCCCCTCTCCTCCACCCCCGCGGCCGCCCCGCCGCTCCGGCGACCCCTGCTCCGGTGAGAACTTGTATCTTTTTCTGGTTTTTTAGATTTAGTTTAGGTTTAGTTTAATTTAGGCTTGGTTTAGTTTAGGTTTACTTTAGATTTTGATTATGTTTTTTAAGTTTTGGTTTACATTTAGTTTAATTTAAATATTCAGTGGACAGCATGTCTTTGTGCCTTCTGTTTTCGCTGACATTCTTTTATTCGAATTACTTGTATGTGATGTTTAACATACATATCAGTTTGGTTCGAGTGAGACATGCTGATCTGTTGGATTTTTGATTAGTTAATCAAGATTATTTTGCTGATTGTCCTTAGGCTATACATATCTCCTAGTGCTAGAAACTGTAGAATACCAGCGCCACATAACCAAAATATGCATGGTAAGTAAGTACTCACTGTGATGGCCATGTTGAGAACATGGGAATGTTTACTTTAAATAAAACCTGGGTGTGCTCAAAATTTTGTACCCATTAATTAAAGTGTGCTATAGAAAAGGGGTAAAATCCTAATGAACAACATACATGTACAGCAATGTATAGGTTTTTGTCAGGAGTGTTTGTTGAATCTCCTGATTTTCATGTTTTATACAAATATTATAATAACAATTAATTGTCAAAAACGGCAATTTTTATGTGATATGGAGTGAGGAACCGATCATTCAATGATATTTTTTTAACCCTATGTGAACTGCTGTCCATTCTAATTCCGCAACGTAATTGTCACTTGGCAAAAAAAATTATTAAATGAATTATGATATTGGTTGAAGTGTGACAGTAGAAGGCATAAGGTCCATGGCATGTCATGCAGAATTGTAGTTGTCTATATTTCACCAAATTTCAAATAATTTTTCTACCAAAAATAAATGAAAAAATATTGGTTACACTTGAACCTTGTGTTATCTTTGAATATCACCATCAATATCATTGGTAGTGGTAATGTTTTCTTATTGGTATCACCATCAATTTGGTTTACATTTTCAGTTTTGTTTCATGTCTAAAGAAATCCCTAGTTTTTGAAGGGTTCTAGCTGTTGCCATCATATGTCCACAAGTGCATTGCTTTTTGAATATGAAATGATGACTCGGTGTAGTTGATTATCTACTGCTCAAAACTTCTGCTATTGTAATGTTGTTTGATAATGTTGTAAGGGTAGTAATTGGTATCTTCTGCTACTTATCAGAGATGGGGGGAGGCCGCCACCGCAGGCTGCGCTCTGCCACACCGGAGTACGACTTGGAAGGTTTCGAGTTCTTCACGATCGTACTTGAGAATTCCTCCAGGAGGCAGGTATATAAAAGGAGAGATCTCCCCTTCACCCATCTCTTTATCATAACTCTGCTGTTTGCTACATCACTCCTTGACCCACGCTGCAGAGGCTGCCTGACACTTTTATGAAGATGCTGGACGGCCATCGGCCAAAGAATGTGAAGCTGCGACAGGCCGGCAGCGGACTTCGCAGGCTTTGGGACGTGGAGGTGGTGATCAGGAACGACCACATGTACCTGTATCATGGCTGGGAGTAGTTCGTCCGTGCCTACGACCTGCGCCATGGGTACTTCCTTGTCTTCAGGTACGACAGCGACGCCATGCTCACTGTGAAGGTGTTCAACACGACTATGTGCCGCATGCGCTACCAGGACGACGACGATGCCAGTACGCTCTGCCTCTTCTTCCTTTCCATTTGGCTTTGTCTCACACTGATTGTTAAAAAACCTTTGTTGCATTTGGTCAGGCAATGGGAGCAGCAGCAGCGACTCTGGCTACAGCAAAAGCAGCAGCGAGTCTGGCTACAGCAAAAGCAGCAGTGTGGATGATCCGGAATGGAGTGGGGAAGAAGAGGAGCAGAGTGGGGATGAGGAGGTGCAGCCTATTCTGTCTGACGATGACCTTGCGATGGTGGTGGCTGACGATGGCCAAGCGATGGTGGTGGCTGACGATGGGCAAGAGATGGTGGTGGCTGAGGATGACCTAGCGATGGTGCTGCCTGAAGATGGCCTCGCGATGGTGGTGGTGCCTGACAATAACCTCGCGATGGTGGTGGCGCTGGCAATCCCACAGCTGGGCGACATGACCATGCCAATTGTGGTAGAAGAGTACATCCTACTGCCTCGCCGCTCTAAGCGCATCAGGATGATGAAGGAGAAGGAGAAGAAGGAGGAGTGAAGTATGTCAGGTATGTCAGATCTCCAAAATGATCTATACTTAGCTTTGTTTCCTCCGAAATGACCTAAGTTAGCTCTAATATGCTAAGTTAGCTCTAAAATGCTAAATTAGCTCTAATATGCTTAGTTACCTGGGTTAGCTCAAGAAAGACCTATACTTAGCTTACTTATGTCAAAAATGGCATAATATGCTTAGTTAACTCAAAAATGGCATAATTAGCTAGGTTAGCACCAAAATGACCAATTTTACCTAGGTTAGCTCCAATATGATCCATTTTACCTAGGTTAGCTCCCAAATGACCAAGTTTACCTAGGTTAGCTCCAATATGATCCATTTTACCTAGGTTAGCTCCAAAATGACCTATTTACCTAGCTTAGCTCTAAAATGACCTACACACTTAGCATTTTTACCTAGCTTAGTTAGAAGAATAAGAAGATAAAGAAGAGGAGAGGAGAAAAAGAAAGAGAATATAAATTCTTCTTCTTCTTCTTCTTCTTCTTCTTTTTCTTCTTCCTTTTCTTCTTTTTCTTCTAGCTAGTCTTCTTCTTCTTCTTCTAACTTTCATCTTTCCCAATTTGCAGATTTGCTTTAGATGAGGAAGCTTGCATTGATGGAGTGTACTCTTCTCCTTGTGCTTCCTTTTTGTTTATGGAAACTTGTTGGAAACTTCTTTTGGATATGTATGTATATATGGATATGTTGTTGAAACTTCTTTTGGATATGTATGTATATATGGATATGTTGTTGGAAACTTCTTGTTGGAAATCATTGTATGTTGGATATGTTGTTGGAAACTTGTATGTTTCTTATGTTGTTGAAAACTTATTGTTGGTATGCTTGTTTAAATTATTTTGAATTGTGTGTATATATATATATCTGTGAAATTCTTTCAAATTGAATGAATTTAAGAAAAAACAGGGGCTATACAGGCACTTTGCCGTCTGCTGGCAGACGGCAAAGAGCTTTGCCGTCAGCTGGCAGCTACCTGTGCAACCTGGGGGGCACTTGGCTGGCCTATATTGTTTCTTTGCCGTCCGCTAGCAGACGGCAAAGCACGCCGTTAACCCCTTAACGGCCCTAAGCTACCACGTGTGCCGTCCAGGTCCTTTGCCGTTTGCTGGCGGACAGCAAAAACCATTTCATCTTTGCCGTCCGCCAGCAGACGGCAAAGAGCCCTTCGCTGTAGCCTATTCAGCCGGACCTGTTGCCATCTGTTGGCTGACGGCAAAGGCCGTTGCCGTCCGCCAGGCATGCCTTTGCCGTCAGCCATGGCAGACGGCAAAGTGCCTGATTCCTGTAGTGTTTGCTTTGTTTTCTTATTAGTTTGTCACAATCATATTTGTTGGACACACCTATTAGAGAGGGACACACATTTATCATGATTTTTTAGAATACTCTTTGTGCTTCACTTATATCTTTTGAGCTAGGCAGTTGCTCTTCTGCTTCACTTATATCTTTTTGAGCACGATGGTGATTAAAATTTTGAAGAAATACATGAACTCCCATGCTTCACTTATATTATTTTTGGAGTTGACAATAGAAATTTTTTGAAGAAATATTTGCACTCTCATGCTTCACTTATATTATTTTTGGAGTTGACAATAGAAATTTTGTGAAGAAATATTTGCACTCTCATGCTTCACTTATATCATTTTGAGAGTTAATAATAACAATGGTAATTTGCACAAGATATGAATTTGGTCCTAATGTGATGAATATTCAAGAAGGATATAATAAAAACTTTCATGAGTATCACTGAATATGACAAGTTTGATTCCTTGCAATAGTTTTGCAATATGAGTGGTATTAGTGAGTAATTATGGTTTAGTAAGAATTTTGATTTTAAGGTTGGTGATTCCCTATGCATGCACATAAAGTCAATAGTTATGCAACACAGTTACATCCTATTTGTGATGCATTTTTCAGTGTTAGTTATGTTGAATGTATGTTTAGGACCGTTTTCGTTTTCCGGTTGGTCGCTTCTCAATCTATTTGCTAGCCTCCGTTTGTAATAAGCGGGAATGCTGCTTGTGCATCCAATCTCTTAAACCCAAAGTTGTGCCATATGAGTCCACCATACCTACCTATATACGGTATTTACATGCCGTCCCAAGTAAATTTGCATGTGCCAACTCTAATTATTCATAATAATTTTCCGTTTTGTGTGCCCGTACCGCTCATGTGCCGGCAGGGGTGGCCAATATCTTTCACGCTAGGCAGATTATTCTCACGATGAGTGTTTATTCACTTGCCATTGCACGAGAAAGTGGTAGGTAATAGGGATGCCCAGTCCCACAATGAATCAGAAATAATAATAACAAAATTCCTTGGAAAGTGAAAAGTTTGGAAGGCACCCATGGATACAGTTAGCCATGGATTGTGTATGAATGGTCGAAAGGAAATAAACTTTATTTTCTGTTTGGGAACCGCCTATAATGTGTCTAGCATGGAAGCTGTTTGGAACTCTCGGTTGTACCATTGACAGGAAAAGCATGCCTCTCAAAATAATTTCATCTCTCTAATTTAAACCTTGAGCTCTGGCACCTCTGCAAATCTCTACTTCCCTCTGCGAAGGGCCTATCTATTTACATTTATGCAATTTTTATTTTTATGTTGTGTCTTCACCTTCTCTTATAAGCACCAATTGGAGAACACTATTGTCATACTTGTGCATTGGATGTAGTTAATATTGAGTGTGTTTCATGAATGGATCAATGATTGAGCATAATGGGCTAGGGATAACTTTCTTTAGCGTTGATATTTTGAAAGACATGATTGCTTGTTGGTATTGCTTGAGTATTTATGTTTTCATGTCAAATTATAGACTATTGCTTTGAATCATTCGAATCTCAACATTCATGCCACAAAAGAAAGATTACTTGATGAAAATGATAGGCAGCATGCCACATCAAAAATTCTGTTTTTATCATTTACCTACTCGACGACGAGCAGGAATTAAGCTCGGGGATGCTGATACTTCTCCATCGTATATATAATTTTTGATAGTTTCATACTATTATAGTTTCAATCTTGGATGTTGTATATGCATTTAAATGTCATTATATATCATTTTTTGGGACTAACCTATTAACTTAGTGCCCAGTGCCAGTTGTTGTTTTTTGCCAGTTTTTGGTTTTCCAGAATATCAATATCAAATGAAGTCCAAATGCCACGAAACTTTTTGCAGACTTTTTTCTAGACATAAGAGACCCTGGAAGCTTCGGGAGAGGGCCAGAAGATGAAACATGGGCTACGAGGCACCAGGGAGCGCCCAGGAGGTAGGCGCGCCATGGTGGCTCGTGGGGCCCATGTATCTCCGTTTGACCTAATTCCACCTCTATAAATTCTCTAAAATCAGGAAACCAATAAAGAGCCACCCGAAATACTTTTTCCGCCACCGCAAGCTTCTGTTCTCGAGAGATCCCATCGGGGGTCCTTTTCCGGCACTCCGCCGGATGGGGATTCAACCACGGAGGGTCTCTACATCAACCTTGTCGCCCTTTCGATGATGTGTGAGTAGTTTACCACAGACATACGGGTCCATTGTTAGTAGCTAGATGGCTTCTTCTCTCTCGATGTTCTTCAATACAATGTTCTCCTTGATGTTCTTGGAGTTCTATCCGATGTAATCACTTTTTGCGGTGTGTTTGTTGGGATCCGATGAATTGTGAGTTTATGATCAGATTATCCATGAATATTATTTGTGTCATCTCTCATCTCTCTTATGCATGATTGTTATAGCTTCGTATTTCTCTCTGATCTATTTATTTGGTTTGGCCAACTAGATTGATTTTTCTTGCAATGGGAGAGGTGCTTTGTAATGGGTTCGATCATGCGGTGCTCAATCCCATTGACAGAAGGGGACATGACACGTATGTATCATTGCTATTAAGGATAAAAATATGGGGTTTATTCATGCGTGAGTTTTCTTTGTCTACATCATGTCATCTTGCTTAAGGCGTTACTCCGCTCTTCATGAACTTAATACACTAGATGCATGCTGGATAGCGGTCGATGTGTGGAGTAATAGTAGTAAATGCAGGCAGGAGTCGGTCTAGTTGTCTCGGACGTGATGGCTATATACATGATCATTGCCTTGGATATCCTCATGATTATTTGCTTTTCTATCAATTGCCCAATAGTAATTTGTTTACCCACCGTATGCTATCTTCAAAGAGAGAAGCCTCTAATGAAAACTATGGCCCCCGGGTCTACTTTTATCATAAATCAAAATCCCAAAAATACCTTGCTGCACTTTTTATTTATTTATTTTATTGTGTGCTTCATCTATCTATTTATCACTACAAGATTTAATCCTTGCAATTACCGCCAAGGGATTGACAACCCCTTGATCGTGTTGGGTGCAAGTAGTTGTTATTTTGTGTGTAGGTACTGCTAACGAGGTGTTGCGTGTTTCTCATACTGGATTGATAACCTTGGTTTTTAACAGAGGGAAATACTTATCTCTACTGTACTGCATCCTCCCCTCCTCTTTGGGGAAATCCCAACGCAGCTAACAAGTAGCACATATCAAGTATAACAAAGTCTATTAAAATAGTAACATTTGCAACTACAACAGGAACATCCTCACAAATTCCAATAGGTATAGCAGTTGATTTATCAGTCATTTGCAAGGATATTTCAGTAGGTGTGAGCTTATTCAATTCAATTCTTCTATATAAAGAGAAAGGCATAACACTAACACCGGCTCCTAAATCACATAAAGCAGTTTTGACATAACTTCTTTTAATGGAGCATGGTATTGTAGGTATTCCTGGATCTCCTAACTTCTTAGGTACACCGCCCTTAAATGAATAATTTGCCAGCATGGTGGAAATTTCATCTTCAGGTATCTTTCTTTTATTAGTGACAATATCTTTCATTTATTTAGCATATGGAGGCATTTTCAAAATTTCAGTCAAGCGTGTGCGCAAAAAGACAGGTCTAAGCATTTCAACAAAGTGCTCAAAATCCTCCTCATCTTTATTTCTCGGAGGCTTAGTGGGAAAAGGCATGAGTTCTGAACCCATGGTTCACTTTCCTTACCATGTTTTCTAGCAATGAAATCTCTTTTATCATATCTTTTATTCTTAGGAGGTGGGTTATCAAGATCAATAGCAGGTTCTATTTCTACATCATTATCAAGTTCTTTATCATTATCTGGTTGAGCATCAATATGAACATCATCATTATCATTATCACTAGGTGGATGTTCATTACCAGATTGTGTCTCAGCATTAGAAATAGAAACATCATTATGACTTTCAGAAGGTTTTTCTACCATAGGTTCACTAGAAGCATGCACAGTTCTATCATTTTTTCCTTTTTCTTCTAAGATGAACTATGTGCATCATTATTAATTCTCTCAGAATCTTGCTCAATTATTTTAGGATGGCCTTCAGGATATAGTGGCTACTGAGTCATTCTACCTCCTCTAGTCATTACCCTAACATCATGATCATTCACTTTATTATTCATCCCATTAAGCAAATCATTTTGTGACTTAGCAACTTGTTCTAGCTGAGTATGTGATACGTCTCCAATGTATCTATAATTTTTTATTGTTCCGTGCTGTTATAGTATCAATCTTGGATGTTTTATATGCAATATTATATCATTTTTTTGGACTAACCTACTAACTTAGGGCCCAGTGCCAGCTGCTGTTTTTTTGCCTGTTTTTGGTTTTCCAGAATATCAGTAACAAATGAAGTCTAAATGCCATGAAACTTTTTGATGACTTTTTTCTGGACAAAAGAGACACTAGAAGTTTGGGAGAGGGCCAGAAGACGAAGGAGTAGCCCACAAGGGACCAGGGCGTGCCCAGGGGGTAGGCGCGCCCTGTTGCTTGGTGGGCCCCTCCTTGCTCCGTTTGACCTAATTCCGCCTTTATAAATTCTCTAAAATCGGGAAACTAACAGAGAGCCACTCGAAATACTTTTCCAGCCAGCGCAAGCTTCATTTCTCGAGAGATCCCATCTGGGGCATTTTTCGGCACTCTGCCAGAGGGGGATTCAACCATAGAGAGGCTCTACATCAACCTTGCTGCCCCTTCAATGATGTGTGAGTAGTTTACCATAGACCTGTGGGTCCATAGTTAGTAGCTAGATGGCTTCTTCTCTCTCGATGTTCTTCAATACAATGTTCTCCTTGGTGTTCTTGGAGTTCTATCCGATGTAATCACTTTTTGCGGTGTGTTTGTTGGGATCCGATGAATTGTGAGTTTATGATCAGATTATCCATGAATATTATTTGAGTCTTTTCTGAACTCTTTTATGCATGATTGTTATAGCTTTGTATTTCTCTCCGATCTATCGATTTGGTTTGGCCAACTAGATTGATTTTTCTTGCAATGGGAGAGGTGCTTTTGATGGGTTTGATCTTGTGGTGCTCAATATCAGTGACAAAAGGGGACATGACACATATTTGTATCATTGCCATTAAGCATAAAAAGATGGGGTTTATTCATGTGTGAGTTTTCTTTGTCTACATCATGTCATATTGCTTAGGGTGTTACTCCATTCTTTATGAACTTAATACTCTAGATGCATGCTGGATAGTGGTCGATCTATGGAGTAATAGTGGTAGATGCAGGCAGGAGTCGGTCTACTTGTCTCAGACGTGATGCCTATATACATGATCATTGCCTTGAATATCGTCATGATTATTTGCTTTTCTGTCAATTGCCCAACAGTAATTTGTTTACTCACTGTATGCTATCTTTTTGAGAGAAGCCCCTAGGGAAAACTATGGCCCCCGGGTCTACTTAAATCTTATATTAAAAATCCAAAAATATATTGCTGCACTTTTTATCTCTTTATTTTATTTAGTGTTTGATCTATCCATCTGTCACTATTATATTTGATCCTTGCAAATAACCGCCAAGGGATTGACATCCCCTTGTTTGCGTTGGGTGCAAGTATTTGTTCATTTGTGTGCAGGTGCTGCTAAAGAGATCTTGTGTGATTCTCCTACTGGATTGATAACCTTGGTTTCTAACTAAGGGAAATACTTATCTCTACTATATTGCATCATCCCCTCCTCTTTGGGGAAATCCCAACGCAGCTCAGAAGTAGCAAGAAGAATTTCTAGCGCCATTGCCGGGGAGACATCATCAACATCTATCAAGTACCTACGCATAAACTTTCATCTCCTTGCATTTATTTTATTTACCATTTGCCTCTCGTTTTCATCTCCCCCACTTCTAAAAAAGTTTTACAAAAACACAAAAATATTTTTTGTTTACCTTTTCCTTGTTTGCTTGCTTGCTTGTTTATTTATTTTTCCTTGCTACGATGTCTCAATAAAATACAAAATTGTGTGATTTTTCCAATACTAGTAATAATGATTTTATTAGTACTTCAATTTCTCCTCCCGCCACTAGTGCGGAGTCTTGTGTTATTAATGCTGCTTTGCTAAATCTTGTTATGAAAGATCAATTTTCTGGTAGTCCTAATGAAGATGCTGCATCCCATTTTAATATTTTCGTTGAATTGTGTGATATGCAAAATAAAAGTTATGTGGATAATCATATTTTCAAATTAAAATTATTTCCGTTCTCACTACGAGATCGTGCTAAAACTTGTTTTTCATCTTTGCCACGAAATAATATTGATTCATGGGATAAGTGTAAAGATGCTTTTATTGCGAAGTATTTTCCTCCTGCGAAAATTATTTCTCTTAGAAATCAAATTATGAATTTTAAGCAACTTGAGCATGAACATGTTGCCCAATCTTGGGAAAGGATGAAATTAATGATAAGAAATTGCCCTACTCATGGCTTATGTTTGTGGATGATCATACAAAAAAATTATGCAGGATTGAATTTTTCTTCTAGAAATCTTTTAGATTCCACCGCGGGTGGTACTTTTATGGAAATTGTATTAGGATAAGCTACCAAATTACTTGATAATATTATGGCAAATTATTCACAATGGCTTACTGAAAGAACACCTACTAGTAAAAAAGTGAATTATGTTGAAGAAATTAGTTCTTTGAGTGATAAATTTGATGCGCTTATGAAAATGGTTGCTAGTAAGAGTGCTCATATTGAGCCTAATAATGTGCTTTTGTCTACTTTGATTGAGCAAAATAATGATCCCATAGATATGAATTTTGTCTCGCGAAACAATTTCAATAGTAATGCTTATAGAGGTAATTTTAATCCAAGGCCGTTTCCTGGAAATTCCTCAAATAATTATGGCAATCCTTAAGGAAATTCTTATAATAATAATAACAATAGGATGCCCTCTGATCTTGAAAGAATATTAAAGAATTTATTAATGCTCAAAAAGTTTTTAATACTACGGTAGAAGAAAAATTGAGTAAACTTGATGATATGGCTAGGAGCATAGATAGAATTGTTCATGATGTGGAAAATCTTAAAGTTAAAATTTTGCCACCCAATCTTGATATTAATGAATATATTAAAGCTCTCTATGTTTCCATGGATGAAAGTAAAGAAAGAACCGCTAGATTGAGGGCTAAGCGAGAATTTTTAGAAAAAGCAATTCCACCCGGTTTTTATCGCAACTATGATGAAGATATTAAAATGATTGGTGTTTCACCTATTGAATCTTTGTTTAGAAATATAAAACTTGACGAAAAGGGGACTGAAGATGAGTCAACTTTAGCTAGAAGGCGTCCCCCTTGTTCGGAGGGTGAAAATCTTAATGAAAAAAATTGATAAAACTGGGTTTGGAGAGGTCAAAACTTTAAATAGTAATGTGCCCACTACTTTGGATTACAAGGATTTTAATTATGATAGTTGTTCTTTACTTGAGTGTATTTACTTGTTGCAATCCATGTTGAATTCACCTAATGCTTATGAACAAAATAAAGCTTTTACTAAACATATTGTAGAAGCCATGATGAAAGCTTTAGAAGAAAATCTAGAATTGGAGATTTCTATACCTAGAAAATTATATGATGAATGGGAACCTACTATTAAAGTTAAAATTAAAAATTATGAGTGCAATGCTTTATGTGATTTAGGTGCTAGCATTGCCACAATACCAAAATCTGTATGTGATGTGCTAGGTTTTACCGATATGGATGAATGTTCTCTTAATTTGCACTTAGCGGATTCCACTATTAAGAAACCTTTGGGTAGAATAAATGATGTTCTTATTCGTGCAAATAGGAATTATGTGCCCGTTGATTTCATTGTGCTTGATATTGATTGCAATCCGTCTTGTTCCATAATACTTGGTAGGCCTTTCCTACGAACCATAGGTATGGTTATTGATATGAAAAGAAGGGAATATAAAATTTCAATTTCCATTAAAGAAGGGTATGGAACACTTCCCTAGAAAGAAAATTAAGCCACCATATGAATCTATCATGAGGGCCACCTATGGAATTAAAACTAAAGATTACAACACTTGAACTATGACTTATGCCTAGCTAGGGGCATAAAACTATAGCGCTAGTTGGGAGGCAACCCAATAGTATCTTTATTTCTCTTGTTTCTTTTTTTGTTTTGGTGTGCACACAATTATGCTACTGTTATGGTTGTGTTTTTTTGTTTTAAGATGATTTGGTTGATTGTTGATTTGATTCTGTAAAAAAGTAGAAACTTTCGCGCCCAGTAACAGATTTGTTTACAGTTACTGGAGCATGATAAAATTCTTAAATGTTTACACATAATTGAGATACAAATTTCCCATGTTGTTCTAATTTTTCAGAATTCTTGGAGTTACAGAAGTATTGCGTTTAAATAGATCACTACAGACACTTATGTTTTACACAGATTCTGTTTTTGTTGCTTTGTTTGCTTGTTTTGATGAAAATGTGGATTGTATCAGGGGGTATAAGCCATGGAGAAGTTAGAATACCATAGGTATAATGCAATAATAAAATATGAATGGGTTGACAATAGTACCTAAAGTTTGTGATTTACTTGTTATACTAATGGATCTCATGAAGGTTTTGTTGAGTTTTGTGTGCTGAAGTTTTCAAGTTTTGAGTGAGACCACGATGGATGAACGAATACGGAGCAGCAAGGGCCTAAGCTTGGGGATGCCTGAGGCACCCCAATGTAATATTCAAGGAATCCCAAGCATCTAAGCTTGGGGATGCCCCGGAAGGCATTCCCTCTTTCTTCTACCAACTATCGGTAACATCATTTGGAGCTATATTTTTATTCATCAGATGATATGAGTTTTGCTTGGAGCATCGTGTATTATATGAATTTTTGCTTTGTTTGCTTTTTAGTTTGTCACAATCATCCTTGCTGGACACACCTATTTGAGAGAAACACATATTTTATCATGATTTGTTAGAATACTCTATGTGCTTCACTTATATCTTTTGAGCTAGGCAATTGCTCTAGTACTTCACTTATATCTTTTTGACCAAGGTGGTGTTTATATTTTGAAGAAATACATGTACTTTCATGCTTCACTTATATTATTTTGAGAGTTGACAATAAGATTTTTTTTTAAAGAAATACATGCATTCTGATGCTTCACTTATATTATTTTAAGAGTTCACAAGAGCAATGGTAATTTGCATAAGATATGAATTTGGTCCTAATGTGATGAATATTCAAGAAGAATATAATAAAAACTTTCATAAAGATTGCTGAATATGATAAGTTTGATTCCTTGCAATAGTTTTGCGATATGAAGGTGATGATATGTGAGTGGTATTAGTGAGTAATTGTGGTTTAGTAAGAATATTGATGTTAAGGTTTGTGATTCCCTATGCAAGCACATAAAGTCGATAGTTATGCAATGAAGTTACACCCTACTTATGGAGCATTATTCAGTGTTAGTTATGTTTAATGTATGTTTATGACCATTTTCATTTTCTGGTTGGTCGCTTCTCAATCTATTTGCTAGGCTTCATTTTCACTAAGCGAGAATGCTGCTTGTGCATCCAATCTCTTAAACCCAAAGTTGTGCCATATGAGTCCACAATACCTACCTATATGTGGTATTTAACATGCCGTCCCAAGTAAATTTGCATGTGCCAACTCTAATTATTCAAAATAATTTTCCGTTTTGTGTGCCCGTACCGCTCATGTGGCGGTAGGGGGTGATCAATATCTTTCATGTTATGCGGGTTATTCTCACGATGATTTTTTATTCACTTGTCATTGCACGAGAAAGTGGCAGGTAATAGGGATTCCCAGTCCCACAATGAAAAAAAAGAAGAAAAAATTCCTTCGAAAGTGAAAAGTTTGTAAGTCACCCATGGATACAGTTAGCCATGGATTGTGTATGAATGGTGGAAAGGAAATAAATTTATTTTCTGTATGGGAACAACCTATAATGTGTCGAGCATGGAAGATGTTGGAAACTCTCGGTCGTAGCATTGACAGGAAAAGCACGCCTCTCAAAATAATTTTATCTCTCTAATTTAAACCTTGAGCTCTGGCACCTCTGCAAATCTCTGCTTGCCTCTGTGAAGGGCCTATCTATTTACTTTCATGCAATTTTTAGTATTATGTTGAGTCTTCACCTTCTCTTATAAGCACCAACTGGAAAACACTATTGTCATACTTGTGCATTGGATGTAGCTAATATTGAGTGTGTTTCAAGAGTGGATCAATGATTGAGCATGACGGGCTAGGGATAACTTTCTTTAGTGTTGATATTTTGAAAGGCATGATTATTTGTTGGTATACTTGAGTATCTATATCTTTATGTCAAACTATAGACTATTGCTTTGAATCATTCTAATCTCAATGTTCATGCCACGAAAGAAAGATTACATGATGAATTTGATAGGCAGCATTCCACATCAAAAATTCAATTTTTATTATTTATCTACTCGAGGACGAGCAGGAATTAAGCGTGGGGATGCTTGATACGTCTCCAACGTATCTATAATTTTTTATTGTTCCATGCTGTAATAGTATCAATCTTGGATGTTTTATATGAAACTATATGCAATATTATATCATTTTTTGGACTAACCTATTAACTTAGTGCCCAGTGCGAGTTGCTGTTTTTTGCCTGTTTTTGGTTCTCCAGAATATCAGTACCAAACGAAGTCCAAATGGCACGAAACTTTTTGATGATTTTTTTCTGGACGAAAGAGACCCTGGAAGCTTCGGGAGAGGGCCAGAAGACGAAGGAGTAGCCCACAAGGCACCAGGGCGCGCCCAGGGATTAGGCGCGCCGTGGTGCTTGGTGGGCCCCTCCTTGCTCCGTTTGACCTAATTCCGTCTCTATAAATTCTCTAAAATCGGGAAACCAACAGAGAGCCATCCGAAATACTTTTTCGGCCACCGCAAGCTTCTGTTCTCGAGAGATCCCATCCGGGGCATTTTCCGGCACTCTGCCGAAGGGGGATTCTACCACGAAGAGGCTCTACATCAACCTTGCTGCCCCTCCGATGATGTGTGAGTAGTTTACCATAGACCTACGGGTCCATAGTTAGTAGCTAGATGGCTTCTTCTCTCTCGATGTTCTTCAATACAATGTTCTCCTTGATGTTCTTGGAGTTCTATCCGATGTAATCACCTTTTGTGGTGTGTTTGTTGGGATCCGATGAATTGTGAGTTTATGATTAGATTATCCATGAATATTATTTGAGTCTTTTCTGAACTCTTTTATGCACGATTGTTATAGCTTTGTATTTCTCTCCGATCTATTGATTTGGTTTGGCCAACTAGGTTGATTTTTCTTGCAATGGGAGAGGTGCTTTGTGATGGGTTCGATCTTGCGATGCTCAATCCCAGTGACAGAAGGGGACATGACACATATTTGTATCATTGCCATTAAGCATAAAAAGAACTAGGTATCGAGTCCATGTATTTCTTCAATAGGTGGTAAATTCTTAACATCTTCAGCTTTAATATCCTTTTCTTTTATAGATTTCTTTGCCCCTTGCATATCTTCTAGACTAAGGAATAGAATACCTCTCTTCTTTGGAGTTAGTTTAGGTGGTGGTTCAGGAAGTGTCCAATCATTGGCATTTCTCAATATATTATTCAATAGTTCTTCAGCCTTTTCAATAGTTTTTTCCCTGAAAACACAACCAGTACAACTATCAAGGTAGTCCCTAGAAGCATCGATTAGTCCATTATAAAAGATATCAAGTATTTCATTTTTCTTAAGAGGATGATCAGGCAAAGCATTAAGTAACTAGAGAAGCCTCCCCCAAGCTTGAGGGAGATTCTCTTTTTCAATTTGCACAAAGTTAAATATTTCCTGTAAGGCAGCTTGTTTCTTATGAGCGGGAAAATATTTTTCAGAGAAGTAATATATCATATCCTGGGGACTACGCACACCACCAGGAGCAAGGGTATTAAACCATTTTTAGCATCACCCTTTAATGAGAAAGGAAACAACTTAAATTGCAAATCTTTTCCTCATGAGCAAATAGGGTAGCTATATCATTCAATGTGGTAAGTTGTGCCACAACAGTTTTAGTTTCATAACCATGGAAAGGATTGGATTCAACCAAAGTAATTAACTCAGGATCGACAAAGAATTCATAATCCTTATCGATGACAAAGGTAGGAGAGGTAGCAAACTTAGGATCATATTTCTTTCTCTCCATCATAGATTTTTTCTTTGAGCTTACTCAGTAATTTCTTAACATCATCTCTATCATTACAAGCAAGAAATTCTCTAGCTATCTCCTCATCCATAACATAGCCCTCAGGTATCTTAGGCATTTCAACTCTTGGAGAACTAGGCCTAATAGGTGAATCGTAGTTTTCATCAGTTTCAGCATTTTCACGTTCTTTAGCTTTAGCAAGTTGTTCATCAAGAAATTCACCTATTGACATAGTTTCACTAAGCAAAGTACTAGCATCATCACAAGTTTCTTTTATAGCAGAAGTAGTATCATCAATTACTTGCGACATATCAGATTGAATAGCAGGTGGTGGTGTCGCAAGCCTACTTAAAACAGAAGGTGAATCAAGTGCGGAGCTAGATGGCAGTTCCTTACCTCCCCTTGTCTTAGAGGGTACGATCTTGGTTCTAGTATCTTTCAGATTCTTCATAGTCTAAAATCCCAAGTGAACTCAATAAATAGAGCTATGCTCCCCAGCAACAGCGCCAGAAAATGGTCTTGATAACCCACAAGTATAGGGGATCATGATAGTCTTCGAGGGTAGTATTTCACCCAAATTTATTGATTCGACACAAGGGGAGCAAAAGAATATTTATGAGCCTTAGCAGTTGAGTTGTCAATTCAACCACACCTGGGAAATTATATTTCTGCAGCAAAGTGTTTAGTAGCACAGTAGCAATAGTAACAGGAACAGTAACAGTAGCAATTTGTAGTGATTGCAACAGAAGCAGCAATGAAAGTAACTTAGCAATGACCAATATGAGAAAAGCGTAGGCATTGGTTCAGTGATGGATATTTGTGTTGGATGATATTCATCAAGTAACAGTCACAACCTAGAGCGATACACAATAGCTCCAATTTATCAATGTAATGTAGGCATGTATTTCGTATATAATCATACGTGCTTATAATAAGAACATGCATTTCATCTTTTGTCCTACCCTCCCGTGGCAGTGGGGTCAATAAGGAAATCTAAGGGATATTAAGGCCTCCTTTTAATAGAGAATCGAAACAAAGCATTATCACTTAGTGAATACATGAACTCATCATACTACAGTAATCACCAAAAAGAATCCCAATTATTGTCACCTTGGGGTATGCGGATCATAAGACGTAATAGGTGCATACAACTTGGAAGATAGGATCAAGAACTCAAATATATTCATGAAAACATAAAGGGTTCAGATTTGAAATCCTAGCACTTGGGCCCTAGTGACAAGCATTAAGCATAGCAAAGTCATAGCAACATCAATCTCAGAACATAGTGGATACTAAGGATCAAGCCCTAAGAAATTGACTGGAGTACATGACAAATCTCATCCAACTCCATCACCATCCAGCAAGCCTATGAAGGAATTACCCACTCCCGGTGGTGAGCAGCATGAAATTGTTGATGGAGAAGGGTTGATGATGATGACGGCGATGAATTCCACCCTCCGGATCCCTGAACGGACTCCAGATCAGCCCTCCCAATGAAGAACAGGAGGTGGCGGTGGCTCCGTATCGTAAAACATGATGATTCCTTCTTTCTGATTTTTATTCTCCACGAGACAGTACTTATGGAGTTGGACTTAGGGCAAACGGAGGCTCCAGGGGCCCACAAGCTCACTAGGCGTGCCCTTGGGGGGGTGGGCACTCCCCGTGAGCTTGTGGCTCCTGGGTGGCCCCCCTCCAATATTTTTTATATATTCTGGAAATATGCTTCGTAAATTTTCAGCCCAATCCGAGAACATTTATTTCTGCACAAAAATAGCACCATGGCAATTATGCTGAAAACAGCGTCAGTCCGGGTTAGTTCCATTCAAATCATGCAAATTAGAGTCCAAAAGAAGAGCAAAAGTGTTTGGAAAAGTAGATATGTTTGGGACGTATCACGCCCCCATTGGTACTGTAGCTCGAAGCTCCCATACGGACACAACATCCACCACAGCATGCAGCCGCTGCCGAAGTGGACAGCGCCACAGCCTGGGAAGAGGACGGAGTCTCCAACATCATCGACGTGGAGCACGCCCTCGACGGCCGCGAGTAGCACACGTTCACTGGCCACGCAGAGGACAGTGTGATCTAGCGGCTGGCCCTCGTCGGCCACAAGGGGGAGCGCGTGCTCCAGCAGCACGCCCTAGTCAGATACGAGGAAGTGCATCGCATCCTCGCCGCTCACAAGGTGGATGAGCGCGTTCTCCAGCAGCATGCCCGCGAGCATCACATCCTCTCCGCTTTCGACATGCACGAGCGCGTGCTCCGGCAGGACGCCCGCAAACAACGCATCCTCGCCGCTCTTGATGTGGACGAGCGCATGCTCCGGTAGCACGCTCGCGAACATCGCATGCTCGCCGCTCAGGTGCATGAGCGTGTGCTCCAATAGCATGGCCACGACCATGGCATCATCGCCGCTCACGTGGTGGATGAGCGCGTGCTCCAGACAGTACCCCTGGAGTCGGGACGCGAGCATCGCGCCCCCGGCGACGAGGAGTACTGCATGGTGCCCAACGCGGTTCAGGAAAATCCTGTGACTCCGCCGCGCCCTGGAGGTTCGCGAGCTCTAGTAGGCGCTCGAGGAGTCTCGCGCCGATATGCAGGTGGCAGCCGACGTGCAAGATTATCCTTCGAGCTCTCCTCCTCCTACGACGATGCCTCCACCGCGCCCGTCGTACGTCCTCTGTCTCGGCTCCGGTGGACCTTTGGAGTTTAGTTGCATGGAACATTAATATTTGGATTAATCATATGTCTACCAAAATGTGAAGGTTTAAGACTAATGCAAAAAACAACCTATGACTAACAGGCATGAATAGATGATGTGGCAGCATTGCTTGCTAGAGAGTAACGCAAGTAGTATATTGCAATTTATGGATTGCATGCATGACTAGCTTATGTAGCATGGTTACATGGCTAGGAAAGGCAAGACAAAAAAAAGATAATGTGTTGTATACATATTTACTAGTAATAGAAGACACTCTCCACATGCACAGTTGCTCTGGAGCATATAAAGATTTTTAGAGTGCACTCCAATTTTTTTCAGACGCTTAGGTGCACCGGATGCCGTGCCTCGGTACAAAATGTTAGAAAAAAATCTGCTCCAAATTTTTTTAAACCTATTATTATCTTGAAACCAGCCACACCCTCCCTCACCTCATCAAAATAGCCAGAGGAATATATTTTGAGGGAAACATAATTTAGTTTTAGTGATATACGTATATCAAAACTATAGTGTTTTCTTTCAAGTTCGTGAACAAGTATTATACTACTACTTTGGATCCTTTGCAACACATGGGCCGACACATTGCTATTAGTAAGAAACAAGTCTCAAGTTTGGCACGAGGTGGTGCAGTGGCAGCACCATAAGGCTAGGTGCAGGAGTTACATTTCCCTCTCGGGGCACGCGGGATTGAGTTTCAGCGCCTTACTGTACTTGCCTTTGATGCCATGACATGTGGACCTAACAGGTGGCTGGCCCACATGTCATGCACCCTAAGGCAGAGGGGCGGTGGGCCGAGAGGGGTGAGGCACACGTCGGGGGACGTGTTGTCGTTGGTTGGAGCAGCGTCATGGGAATCGCATGTGGCAGTGGAGGAAACATGATGGTCGCCATAGTTCAGCATCCACGGACAAGTTGTCATGTCGTCTGACACATGCATTGCATACCGATCACTGCAAGGATTAGGAGAGAAAACTAGCTGGATAAATACTTCATTATATTCAAGAGAACCTATGCTAGTACACTTGTTCCAAATACATGCACACTAGCAAAATAGTTCCTCTATCCGTATATACAGAGAGGAAATATTTCTTCTTCTTCTTCTTCTTCTTCTTCTTCTCCTTCTTCTTCTTCTTCTTCTTCTTATTTCTCTCATTTTCTGTGGGAGACGGCTTCGCTACAAGCTCTTTCGACCTTGTAGCTATCTCGAAACACACACGAGCATCGAGGGCTGCATATTTTATCCACTCGTAGGTCAAGGGATAATTCTCCCATCTAGATGACCTTAATCCTAGCGTCTCGTCACCCTTCTCAAGATTTGTTTCGAGCACAGAATTTGCTACATCAAATAGCGATGGTGTTGTTTTATCACAACTGTCTACAGGAATTTTGGTTTGTAGGTTAGCGATGTTTTTCAAATCAAGGTTGTACGGTGCCAGCTTTTGTTTGTCCCCTTTGATGGCTGCCCCACAGAAGAATATGTTCTCCCGAGACATGAAATCACGGAGTTCACCTGGTATGGAGGGCGCGTGCATGATGTGATAGACGCTCCATATACTCTGCGGCGAGACCGATGACCTTCATCTCCACCTTTTCGTGGGAGTTGGATACATTGTTGATCCACTCCTGAACAACCCTTGGGTGGTCGGTGACGGTGGCAGCTATGGTCAACGAGCCTTCGCTGAGCACATGTTTGACACCAAAAACCTGCATAGGGATCTCTTTCGCCATTTGGAACCGCTGGACCAGAGGGCTATGGTTTGGAGTATTAGGATTAGGTGGCTAGTCTGACCAAAAGAAGAGTATGTGAAGAGGTTAAAACAGTGTGAATCTAATGGGGTTTGAATGCAAACGAAGGAGAGGTGAAGAAGCCGAGGAAAATCGGTTCCCAATGGAGAATTAATGGGAGAAGTGGCATGCAGGCAGTTGATTAGACAGCTAGGTAGACCGACCTGCAAAATGAAAAGCCTATGCGGGTAGCGTACTAATTATTACTATTTAACAGTAGGAGTGATACTCCCCTAAAAAAGGAGTTGTACGTGTCCGTGTACGTGCCCATGCTTCTATCGCTACATGTGCGACTAGCTAGTTGAGGTCACTCTTTCAAATCACCGTGGCGAAACATTTTATGATTCCTTTTTATTTCTGCACCCCTCCTGATAGGTGGGACCTACGCAAAACCCACTTGGGTGGACAAACAGATATACAAACATATACATCTCTTGGCACAAAAATGTCACCCAAAAAATGTGTCATAGTTGATTCGGATGGATATTGGCGCGTGCGTGCGAGACACAACTTCTCTGGTTAAGGAATATGCGGTTATCCTCAAAAATGAAAAATGCCTTCTTTGCGCTTCCGCATGCATGACAATTTGGTTCTGCTCGCAATATGGATGCTACCTGGAGGATGAAGTGAACCCAGAGGCATGCTAGCACGATAGTACAGTACTACTGTACTACTATGTTACTACAACTAGTAGTAGTAGTACAGGTGAAGTATTTGTTGGTCAAAATATTATTCATCCGGTCCTCATAGTGAAGTGACAAGACCCTGCACCCGAGGTGACACTAGTCCAGGCGGCGTGTTCGGGTTACCAAAGTCAGCCTCACCCTATGCAGTCACTGTCACCGCCGCTATATAGCATGCCTCGCCTTGTCTCTCTCTCCCCTAGCACCACTCCATCTCCATCTCCATCTCACCAGAGATCCTGAGGTCACTCTTCATCATCTCACAGTGCCCCCGCGTACCTTCGCCTCGCTCGCCTCCCCTAGTACCACTATTCACTCCCTAGCCACTCCAGCACCGAGAGCCTTCTCCCCCATAAATCAAGCCCCAAAAAACCCCACCTTCCAAACTCCACCATGGCCGAACCCAAACTGCGCAGCATCCCTATGAGCCGTGACTAGAGAGATCTCCCCAGTGACACCATTGACCTCTGTTGTTCGCGTATGGATATGTTCAGCGCCGTGTGGCTGGCTGCATGCTTGAGGGACATGCTCGCGGCCATCGTCAAAGCGAGGCCTAAGATTTTTAAGACACCCTGCTTGCTGCTATCTGCTCTTGTGAGATGCATGATAATCCCCAAGCGCAAGGAATCATCATAGCAATTTCCAAAGATGGAAGTGATAAGTATGGAGTGTCGAACCCACAAGGAGCTAAAGGTAAGATCAATATTCTCTCATGTCCTATCTGCCACTGATACGACTCTACGTACACCCAGCGCTTGCTTTTATCTAGAGACGAGAAATAAAACTACATTGTGGGTATAAAGAGGACGGCTTTGCATGATATCGGAGAACCAAAATATAAAAATAGGTGCTGCCTAAATAAAGCTAGAATATATTACAATATCTTACAAATAGCGAGTGTGGAATAATGATGGTATGGTGTGCGGAATTGTCCTAGGCAATTGTTAACAAGATCGGTAATCATTATTGCAATTTTATATGAGGGAGAGGCATGAGGTAACATACTTTCAGTAGTTGGATCTTCCGAACTTATGATTGGACCTCTAGTAAGCATCCGCAACTACTAGAAATCATTAAGGTAAACCCAACCATAGCATTAAGTATCAAGTCCCCTTTACTCCCATACTCAACAACCCCCTTATTCGGGTGTAAGCTTCTGTCACTCTAGCCATCCACTACAAGCGAATCATGAACATATTGCAACACCCTACAACAGGAATCCCCCAAGTGTGCGCGGCATGGAAGGCACCATAGGATAGCACCAAAATAAAACATACAACTCAAACCAATCAAGATCATCAATCAACCCAAAGGATAAAAGAAATCTACTCAAACATCATCGGATGGCAACACATCATTGGATAATAATATGTGGCATAAAGCACCATGTTCATGTAGGGGATTACAGAGGGGTGTGGGAGAGTGGACTGCTGAAAAGAGATGAGGGAGGTGATGAACACGGTGATGTTGATGAAGACGATCACCGCGGCGATGGCTCCCCCGGAGGCACTCCGGCGCAACCGAGAGATAGGGGAAGAGAGGCTCCCCCTCCGGCTTGCTCCTCCATGGCCTCTCCCTAGATGGGGATAGGTTCTCCCTCTGGTTCTTGGCCTCCATGGTTGCCCGGAGGGGCGAGAGCCCCTCCGAGATTGGATCTCTCTTTGTTTCCTTCTGTTTCTGTGACCCTGTTTCTGGCCAAAAACCGTTACTTATATTCCCGGAGATCCGTAACTCCGATTAGGCTGAAATTTTGAGGGGATTTTTATCCGGAAATTATCATCCTTGCAGCAAAAGAAGGGCCCCAACCAATGTCGAGGGAGTCACAAGGCAGCCGGGCGCGCCGAGGGGGTGGGCACACCGGGGTGCCTTGTTACCACCTCGGGCACCATCTTGCGTTGATTCTTCTACCCAAAAATCACATATATTCCAAAATAAATCTCCGTAAATATTTATCGCATTTGGACTTCGTTTGGTGTGGATTTTCCGTGAAACAAAAAAATGCAAAAAAAAGGAACTGGCACTGGGCACTAGATTAATAAGTTAGTCCATAAAAATAATATAAAAGTGCACCAAAACCATATAAAACTATTGTAAACATGGCATGAATACTTCATAAATTATAGATACATTGGAGACATATCAGCATCCCCAAGCTTAATTCCTGCTCGTCCTGGAGTAGGTAAATGATAAAAGAAATAATTTATGAAGCGTGAATGCTAGCATAGTGCATGAGTTTGATCGATGATAATTTCAATCACTTTTCCTAGCATTATAAACAACAACTCTTTCTCATAAAACTCATGTTGATAAAGTAGCAATCTATTCACATGTTACGGTTCAAACAGTGCATTCTCTTGAAACTTAACAACCTATGTTCTTAGTCACCAAACAATTTCAATGGATCTTATTTTCAACAAAGTCAAAGTAAGAGCTCCACATACTCAATTATCATATAGTCTTCTATGATTGCTAGTACTCAAAGCATATTTTTAGAACAAATAGAATCCATTGAACATAGAGAAAAATAAGGGCTTAAATGTTTCGCCTCCCAACTTACTTATCATAAAGATAATTGTCGACAATAATAATTCATGATCAAATATATTTGAATGGATATATGTGTCTGGATCTTTCCCCACCACATAATGCTTGCAAACTAGAGAATAATTGAGGTTGAAATGAGAATGAATACTTATTGACTCTTGCATAAAAGTAAATACAGAAACGTAAAAGATAGGCCCTTCGCACAGGGAAGCAGAGGTTGTCATGCGCTTTTTATTTTTAGATGTGCAATCTATTAATTGTATTTATGATCAAAGAGAGAGAAGAAGCCATCTAGCTACTAGCTATGGACCCATAGGTATGTGGTAAACTACTCACACATCATCGAAAGGGCAGCAAGGTTGATGTAGAAGCCCTCCGATATCGATTCCCCCTCCGGCAGAGTGCTGGAAAGGCCTCCAGATGGGATCGCAGAAGAACAGAAGCTTGCGGCGGCTGAAAAAGTATTTCGGGTGGCTCTCTGGTATAATGGTAATATTTGGGAATTCATAGAGGTGGAATTAGGTCAAGAAGTTCCACGAGGGGGCCACAAGCCAGGGGGGCGTGCCTCCCGAGCTTGTCACTCCCTGGTGGCCCTTCAGGTCTTCTCCTGAACCTTCTAGGGTCCCTTCTAGTCCAGAAAAAATTAATCAAAAGTTTTTTCTTCGTTTGGACACTGTTTGATATTGATTTCCTGAAAAGCCAAAAACAAGCAAAAAATAGCAACTGGCACTGGGCACTAGGTTAATAGGTTAGTTCAAAAAATGATATATAAGTGCATATAATTGCATATAAAACATCCAAGATTTATACTATAATAGCATGGAATAATAAAAAATTATAGATACATTGGAGACGTATCAAATACCTGAGGAATACTTTGTGTGCTATCAAATGTCACTTCGTAACTGGGTGATCATAAAGGTGCTCTAGAGGTATCTCTGAAGGTGTCTGTTGGGTTTCATGGATCGAGACTAGGATTTGTAGCTCCGTGTGACAGAGAGATATCTCTAGGCCCTCTCGGTTTTACAACATCACAAGAAGCTTCATGTGACTAATGAGTTTAGTCACAGGATCTTGTATTACGGAATGAGTAAAGAGACTTGCCAGTAACGAGATTGAACGAGGTATGGAGATACCGACGATCAAATCTCGGGCATGTGACACATCGCTGGACAAAGGGAATTGCATACGGGATTAACTGAATCCTTGACGTCGGGGTTCAACCGATAAAGATCTTCGTGGAATATGTAGGAATCAATATGGGTATCTAGGTCCCACTATTGGTTATTGACAGGAGACGTGTCTCTGTCATGTCTACATGATTCCCGAACCCGGATTGCACGCTTAACGTTCGGTAGCGCTAGGGTAATGTAGAGATATTAATAGTGGAAAGTCCGAAATTAGTTCGGAGTCTCGGATGTGATCCAGGACATCACAAGGAGCTCTGGAATGGTCCGGAGGTAAAGATTTATATATGGGAAGTCATATTCAGGGTTCCGAAAAAGTTTAGGAATTTTCGGTAGAGTACCGGGAAGGTTCTAGAAGGTTTCGGGGGTTCCATAGTGGGGCCCAATGACCCGGGAAGGGCCCACATGGATCGAGGGTGGGGCTATAGCCCACATGGGCTGGCAGCACCATTCCCCAAGGCACATGTTGTTTAAATCTAGAGATAAGGTCTTATCTCTAAATTTAAAGGGTTGAATCTAGAGATAAGATGTTATCTCGAAGTATAAAGGGATTTCTCCCTTGTGGCCGGCCCTAGGAGGTTTTGGATGCCCTCCCCTACCGCCCAGCCTATATATAGAGGGGGGAGGCGCATGGGGGCAGCCACCCCTTCACCCTTGCCCATTACCTCTCCCAACTCTTCCCACGTTTCTCCGGTACGCGCTTGGTGAAGCCCTGGCGGAATTCTGCTGCCACCACCACCACCATACCACCGTGCTGTTTCCGATCTCATCTACCTCCTCTTCCTCGCTTGCTGGATCAAGAAGGATAGGATGCCATCGAGTTGAACATGTGCTAATCTCGGAGGTGCCGTCCGTTCGGCACTAGATAGGATTGGATTGCGATTGGATCATGAAGAGTACGACTACATCAACTGTGTTACATACGCTAACGTTCTCGGTGTACAAGGGTATGTAGACACACTCCCCTCTCATTGCCTTGCATCTCCTAGATTAGATCTTGTGTGTTCGTAGGAACTTTTTTGATTTTCATGCTTCATTCCCCATCACATTGGTGTGTAATGATATTCCTATTCTTAAAAGAATCAATAGTTACGCCCAAGCTATTTCTTCACTCATTATTAAACTTGAAAGAAGGTTCATGCGTACTCATCCCACTTTGCAAAGATTGTTCTTTGAGCTACCAGTCATAAACAATCCTAAGGCTAAAAAGATAACCACTCTTATCCTCATGAATGAATTTGATTATATAGTGCGAGAGGCTAGAGAAATCTTTGACTTTGACAATGTGAGTTATGAATGCCCTATGATAGATGAAATTTTATATGATAGAGATTTTATGAGGATCATGCTTTTGAGGAAAATGCTAAAAAGAAAGTTCCCAACCTACATTTGATCCAACAAATATTCAATGGCATTAATCATCAATATTCTTGGATCGTAAAAGGGAACCAACAAGGTTTAGAAGAAGATTGTCTTGAAAATGCTAAAATACTAATACATGATGAGTTCACCATTACTTATGAAAAGTCCCTTGATGACCATGTCTCTCAAGAGGTTAAATCTAATGATGTGACAATTACTAAGTATAGCCCGTTCCACCATTTGAGTTCCCCTAATAGGAAGGCTATGTACGAAAAAAGGGAGTAGTGAGAAGTGTTTATGATGAACCTATGTATAAAGATAATATGAAATCCAAGGATGACAATACTTGAAACAATGCCTTACGCCTAGCTAGGGGCGTAAAACAATAGCGCTTTTTGGGAGGCAACCCAATAGTTATCTTAAAATTTTGCTTTTACTTCTTGTTTTGGTGTGTTGACACAATTATTGCTACTGTTATGATTGTGTTTTTATGTTTTAATTAGTGTTTGTGCCAAGTAAAGCCTTTGGGATGATTTGGTTGATAGTTAACTTGATTCTGTGAAAAAATAGAAACTTTTGATTCCAGTACTTGAATTTTGATAATTCACTGGAACTTGATAAAATTCTGAATTTTTTCCACATTATTGATATACATATTGCCCATGTCTTCGTAAGTTTTCAAAAAAAATTGAAGTTACAGAAGTATAGTTTTTGTTCAGATCATTACAGACTATTCTGACAGATTCTATTTTTTATTGCATAATGTGCATGTTTTGATGATTCTATGGGTTATATCGGGGGGTATAAATCATGGAGTAGTTCAAATATAGTAGGTATTATACAATATTAATTATGAATTGTTTTACCATAGTACCTAAAGTTTATGATTTGTCTATTATACTAATAGATCTCACGAGATTTTTGTTGAGTTTTGTGTGTTGAACTTTTCATGTTTTAAGTGAGATCACTATGGATGAAGGAATAAGGAGCGGCAAGAACCTAGGATTGGGGATGCCCAAGGTACACCAAGGTAATATTCAAGTAAGACCCAAGCGTCTAAGCTTGTGGATGCCCCAGATGACATCCCCTCTTTCGTCCACAATCCATCGGTATGTTACTCGAAGCTACATTTTTATTCATCACATGATATGAGTTTTACTTGGAGCGTCTTGTACCATAGTTTTCTTTTGTTTGCTTTTTAGTTTGCCACAATCATTATTTGCTGGACACACCTTTTGAGAGAGACATGCATTTATCTTGATTTCTTAGAATACTCTTTGTGCTTCACTTATATCTTTTGATCTAGGCAGTTGCTCTAGTGCTTCACTTATATCTTTTAGGGCACGGCGGTGGTTAAATTTTATAGAAATGATTGCACTTTCATGCTTCAATTATATCATTTTGAGAGTCTTTAAATAAGAAGTGGCAATGAACACGAGTTATAAAATTAGTCTGGATATGATAGGTATTCAAGAGTGGTATAATAAAAACTTTCATGTAGATCACTAAATATGAAATGCATGGTTTAATTATATTGATGTCGTAATATGAAACGATATAGGTTCATGATCATTGGTTAGTAGAAATATCGGTATTAAAGTTTGTTATTAACTGCTTATTAAAGTGTTGGTCATGGCATGGTGGGGAGGCGTGAGCATTTTTATGTCTAAAATGAAATCCTTTGTGTTGTTATAATCGGGGCGCGCGATGGTTAACTCCTACCAACCTCCTCCCTAGGGCCATGTGAGTATTACTTTGCTTTGAGGGCTAATAGACTTTCGTAATAAGTATGTGAGTTCTTTATGACTAATTTGAGTCCATGGATTATACGCACACCTATCCTTCCGCAATTTGCTAGGCTCTTCGGTACCGAGCATTGCCCTTTATCACCTTAAGAGTTGGTGCAAACTTTGTCGGTGCATCCAAACCCTGTGATATGATATGCTCTTCCACACATAAGACTCCTTATACCTTCCTCAAAACAGCCACCATACCTACCTATCATAGCATTTCCATAGCCATTCCGAGATATATTGCCATGCAACTTCCACTGTTCCATTACATGACATGTGTGTTCATTGTCATATTGCTTTGCATGATCATATAGCTGACATGATATTTGTGGCTTAGCCACCGTTCCTCATTATTATACATGTTACGCTAGATCATTGCACATCCTGGTACACTGCCAGATGCATTCATATAGAGTCATATTGTTTTAGTTTTTATCGAGTTGTAAGTAAATAAAAGTGTGATGATCATCATGATTAGAGCATTGTCCCAGTGAGGAAAAGATGATGGAGACTATGGTTCCCCACAAGTCGGGATGAGACTCCGGACAAAAGATTAGGAATAGAAAAAAAAAGAAAAAAGAAAAAAATGAGAGATAAGAGAGAAGGGGCAATGTTACTATCCTTTACCACACTTGTGCTTCAAAGTAGCACCATGTTCTTCATATAGTGAGTCTCCTGAGTTGTCACTTTCATATACTAGTAGGAATTTTTCATTATAGAACTTGGCTTGTATATTCTGATGATGGGCTTCCTCAAATGCCCGAGGTCTTCATGAGCAAGCAAGTTGGATGCACACCCACTTAGTTTCTGTTGAGCTTTCATACACTTCTAGCTCTTAGTGCATCCATTGCATGGCAATCCCTACTCCTCGCATTGATATCGATTGATGGGCATCTCCATTGCCCGTTGATCCGCCTAGTTAATGCGAGACTATCTTCCTTTTTGACTTCTCCTATTAATCTCTACCACCGCATTCTATTCCACTATAGTGCTATATCCATGGCTCACGCTCATTTATTGCGTGGGAGTTGAAAATGCTGAAGCGTGTTAGAAGTATGATCGTCATGATTTATATTTATGCGGTGAATGCGGAGTCATGCCATGCTAACATGATTAAATGAGGGGGGATAGCACTCGTTAAGAATCGTATATTTTGAAAAAATAGTGATTATGCTTCGTATATTCATGGATATTATTATGTTGATACCAATTACTTCATTGTTTCTCAATATTTATACCGTCAAAGAGATTACACGATAGACATGTTAGGTAGCATTCAACATCAAAAATTCTATTTTTATCATTTATCTACTCGAGGACGAGCAGGAATTATGCTTGGGGATGTTGATACGTCTCCAACGTATCTATAATTTTTTATTGTTTCATGCTATTATATTATCAATCTTGGATGCTCTATATGCAATTATATGCTATTTTATATCATTTTTTGGGACTAACCTATTAACCCAGTGCCCAGTGCCCAGTGCCAGTTCCTGTTTTTTTGCTTGTTTTTGGCTTTTAAGAAAATCCGGACCAAACAAAGTCCAAACACGAAGAAACTTTACGGTGATTTTTTCTGGACCAAAAGAGACCCTAGAAGCTTCGGGAGGAGGCCAGAAGACGTACGAGAGAGCCACGAGCTCATAGGGCACGCCCCCTGAGCTCACAAGGTGCGCCCCTGAGCTCGTGGCCCCCTCGTAACTGTGTTTGACCTAATTCCAACGATATAAATTCTCAAATATCCCCAAACCAACAGAGAGCTTCCTGAAACACTTTTTCTGCCGCCGCAAGCTTCTGTTCTTCCGCGATCCCATCTGGAGACCTTTTCCAGTACTCTGTCGGAGGATGAATCGATCACGGAGGGCTTCAACATCATCCTTGCTACCTTCCGATGATGCGTGAGTAGTTCACCACAGACCTACGGGTCCATAGCTAGTATCTATATGGCTTCTTCTCTCTCTTTTATCTTCAATACAATGTTTTCTTCGATCTTCCTGGAGTTCTATTTGATGTAATCTTCTTTTGCGGTGCATTTGTTGTGATACGATGAATTGTGTGTTTATGATCAGATTTATTCATGAAAGTAATTGAGTCTTTTCTGAACTTTATTATGCATGATTGTTATAGCTTTGTAACTCTCTCCGATCTATCCGTTCGGTTTGGCCAACTAGATTGATTTATCTTCCATGGGAGTGGTGCTTTGTAATGGGTTCAATCTTGTGGTGTCCTCACCCAGTGACAGAAAGGGTAGTGAGGCACGTATTTGTATTGTTGCCATTAAAGGTAAAATGGCGGTGTTTATTCATATTGCTTGGTTTTAATTTTTCTACATCATGTCATGTTTGTTCATGCATTACTCTGTTTGTTATGAACTTAATATCTAGAGAGGCAAGCATAGAAGTGCTCTCGAAGTGAAGTAATAGTAGTAGATGCAGGTAGGAGCCGGTATACTTGTCACGGACGTGATGCCTATATACATGATCATTCCCTTGAATATCGTCATAACTATGTGCTTTTCTATCAATTTCTCAATAGTAATTTGTTTACCCACCGTATGCTATTGTTTTGAGAGAGAAGCCTCTGGAGAAAACTATGGCCCCGAGGTCTATTTAATCATATTATCAAAAACCAAAAATACCTTGCTGTACTTTATTTACTTTTATTTTTTTTTTCAATTTATCTATCTACCTATACAAGATTTGATCCTTGCAAGTAATGAGTTCAAGGGGATTGAGAACCCTCTTGCCCGCGTTGAGTGCAAGTATTTGCTTTTGTGTGTGTAGGTGCTGTTCACAAGGATTTGCGTGGTTCTCCTATTGGTTCGATAAACCTTGGTTCTCAATTGAGGGAAATACTTACCGCTACTATATTGTTTCACCCTTCCTCTTTGGGGAAAAACCCAACGCAGCTCACAAGTAGCACTCCTGCCTACGAATTCCGCCGATATGGCCCACCACGCATCGCACAACAACTCATCCTCCATGGTCGAGTACCCCGCCATCTCTCTTACTCTAAAAAACGACAAGAAGTTTGAAAATAAACTCAATTGAATTTGACCGAACACCTGCCGGGCATGGTCTCCTCTGTGGACGTCGTCGACAGGGGACGGAGGGTACCTGGCTGCAGACGGATTCTGGGTGGACGTCGTCGTAGTACAGGCGAGCGGGCGTGTGGGTGGTGGCTATAGAAGTTCGACAATGCCTGGGTGGCGGCCAGAGAATTACATTGGTGGCGTCGGAGGAGGAGGGTGCGGGTCAAAAGCAAGTGGGAGCAGGGGGCGGAGTGTAAGAGAATGGGACTAGGGGGGTGTTTGAGTTGGCCGATGGTGTAGGAGTCCGACCCAGCAGCGGCCCGGACTCCAGCAAAGCCCCCCCCCCCCCCGGTCCAGTTTGCTTCCAATTTGCAGGAAAAAAGTAAGTCCAGACCAGAACCACTTGTGTCCGCACTGTCGCCAAGGCACGTGACACCGCCACATAGGCCGCATACTGTCGCCCATTGGCTACTCGCCCCAGAGCACACCACCTATCGTGGCGCGAGCACCTAGCCACGGCTCCAAGAAGTTAGTCGTTTTGACCCTATCCTTAGGAAGAGACAAGTCAACACGCATGCGTGTCAATTTGTTGCCAAGCCAACTCTGAAAATGGGTCCCACTAGTCAGAAACAATGTAAAAAATGTTAGCAGCAGTATTTTAGTGGTACGTGTTACAACTCATATCTATCCCAATAGTAGTGGTTTTGTGTAAGAAATGATGAGAATGGTGGTTCTATGATACCTTGCCTCAAAATGTTATTTTTATTTACTCAAACTAATGCGGCCAAAATTTAGGAGAGAAAGATTGACTTGAAGACATTTAGAATTATAAACTATGCTCCTATATATAGCATATCGGAGCATCTCTAGCAGATCCGTTTTATCCCGGCCCGTGAAATTCATTTACAAGAGTCAGTAAAAAAAGTGCGGTACTGCGACGCCTCCGGCGAAACAGATCCCGTAAACTCGTCCCGCAAAAAAACAGGATCTGTTCCGCGTCGGAGTCCAAAAAGCGTCGGAGGCCCCGCGGTGCCGCAAATTTTCTGGAGCTTTTAAATTCTAGATTTTCAACAATATGAACAGAATAAAATCATAATATAAATTAAACATATGAATATAAATGGTCCCAAAGGCAATCCACAATACAATAATCGTCTTCATTACAACAAATGTTCAAATTGAATAATTATTACAACAACAAATTGGGTGAATTGCCATGATACATATGAAATTTATTAAATTAAAATGAGAATCTATATCCCATAGAGTTGCCACTGATGCTCAACAAGATCATCACGGAGCTGGTAGTGTGAAGCACTGTTCTCAATCTTCCGGTAGGTGTCAAGAAATGCAGTGATCTCATCTATATCCTTGTTCAACCATGCTTGCCCTCGAGCTTGCAACACACCAAATGCCCTCTCAATATCCTTTCGGCAAGCTTCTTGTGCTTCGGCAAAAAAACGTGCTTCTTAGTTTTGGGGTCACTAATGGTCTTCACAAATGCTGACCATGGATAAATACCGTCGGCAAGATAGTACCCCATGGTATAGTCATGGCCATTGGTGGTATAGCTGCAAGCCGGAGCTTTTTCACTAGCTAGCTGAGCAAAAAGATGAGATCGCTGCAAGACATTGATATCATTGAGAGACCCCGGCAAACAAAAGAAGCAATGCGAAATCCATAAATCGCTTGAAGTCATGGCTTCAGGAACAATGGTGGGTTTATGTTTGTGGCCGGTGTATTGCCCTGTCCAAGCCACCAGGAAGTTCTTCCACCTCCAATGCATGCAATCAATACTCCCAAGCATGCCCGGCCATCCCCTTTCTCTGTTCACCGCCATCAACTTCTTTGTGTCCTCTTTTGGAGCTCGAAGATACTCCGGGCCAAAAATGAGGATCATTGTCTTCACGTATACCGGCACGCATTTGATGGTGGTATCTTCTCCAATGCGAAGATATTCATCAGTATAGTCAGTGGGAACACCATATGCAATTACTCTCGTCATCGCTGATATTTTTTCATATGCACTAAACCCAAGAAAACCGGTGGCATTCCTTCGGTGAGTGAAAAAACGACAATTTTGTTCGCAAGCTTCATGCGAACGAAAAGAGGCACACGCATTCGAGATTGCCTACAGAAAAGGTGAGGCGGAAATGTAGGTACCTCAACAAAGTTGTCCTTCATGAGCATCTTGTCACCGAGAGCTCGATTGCGTGGAATGCATAGCCGGCCAAACCGTGGATCCGCGACGCTTTTTCTTCGGGCCCTTTTCAAATTTGTCCACGAGATGCAACAATACTAGGTCGTAAACATCGTCCTCCAAAATCATTTCCTCTATGATGGAATCATCCGATGAAGAACTCCAATCCATCTAACATAAAAAATGCATGGCGATGATTTTTTTGAAATCTCGCCGGTCGAAATTGAATCAACAAGTCGCCGGGCATTGAACTTACCTTCCCCCGGATGCAATTCTGCCATCCAGAATCAAGTGAGGCGCCCTTTCTTCTCTGACGCCGGTCGAAGCAAAGTGGCCAAACCCCTTCTTCACCGCGGCCCCGACGCGGTTGTCCCTCGGGCGATTCTGAGGCTCACCGTTGTCGAAACCATCCGGTTCCGCCCACTACAAGGCCGTGCGACAAGCTCTGTGGCGGAACCTTGGCGCCGGCAGCGGCCGCTCACCCCTTGGAGAGAAATGAGCACCCCCAGCTTCCAAACTTGGTGGAATAGGTGCAGCATGGGGTAGCAGAGCTACTGCTCGGCGCGGGATGGCTGGGGCATCAACGGACGCGGCGGCGCGGCAACGAGTAGGGCGGGAATGGAAGCCGGCGGAAATTTCCTTGCACTATTGGAATCAGCTAATTTGCCATCTGTCGGATCTTTGCCGTCTGCTGGCTGATGGGACAGACGGTCTTTGCCGTCCGCTTCCAGAAAGCGGACGGCAAAGAACTGGCTGATGGCAATAATACATTTTTCCATCAGTGCATTCTTTGCCGTCAGCCAGCGGACGGCAAAGGGCCTGAAGGTAGATGACAAAGAGGCCAGGTGGGCCCCACCGGATGGTGGAGCAGGCTAGGTCAGGTGGACGGGCTTTGCCGTCAGCTTCCAGAGTTCTTTGCCATCTGCCAGCAGATGGCAAAGACTTTGTCGTCTGCTAGCAGAAGGCAAAGAAGCTGATCTACTAACGGCCGTCCCACCCCAACCCCGCCCCACCCCCTCTCTCTCTATCTCTCCACCCTATCTCTCTCCCTCCCACCTCACTCGGACGCCGCCCCGGTCAGCCCCGACGCCGCCTGATACGTCTCCATCATATCTATAATTTTTGATTGTTTCATACCAATATTGTTCAAATTTCATATACTTTTGGCAACTTTTTATACTATTTTTGGGACTAACATATTGATCCAGTGCCCAGTGCCAGTTCCTGTTTGTTGCATGTTTTTTATTTCGCAGAATATGCATACCAAACGAAGTCCAAACACGATAAAAACTTACAAAGATTTTTTTGGAATATATGTGATTTTTGGGAAAAAGAATCAATGTGAGACGATGCCCGAGGGGCCCACAAGCCATAGGGGCACGCCCAAGGGGGTAGGGCGCGCCTGGGAGGCTTGTGGGCACCCTGTAAGGCGGTTGGTGCCCTTCTTTCGCCGCAAGAAAGCTAATATCTGGATAAAAATCGTGTTAAAATTGCAGCCCAATTTGAGTTACGGATCTCCGGGAATATAAGAAACGGTGAAATGCCAGAATCTAGAAGGCAGAAACAGAAGAAAACAGAGAGAGAGATCCAATCTCGGAGGGGCTCTCACCCCTCCGCCACTATGGAGGCCAAGGACCAGAGGGGAAGCCCTCCTCCCATCTAGGAGGGAGGTCAAGGAAGAAGAAGAAGGAGGGGGGCTCTCTCCCCCTCTCTCTCGGTGGCGCCGGAACGCCGCCGGGGCAATCATCGTGTGACGGTGATCTACTCCAACAACTCCGTCATCTTCACCAACACCTCCATCACCTATCCCCATCAATCTACAGCGGTCCACTCTCCCGCAACCCGCTGTACCCTCTACTTGAACATGGTGCTTTATGCTTCATATTATTATCCAATGATGTGTTGCCATCCTATGATGTCTGAGTAGATTTTTGTTGTCCTATCGGTGATTGGTGAATTGCTATGATTGGTTTAATTTGCTTGTGGTTATGTTGCTGTCCTTTGGTGCCCATCATATGAGCGCGCGCGTGGATCACACCATAGGGTTAGTTGTATGTTGATAGGACTATGTATTGGAGGGCAAGGGTGATAGCAGCTTCAGCCTAGCATAGAAATTGATGTATACGGGATTGAAGGGGGACCAATATATCTTAATGCTATGGTTGGGTTTTACCTTAATGAACGTTAGTAGTTGCGGATGCTTGCTAATAGTTCCAATCATAAGTGCATAGAATTCCATGTAAGGGATGACATGCTAGAAGTGGCCTCTCCCACATAAAACTTGCTATCGGTCTAGTAACGTAGTCAATTGCTTAGGGACAATTCCGCAACTACTACCACCGCTTTTCCACACTCGTTAAAACTAACTTAATTATTTCTTTATCCAAACAGCCCCTATCTTTTATTTACGTGTTCTTTATTATCTTGCGAACCTATCCTGTTACACCTACAAAGTACTTCTAGTTTCATACTTGTTCTATGTAAAGCGAACGTTAAGCGTGCGTAGAGTTGTGTCGGTGGTCGATAGAACTTGAGGGAATATTTGTTCTACCTTTAGCTCCTCGCTGGGTTCGACACTCTTACTTATCGAAAGAGGCTACAACTGATCCCCTATACTTGTGGGTTATCAAGACCTTTTTTTGGCGCTGTTGCCGGGGAGCAATAGCGTGGGGTGAATATTCTCGTGTGTGCTTGTTTGCTTTATCACTAAGTAGTTTTTATTTTGTGCTCCTGTTTTCTATCTTTAGTTATGGGTAGGAAACGTAAAATACCAAAAAAATTAGTTTTACCTACTAAACCAATGGTTGAAGAACCACCCAAAATCTATCGTACTCCTGAAGCTTTTTACTTGGATCATCTTCGATCCCTTTATGCTCGTGCTCAAAACCCAACTAGCTTAGTTGAGGGAAAATCATTAGATGAGAATGCTTATTTTGTGCGACACCGCTTATCTCAAAAAGGGAAACTTTTACTGCATCAAATTAATATATGCAATGCTATGCTTGGAATTTATGTGAATTATATGATTTTACTTGTTGTTCTGAAGACCCTAAGAAACACCTTCCCCACCAATGTGAGTTTAGTGATAATGGAATCTTATCTTCTTATGCCAAGGGTGTTTATAATTACTATGATGTTGAACAAATTGAAGAATTTGTTGCTTTTAAGGGTGCTTATGAAATTGCTTGTTTGATTGAAAAGTATGATGCTACTCTTCACAAATCTGAAAATTTTGCCATACTTTAATATTTCTATGAGAATTATGCTTCTAATGCTTACGTTAAACCATATATTGAGGACTCCTCCGCTGTCCAAGAGGAGACTAATATTTTGCAGGAAACTATAGAAGAAGAAAATGATGACACTTTGAGCTCATTAGATAAAAAAGATGATGAGGAGAGCGCAGAACAAAAGGAGGAAGAGCGGATTAGCTACCCGTGCCCACCTTCTAATGAGAGTAACTCTTCAACTCATACATTGTTTAATTTCTCTTCGTGCTTACCGAAGGATGAATGCTATGATGATTGCTGTGATCCCTTGGATTCGGTTGAAATATCCCTTTTTGATGAAATTGATGCCTGCTATGCTTGTGGCCATGATGCCAATATGAATTATGCTTATGGAGATGAACATGCTATAGTTCCTTATGTTTAGAATGAAATTGTTGCCATTGCACCCACGCATGATAGTCCTATTATCTTTTGGAATTCTCCCAACTACATTATATCAAAGAAGTTTGCGCTTATTAAGGATTATATTGATGGGTTGCGTTTTACCATTACACATGATGATTTTGATGAGTATAATATGCATGTGCTTGCTGCTCCTACTTGCAATTATTATGAGAGAGGAACTACATCTCCACCTCTCTATGTTTCCAATACAATAAAATTGCAAGAAACTGCTTATGCCATGTATTGGCCTTTACTTGATGTGCATGAATTGTTCTTTTATGACATGCCGATGCATAGGAAGAGAGTTAGACTTCGTTGTTGAATGATATATGTTACTTTGTGCTCAATACTAAATTACAAATCATTGTTAATTAAAATTGGCTTTGATATACCTTGGGATCCGGGTGGATCCATTACTTGAGCACTATATGCCTAGCTTAATGGATTTAAAGAAAGAGCTGCCGAGGAGACAACCCGGAAGTTTTAGAGAGTCATTTTATTTTGTTGTGTGCTTTTATATAGTTTAAAAACAAAAAATAAATAGGGGAACCTAAAAAATTTTCAAAAAAAAAAGTGAAAGTGAGAGAGACGAGCATTGTTAAAGTGGGAGCATGCCTTGAACTTTGTTCATGCCCATGGAAACTTTGTGAATCTTAATTACAAAAACTTTTCAACAAAAAAAATTATCCCCTTGTATAAATCCATTGTATTATAAAAATAATGTGCCAAGATTTGCCTTTAGGATGATTAGATTGCTTGGTTGCTGTGTGCAGTGCAAAAACAGAAACTTTGGCTGTAGTGCGTGAATTTACATTTTTTACTGGAATATCAATAGTTTCTGAAACTTTTTGCACAGTACTTATATACAAATTTTTTATTTTTTCCTAATGTTTCACAATTTTTGGAGTTACATAAGTATGGTGAATGTTCAGATTACTACAGACTGTCCTGTTTAAGACAGATTCTGTTTTTGATGCATTGTTTTGCTAGTTTTGATGAAACTATCAATTTTATTGGTGGTATAAGAAATGGAGAAGTTATAATACAGTAGCTACAACAAAATATGAATGAGTTTTCAACAGTACTTAAAGTGGTGATTTGCTTTATTATACTAACGGATCTCACGAGGGTTTTGTTAAGTTTTGTGTGATTGAAGTTTTCAAGTTTTGGGTGTGATCACGACGGATGAAGGAATAAGGAGTGGAAAGATACTAAGCTTGGGGATGCCCGAGGCACCCCAAGGTAATATTCAAGGACACCCAAGAAACTAAGCTTGGGGATGCCCCGGAAGGCATCCCCTCTTTCTTCTAACAACCATCGGTAATGTTACTTGGAGCTATATTTCTATTCGTCACATGATATGCGTAAATCTTGGAGCATCGTGTGCTTTTTATTTTTCTTTTAATAATGCATCATGCTGGTATGAGATAGTCCTTGGTTGATTTAGAGAATGCTCTTTGCACTTCACTTATATCTTTTGAGTATGGCTTTATAGAATGCTTCATGTGCTTCACTTATATCATTTGAAGTTTGGATTGCCTATTTCTCTACACATAGAAAACCGCCATTTGTAGAATGCTCTTTTGCTTCACTTATATTTGTTAGAGCGTGGGCATATCTTTTTGAAAGAATTAAATGCTCATGCTTCACTTATATCTATTTAGAGAGTCAACAGGAGTTGGTCATTCACATGGTTACTCATAAAATCCTACATAAAACTTGTAGATCACTGAATATGATATGTTTGATTCCTTGCAATAGTTTTGTGATATAAAGATGGTGATACTGGAGTCATGCTAGTGAGTAATTGTGGATTGGTAGAAATACTTGTGTTAAAGTTTGTGATTCCCGTAGCATGCACGTATGGTGAACCGTTATGTGATGAAGTCGGAGCATGATTTATTTATTGATTGTCATCCTTTGTGTGGAGGTCGGGATCACGCGATGGATAACTGCTACCAACCCTTCCCCTAGGAGCATGCATGTAGTACCTTGTTTCGATGACTAATAAATTTTTGCAATAAGTATGTGAGTTCTTTATGACTAATGTTGAGTCCATGGATTACACGCACTCTCACCCTTCCACCATTGCTAGCCTCTCTAGTATCGCACAACTTTCGCCGGTGCATTACACCCACCATATATCCTTCCTCAAAACAGCCACCATACCTACCTATTATGGCATTTCCATAGCCATTCCGAGATATACTGCCATGCAACTTCCACCGTTCCGTTTATTATGACACGCATCATCATTGTCATATTGCTTGGCATGATCATGTAGTTGACATTGTATTTGTGGCAAGGCCACTGTTCATATTTTTCATACATGTCACTCTTGAGTGATTGCACATCCCGGTACACCGCCGGAGGCATTCATATAGATTCATATTTTGTTCTAAGTATCGAGTTGTAATTTTTGAGTTGTAAGTAAATAAAAGTGTGATGATCATTATTATTAGAGCATTGTCCCATGTGAGGAAAGGATGATGGAAGCTATGATTCCCTCACAAGTTGGGATGAGTCTCCGGACTTTACAAAAAAAAGGCCAAAGAAGCCCAAATAAAAAAAACAGGCCAAAGAAGCCCACCAAAAAAAATGAGAGAAAAGAGAGAAGGGGAAATGCTACTATTCCTTTTTCCACACTTGTGCTTCAAAGTAGCACCATGAGCTTCATGATAGAGATTCTCCTATATTGACACTTTCATATACTAGTGGGAATTTTTTATTATAGAACTTGGCTTGTATATTCCAATGATGGGCTTCCTCAAATTGGCCTAGGTCTTCGTGAGCAAGCGAGTTGGATGAACACCCACTTAGTTTCTTTTTGAGATTTCATACACTTATAGCTCTAGTGCATCTATTGCATGGCAATGCCTACTCACTCACATTGATATCTATTGATGGGCATCTCCATAGCCTGTTGATACGCCTAGTTGATGTGAGACTATCTCCTTCTTTTTGTCTTCTCCACAACCACCATATTCTATTCCACCTATAGTGCTATATCCATGGCTCACGCTCATGTATTGCGTGAAAGTTGAAAAAGTTTGATAATACTAAAGTATGAAACAATGCTTGGCTAAAACTAGGGTTGTGCATGATTTAATACTTTGTGTGATGAAGATGGAGCATAGCCAGACTATATTGTTTTGTAGGGATAACTTTCTTTTAGCCATGATATTTTGAGAAGACATGATTGCTTTATTAGTATGCTTGAAGCAATATTGTCTTAATGTCAAATGATAGACTATTGCTTTGAATCACTCGTGTCTTAATATTCATGCCATGATTAGATTATATGATCAAGATTATGTAGCTAGCATTCCACATCAAAAATTATCTTTTTGATCATTTACCTACTCGAGGACGAGCAGGAATTAAGCTTGGGGATGCTGATACGTCTCCATCGTATCTATAATTTTTTATTGTTTCATGCCAATATTCTACAACTTTCATATACTTTTGGCAACTTTTTATACTATTTTTGGGACTAACATATTGATCTAGTGCCCAGTGCCAGTTCCTGTTTGTTGCATGTTTTTTGTTTCATAGAATACCCATACCAAACGAAGTCCAAACGCGATAAAAACTTACGGAGATTTTTTTGGAATATATGTGATTTTTGGAGAAAAAAATCAATGCGAGACGATGCCCGAGGGGCCCACAAGCCATAGGGGCGCGCCCCAGGGGGTAAGGCGCGACTGGGAGGCTTGTGGTCACTCCGTAAGGTGGTTGGTGCCCTTCTTTCGCCGCAAGAAAGCTTATATCCGGATAAAAATTGTGTTAAAATTTCAGCCCAATTGATACGTCTCCAACGTATCTATAATTTTTTATTGTTCCATGCTATTATATTATCTATTTTGGATGTTTTATATGCATTGATATGCTATTTTATATTATTTTTGGGACTAACCTATAACCCAGAGCCAAGTGCCAGTTTCTGTTTTTTCCTTGTTTTTGAGTTTTGCAGATAAGGAATATCAAATGTAGTCCAAACGGAGTAAAACTTTCACGACGATTTTTCTTGGACCAGAAGACACCTTGGAGACCTAGAGAGGAGGGCAGAAGACCTGCCAGCACACGACAAGCCGCCAGAGCGTGCCATAGGGGGGCGCACCCCCTGGCTTGTGGCCTACTAGTAGGCCCTCTAACCCTAATCTCTGGCGTATATATTCCCATGTAATCCCAAACCAACAGAAGCGTCCACAAAAATACTTTTCCACCGCCGCAAGCCTCTATTCCCATGAGATCCCATCTTGGGGCCTTTTCCGGTGATCTGTCGGAGGGGGATTCGATCACGAAGGACCTCTACATCAAACCTATTGCCCTTTCGTTGAAGCGTGAGTAGTTTATCTCAGACCTACGGGTCCATAGCTAGTAGCTAGATGGCTTCTTCTCTCTCTATGATCTTCAATACCATGTTCTCCTCGATGTTCTTGGAGTTCTATCCGATGTAATATTCTTTTGCGGTGTGTTTGTCGAGATCTGATGAATTGTGGATTTATGATCAGATTATCTATGAATATTATTTGAATATTCTCTGAATTCTTATATGCATGATTTCATATCTTTGTAATTCTCTTTGAATTATTGGTTTTGTTTGGCCACCTAGATTGATAGTTCTTGCAATGAGAGAGGTGCTTAGTTTTGGGTTCAATCTTGTGGTGTCCTCACCCAGTGACAAAGTAGGGGTAACGACGCACATATTTGTATTGTTGCCATCAAGGATAAAAAGATGGGGTTTTCATCATATTGCTTGAGTTTATCCCTCTACATCATGTCATCTTACTTAAGGCGTTACTCTGTTCTTTATGAACTTAATACTCTAGATGCAGGCAGGAGTCGGTCGATGTGTGGAGTAATAGTAGTAGATGCAGAATCGTTTCGGTCTACTTGACACGGACGTGATGCCTATATGCATAATCATTGCCTTGGATATCGTCATAACTATGCACTTTTCTATCAATTGCTCGACAGTAATTTGTTCACCCACCGTATTATTTTCCTTCAAGAGAGAAGCCTCTAGTGAAACCTATGGCCCCCGGGTCTATTTTCCATTATATATTTTCAGATCTATAAACCAAAAATACCAAAAATACCTTGCTGCAATTTATTTACTTTTATTTTGTTTTACGTTTTAGTAATCTTTTATATCTATCTCTATGAGATCTCATCCTTGCAAGTGACCGTGAACGGATTGACAACCCCTTTATCGCGTTGGGTGCAAGTGTTTGATTGTTTGTGCAGGTGCGTAGATTGGGGACTTGCTTGTACCTCCTATTGGATTGATACCTTGGTTCTCAAAACTGAGGGAAATACTTATCTCTACTTTGCTGCATCATCCTTTCCTCTTCAAGGGAAAAACCAACGCAAGCTCAAGAAGTAGCAGGAAGAATTTCTGGCGCCGTTGCCGGGGAGGTCTACATCAAGCCTACCAAGTACCCATCATAAACTCTCATCTCTTGCATTACATTATTTTCCATTTGCCTCTCATTTTCCTCTCCCCCACATCTAAAATGTTTTCAGGAAAACACAAAAAATATTTGCCTTCTTTTTATTTGCCTTTTCTTGTTTGCTATCTTTGCCTGTGTTACCATGTGCCTTCTATTTGCTTGCATCTTCGCTTGATAAAAATCTATTGATATGGATCCCCATCCACTTGCTAATCTTTTTAAAAGATCCAATCATGATGAAACAATTTCTAGTGAGTTGAGTGCACTAGATTATCTTTATGAAATTTTGCTTGAGATTCGTGAATCTGAAAATTGTGATGAAGAAATTTATGAAGTGATACATGATAGCTCCTTGAGTGAAAAGCATGATTGCAATGATGCTATTATAAATTCTATTAGTGTTAATTGTGTTAATGATATGCAAAACCCTAAGCTTGGGGATGCTAATTTTGCTATGTCCACTACTTATTGCAATGATCATGATTGGGGTGATTCTTCTTATGATCTTGAAAATTTATTTAAGCCTCATGATGAATATGTTTGCAATAATATTGAAAGTGGGTTTGGAAGAGTGTCAACTTCAGGTAAAAGTAATCCCACATATTTGGAGAGTGTTCAATCTCGTGAAATTTTTGATAAAAGTGGGTTTGGAGAGGTCATGACTTTATTTTATGATAATCCCACATTTTGGAAGAGTGTCAACTTTGCATGCCTGTCGATCATGAAGAGAATATTTTATGTGATAGCTATATTGTTGAATTCGAATATGATCCCACATGTAATTATTATTGGAGAGGAAAATATTGTGGTAGAAACTTTCATGTTACTAAATTACCTCTTGTTATGTTGAGATTGCTATTGTTTCTTTCTTCTTCCTTGCATATGCTAGATCTTGCTTGCCTTGCTAATTTGTTTTCTTATAAAATTCCTATGCATAGGAAGCATGTTAGACTTAGATTTTTTTGTCACATGTTTTATGATGCTCTCTTTGTGTTTCAATTATTATCTTTCATGTGAGCATCATCGAAATCTCAATGCCTAGCTAAAAGGCTTTAAAGAAAAGCGCTTGTTGGGAGGCAACCCAATTTTATTTTTATGTTTTTGTTTCGCTTCTGTTCTTGAATAAATTACACATTATTACTTCTGTAGTAATTGTGTTTGAGTGTTTTAATTAGTGTTTGTGCCAAGTAAGACCTTTGGGATAGTCTACGGTGATAGTTGACTTGATCTTGCTGAAAAACAGAAACTTTTGCGCCCAGTCCAGGAATATTATAAAATCACCGAAGCGTGCATTTGATCTGAATTTATTACAAAAGATTGATATACAAATTTCCCAGATTGTCCTAATTTTTTTGATATTTTGGAGTTACAGTAGTATTCAAAGTTTCCAGATTGCTACAGACTGTTCTGTTTTTGACAAATTCTGTTTTCTTTGTGTTGTTTGCTTATTTTGATGAATCTATGGGTAGTATCGGGGGGTATGAACCATGGAGAAGTTGGAATACAGTAGATATTACACCAATATAAATAAAGAATGAGTTCACAACAGTACCAAAAGTGGTGATTTATTTTCTTATACTAACGGATCTCATGAGTTTTCTGTTGAGTTTTGTGTTGTGAAGTTTTCAAGTTTTGGTTAAAGATTTGATGGACTATGGAATAAGAAGTGGCAAGAGCCTAAGCTTGGGGATGCCCAAGGCACCCCAAGGTAATATTCAAGGACAACCAAGAGCCTAAGCTTGGGGATGCCCCAGAAGGCATCCCCTCTTTCGTCTTCAATCCATCGGTAAATTTACTTGAGGCTATATTTTTATTCACCACATGATATGTGTTTTGCTTGGAGCGTCTTGTATGATATGAGTCTTTGCTTTTTAGTTTGCCACAATCATCCTTGCTGTACACATCTTTTTGGGAGGGACATGCATGAATCTTGAATTTATTAGAATACTCTTTGTGCTTCACTTATATCTTTTGAGCTAGGCAATATGCTCTAGTGCTTCACTTATATCTTTTTAGAGCACGGCGGTGGCTTTATTTTATAGAAATTATTGAACTCTCTTGCTTCACTTATATTATTTTGAGAGTCTCTAAACAGCATGCTAATTTGCTTAGGTTACGAATTTAGTCCTAATATGATGGGCATCCAAAAGGGATATAATAAAAACTTTCATATAAAGTGCATTGAATACTATGAGAAGTTTGATTCCTTGCATATTGTTTTGAGATATAAAGATGGTGATATTAGAGTCATGCTAGTGAGTAATTATGGATTGTTAGAAATACTTGTGTTAAAGTTTGTGATTCCCGTAGCATGCACGTATGGTGAACCGTTATGTGATGAAGTCGGAGCATGATTTATTTATTGATTGTCTTCCTTTTTGTGGAGGTCGGGATCGTGCGATGGTTAACTCCTGCCAACCCTTCCCCTAGGAGCATGCGTGTAGAATTTTGTTTCGATGACTAATAGACTTTTGCAATAAGTATGTGAGTTCTTTATGACTAATGTTGAGTCCATGGATTATACGCACTCTCACCCTTCCACCTTTGCTAGCCTCTCTAGTACTGTGCAACTTTCGTCGGTGCATTAAACCCACCATATATCCTTCCTCAAAACAGCCACCATATACCTTCCTCAAAACAGTCACCATACCTACCTATTATGGCATTTCCATAGCCATTCCGAGATATATTGCCATGCAACTTCCACCGTTCCGTTTATTATGACACGCACCATCATTGTCATTGCACATCCCGGTACACCGCCGGAGGCATTCATATAGAGTCATATTTGGTTCTAAGTATCGAGTTGTAATTCTTGAGTTGTAAGTAAATAAAAGTGTTATGATCATCATTATTAGAGCATTGTCCCATGTGAGGAAAGTATGATGGAAGCTATGATTCCCTCACAAGTTGGGATGAGTTTCCGGACTCAAAAAAAATAAAAGAGGAAAAAGAAGCCCAAACAAAAAAAGAGGCCAAAGAAGCCCACCAAAAAAAAAGAGAGAAAAGAGAGAAGGGGCAATGCTACTATTCCTTTTTCCACACTTGTGCTTCAAAGTAGCACCATGATCTTCATGATAGAGATTCTCCTATGTTGTCACTTTCATATACTAGTGGGAATTTTTCATTATAGAACTTGGCTTGTATATTCCAATGATGGGCTTCCTCAAATTGCCCTAGGTCTTTGTGAGCAAGCGAGTTGGATGCACACCCACTTAGTTTCTTTTTGAGCTTTCATACACTTATAGCTCTAGTGCATCCATTGCATGGCAATCCCTACTCACTCACATTGATATCTATTGATGGGCATCTCCATAGCCCACTGATATGCCTAGCTGATGTGAGACTATCTCCTTCTTTTTGTCTTCTCCACAACCACCATATTCTATTCCACCTATAGTGTTATATCCATGGCTCACGCTCATGTATTGCGTGAAAGTTGAAAAAGTTTGATCATACTAAAGTATGAAACAATTGCTTGGCTAAAACCGGTGTTGTGCATGACTTAATACTTTGTGTGATGAAGATGGAGCATAGCCAGACTATATGATTTTGTAGGGATAACTTTCTTTGGCCATGTTATTTTGAGAAGACATGATTGCCTAGTTAGTATACTTGAAGTATTATTGTTTTTATGTCAATATTAAACTTTTGTTTTGAATCTTATGGATCTGAACATTCATGCCACAATAAAGAAAATTACATGGATTAATATGTTAGGTAGCATTCCACATCAAAAATTCTGTTTTTATCATTTACCTACTTGAGGACGAGCAGGAATTAAGCTTGGGGATGCCTGATACGTCTCCAACGTATCTATAATTTTTTATTGTTCCATGCTATTATATTATCTATTTTGGATGTTTTATATGCATTAATATGCTATTTCATATTATTTTTGGGACTAACCTATTAACCCAGAGCCAAGTGCCAGTTTCTGTTTTTTCCTTGTTTTTGAGTTTTGCAGATAAGGAATATCAAACGGAGTCCAAAAGGAATAAAACTTTCGCGATGATTTTTCTTGGACCAGAAGACACCTAGGAGACCTGGAGAGGAGGGCAGAAGAACTGCCAGTAGACGACAAGCCGCCAGGGCGCACCCTAGGGGGGCGCACCCCCTGGCTTGTGGCCTACTAGTAGGCCCTCAAACCCTAATCTCTGGCGTATACATTCCCATATAATCCCAAACAAACAGAAACGTCCACAAAAATACTTTTCCACCGCCGCAAGCCTCTGTTCCCGTGAGATCCCATCTTGGGGCCTTTTCCGGTTATCTGCCGGAGGGGGATTCGATCACGGAGGACCTCTACATCAACACTATTGCCCTTCCGACGAAGCGTGCATAGTTTTCCTCAGACCTACGGGTCCATAGCTAGTAGCGAGATGGCTTCTTCTCTCTCTATGATCTTCAATACCATGTTCTCCTCGATGTTCTTGGAGTTCTATCCGATGTAATATTCTTTTGCGGTGTGTTTGTCGAGATCCGATGAATTATGGATTTATGATCAGATTATCTAATAATATTATTTGAATCTTCTCTGAATTCTTATATGCATGATTTCATATCTTTGTAATTCTCTTCGAATTATTGGTTTGGTTTGGCCAACTAGATTGATAGTTCTTGCAATGGGAGAGGTGCTTAGTTTTGGGTTCAATCTTGCGATGTCCTCACCCAGTGACAAAGTGGGGTAGCGAGGCACGTATTTGTATTGTTGCCATCAAGGATAAAAAGATGCGGTTTTCATCATATTGCTTGAGTTTATCCCTCTACATCATGTCATCTTACTTAAGGCGTTACTCTGTTCTTTATGAACTTAATACTCTAGATGCAGGCAGGAGTCGATTGATGTGTGGAGTAATAGTAGTAGATGCAGAATTGTTTCGGTCTACTTGACACGGACGTGATGCCTATATGCATAATCATTGCCTTGGATATCGTCATAACTATGCACTTTTCTATCAATTGCTCGACAGTAATTTGTTCACCCACCGTATTATTTTCCTTCAAGAGAGAAGCCTCTAGTGAAACCTATGGCCCCCGGGTCTATTTTCCATTATATATTTTCAGATCTACAAACCAAAAATACCAAAAATACCTTGCTGCAATTTATTTACTTTTATTTTGTTTTACGTTTTAGTAATCTTTTATATCTATCTCTATGAGATCTCATCCTTGCAAGTGACCGTGAAGGGATTGACAACCCCTTTATCGCGTTGGGTGCAAGTGTTTGATTGTTTGTGCAGGTGTGTAGATTGGGGACTTGCTTGTACCTCCTACTGGATTGATACCTTGGTTCTCAAAACTGAGGGAAATACTTATCTCTACTTTGCTGCATCACCCTTTCCTCTTCAAAGAAAAAACCAACGCAAGCTCAAGAAGTAGCACCAATCGGAGTTACGGATCTCCGGGAATATAAGAAACGGTGAAAGGCCAGAATCTGGAAGGCAGAAACAGAAGAAAACAGAGAGAGATCCAGTCTCGGAGGGGCTCTCGCCCCTTTGCTGCCATGGAGACCAAGGACCAGAGGGGAAACCCTCCTCCCATCTAGGGGGGAGGTCAAGGAAGAAGAAGAAGGAGGGGGGCTCTCTCCCCCTCTCTCCCGGTGGCGCCAAAACGCCGCCGGCGCAATCATCGTGTGACGGCGATCTACTCCAACAACTCCGTCATCTTCACCAACACCTCCATCACCTTCCCCCATCTATCTACAGCGGTCCACTCTCCCGCAACCCGCTGTACCCTGTACTTGAACATGGTGCTTTATGCTTCATATTATTATCCAATGATGTGTTGCCATCCTATGATGTCTGAGTAGATTTTTGTTGTCCTATCGGTGATTGGTGAATTGCTATGATTGGTTTAATTTGCTTGTGGTTATGTTGCTGTCCTTTTGTGCCCATCATATGAGCGCGCACGTGGATCACACCATAGGGTTAGTTGTATGTTGATAGGACTATGTATTGGAGGGCAAGGGTGATAGCAACTTCAGCCTAGCATAGAAATTGATGCATACGGGATTGAAGGGGGACCAATATATCTTAATGCTATGGTTGGGTTTTACCTTAATGAACGTTAGTAGTTGCGGATGCTTGCAAATAGTTCCAATCATAAGTGCATAGAATTCCAAGTAAAGGATGACATGCTAGCAGTGGCCTCTCCCACATAAAACTTGCTATCGGTCTAGTAACGTAGTCAATTGCTTAGGGACAATTCTTTCGTATTAAACTTGTAGGCTAATTCAGAGTCTATGGACGCCGAATTGAGACAAGCCGCTAATGGCTTTGACTATAAGGTCCGTTCATTTGAGAAATACGACATCAAAGGGTATCGCTTTTGTACCTTTGGCAAAGAGCTATCTATGGCCAACCGAAAATCTACAAATTGTGGTGTCTCTGCTATCGGCGAAGGAGGTACCGAGTATTATGGAAGAGTTGAAGCAATTTATGAACTTCAATTCTATGGTGAAAACCCACCGAACATCGTAGTCTTCAAATGTTATTGGTTCCAGCTGAAGGAGACTAAAAGGACTCATGAACATATAGGGCTAGTAGAAATCAAACAAAGCACCCGTTTAGATGTTCTCGATGTCTATATTACGGCTCAATAGGCGACCCAAGTTTTCTATCGACCGTGGGCATGCCAAACTAATGCAAATCTGAAGGGTTGGGATGTCGTTTATGAAGTGCCGCCACATGTTAGACCACCTCCCCCCAATGAAGAGGATTATGAACCTCACATTAACCCAGACACATATGATGGAGAATTCTTTCAAGAAACACGTCTTTCCAAAAAACGTTTCAAGAAACGCTCTACTTCACCCCAGAACATGGAAGTAGACAACGACAGTGAATCCGACAACACCCCTGAGCCGGAACAAGAAGAGTTGGAAGAAGAAGAGGTTACTGCTGCGGATGACCTGTCAATGCTTGGCCGATTACAGAACGGCCTTCCACATGTTGATGCCGCCGAACCCGATGAACACGTCATTCATGACGACACGCGTGATAGTGATGATGATGATGATGATGATGATCCCGGAGCATATATAGATGATCCAGACTATTATTAGTTTGTATGCATCCCAACTTAAATTATATACATATTATTATTCATGTCAGTTATTCAATTTTTTTATGTTGTACTAATTTCGTTTACTCTTTGTCATGGCAGGTGTTGAAAGATGGTGGGCGCGGGTCCAGAGCGCCCCGCGGGTACTTCCTCGGCGGCGGCTGGCGGGAGGGGTACTTCTTCGGCGGTGGCCCGCAGGAGGGGTACTTCGATTCCACCCGTACCTCTCCAGAGAGCGCTGTTAGACAGTATGGGGACACCGCCGGGCACTTCTTTGTCGGCGTCATTGCCCACCGGTGGGAGAGGAGGTCAGGGAGGGAAGAAGAGAGGAGGTAGATCAGGAGGACACAGGGGCGGGAGAGGTAGGCAGGATGCTACGCCTTCCTCGCCGCCACCCCCAGCTGATTCACCCGAGCACATTACTGCTAGGGTGGACCCGTTTGAGGTGGAGGCTACGGGGACTCCGCCCACGAGACTCTGGACACAGAGGCTTCGGCCCACGCCACTCCGGACTAGGCTACGTCCAAGGAGACGTCCGGATGGGGTACCTGGGAGGATTTGCATGAGGGGCCGAGTGGCCATGCTGATGGTGGCGGGGATGATCCCTCTACTGACAGTGAGGGCGAGGTGGTTGCGGGGGCCACCGTGTACCAGCGTGGTGGTACACGGCTCCCGCCCGTGCCGGCGACCCGCGAGCTGCGGCCGGTGATCAGGCCTGATGGGGAGAAGTAAGTGCATTTACTCTTTTTGTACCTTTTGCCTTCAGGTTTCTTCAAATATCTAATGCGTTGGCCTTGTCATACTGCAGGGGTTGGGCACACTCCAGTGGAGTCCGCAGGCCCAACACCGTACTTGGTGTGCTTTGTCAGCAGAACTTCCTAGATTTTGTCACGTTGCCAGGTGAGGGTCAGCTTGCAGAGCTAGGATTGAGCTGGGAGCACTACTTGACTGCCCAGGCCCCGCCGGACCACATGATCGACGGTGTCTTGTGCCACACTGTTGCCGATATGGTGATCAGAAGCTTTTGGGTACTTTCTCCTTTGCACAATTAAAAATTAACAATAGCTAGTTATTTTACTAATCTGTGTTGTCTTGTTTGATTGCAGACCTTCTACAGGTGTGAGGAGGGATACGAGGAGGAGGCGGCACATGTTATCGACCATGAGTGCAGGCGCCTACTACAAAACTTACAGCACGACGCTCGGTCGCAGGCTGTTCGAGACTACTACGCCTCGCGTGGTATTAAGAAGGACAAGGCGTAGTGCCGGGCTATGTTTCTGAAGAAGGATCAGTACATGAAGGTAATTAACTATTCTTAAGGCATTGTACTTAGTTTCCTTGATTTGATTCGTAGGCGTAGCGCTCAAAATTCTCTTTACTAACTTAGGTGCCCCCGAGATGGTGTGCAGATAAGATGGATTGTTGGGAGGCGTTGGTGGTTGAGTGGTGCACAGGCCGCTGGCGAGCCGTCCACAATGATGCCAAGGACCGGCGTGCCCAAATGGTTGGTGTGCCACACCATTAAGGCAGCGCCAACTTATTTCAGTTCGGGCGGAACTGGGTATGTGGTTTGCTTCATGATTCATGCAATTCATTCTTGATGCTAGTTTGAGCCCTTTATTAATAATTTGTTCCTCTCTTTTAGGCGCGACACAATAAGACGGAGGTGCCAGAGGTTTACGACCTCTATGCCATGGCCCATACTGCCTCGTAAAAGAAGGCCAAGGCATTCTCTGAGTCTGACCTCGACAATCCATCGAACTTCACCAACATCTCCTCCCACCACAAGCTCGTGAGGTACAGAGATGAGGGGAAGGCGAGGAAAGGGGAGGACTTTAACCCGAGCCAGGAGCCCTTTGATCTAGAGCTGGTGATGATATCTGGTGGCGGGAGGCCCCATGGCTCGATAGCCATTGGAGATCGACTTATACATTGTCCTAGCACTCTCCCGGAGATCAAGGCGCGCCAAACGAGCTCCTGTCCTGAGATAAGGCCTCGTCCACGGCCAGTCGAGCTCGCCATCGAGGTTAGTTATACTGACTCAGATATCTTTCCTCCATTACATTGTGTGTGTGCCCATCCATGATTAAAATGCTAACGAGGAGTGGTGTTGCAGGCTGCTCTTCAGAAAGAGAGAGAGACAACCCAGGCGCTTATGCAGGAGAGGGACCGGCTGGCGGCGGAGAGGGAACAAGAGGCGGAGGAGAAGACGGCTCGGTTGTTGGAGGAGGAGAGGGCAAGGAATGATGAGTCTCACCGGGCCATGTACGAGCTCCTCGTGGTAAGTTTCTTATGCATAATAGCCAAATCATGCACGTAATATGTTCGTTTCATTACTATAACCTATATGACTGACTCGTGAAAACCAAATGTGCACTCTATGTGTGAGAAGACCGGTCAGACCCCTTAACCGATGCCGGTCATTACTAGAGCGGGAACGGTGAGTTTCATTTGAATGGTCATTAGTTACAAGTCTTAACATTTGAGTGTCATCATGCTAACGAGGCTTGCAAATAATCTTTGGTGCAGCAGAACTCCGGAGCCGCATCGCACAACCCTTCTCCAGGTGAAACCGGCCCGCCAAACCCCGGTGCTTGACCTCCGGTAAGTTTTCTCTATTATGCCACATAATTAGCTTATTTTCGACAAAAAAGACACACTTATATAGCTAATTATCCTCCACAATGACATAATTAGCTTATTTAGTCCATTTATGACATAATTAGCTTTTTCGTTGAAAAATGGCATAATAACCTTGGTTACCTCATAAATGTCATACACTTAGCTTATTATCCTCCAAAATGACATAATTACCTAAGTTAGCTCTAAAATGACATATACTTACCAAAGTTAGCTCTAAAATGACATATACTTAGCTTATTGTCCTCACCCAGTGACAGAAAGGGTAGTGAGGCACGTATTTGTATTGTTGCCATTAAAAGTAAAACGGCGGGGTTTATTCATATTGCTTGGGTTTACTTTTTCTACATCATGTCGTCTTTGTTCATGCATTACTCTGTTTGTTATGAACTTAATATCTAGAGAGACAAGCATAGAAGCGCTCTTGAAGTGAAGTAATAATAGTAGATGCAGGCAGGAGCTGGTCTACTTGTCACGGACGTGATGCCTATATACATGATCATTGCCTTGAATATCATCATAACTATGCGCTTTTCTATCAATTGCTCAATAGTAATTTGTTTACTCACCGTATGCTATTGTTTCGAGAGAGAAGCCTCTGGAGAAAACTATGGCCCCGGGGTCTATTTAATCATATTATCAAAAACCAAAAATACCTTGCTGTACTTTATTTACTTTTATTTTATTTTGCAATTTATCTATCTACCTATACAAGATTTGATCCTTGCAAGTAACGAGTTCAAGGGGATTGACAACCCTCTTGCCCGTGTTGGGTGCAAGTATTTGCTTTTGTGTGTGTAGGTGATGTTCACAAGGATTTGCATGGTTCTCCTATTGGTTCGATAAACCTTGGTTCTCAACTGAGGGTAATACTTACTGCTACTATATTGTTTCACCCTTCCTCTTCGGGGAAAATCACAACGCAGCTCACAAGTAGCACTCCTGCCTACGAGTTCCGCAGATATGGCCCACCACGCATCGCACAACAACTCATCCTCCATGGTCGAGTACCCCGCCATCCTTCTTACTCTAGAAAACGACATGAAGTTCGAAAATAAACTCAATTGAATTTGACGGAACACCTACCGGGCATGGTCTCCTCCATGGACGTCGTCGACAGGGGACAGAGGGTACCTGGCTGCAGACGGATTTTGGGTGGACGTCGTCATAGTACAGGCGAGCGGGCTTGTGAGTGGTGGCTAAAGAAGTTCGACAATGCCTGGGTGGTGGCCGGAGAATTACAGTGGTGGCGTCGGAGAAGGAGGGTGCGGGTCGAAAGTAAGGGGGAGCAGGGGCGGAGTGTATGAGAATGGGACTAGGGGGGTTCCCCCCCCCCCCCCCCCCAACCCCGCGGTCCGGTTTGCTTCCAATTTGCAGGAAAAAAGTAAGTCTAGACCGGAACCACTTGTGTCCGCACTGTCGCCAAGGCACGTGACACCGCCACATAGGCCGAATACTGTCGCTCACTGGCTACTCGCCCCAAAGCACACCACTTATCGTGGCGCGAGCACCTAGCCACGGCTCCAAGAAGCTGGTCGTTTCGACCCTATCCTTGGGAAGAGACAAGTCAACACGCATGCGTGTCAATTTGTTGCCAAGTATACTCTGAAAATGGGTCCCACTAGTCAGAAACAATGTAAAAAATGTTATGAGCCGTATTTTAGTGGTACGTGTTACAACTCATATCTATCCCAATAGTAGTGGTTTTGCGCAAGAAACGCTGAGAATGGTGGTTCTATGATACCTTGCCTCAAAATGTTATTTTTATTTACTCAAACTGATGGGGCCAAAATTTAGGAGAGAAAGATTGAGTTGAAGACATTTAGAATTATAAACTATGCTCCTATATATAGCATATAAGAGCATCTCTAGCAGATCCGTTATATCCCGGCCTGCAAAATTCGTTTACAAGAGTCTGTAAAAAAGTGCGGTACCGCGAGGCCTCCGGCGAAACAGATCCTGTAAACTCGTCCCGCAAAAAAACAGGATCTGTTCCGCGTCGGAGGCCAAAAAGCATCGGAGGCCCCTCGGTGCCACAAATTTTCTGGAGCTTTCAAATTCTATATTTTCAACAATATGAACAGAATAAAATCATAATATAAATTAAACATATGAATATAAAAGGTCCCAAAGGCAATTCACAATACAATTATCGTCTTCATTACAACAAATGTTCAAATTGAATAATTATTACAACAACAAATTGGGTGAATTGCCATGATACATATGAAATTTATTAAATTAAAATGAGAATCTATCTCCCATAGAGTTGCCACTGATGCTCAACAAGATCATCACGGAGCTGGTAGTGTGAATCACTGTTCTCAATCTTCCGGTAGGTGTCATGAAATGCAGTGATCTCATCTGTATCCCTGTTCAACCATGCATGCCCTCGAGCTTGGAACACACCAAATGCCCTCTCAATATCCTTTCGGCAAGCTTCTTGTGCTTCGGCAAAAAAACATGCTTCTTAGTTTTGGGGTCACTAATGGTCTTCACAAATGCTAACCATGGAGGATAAATACCGTCGGCAAGATAGTACCCCATGGTATAGTCATGGTCATTGGCGGTATTGCTGCAAGCCGGAGCTTTTTCACTAGCTAGCTGAGCAAAAAGATGAGATCGCTACAAGACATTGATATCATTGAGAGACCCCGGCAAACCAAAGAAGCAATGCGAAATCCATAAATCGCGTGAAGTCACGGCTTCAAAAACAATGGTGGGTTTATGTTTGTGGCCAGTGTATTGCCCTGTCCAAGCCACCAGGCAGTTCTTCCACCTCCAATGCATGCAATCAATACTCCCAAGCATGCCAGGCAATCCCCTTTCTCAGTTCACCCCCATCAACTTCTTTGTGCCCTCTTTTGGAGCTCGAAGATACTCCGGGCCAAAAACCAGGATCATTGTCTTCATGAACACCCGCACGCATTTGATGGTGGTATCATCTCCAATGCGAAGATATTCATCGGTATAGTCGGTGGGAACACCATATGCAATTACTCTCGTCGTCGCCGATATTTTTTGATATGCACTAAACCCAAGAAAACCGGTGGCATTCCTCTGGTGAGTGAAAAAAACAACAATTTTGCTCGCAAGCTTCATGCGAACGAAAAGAGGCATACGCATTCGAGATTGCCTACAGAAAAGGTGAGGCGGATATGTAGGTACCTCAACAAAGTAGTCCTTCATGAGCATCTTGTCACCGAGAGCTTGATTGCGTGGAATGCATAGCCGGCCAAACCGTGGATCCGCGACGCTTTTTCTTCGGGCCCCTTTCAAATTTGTCCACGAGAAGCAACAATACTAGGTCGTCAACATCGTCCTCCAAAATCATTTCCTCTATGACGGAATCGTCCGATGAAGAACTCCAATCCATCTAACACAAAAAATGCACGGCGATGATTTTTCCGAAATCTCGCCAGTCGAAATTGAATCAACAAGTCGCCGGGCATTGAACTTACCTTCCCCCGGATGCAATTCTGCCGTCCGGAATCAAGTGAGGCGCCCTTTCTTCTCTGACGCCGGTCGAAGCAAAGTGGCCAAACCCCTTCTTCACCGCGGCCCCGGCGCGGTTGTCCCTCAGGCGATTCTGAGGCTCATCGGCATCGAAACCATCCGGTTCCGCCCGCTACAAGGCCGTGCGGCAAGCTCTGGGGCGGAACCATGGCGCCGGCAGGGCCCACTCGCCCCGCGGAGAGAAATGAGCACCCCCAGCCTCCAAACTTGGTGGAATAGGTGCGGCGTGGGGTAGCGGAGCTACTGCATGGTGCGGGACGGCCCGGGGCATCAACGGACGCGGCGGCGCGGCAACGAGTAGGGCGGGAATGGAAGCGGGCGGAAATTTCCTTGGTGCCAAGGGTACGGGAACTTGCGAAAAGAAGGCTGAATCCCGTAGAAATGACGAAAACGGCCCGGACTATGCAGGATCATGAAAAAAAAATACCGGGTGGCCGATTCTACGGGATCTGTTGGATGGAAAAAAAGCCCTCGTTCACTGAATCTGCCGTTATTTTTCGGGATGCCCTCTTTTGCGGGATCGTACAGAGATGCTCTAACGTGCGCACGTCGCTCGCTGTGCCATCTTGTCCTCCGGGACGATGTCTGGTCAACGCTGCTCTCTCAGTCTTTCATATGATTCCTCTTTCATTTAGCTAGCCCCGGCTCAGCATTCCACACCCTAAAAAATGGGGGATTTGATTATTTGCCATCCTTTATTTTGGACTTTAACAATTTACCACTAGTTAGATTGTAATTGATCTGGTGACACTTATTACTTTGTACTTTGATCTTTTGCCACTTTTCAACACAAAAACAACCTATGAAAATAATAGACAAACTAAGTAGACAAAATCGAGGACCATTCTATCCTTAGACCCAAACAAAGCACATCCCGTCCAAAATCAACCGACGAGCCCAGCGTGTTGGCTGAGCCCGGCGCTCCTTGGTGAATGTCTTCAGAATCACCAAACAAGCACACAGCAGCAGCAGATAGCGGCGGCGGCAGCTGCAACAGACAGCAGCAGCACATAGCGGCGGCGGCAGAAGCACACAAGCAGCGGTGGCACATCAAGACCACAACCAAGCCAGCCGCCGCCGCGACGCCTGCTGGTTACCCTAACCCTAGGGCCGGCCGCTGCCGCTCCGCCTGCTGGTTACCCTAACCCTAGGGGCGCCGCCGGGGAGATGAGTGCGAGAGAGGGAGGGAGCGGGAAAGAGGGAGGGAGCGGGAGAGGGGGACTCACCAGGGCCGCCGTCGTCGAGTACCACCAGGGCCGCCGCCGCCGTCCAGTAGCAGCCGCCGCCGTCGCCTGCGTTCGTGCGAGAGAGGGGATGAGAACAAGCTCCTCTGTTCCTGGTCAATGGAGAGGTAAGGGCAAGTACGTCTTTTTTTGTGGGACCCATCTGACAGAGGGCAAAATATCAAACACCCAGATAAAGAGTGTCATCAGATCAAATACAAAGTAAAAAGTGGCAAATAGTCGATGTACCAAATAAGGGCGGCAAATAATCAAATTCCCCCACCACATCGCAGAACCGGCAGCGCAACAACAAGTTTCAGCCGTCGTGTGCACGTTATCATGCAGCTGAGGAGTTAAGGCGCGGGCATGGAGCTGCGGCGAGCGTGCGCCGTTGGGCATCAACTACAAAGCACGCACACAAGCATACCACGGCCCAGCGCTGGGTTTGCCGAGGGGCGACCGGGTGATTGGACTCGAGGAGAGGATGGTGGCTGCCAGCCAGTGGCGATGCAGGAGAACAGGGGAGGCGGCGCTGCTGCTTGCGTGCTGGCTGCTGGCGGCGGTCGCGTGGATACCTATCGATGGATTGAGACAATCTGTTTCGTGAAGAACAACAATAAATAAAAATCTAATAAAACAAGTTAACCGTGCGATGGCGTGAACTATGAACCGGCTTGAGGATTCATACAAGAGAACAAAAAAAGCAGGGAGATGAGAATCCCCAAATCTGTGATGACTCTCTCTTCTTAATCTGAAGAGAGGCCGCCAGATCTGAAATCTGAAGAGAGGCCGACAGTGTTTGGTGGCCGGTGGAGGCGACCAAAGACTAGTAAAATCAATGAAACCAGTGTGCGAGGATGTAGATGGTATCAAAAAGATCCGGGACATGGGGGAATGGGGAGCTGAACGAATCTAGATATACAGAGAAAGCTAGCTTTTGGAGCAGAGGAAACAAACCTTGCTGCTGATGATGGCACAGCGCAAGAAGCTTTTTTTTTTGCGGGGTGGGGAGCAAGAAGCTATGCGGCCATGGAGCAGCAGGAGAGCGCCATCTCCTTGAGTGTCGCGAGGAAGAGGGTATTTTTTAGCGTGTGGAATGCTGAGCCGGGGCTAGCTAAATGAAAGAGGAATCATATGAAAGACTGAGAGAGCAGCGTTCACCATACATCGTCCCGGAGGACAAGATGGCACAGCGAGCGACGTGCGCACGTTAGAGCATCTCTGTACGATCCCGCAAAAGAGGGCATCCCGAAAAATAACCGCAGATTCAGTGAACGAGGGCTTTTTTTCCATCCCGAACAGATCCCGTAGAATCGGCCACCCGGTATTTTTTTTTTCATGATCCTGCATAGTCCGGGCCGTTTCCGCCATTTCTACGGGATTCAGCCTTCTTTTCGCAAGTTCCCGTACCCTTGGCACCAAGGAAATTTCCGCCCGCTTTCATTCCCGCCCTACTCGTTGCCGCGCAGCCTCGTTCGTTGATGCCCCCGGCCGTCCCGCACCATGCAGTATCTCCGCTACCCCACGCCGCACCTATTCCACCAAGTTTGGAGGCTGAGGGTGCTCATTTCTCTCCGCGGGGCGAGCGGGCGCTGCCGGCGCCATGGTTCCGCCCCAGAGCTTGCCGCACGGCCTTGTAGCGGGCGGAACCGGATGTTTTCGACGCCGGTGAGCCTCAGAATCGCCCGAGGGATAACCGCGCCGGGGCCGCGGTGAAGAAGGGGTTTGGCCACTTTGCTTCGACCGGCGTCTGAGAAGAAAGGGCGCCTCACTTGATTCCGGACGGCAGAATTGCATCCGGGGGAAGGTAAGTTCAATGCCCGGCGACTTGTTGATTCAATTTCGACCGGCGAGATTTCGGAAAAATCATCGCCGTGCATTTTTTATGTTAGATGGACTGGAGTTCTTCATCGGATGATTCCGTCATGGAGGAAATGATTTTGGAGGACGATGTTGATGACCTAGTATTGTTGCATCTCGTGGACAAATTTGAAAGGGGCCCGAAGAAAAAGCGACGCGGATCCACGGTTTGGCCGGCTATGCATTCCACGCAATCGAGCTCTCGGTGACAAGATGCTCATGAAGGACTACTTTGTTGAGGTACCTACATATCCGCCTCACCTTTTCTATAGGCAATCTCGAATGCGTATGCCTCTTTTCGTTCGCATGAAGCTTGCGAGCAAAATTGTTGTTTTTTTCACTCACCGGAGGAATGCCACCGGTATTCTTGGGTTTAGTACATATCAAAAAATATCGGCGACGACGAGAGTAATTGCATATGGTGTTCCCACCAACAATACCGATGAATATCTTCGCATTGGAGAAGATACCACCATCAAATGTGTGCGGGTGTTCGTGAAGACAATGATCCTGGTGTTTGGCCCGGAGTATCTTCGAGCTCCAAAAGAGGACACAAAGAAGTTGATGGCGGTGAACAGAGAAAGGGGATTGCCGGGCATGCTTGGGAGTATTGATTGCATGCATTGGAGGTGGAAGAACTGCCTGGTGGCTTGGACAGGGCAATACACCGGCCACAAACATAAACCCACCATTGTTTTTGAAGCCGTGACTTCACGTGATTTATGGATTTCGCATTGCTTCTTTGGTTTGCTGGGGTCTCTCAATGATATCAATGTCTTGTAGCGATCTCATCTTTTTGCTCAGCTAGCTAGTGAAAAAGCTCCGGCTTGCAGCAATACCGCCAATGACCATGACTATACCACACTAGTAGAAAACAGGGCTTTGGTTCGGGCCAGCCTAGCCCATTAGTCCCGGTTCAGTCACGAACCGGGACGCATGGCGGGCATACGTCCCGGTTCATGCGCCCAGGGGGCCGGCCGGGGCCTCGTGGGCATTGGTCCCGGTTCGTCTGGACCCATTTGTCCTGGTTCCTGGCACGAACCGGGGCCAATGGGCCTCGCTCCTGGCCCACATCCATTGGTCCCGGTTCGTGGCTTGAACCGGGATAGAAGGGGGGCCTTTAGTCCCGGTTCCACGCATGAACTGGGACCAATGAGGTGGCTATATATACCCCATCGCCGGCGAGCAAAGCACTCCACACTGCTCTGTTTTTTCTGGCCGGCGAGGGGAGAGCTTTGTGGTGCTCTAGCTCACCTCCTATGCACATGAGGTGTTTGATGAAATGCCCGAGCCACACTAGTTAAGCTTTCTCCTCTCGAAGCTCGACCTTCAAGCTCCATTTTCCTCAAGATTTGTCTAGGTTTAGCGGTCCCTCACGTCCCGTCCCCGTCTTCACCGCCGTCGATTGCCCACGCCGATATCATCGCCGGCATAACCGTGGTGAGCCTCTTGTTCTTATCTTCTTTCTAAAAGAAAAAAATTCTCGTCGCCGGTTTTTTACACAGTTAATTATATATAATGCACGCAGATGAACCGGCAATGGATGTACGGTGACAGACGCACCTCCGAGTACATTAAGGGCGTGCATAATTTTCTCGAAGTGGCTGAGGCAAACAAGCAGAATGGTTTTATGTGTTGTCCATGCCCTATATGTGGGAATACGAAGCCTTACTCTGACCGGAAAATCCTTCACACCCACCTGCTTGAGAAGGGTTTCATGCCACACTATAATGTTTGGACCAGGCACGGAGAAATAGGGGTTATGATGGAAGACAGCGAAGAAGAAGAGGACGATGACAACTATGTGCCCCCTGAATACGGTGATGCTGCAACGGGGGAAGCTGAAGATCAAGAGGAACCAGACGATGTGCCCGATGATGATCTCCGCCGGGTCATTGTTGATGCAAGGAGACAGTGCGAAAGTGAAAAGGAGAAGCTGAAATTCGATCGCATGTTAGAGGATCACCAAAAAGGGTTGTACCCCAATTGCGAAGATGGCAACACAAAGCTCGGTACCGTACTGGAATTGCTGCAGTGGAAGGCAGAGAATGCTGTGCCTGACAAAGGATTTGAGAAGCTACTGAAAATATTGAAGAAGAAGCTTCCAAAGGATAACGAATTGCCCAACAGTACGTACGCAGCAAAGAAGGTCGTATGCCCTCTAGGATTGGAGGTGCAGAAGATACATGCATGCCCTAATGATTGCATCCTGTACCGCGGTGCGTACGAGGATTTGAACGCATGCCCGGTATGCGGTGCATTGCGGTATAAGATCAGACGAGATGACCCTGGTGATGTTGACGGCGAGCCCCCCAGGAAGAGGGTTCCTGCGAAGGTGATGTGGTATGCTCCTATAATACCATGGTTGAAACGTCTGTTCAGAAACAAAGAGCATGCCAAGTTGATACGATGGCACAAAGAGGGCCGTAAGAAAGACGGGAAGTTGAGAGCACCCGCTGACGGGTCGCAGTGGAGAAAAATCAAGAGAAAGTACCGGGAGGAGTTTGCAGGTGACGCAAGGAACGTATGGTTTGGTTTAAGCGCGGATGGCATTAATCCTTTCGGGGAGCAGAGCAGCAATCACAGCACCTGGCCCGTGACTCTATGTATCTATAACCTTCCTCCTTGGCTGTGCATGAAGCGGAAGTTCATTATGATGCCAGTACTCATCCAAGGCCCTAAGCAACCCGGCAATGACATTGATGTGTACCTAAGGCCATTAGTTGAAGAACTTTTATAGCTGTGGAATGGAAACGGTGTACGTGTGTGGGATGAGCACAGACAGGAGGAATTTGACCTGCATGCGTTGCTGTTTGTAACCATCAATGATTGGCCTGCTCTCAGTAACCTTTCAGGACAGACAAACAAGGGATACCACGCATGCACGCACTGTTTAGCTGACACCGAAAGTATATACTTGGACAAATGCAGGAAGAATGTGTACCTGGGGCATCGTCAATTTCTTCCAACCAACCATCAATGTCGAAAGAAAGGCAAGCATTTCAAAGGCGAGGCAGATCACCGGAAGAAGCCCGCCATGCGTACCGGTGATCACGTACTAGCTATGGTTAATGATTTACACGTAATCTTTGGAAAGGGTCCCGGCGGACTATCTGTTCCGAATGACGCTGAGGGACGCGCTCCCATGTGGAAGAAGAAATCTATATTTTGGGACCTACCCTACTGGAAAGACCTAGAGGTCCGCTCTTCAATCGACGTGGTGCACGTGACAAAGAACCTTTGCGTGAACCTGCTAGGCTTCTTGGGCGTGTATGGAAAGACAAAAGATACATCGGAGGCACGGGAGGACCTGCAACGTTGGCACGAAAAAGACGGCATGCCTCCAAAGCAGTATGAAGGTCCTGCCAGCTACGCCCTTACCAAAGAAGAGAAGGAAATCTTCTTTGAATGCCTGCTCAGTATGAAGGTCCCGTCTGGCTTCTCGTCGAATATAAAGGGAATAATAAATATCCCAGAGAAAAAGTTCCAGAACCTAAAGTCTCATGACTGCCACGTGATTATGACGCAACTGCTTCCGGTTTCATTGAGGGGGCTTCTACCGGAAAACGTTCGATTAGCCATTGTGAAGCTATGTGCATTTCTCAATGCAATCTCTCAGAAGGTGATCGATCCAGAAATCATACCAAGGCTAAGGAGTGATGTGGCGCAATGTCTTGTCAGTTTCAAGCTGGTGTTCCCACCATCCTTCTTCAATATCATGACGCATGTCCTAGTTCATCTAGTCGACGAGATTGTCGTTCTGGGCCCCGTATTTCTACACAATATGTTACCCTTTGAGAGGTTCATGGGAGTCCTAAAGAAATATGTCCGTAACCGCGCTAGGCCGGAAGGAAGCATCTCCATGGGCCATCAAATAGAGGATGTCATTGGGTTTTGTGTTGACTTCATTCCTGACCTTAAGAAGATTGGTCTCCCTCAATCGCGGTATGAGGGGAGACGGACTGGAAAAGGCACGCTAGGAGGGGACTCAATACTATGCAGGGACGGGCATTCTTGGTCTCAAGCACACTACACAGTTCTACAGAACTCTACCTTGGTGACCCCGTATGTCGATGAACACAAGAACATTCTGCGCTCCAAACACCTGGAGCAGTGTTACGACTGGATTACATGTGAACACATCAGGACTTTCGGCAGTTGGTTGGAAACACGTCTCAGAGGTGACAACACTGTTTCTGATGAGCTGTACTCGTTGTCCAGGGGACCATCTTCAACTGTATTGACTTACAAAGGATACGAGATAAATGGGAATACATTTTACATGATCGCCCAAGATCAAAAGAGCACCAACCAAAACAGCGGTGTCCGCTTTGATGCAGCAACCAAGAGGGGAAAGGACACATATTATGGTTACATAGTGGACATATGGGAACTTGACTATGGACATGATTTTAAGGTCCCTTTGTTTAAGTGCAAATGGGTCAATCTGTCAGGAGGCGGGGTACAGGTAGAGCCACATTACGGAATGACAACAGTGGATCTAAACAATCTTGGGTACACAGACGAACCATTCGTCCTAGCCAATGATGTGGCGCGGGTTTTTTATGTGAAGGACATGTCTACCAAACCGAGAAAAAGAAAAGATAAGGAAGCGACTACATCATACGATGAGCCAAAGAGCCACATAGTTCTTTCAGGGAAAAGAGACATCGTGGGAGTGGAGGGAAAGACAGACATGTCTGAAGATTATGAAAAGTTTCATGAAATTCCTCCCTTCTAAGTCAAGGCTGACCCAAGCACCATGTTAAGCGATGAAGAATATCCATGGTTACGGCGCAATAAGCAAAGGACACAAGCGAAGAAAAAGTGAAGACAGATGAAGTCAGAAAGGGTTGAAAATTGATGATATGGCTTTGAATGGTTCATTTTGAGCACACAAAAAGTCTGGAGTTCAAATAAGTTCAAAAAAATGAAATCCCTTTGTAACAGATGAGTTTTTGTCCAAAACCCTGATACTTCGAAAGAGACTGTCCATTTTGTACACGATGTGCATCTAGTTTTTGCCGTTACCCTCTCAACTTTTTAGCACATGCTATGTGGGTGAAATGATGATATCATGCCAATTTTCAACCTCTTCAGAGTTCATGTGAAGTGCTTTTCAATTTCAGGGTCATTTAGCTCAAAAAAATCAGTAAAAGCATGAAAAATAACAGATGAAGTCAGAAAGGGTTGAAAATTGATGATGTGGCTTTGAATGGATCATTTTGAACACACAAAAAGTATGGAGTTCAAATAAGTTTAAAAAAATGAAATCCCTTTGTAACAGATGAGTTTTTGTCCGAAACCCTGATACTTCGAAAGAGATTGTCCATTTTGTACACGAAGTGCATCCAGTTTTTGCCGTAACCCACTCAACTTTTTAGCACATGCTATGTGGGTGAAATGATGATATCATGCCAATTTTCAACCTCTTCAGAGTTCATGTGAAGTGCTTTTCAATTTCAGGGTCATTTAGCTCAAAAAAATCAGTAAATGCATGAAAAATAACAGATAAAGTCAGAAAGGGTTGAAAATTGATGATGTGGCTTTGAATGGTTCATTTTGAACACACAAAAAGTCTGGAGTTCAAATAAGTTCAATAAAAAATGAAATCCCTTTGTAACAGATGAGTTTTCGTCCGAAACCCTAATACTTCGAAAGAGATTGTACGTTTTGTACATGAAGTGCATCCAGTTTTTGCCGTAACCCTCTCAAATTTTTAGCACATAATATGTGGGTGAAATGATCATACCATGCCAAATTTCAACCTTTTCAGAGTTCATTTGTAGTGCTTTTCAATTTCAGGGTCATATAGCTCAAAAAAATCAGTAAATGCATGAAAAATAACAAATGAAGTCAGAAAGGGTTGAAAATTGACGATGTGGCTTTGAATGGTGCATTTTGAACACACAAAAAGTCTGGAGTTCAAATAAGTTCAAAAAAATGAAATCCCTTTGTAACAGACGAGTTTCCGTATGAAACCCTGATACTTCGAAAGAGATTGTCCGTTTTGTACACGAAGTGCATCCAGTTTTTGCCGTAACCTTCTCAACTTTTTAGCACATGCTGTGTGGGTGAAATGATGATACCATGTCAACTTTCAACCTTTTCAGACTTCATTTGTAGTGCTTTTCAATTTCAGGGTCATATAGCTCAAAAAAATCAGTAAATGCATGAAAAATAACAAATGAAGTCAGAAAGGGTTGAAAATTGATGATGTGACTTTGAATGGTGCATTTTGAACACACAAAAAGTTTGGAGTTCAAATAAGTTCAAAAAAATGAAATCCTTTGTAACAGACGAGTTTTCGTTCGAAACCCTGATACTTCGAAAGAGATTGCCCGTTTTGTACACGAAGTGCATCTAGTTTTTGCCGTAACCCTCTCAACTTTTTAGCACATGCTATGTGGGTGAAATGATGATACCATGCCAACTTTCAACCTCTTCAGAATTCATTTGTTTGAAACTTTAATAGCAAACTAAAATAACAAAATCTGTTTTTGATTAAAACAGACATTTCAAATAACCTAAAAATTACCAAATTGAATTTAATGATAAAACACAGTAATATTAAATAGCACGAAAAACAATCACTCAAAAATCTATTTTTATAGTAAAGTTATTCACAAACTAGTGATTCACACAAATTTCAAAAAATTCAAATTGGAAAACTAATGGCACTAACAGAAAGTTTATGATTTTTATTACCTAAAAGCAAAAAGAATCACTGAAAAACAGTAAGTATTTTGCTGTAAGTAGAAACAAAATAAAATAAATAAAGCAAAAAAGAAAACAAAAAAACTGGAAAAAAAATATAAAAAATGCCACCTACTGGGCCACCACGGCCTGAATACGACTAGAAACCCAACCATGGGCCAGGATTCAGGCCCGCAGCAGGCCCAGTAGGCCCACAGGCAAGCAGTGACAGTTTAGGCCCAAAAGCCTGCAGTTGAGAGGAGCTCGAGAGGGTGGGCGCAGCAGCGCTTATAAACCACTCTCGAGCACTCTCAACTAGCGAGGTGGGACTAAACATCCCACTGCACCGCGCCAGCGCTGGGCCTTTGGTCCCGGTTGGTAGAACCAACCGGGACGAAAGGGGTGAGTTGGTACCGGTTCGTGGCCCCAACCGGGACCAATGCCCACCTTTAGTCCCGATTGGTGCCACCAACCGGGACCAAAGGTCTCTGTTTCCCGCCCTTTGGGCTGACGAAAAGAGACCTTTGGTCCCGGTTGGTGGCACCAACCGGGACTAAAGGGTTGCATTGGTCCCGGTTGATGCTACAAACCGGGACCAAAGGTCTGGCTATATAAGCACAGACTTAGGATTTTTCCCCAGTTTCTCCCATCGCCGCGCCCTGCCTCCTCGTCACCGTCGCCGTCGACGCCCTCGCCCTGCCCAGACGCGCCGCCCTCCTCTCGCCGTTCCGGCCGATACGGAAGCCTCCTCGTGCTCGACCTCGTCGCCTATGCCCGTTCGTTTGCCCGGGGAAGCACCACGCCGGCGCCCGCGACCCCTTCTTCCCCGACGTCGTTCGTCACTGCCGCCACCAATTCCGGCGACCTCGAGCCCTGCCCGAGCCCGCTGCCGTTCCCTACGACCGCGCTGTGAGCCCCTACCTCCTCCCCTTTCCTTCTCATCGCCGTCCCCGCACGCCACCCTGTTTTGCTCTTCCTCTTTTTCTTTTCTGCTCATGGATGGCCGTTGCTCTGTTGATGGTAATCTTGGTCCTTTGTGCATTGGTTATGTGTGATCTAGGTTTTGGGGAGACTTGATTTGATGGCTATGGTCTGCTACTTAGGATTGGTGCATTGTTGGAGATGTTGCCTAATTAAGAAGAACTCAGTTTAATTTGTCACTGACATATTGCTATAGTTCAGATACACATTGTGATGTTAGTGCTGATTTGATAACACTACTGAGATCATTGTGATGCACTACTAGTTAATTAGTTAACTGTATCTAGTTCTACTGGCACTTGCCTATGATGTTCATATATAAGTTATAGTGCTTGCTATTGTTCTGCCTCAAGTATTCTAGTACCCATGAATGACTAGTTCTCTACATTATAGCAGTTATAATCCTGATGGTATATATAGGTAATTTCTGTAAATTGGTCATGGCCTGCTTACTTTCTTATGTATTAAACAACATGAACTAGTTCCTCTTCTATTGGTATTTCTCATACATGCAACTGTTCTTTTGGTAGATTATAAAGGATATAGTTCTTTTATTTATATAGTTACAGTACTTGTAATTGCAAAGATTATAATGATTTCTCCTGTCCATAGTTCTTTTCTTGCCAGGTTATGGATAGTATCTCATCTACCCAATTTTCCCTCTCTCCTAAATCTGATTTGAACAGACACTACACTTGCCTTCTCTCTTTCTCGCGTAAATCTCTCACTGATAAGAACATATGTGACTTGATTTTATGCCAGCCGATGATGTTGCTCTGAGGCTCCTCTCTGGGATTTGATGCTACAGATGCTACACTTCTCATGATCCTATGATGATCTAGTCCTAGCACTTCTAGGCTATCTGAGGACATCTCCCCCAAAATCCTACCTTGGGGGTGTTCTATTGCTTGTTCTTTTGGCCATGTGTCTATTTGACTTGGGATATTTTATAGAACTGCCTTTGCTGACTTGGAGTGCTTTATTTACATATTTGGTAATGCTCCTACAAAGAATATGCAAAGAAAATGTATGTATGTTTTGGTGATATTGTAATATGAACATTTTGAATATGGATGGATGGATGAACATTTTTGTAGTAGATGATGATGATGATGATGATGTATGAAAACTTGGTCAATTTTTTTGTAGTAGATGATGATGATCATATGATGATGTATGATGATATATGAAAACTTGGTCAATTTTTTCTGTTGTAATTTTGTTCGATGATATATGATGATATATGCTGATATACTTTATGTTTTGATTTTAGATGTTTTATTGAGTAGAATTTTTGATGTTTTAGATGTATATATGTATGTTTTGATGTTTTAGATGTTTTAATGTATTAAAAGTTTGTCATATTGAAAAGTTTGAATGTTGCTTTTTCAAGATGCATATTTGATCCAATGTAACTAGATGCAATAATTTTGATCATATGTCAAAGTTTGAATTTTGACATATGCAACATTTGATCATATATCAAAGTTTGATCATATGTCAAAGTTTGAATTTTGACATATGCAACATTTGATCATATGTCAAAATTTGATCATATGTCAAAGTTTAATATATTATTCTATTTTTTCTTCTTCTCCTCTATTCCTTCTTCTTCTCCTCTTTTTTTTCTTCTTTTTTTTCTTCGATCTTCTCCGATATTCCTTTCTATTTTTTTCTTCGATATACCCCTCCCCGATAACTTTGACATGAGGGGGGGTCGATATACCCACTCCCCGATAACATTTTTTCCCATGTATGTATGTCGTCGTTGTCGATATACCCCCTCCCCGATAACTTCGACATGAGGGGGGGGAGTCGATATACCCCCTCCCCGATAACATTTTTTTCTAAGTTACTACTGTAAAATGTTCCTATCGTGCATAGACCAATTTTAGACCACGGGAGCACCCCCCCTCTCGCTTGACTAACTCTCGAGGACACCCAAACCCTAGAAAAAAACGATGTCGGTCTCCTACCCCCTCCTGCCCCTACCCGACAAACTCTCTCGAGATTTATAAGAAGATTTATCAAGAATGCCCCCATTATGGATGTGCATAATTAAGTTGATCCATATTTTTCCTGATCTCATCTACCATTCTATATTTGCATGTTCTCTTGTGTCAAAGTATTGAAGAAATCCATGGTTTCATAATTGGCCAGAAGTAACAGGCCCATGATGGTATGAAGCTCTCCAAAATTGTTTTTGAATGGAGTCCTGATAGGATAATTTGCCTTTTGGTACGAAGTTCAGCAAAGGCCATCCAAATAGCGATATTCGAAAGGCTCTTGCTGAACTTCGTACCAAAAAGCGAATTATCCAATCAGGACTCTGTTCCATAATAATTTTGGAGAGCTTCATACCATCATGCGCCTATTACTTCCGGCTAATGATGAAGCCATGGTTTTCTTGAATCCTTTGACACTAGACAACGTGACATATAGAAGGGTAGATGAGATCAGGAAAAATAGGGACCATTTTCTGCACATCCAGAATGGGGTCATTTTGTTAAATCCCTTGTCGGTCCGGACATCGGACATTCATGAGAGAGGCGGTCCGGCCCAAACCCTAGAAGCGTTGTCGAGGGCCACCCCAAACCGTATAAGCGTCGAGCTAGCTAGGTCTACGTTTGCCACTAATATATCCATCTCTCATGTTTGTATATTAATTGCCATGTTGTATTATTTGCAGAAACTATGGATCATCAAAGAGACTTCGAAGAAGAAGAGTTGTTGGGGGACATCATCCGCGAAGGAGGTGATGTCATGTCGTATCTCAACGACACCGATGGTCTGGAAGGAGAAGGTGAAGCAGGCTCCGGTGATCGAACAATGGAGGTGGAAGGACATGATCATGATGGCTCCGGTGACCGAATGCCAGTGGAAAAAGGAGACCATGATGACGGCTCCGGTGACCGAACGGAGGAAGGAGCTGTTGCAAAGTCCAGCGAGGTATATATATTAATTAAGCCTGTGCTGACTAGCTAATTGATGCATTAATTGTTTTGGTATGTACACATATTAACTCTCTTCTTTCTTCTTTTCTAGCCCTCCGGATCGAGCCAAACTTCGGTAACGAGACGAGGCCCGAAGAAAAGGTTGCGCCAGGATGAAAGGTTCACGATCACAGCAATCAAGGGCGATGGCCAACCGATTGAACCCACCCGGACCAAGGAAGCATTTTCTGCTCAGTGCGGGGTTCTTGTTAGGGACATGATCCCGATCAGCATCCACCAATGGAATAAGCCTAAGAGTGAAGACCCTCAAGTGTCTTTTGTCAACGATAGACAGAAAGATGATCTTTGGACCGCGCTGAAGGCAAATTTCACCCTACCGCCAGAGGAGGATCCGAATAAGCCAGTTATAGAGCCATTGGTCAAGGCTCATGCTCTTAAGAAGATGGCAGATCTATTCAGGAGGTGGAAGAATGAGTTGAAATCAACGTTTGTCGACAAAGGGAAGACTCCAGAATTCACCGGCCGATTTGAGAAGATAAGAGATCACTGGCCCGCATTTGTGGCCCACAAGACATCGGAGAAGAGTAAGAAGATGTCAGCGACAAACAAGAAAAATGCTGCAAAGAAGGAGTATCACCATCGCACGGGGTCAGGTGGCTACCTCAAGGCTGAGAAGGACCTGCTTGATAAAGGGGTCGAACCAAAGACATTGAACTGGCCAGACCGTTCAAGGACTTGGTTCTTCGGGGTTGGGGGAACCTTGGACCCTGAAACAGGGAAGTGCCGTTGGACGAAGGAGCAACTTGAAATACCCGTCAAGAAGCTTCAGAAGTATATCGCTGCAGTGCAGCAAGGGACGTTCGTTCCTGACAGAGAGAACGACGAGCTCACACAGGCCCTCGAGAATCCTGAGCACCCAGGACGAACACGAGGCACGGCAGGCTCCATTGCGTGGAAGGAAGGGTTTCCCCGCGCAGGCGGTTACAAAACCCGGGAGAGGAGGAGGAAAGTGGAGCAGACCGAACTGCAGAAGCTGAATGCAAGGGTACGAGCGCTAGAGGAACAAGCACTAGTTCAGAGGCAGCGACCTGCCGAAGCTACCCCAGAAGCTACCCCGCCATCTCAGCGGAGAAGCAGCGTGGCTTCCACCGGGCTCCTTCAGAAGCCTCACTTCATGGCTCCCAGCTACCCCATGGATGCTATCACGGAGGCTCAAGATTGCCACCTTATGGCGCAATGGCAGCACCTCAAAGTCAAGGCGGCTGTCGGCTCTGTTGCACCTTCTGGACCCGGCGCAACTTTTCACTGCCTTCCGATTCCAGAAGGCTATGCTGTTGTGATGGTCGATGAAATAACGGATGGATTTGAGGAGCTCGAGCTTGACCACCCTACCGGTGAAGGGGAGACTCAGCTGGGTCTTGCTCTGAAGACTCCATGTCTATGGCGGAAGGAGCTCATCAACCTTCTGAACTGGACGCCTCTGCCTCCTCCTCCGGCGAGTCAGGGCACTCCGCCTCCTCCTCCGCCTCCTCCTCTGGCGAGTGATCAGGGCACTCCGCCTCCTTCTCCGGCTGCTCCGGCGCGTGGCGGCACTCCGCCTCCTTCTCCAGCTGCTCCAGTGCGTGGCGGCACTCCGCCTCCTTCTCCGCCTGCGCCGGCGCGTCCGAGCAGCCCGCCTCCTTCTCCGCCTCGTCAACAACAGCGGAAGACAGCCGCCGCCGCTCCGGCTGCTCCGGCGCGTCGTAGCACTCCGCCTCCTTCTCCGCCTCGTAAGCAACGAAGGAAGGCAGCCGTAGCCGCTCTGGCTGCTCGGCCGGCGTCTAGCAGTACAGCCAGAGGCGGGAGGCAATACAAATTCGGTCCATCTATCAAGCCTCTAGATAGATTACCATACGAGATGACCGAGGAGGAAAACGAGGAGATCTGTCAAGCCCAAGTGAAGGACTTTTTTGCATAGAAAAATCCACCTCCGGAGGAGAAGATGGATCCGGTGAAATTGAAGCGCACTTTGAAGAACCTGAAGCGACCACCACCGCCTCCGCCGGATGACAACCATGTCCGCGCTCTGAAAAAGGCAGTGGAAGGAGCGCGCCGGTCAGGAACTACTTCAAGTGACAAAAGGTTACAACAACGAAGAAGAGGGAAAAAAATTGAACAGCTCGGCGAACAGGCAAACCAATTGTGCCCCCCGCTCAAGGTGTCTAGCGATATCGTCGCAAATCTGCCGGGAATGCAGCCCGGTACCAATCCTGGTGATTACCTGCCCGACGATGCACATTTTGATACAATGGAGGTGGACGAACACAAATACCAGTACGGGGAGCCTCTCGTCAGACCTGGTGATCCTCCTCTAACAACGATGATGCAAAGATTCCATAAGTGGTACATGGACACCTGCAAGTCTGGGAAGGATATTTTGACGCTGAGAGTTAAAGAGGAGCACGACCTCGTTGGAATTGATCTGTTGTCTGTTCCATTTGAGGAGTTCTTCCAGTTTTTCAATCAAAAGGACCTCGATAAAATAATCATCACTTGCTACTGTCTGTAAGTACTATACTTCTATAATTAAGTCTCTATATATAGCTCAGCTCTTTCATTGCATGTATATATAATTATCCTCACTATATTATGCAGATTGAAGATTGTCGAATGCAGAAATGCACAAATCTATGATATTGGATTCGTTAACACAAATCTCATAGATGAATGGACGGTTACATATCATGCGAAAGAAACCGAGGCCAACTTGCTACAATTGTTGCTTAAAAATCAAAACAAAGATAAAATACTCTTTCCTTACAACTTCAAGTGAGTGTTACTGTCTTCTGCATATTCGGTTTCCCTTATAACTCAAGGTTATAGTAATGTAATTGATGAGTTATGCATGCGTGCGCAGCTTCCACTTTATTCTCCTAGAGATTAAGCTTGAGCAGGGACTAGTAACCATCTTAGACTCAAGACGAAAAGATCCCAAGGAGTATGCGGCCATGACTGAAATGCTCCAGAAGTAAGTTCAATCGATCATTATCGCACCATATCTGCAACTTTGGTCATTTCCTGATATCAAGTAATTATTTTCTTTGTCTCGCAGGGTTTGGAAAGTGTTCACCACAGAAGCTTCGGGACTGTCGGGGGAGCTGCGATTTACACACCCGAAAGTAAGTACTACTAGCTAGTTCCGCGCATCTCCCATTGATTCTAGCTAGTTTCATCAATACCATTTATAATGCTTGATTATCAGTTTGATTGACATTTATTTCTCGTAAAGTGGTTGTGGCAGGAAGGTGGGAATAATTTTTGTGGATACTACATTTGCGAGTACATCTACAACGCGACGACCTCTAAGCGGGGCTACGCTAAAAAACAATATGAAGTGCGTAAGCAATAATATTCACAATTTTATTTTATTACCATCATTTGTGTTGAGTTTCATTCATATATATGTATTGACCCCCTTCTTCAAATTAGATTTGGCAGATGCGGGATGAACTCCTACCACAAGATCGCATAAAAGCAATTCAAGAGGAATTGGCGGGATTCTTTCTTGACCACGTCATCAATCCAGCCGGAGAATACTATGTGGAACTTGACATCAAATGTTAGGGATTGTAAGAAATTTATATTGTATATATGTAGCTAGTAGCATCGGATAGATATACGAAAACTTGTTGTTCGACCAATCTCTCGGAGAAGGAGGAGGTCGATCACTTCTCTCTGTATATGTTCATGATGATCTTGTGTACTTAATGGTTTCCTTCATTTGCTTACTAGCTAGCGTGTCGAGTCCTCTCTATACGTATAGTACATAGCGTCGACCAAGCACGGAGATAAGAGAAGACACTTCTCTCTAGCTATTAGCTAGCTAACACAATATATGAAACCCCTAAATTAACCCTACAAAACCACCAAAACCCCCAAACCTCCCCCCTTTCAAAAAAAAAAAACAAAAACCCCAGCTCCTGTACTGCTGACACGTGGATGATTTTGGTCCCGGTTGGTGTTACCAACCGGGACTAAAGGCCCTCCTCTCTGGGCTCGCCGCAGCGGCCACGTGGAGTCCCATCTGTCCCGGTTCGTAAAAGAACCGGGACTAAAGGTGTTGGGCTTTAGTCCCGACCCTTTAGTCCTGGTTCCCGAACCGGGACAAATGGGCCTTTTTCTACTAGTGCCATGGGGTACTATGTTGCCGACGGTATTTATCCTCCATGGTCAACATTTGTGAAGACCATTAGTGACCCCAAAACTAAGAAGCATGTTTTTTTGCCGAAGCACAAGAAGCTTGCCGAAAGGATATTGAGAGGGCATTTGGTGTGTTCCAAGCTCGAGGGCATGCATGGTTGAACAGGGATACAGATGAGATCACTGCATTTCTTGACACCTACCGGAAGATTGAGAACAGTGCTTCACACTACCAGCTCCGTGATGATCTTGTTGAGCATCAGTGGCAACTCTATGGGAGATAGATTCTCATTTTAATTTAATAAATTTCATATGTATCATGGCAATTCACCCAATTTGTTGTTGTAATAATTATTCAATTTGAACATTTGTTGTAATGAAGACGATTATTGTATTGTGAATTGCCTTTGGGACCATTTATATTCATATGTTTAGTTTATATTATGATTTTATTCTGTTCATATTGTTGAAAATCTAGAATTTAAAAGCTCTGGAAAATTTGCGGCACCGAGGGGCCTCCGATGCTTTTTGGCCTCCGACGCGGAACAGATCCTATTTTTTTGCGGGACGAGTTTACGTGATCTGTTTCGCCGGAGGCCTCGCGGTACCGCACTTTTTTACATACTCTTGTAAACGAATTTTGCAGGCTGGGATATAATGGATCTGCTAGAGATGCTCTACTATGCTATATATAGGAGCATAGTTTATAATTCTAAATGTCTTCAAGTCAATCTTTCTCTCCTAAATTTTGGCCCCATCAGTTTGAGTAAATAAAAATAACATTTTGAGGCAAGGTATCATAGAACCACCATTCTCGTCGTTTCTTACGCAAAACCACTACTATTGGGATAGATATGAGTTGTAACACGTACCACTAAAATACGGCTCATAACATTTTTTACATTGTTTCTGACAAGTGGGACCCATTTTCAGAGTTGACTTGGCAACAAATTGACACGCATGCGTGTTGACTTGTCTCTTCCCAAGGATAGGGTCGAAATGACCAGCTTCTTGGAGCCGTGGCTAGGTGCTCGCGCAACAATAAGTGGTGTGCTTTGGGGCGAGTAGCCAGTGAGCGACAGTATTCGGCCTATGTGGCGGTGTCACGTGCCTTGGCGACAGTGCGGACACAAGTGGTTCCGGTCTAGACTTACTTTTTTCCTGCAAATTGGAAGCAAACCGGACCGCGGGGTTGGGGGGGAAGGGAACCCCCCTAGTCCCATTCTCTTACACTCCGCCGCTGCTCCCCCTTGCTTTCGACCCGCACCCTCCTCCTCCGACGCCACCACTGTAATTCTCCGGCCACCACCCAGGCACTGTCGAACTTCTATAGCCAGCACCCACAAGCCCGCTCGCCTGTACTATGACGACGTCCACCCAGAATCCGTCTGCAGCCAGGTACCCTCTGTCCCCTGTCGACGACGTCCATGGAGGAGACCATGACCGCCAGGTGTTCCATCAAATTCAATTGTGTTTATTTTCGAACTTCATGTCATTTTCTAGAGTAAGAAGGATGGCGGGGTACTCGACCATGGAGGATGAGTTGTTGTGCGATGCGTGGTGGGCCATATCTGCGGAATTCGTAGGCAGGAGTGCTACTTGTGAGCTGCGTTGTGATTTTCCCCGAAGAGGAAGGGTGAAACAATATAGTAGCAGTAGGTATTTCCCTCAGTTGAGAACCAAGGTTTATTGAACCAATAGGAGAACCACGCAAATCCTTGTGAACAACACCTACACACACAAAAGCATAATACTTGCACCCAATGCGGGCAAGAGGGTTGTCAATCCCCTTGAACTCATTACTTGCAAGGATCAAATCTTTTATAGTAGATAGATAAATTGCAAAATAAAATAAAAGTAAATAAAGTACAGCAAGGTATTTTTGGTTTTTGATAATATGATTAAATAGACCCCGGGGCCATAGTTTTCTCCAGAGGCTTCTCTCTCGAAACAATAGCATACGGTGAGTAAACAAATTACTATTGAGCAATTGATAGAAAAGCGCATAGTTATGATGATATTCAAGGCAATGATCATGTATATAGGCATCACGTCCGTGACAAGTAGACCGGCTCCTGCCTGCATCTACTACTATTACTTCACTTCAAGAGCGCTTCTATGCTTGCCTCTCTAGATATTAAGTTCATAACAAACAGAGTAATGCATGAACAAAGACGACATGATGTAGAAAAAGTAAACCCAAGCAATATGAATAAACCCCGCCGTTTTACTTTTAATGGCAACAATACAAATACGTGCCTCACTGCCCTTTCTGTCACTGGGTGAGGACAATAAGCTAAGTATATGTCATTTTAGAGCTAACTTTGGTAAGTATATGTCATTTTAGAGCTAACTTAGGTAATTATGTCATTTTGGAGGATAATAAGCTAAGTGTATGACATTTATGAGGTAACCATGGTTATTATGCCATTTTTGCAACGAAAAAGCTAATTATGTCATAAATGGACTAAATAAGCTAATTATGTCATTGTGGAGGATAATTAACTATATAAGTGTGTCTTTTTTGGGGAAAATAAGCTAAGAAGAAGCTTCTTCTTCTTCTTCTAGTCTTCTTCTTCTAGTCTTCTTCTTCTTCCTATTCCTTCTTTTCCTCATCTTCCTTGTTTTTCTTCATCTTATTCATTATTTGTGTCATTTTAGAGCTAACCTATGTAAGTATGCTATTTTTTAGCTAACCTAGGAAAATTAGATAAGTATAGGTCATTTTTATGCTAACCTAGGTAATTATGCCATTTTTGAGCTAAATTAGGTAACTATATGTCATTTTAGAGCTAACTTAGGTAATTATGTCATTTTGGAGGATAATAAGCTAAGTATATGACATTTATGAGGTAACCAACGTTATTATGCCATTTTTGCAACGAATAAGCTAATTATGTCATAAATGGACTAAATAAGCTAATTATGTCATTGTGGAGGATAATTAGCTATATAAGTGTGTCTTTTTTGGGGAAAATAAGCTAATTATGTGGCATAATAGAGAAAACTTACCGGAGGTCAAGCACCGGGTTCGGCGGGCCGGTTTCACCTGGAGAAGGGTTGTGCGATGCGGCTCCGGAGTTCTGCTGCACCAAAGATCATTTGCAAGCCTCGTTAGCATGATGACACTCAAATGTTAAGACTTGTAACTAATGACCATTCAAATGAAACTCACCATTCCTGCTCTAGTAATGACCGGCATCAGCTGAGGGGTCTGACCGGTCTTCTCGCACATAGAGTGCACATTTGGTTTTCACGAGTCAGTCACATAGGTTATAGTAATGAAATGAACATATTACGTGCATGATTTGGCTATTATGCATAAGAAACTTACCACGAGGAGCTCGTACATGGCCCGGTGAGACGCATCATTCCTTGCCCTCTCCTCCTCCAACAACCGAGCTGTCTTCTCCTCTGCCTCCCGTTCCCTCTCTGCCGCCAGCCGGTCCCTCTCTTGCAGAAGCGCCTGGGTTGTCTCTCTCTCTTTCTGAAGAGCAGCCTGCAACACCACTCCTCGTTAGCATTTTAATCATGGATGGGAACACACACAATGTAATGGAGGAAAGATATCTGAGTCCGTATAACTAACCTCGATGGCGAGCCCGACTGGCCGTGGAAGAGGCCTTATCTCAGGACAGGAGCTCGTTTGGCGTGCCTTGATCTCCGGGACAGTGCTAGGACAATGTATAATTCCATCTCCAATGGCTATCGAGCCATGGGGCCTCCTGCCACCAGATATCATCACCAGCTCTGGATCAAAGGGCTCCTGGCTCGGGTTAAAGTCCTCCCCTTTCCTCGCCTTCCCCTCATCTCTGTACCTCACGAGCTTGTGGTGGGAGGAGATGTTGGTGAAGTTCGCTGGATTGTCGAGGTCAGACTCAAAGAATGCCTTGGCCTTCTTTTACGAGGCAGTATGGGCCATGGCATAGAGGTCGTAAACCTCTGGCACCTCCATCTTATTATGTCGCACCTAAAAGAGAGGAACAAAGTATTAATAAAGGGCTCAAACTAGCATCAAGAATGAATTGCATGAATCATGAAGCAAACCACATACCCAGTTCCGCCCGAACTGAAATAAGTTGGCACTGCCTTAATGGTGTGGCACACCAACCATTTCGGCACGCCGGTCCTTGGCATCATCGTGGACGGCTCACCAGCGGCCTGTGCACCACTCATCCACCAATGCCTCCCAACAATCCATCTTATCCGCACACCATCTAGGGGGCACCTAAGTTAGTAAAGAGAAATTTGAGCGCTATGCCTACGAATCTAATCAAGGAAACTAAGTACAATGCCTTAAGAATAGTTAATTACCTTCATGTACTGATCCTTCCTCAGAAACTTAGCATGGCACTACGCCTTGTCCTTCTTAATACCACGCGAGGCGTAGTAGTCTCGAACAGCCTGTGGCCGAGCCTCGTGCTGTAAGTTTTGTAGTAGGCGCCTGCACTCATGGTCGATAACATGTGCCGCCTCCTCCTCGTATCCCTCCTCACACCTGTAGAAGGTCTGTAATCAAACAAGACAACACAAATTAGTAAAATAACTAGCTATTGTTAATTTTTAATTGTGCAAAGGAGAAAGTACCCAAAAGCTTCTGATCAGCATATCGGCAACAGTGTGGCACAAGACACTGTCGATCATGTGGTCCGGCGGGGCCTGGGCAGTCAAGTAGTGCTCCTAGCTCAATCCTAGCTCTGCAAGCTGACACTCACCGGGCAACGTGACAAAATCTAGGAATTTCTGCTGACAAAGCACACCAAGTACGGTGTTGGGCCTGCGGACTCCACTAGAGTGTGCCCAACCCCTGCAATATGACAAGGCCAACGCATTAGATATTTGAAGAAACCTGAAGGCAAAAGGTACAAAAAGAGTAAATGCACTTACTTCTCCCCATCAGGCCTGATCACCGGCCGCAGCTCGCGAGTCGCCGGCACGGGCGGGAGCCGTGTACCACCACGCTGGTACACGGTGGCCCCCTCAACCACCTCGCCCTCACTGTCAGTAGAGGGATCATCCCCACCACCATCAGCATGGCCACTCGGCCCCTCATGCAAATCCTCCCAGGTACGCCATCCGGACGTCTCCTGGGACGTAGCCTAGTCCGGAGTGGCGTGGGCCGAAGCCTCTGTGTCCAGAGTCTCGTGGGCGGAGTCCCTGTAGCCTCCACCTCAAATGGGTCCACCCTAGCAGTAATGTGCTCGGGTGAATCAGCTGGGGGTGGCGGTGAGGAAGGCGTAGCATCCTGCCTACCTCTCCCGCCCCTGCGTCCTCCTGATCTACCTCCTCTCTTCTTCCCTCCCCGACCTCCTCTCCCGCCGGTGGGCAATGATGCCGACAAAGAAGCGCCCGGCGGTGTCCCCATACTGTCTAACAGCACTCTCCGGAGAGGTACGGGTGGAATCGAAGTACCCCTCCTGCGGGCCACCGCCGAAGAAGTACCCCTCCCACGGGCCGCCACCGAAGAAGTACCCGTGGGGCGCTCTGGACCCGCGCCCACCATCTTTCAACACCTGCCATGACAAAGAGTAAACGAAATTAGTACAACATAAAAAAATTGAATAACTGACATGAATAATAATATGTATATAATTTAAGTTGGGATGCATACAAACTAATAATAGTCTGGATCGTCTATATATGCTCCGGGATCATCATCATCATCATCATCATCACTATCACGTGTGTCGTCATGAATGTCGTGTTCATCGGGTTCGGTGGCATCAACATGTGGAAGGCCGTTCTGTAATCGGTCAAGCATTGACAGGTCATCCGCAGCAGTAACCTCTTCTTCTTCCAACTCTTCTTGTTCTGGCTCAGGGGTGTTGTCGGATTCACTATCGTTGTCTACTTCCATGTTCTGGGGTGAAGTAGAGCGTTTCTTGAAACATTTTTTCGAAAGACATGTTTCTTGGAAGAATTCTCCATCATATGTGTCTAGGTTAATGTGAGGTTCATAATCCTCTTCATTAGGGGGAGGTGGTCTAACACGTGCGGCACTTCATAAACGACATCCCAACCCTTCAGATTTGCATTAGTTTGGCATGCCCACGGTAGATAGAAAACTTGGGTCGCCTATTGGGCCGTAATATAGACATCGAGAACATCTAAATGGGTGCTTTGTTTGATTTCTACTAGCCCTATATGTTCATGAGTCCTTCTAGTCTCCTTCGGCTGGAACCAATAACATTTGAAGACTACGATGTTCGGTGGGTTTTCACCATAGAATTGAAGTTCATAAATTGCTTCAACTCTTCCATAATACTCGGTACCTCCTTCGCCGATAGCAGAGACACCACAATTTGTAGATTTTCGGTCGGCCATAGATAGCTTTTTGCCAAAGGTACAAAAGCGATACCCGTTGATGTCGTATTTCTCAAATGAACGAACCTTATAGTCAAAGCCATTAGCGGCTTGTCTCAATTCGGCGTCCATAGACTCTGAATTAGCCTACAAGTTTAATATGAAAGAATTGTTGCATTAGCCGCAAATTAGACAAAGAAATGAAATGCTCTATTAATGCTAATTACCGTTTGTTTGAACCAAGAGATGAAACCGGGATAGCCGCCTCCTTGCTTTGCTAGAAGCTCATACTCTTCGACGGGATCCTTTAGGATCACCGCTCCATCCGACTGTATCAAATATCCGGAAATAAGAGCAGTTCAAAGGAATAATAAGAAGTTGCGAAAAAATGTACCGACAACTTATTCGATGTACGGCCGCGCTTCTGTTAGGTTGTTGAAGATATACAACGAAATGGTCCACCATTCTTCGACATCCAACTCTTTTGGTTTCGAAGAACTGGCTGGCGTGAGCTTCCCTTTGAATAGGCTGAGGTTGGATCCACCTTTTTTAGGGTCGCCAGCATTGTACCGAGGCTTCGGATTATGCAAATGACGATTTTTGGCTTCGTAGTGTGCTGTCACGAAGTTTGCCGCCTCCTAAGTAATGAATGCCTTGGCCATCGATGCTTCAATTCTACGTCTATTTTTACATTTTGCTCGAAGTGTCTTCTGCATCCTCTCAATTGCATAGCACCAACGATTTTGCACGGGCCACCACAATCTTGCCTCCGTCGGGAGATGTAAAATCAAATGCTGTGTTGGATTAAAGAAGCCCGGTGGAAAAATCTTCTCTAACTTGCAGAGCAACTCCGGCGCCAACTTTTCCATGTCATCTATCACCACATGCGATAGTTCTTTCGCACAAAGAACACGGAAGAAATAGCTCAGCTCTGCCAGTACTAGCCATTCATCCTCAGGGATAAAGCCACGCAACATCACCGGCATTACCCGCTCAAGCCATATGTGCCAATCATGACTCTTGAGACCAAATATTTTCAATTTTTCAAGTCTCGCTCCCCTCTTTATATTCACTGCATACCCGTCGGGGAACATCAACTGCATTTTCACCCACAAAATAATTTCCCTCATAGCTGGCCTTCCAAGATTGAACTAGGCCTTTGGCTTCATCCAGTTATTCTTTCCTTTCGGTTGTCGCTTGTTCTGTAACGGTCTATCACATAGAGTCTGCTGATCGACTCTAGCCTTAGGATTATCCTTTGACTTCCCCTCTATGCTGAACAATGTACCAAAAAGGGCCTCGCCGATATTCTTTTCAGTGTGCATCACGTCGATGTTGTTTGGAAGAAGGAGGTATTTGAAGTAAGGCAGATCCCACAAGCATGTCTTGTGAGTCCAGGCGTGTTTCGAATTATACCCCTTGAAATACCCTGGACGCTCTGGATCAGGCTCGAGAGTGTTTAACTGATCCAGGATCTGTTGGCCTGTCAACACAGGTGGTGCATAGTGTTTGACAACTCTACCTTTGATGAAGTTCTTCTTGTCTTTTCTGAGCTTATGGCGAGGATCCAGGAACGGTCTATGCAAGTCCTAGCAAGAATACTTGCGACCCACCTCCAGCCAATGAAACTGAAGAACTGCCTTGCGTGTGGGGCACGGGAACCTTCCATGCACACACCAGCCAATGAATAGCGCATACGCCGGCAAGTCATGCATCGAGTACATGTACTAGACACGCATTATGAAGTTTTGTTTGCTAGCGGCATCGTATGTCTTGAACCCATTATCCCAAGCTTCTTGCAATTCATCCTTAAGCGGCTGCATGTACACATTCATATTCTTGCCCGGATAGTTGGGCCCTGGAATTATCAACGTTAGGAAAATGTTCTTTCTTTGCATAATCTGTCCGGGGGGGAGATTGAGTGGAATGACAAATATAGGCCAACAACTGTATTGGGTTGCCATCATACCAAATGGATTGAACCCATCCGTGCCGATGCAGACTCGAGGATGCCTTGGATCTGCCGCTTTATCCCCATGTAATTCATCGAACTTCTTCCACGCAAAAGCATCCGATGTGTGTACCATCATCTGATTCCCATCTTCATCTAGTTCGGTTCTTTTGCCCAATTTGTGCCATATCATCTGTCTGGCCGTCTCTTCGACCATGAAAAGATGTTGAAGTCTCGGTATGATTGGCAGATACCGAAGAACATTAACGGGAATTTTGGTCTGCCTCTTCTCACCCATACCGTTGTCTACCACAATATACCTGGAAGACTTGCAAATGGGACAATAGTTCAAGCCCGCATACTCAAGCCTAAATAAGGCACATCCATTCTCACAGGCATCTATCTTCTCATAGGGCATCTTAAGTGCACGGAGGATTTTATCCGACTGGTATAGGTTTGCAGGCATTACATGGCCATTGGGTAGAAAGCGTCCAAATAATGTCATCATCGTGTGGTAGCATTCTCTGCCCAAGTTGAATTGAGCCTTCAGAGCCATTACTTGTGCGATGGCATCCAGCTGACAAAGCTCAGTGTGCTCGTGGAGAGGACGTTTTGAAGACTCCAACATTTCATTGAAGGCATTTGCAGATTCTTCCATCCCCTCGTCCGAATCCTGAGCATCATCAAATTCTTGCACCATATCGTCGATCCTGGTACCATGCTCGTCGTTGTGACGACGAACCACCTCAGCTCTGGTACGTTGGGCAGACTCACCATGAAATGTCCACACCGTATAATTAGGCGTAAAACCCCACTTCTGCAGGTGTTTACCCATTTCATCCTCTGTCCTCTTTTGAAAGTTGTCGCAACTAACACAGGGGCACCAGGTTTTTCTCTGGCCGTTTGCAAATGCGGCTTTCACAAACCCCTTGGTTTTTGTGAACCATTCAGTGCTCATGTCTGCCTGACTAGTGTGGCCGGTGTACATCCACACACGATCACTCATCTTGCCTATCTACTAAACACACAAGAAATATATATATAATTCATCATATATATTCATCAGTTAATGAAGTTTGTCAATTTTATTACGCCCATGCAACCTTCACGCTAATAGGTAAAGATAGGTCCTAATCCCACCCGAGTAAGTGTAGATTGGGTTCATTTTCCCATGCTATGCTTTGGATCCAACGCAGAATTTCAGCAGCACCTCCCCACTGTTCTCCTTATACATGTCTCGGCAATAAACAAAGAGGATGTGTACCCGGAGAACAACAGGCAGGCACTGACAAAATTCTGCATCGGATCCAGAGCAGAGCATGGGAAAACGAACCCAATCTACACATACTCGGGCTGTCCATGGATAACGTTGGACAATTCGAAAGGATGGCGGTTATAAATATGCAAAGACATGCATATTTATAGATGCCCCCCTTTCGAACGGGAGATGCATAATGGTCACGCATACTGATGATTGAAGACACCTATAGCTAGCAAGTTTCATTGGCACGAAGACCGGAACAGAGCAAATAATGAAGGGGGGAGGAGGAGATGTCATTTGTGCTCACCCACGAACGTAGTGGAGTTCGTCAAACGCACATGGAGGTCGTCGAACACCAGACCCTCGCAGCGATGAAACACTGCACATTTAAATCCACACGATCAACACGAATATTCAATTCCGATAGAACAACTGCATATAACTACTATTTTCAATTTTTTATTATTTTTCTCCTCTATTCCTTCTTCTTCTCGTCTTCTTCTTCTTCTCCTCCTTCTTCTTCTTGTTCTTTAACTTTCTCCTCCTCCTCCTTCTTCTTCTTCTCCTTCTTCTTCTTTCTTCTTCTTCTTCTTCTTCTTCTTCTTCTTCTTTCTTCTTTTCCTTTTTCCCCTTCTTCTTCTTTTCTTCTCCTCTTCTTCTTCTTCTTCTTCTTCTTCTTCTTCTTCTTCTTCTTCTTCTCTTCTTCTCTTCTTCTTCTTCTTCTTCTTCTTGCTTCTTCTACTTCTTCTCCTCCTTCTTCTTTTCTTTTCCTCCTTCTTTTCTTTCTCCTCCTTCTCTTCTTCTTTCTTCTTCTTCTTCTTCTTCTTCTCTTCTTCTTCTTCTTCTTCTACTTCTCGTCTCTTCTACTTTATCTTTTTCTTTTTCTATTCTTCTCTTATTCTTTTTTTTTTCATCTTTCTTCTTCTTCTTCTTATCTAAACCTAAACCTAAACCCACCACTAACCTAAACCTAGCACTAACCTAAACCCACCACTAACCTAAACCCACCACTAACCTAAACCTAAACAGCAAAAAACAGAAAAAATAAGAACAGAAAAAATAAGAACAAGAGAGCTCACCTGACTCTGGGCGGCGGAGCTGGGCGGCGGGGCTGGGCGGCGTCGGGGGCTGGGCGGCGGGGCTGGGCCGCCGCGGCGTGGCTCCGGCGCGGGGCTGGTCGGCGTCGGGGCTGCCTCCGGGCGGCGGGGCTGGGCGGCGTCGGGGCCGGGGCGGCGGGGCTGGGCGGTGATAACGCACAAGTATCGGGGATCAGTTGTAGCCTCTTTCGATATGTAAGAGTGTCGAACCCAACGAGGAGCTAAAGGTAGAACAAATATTCCCTCAAGTTCTATCGACCACCGATACAACTCTACGCACGCTTAACGTTTGTTTTACCTAGAACAATTATGAAACTAGAAGTACTTTGTAGGTGTAACAGGATAGATTCGCAAGATAATAAAGAACACGTAAATAAAAGATAGGGGCTGTTTGGATAAAGAAACAATTAAGTTAGTTTTAACGAGTGTGGAAAAGTGGTGGTAGGAGTTGCGGAATTGTCCCTAAGCAATTGACTACGTTACTAGACCAATAGCAAGTTTTATGTGGGAGAGGCCACTACTAGCATGTCATCCCTTACATGGAATTCTATGCACTTATGATTGGAACTATTAGCAAGCATCCGCAACTACTAACGTTCATTAAGGTAAAACCCAACCATAGCATTAAGATATATTGGTCCCCCTTCAATCCCGTATGCATCAATTTCTATGATAGGCTGAAGTTGCTATCACCCTTGCCCTCCAATACATAGTCCTATCAACATACAACTAACCCTATGGTGTGATCCACGTGCGCGCTCATATGATGGGTACCAAAGGACAGCAACATAACCACAAGCAAATTAAACCAATCATAGCAATTCACCAATCACCAATAGGACAACAAAAATCTACTCAGACATCATAGGACGGCAACACATCAATATGAAGCATAAAGCACCATGTTCAAGTAGAGGGTACAGCGGGTTGCGGGAGAGTGGACCGCTATAGATAGATGGGGGAAGGTGATGGAGGTGTTGGTGAAGATGACGGAGTTGTTGGAGTAGATCGCCGTCACACGATGGTTGCGCCGGCGGCGTTTCGGCGCCACCGGGAGAGAGGTGGAGAGAACACCCCTCCTTCTTCTTCTTCCTTGACCTCCCCCCTAGATGGGAGGAGGGTTTCCCCTCTGGTCCTTGGTCTCCATGGAGGCGGAGGGGCGAGAGCCCCTCCGAGACTGGATCTCTCTCTGTTTTCTTTTGTTTCTGCCTTCCAGATTCTGGCCTTTCACCGTTTCTTATATTCCCGGAGATCCGTAACTCCGATTGGTGCTACTTCTTGAGCTTGCCTTGGTTTTTTCCTTGAACAGGAAAGGGTGATGCAGCAAAGTAGAGATAAGTATTTCCCTCAGTTTTGAGAACCAAGGTATCAATCCAGTAGGAGGTACAAGCAAGTCCCCAATCTACGCACCTGCACAAACAATCAAACACTTGCACCCAACGCGATAAAGGGGTTGTCAATCCCTTCACGGTCACTTGCAAGGATGAGATCTCATAGAGATAGATATAAAAGATTACTAAGACATAAAACAAAATAAAAGTAAATAAATTGCAGCAAGGTATTTTTGGTTTATAGATCTGAAAATATATAATGGAAAATAGACCCGGGGGCCATAGGTTTCACTAGAGGCTTCTCTCTTGAAGGAAAATAATACGGTGGGTGAACAAATTACTGTCGAGCAATTGATAGAAAAGCGCATAGTCTTGACGATATCCAAGGCAATGATTATGCATATAGGCATCACGTCCGTGTCAAGTAGACCGAAACGATTCTGCATCTACTACTATTACTCCACACATCAATCGACTCCTGCCTGCATCTAGAGTATTAAGTTCATAAAGAACAGAGTAATGCCTTAAGTAAGATGACATGATGTAGAGGGATAAACTCAAACAATATGATGAAAACAGCATCTTTTTATCCTTGATGGCAACAATACAAATACGTGCCTCGCTACCCCACTTTGTCACTGGGTGAGGACACCGCAAGATTGAACCCAAAACTAAGCACCTCTCCCATTGCAAGAACTATCAATCTAGCTGGCTAAACCAAACCAATAATTCGAAGAGAATTACAAAGATATGAAATCATGCATATAAGAATTCAGAGAAGATTCAAATAATATTCATAGATAATCTGATCATAAATCTACAATTCATCGGATCTCGACAAACACACCGCAAAAGAATATTACACCGGATAGAGCTCCAAGAACATCGAGGAGAACATGGTATTGAAGATCATAGAGAGAGAAGAAGCCATCTAGCTACTAGCTATGGACTCGTAGGTCTGAGGAAATCTACGCACGGTTCATCGGAAGGGCAATAGGGTTGATGTAGATGTCCTCCGTGATCGAATCCCCCTCCGGCAGTTCACCGGAAAAGGCCCCAAGATGGGATCTCACGGGAACAGAGGCTTGCGGCGGTGGAAACGTATTTTTGTGGATGTTTCTGTTTGTTTGGCATTATATGGGAATATATACGCCAAAGATTAGGGTTAGAGGGCCTACTAGTAGGGCACAAGCCAGGGGGTGCGCCCCCCTAGGGCGCGCCCTGGCGGCTTGTCGTCTACTGGCAGGTCTTCTGCCCTCCTCTCTAGGTCTCCTAGGTGTCTTCTGGTCCAAGAAAAATCGTCGTGAAACTTTTATTCCTTTTGGACTCCGTTTGATATTCCTTATCTGCAAAACTCAAAAACAAGGAAAAAACAGAAACTGGCACTTGGCTCTGGGTTAATAGGTTGGTCCCAAAAATAATATAAAATAGCATATTAATGCATATAAAACATCCAAAAGAGATAATATAATAGCATGGAACAATAAAAAATTATAGATACGTTGGAGACGTATCAGGCATCCCCAAGCTTAATTTATGCTCGTCCTCGAGTAGGTAAATGATAAAAACAGAATTTTTGATGTGGAATGCTACCTAACATATTAATCCATGTAATTTTCTTTATTGTGGCATGAATGTTCAGATCCATAAGATTCAAAATAAAAGTTTAATATTGACATAAAAACAATAATACTTCAAGTATACTAACTAGGCAATCATGTCTTCTCAAAATAACATGGCCAAAGAAAGTTATCCCTACAAAATCATATAGTCTGGCTATGCTCCATCTTCATCACACAAAGTATTAAATCATGCACAACCCCGGTTTTAGCCAAGCAATTGTTTCATACTTTAGTATGATCAAACTTTTTCAACTTTCACGCAATACATGAGCGTGAGCCATGGATATATCACTATAGGTGGAATAGAATATGGTGGTTGTGGAGAAGACAAAAAGAAGGAGATAGTCTCACATCAGCTAGGCATATCAACGGGCTATGGAGATGCCCATCAATAGATATCAATGTGAGTGAGTAGGGATTGCCATGCAATGGATGCACTAGAGCTATAAGGGTATGAAAGCTCAAAAAGAAACTAAATGGGTGTGCATCCAACTCGCTTGCTCACGAAGACCTAGGGCAATTTGAGGAAGCCCATCATTGGAATATACAAGCCAAGTTCTATAATGAAAAATTCCCACTAGTATATGAAAGTGACAACATAGGAGACTCTCTATCATGAAGATCATGGTGCTACTTTGAAGCACAAGTGTGGAAAAAGGAATAGTAGCATTGCCCCTTCTCTCTTTTCTCTCTTTTTTTGGTATGCTTCTTTGGCCTCTTTTTTTATTTGGGCTTCTTTTTCCTCTTTTATTTTTTTAAGTCCGGAAACTCATCCCAACTTCTGAGGGAATCATAGCTTCCATCATCCTTTCCTCACATGGGACAATGCTGTAATAATGATGATCATAACACTTTTATTTACTTACAACTCAAGAATTACAACTCGATACTTAGAACAAAATATGACTCTATATGAATGCCTCCGGCGGTGTACCGGGACGTGCAATGACAATGATGGTGCGTGTCATAATAAACGGAACGGTGGAAGTTGCATGGCAATATATCTCGGAATGGCTATGGAAATGCCATAATAGGTAGGTATGGTGACTGTTTTGAGGAAGGTATATGGTGGCTGTTTTGAGGAAGGATATATGGTGGGTTTAATGCACCGACGAAAGTTGCACGGTACTAGAGAGGCTAGCAAAGGTGGAAGGGTGAGAGTGCGTATAATCCATGGACTCAACATTAGTCATAAAGAACTCACATACTTATTGCAAAAGTCTATTACTCATCGAAACAAAATACTACACGCATGCTCCTAGGGGAAGGGTTGGTAGGAGTTAACCATCACACGATCCCGACCTCCACACAAAGGAAGACAATAAATAAATAAATCATGCTCCGACTTCATCACATAACGGTTCACCATACGTTCATGCTACTGGAATCACAAACTTTAACACAAGTATTTCTACCATCCCCATCCGACCCACCCATTCCTTTGTTCCAGTAACGAACAGAGAGCAGCGCGCGCGGCGGCCATCTCCTCTCCCCCCTCAACCCCCTCTCCAAAATCCTTCCGATCTGAAGTTTTTGGCCGTGGATTTCTTTCCTAATTCCTCGTACAAGGTAAATTCCTCCGACCCCCTTTCTTTTATCCATAAAATCGTTCACTTTTTTAAGATTTGTTGTGCAAGTTTGGGTGAAACCCTTGATTTGCTTGGATTAGAAATTTATATGATAAATTAAAATATTGTTGTGTGATTTAGGATTTCTAGATGATTTGCAATCTTTTTTGAACCCTAATGTTGTTGATTTGTATTGTCAATCTTGGTTCCATAGTAATTTGTACATATATATGGAAAAGAAGTCACATAGGAAGTCATATTTGGTTGTTGAGTATTAGATTAGTATTTAACCCTATTTTGCTCATGTTTTGTTGTTCAGTATATATGGAAAAGAAGTCACATAGGAAGTGTTTTAGGAAGTCACATAGGAACTCTAGTGTTGTTTAGATGAATATTCCTTTTTATTACATATGAAATTTCTTTTAGTACCTATTGTAAATGATGCTTCCGTACGAATTTGTATGTATATATGAAAAATGCTCGCAAGTGAAATAATGAATAGGAAGTGTTTTAGTTTTCTCATATATGTTTATTGTTTGAAATATATAGGATGGTGTGGCTTCTCGATGATTTATATGACGTTCAACACCGGGTCTACATAATGTCGGAGCAGGAGAAGGTAATAATCATAGTAGTTAGTATTTTGAAATTTGTGTTTAGTTCAAATAGACATGCCCCATATGTAATACTCTGACTTGCTTGTTTCCAGTTGCTACAACCTTTGAAGATTCGGTCTCACGGGGTCTCTGGTGGTGCCATGCCCTACGATGAGCGGTACATACCGTACATCAGGCAGACATGACTCCTCCCGTTCATTCAGCTGGTCAGCCGGTCGACGCCGAACCTCAATGCTGCAGCAATCACCTCGCTTGTTAATTGGTGGAGGACGGAGACGCACAGTTTCCATCTTCGGACCGGGAAGATGACCGTGACGCTCCAGGATGTCTCCTTGATCACCGGTCTTCCTATCGAGGGGAAGCCTCTCTGTATGAGCACCGATTCTGATGGGTGACGCCAGCAGATGGAGGCCCTTATCGGTATGTCTCCTGCAGAGGCTCTAGTACAAGATGGAGAGAAGAAGGAAAGAGTCGTAGCCGGAGCTCCTTTCACGTGGATTGTAGCTAACTTTGCGCATTTCCCTGAGGATGCTAGTGATGATGTGGTCCAGACATATGCTCGTGTCTACATGTGGTACGTTATCTCCAAGACTTTGTTTGCTGACGCCACTAGCAAGAACGCTTCATGGATGTGGCTGAAGGCGTTAACCGTCTTGGACAACCAATGGAGTTGGGGTTCGGCGGCACTAGCCTAGTTGTACCGACAGGTACTCAGTTGTTTGTTTTCACTTTATTTCTACATTACCAATGCAATCTTGCTCTTAAGTGAACCATGGCTTCCTTTATGTGCAGTTGGACGATGCTTGTTGTAGGATCTCAAAGGACAGATGTATTGGTGGTTGTATGCTCCTACTTTCAGTATGGAGCTGGGAACGCCTGCCGGTTGAACAATCCACAATTACTCACTAGCATGACTCTAATATCACCATCTTTATATCTCAAAACAATATGCAAGGAATCAAACTTCTCATAGTATTCAATGCACTTTATATGAAAGTTTTTATTATATCCCTTTTGGATGCCCATCATATTAGGACTAAATTCATAACCTAAGCAAATTACCATGCTGTTTAGAGACTCTCAAAATAATATAAGTGAAGCAAGAGAGTTCAATAATTTCTATAAAATAAAGCCACCGCCGTGCTCTAAAAAGATATAAGTGAAGCACTAGAGCATATTGCCTAGCTCAAAAGATATAAGTGAAGCACAAAGAGTATTCTAATAAATTCAAGATTCATGCATGTCCCTCTCAAAAAGATGTGTACAGCAAGGATGATTGTGGTAAACTAAAAAGAAAAGACTCATATCATACAAGACGCTCCAAGCAAAACACATATCATGTGGTGAATAAAAATATAGCCTCAAGTAAATTTACCGATGGATTGAAGACGAAAGAGGGGATGCCTTCTGGGGCATCCCCAAGCTTAGGCTCTTGGTTGTCCTTGAATATTACCTTGGGGTGCCTTGGGCATCCCCAAGCTTAGGCTCTTGCCACTCCTTATTCCATAGTCCATCAAATCTTTACCCAAAACTTGAAAACTTCACAACATAAAACTCAACAGAAAACTCATGAGATCCGTTAGTATAAGAAAACAAATCACCACTTTTGATACTGTTGTGAACTCATTCTTTATTTATATTGGTGTAATATCTACTGTATTCCAACTTCTCCATGGATCATACCCCCCGATGCTACCCATAGATTCATCAAAATAAGCAAACAACACAAAGAAAACAGAATTTGTCAAAAACAGAACAGTCTGTAGCAATCTGGAAACATTGAATACTACTGTAACTCCAAAAATTCTGAAAAATTAGGACAATCTGGGAAATTTGTATATCAATCTTGTGTAATAAATTCAGATCTAATGCACGCTTCTGTGATTTTATAATATTCCTGGACTGGGCGCAAAAGTTTCTGTTTTTCAGCAAGATCAAGTCAACTTTCACCATAGACTATCCCAAAGGACTTACTTGGCACAAACACTAATTAAAACACTAAAACACAATTACTACAGAAGTAATAATGTGTAATTTATTCAAGAACAGAAGCAAAATAAAAACATAAAAATAAAATTGGGTTGCCTCCCAACAAGCGCTTTTCTTTAAAGCCTTTTAGCTAGGCATTGAGATTTCGATGATGCTCGCATGAAAGATAATAATTGAAACACAAAGAGAGCATCATAAAACATGTGACAAACAAATCTAAGTCTAACATGCTTCCTATGCGTAGGAATTTTATAAGAAAACAAATTAGCAAGGCAAGCAAGATCTAGCATATGCAAGTAAGAAGAAAGAAACAATAGTAATCTCAACATAACGAGAGGTAATTTAGTAACATGAAAGTTTCTACCACAATATTTTCCTCTCCCATAATAATTACATGTGGGATCATATTCAAATTCAACAATATAGCTATCACATAAAATATTCTCTTCATGATCCACATGCATGCAAAGTTGACACTCTTCCAAAATGTGGGATTATCATAAAATAAAGTCATGACCTCTCCAAACCCACTTTTATCAAAAATTTCACGAGATTGAACACTCTCCAAATATGTGGGATTACTTTTACCTGAAGTTGACGCTCTTCCAAACCCACTTTCAATATTATTGCAAACATATTCATCATGAGGCTTAAATAAATTTTCAAGATCATAAGAAGAATCACCCCAATCATGATCATTGCAAGAAGTAGTGGACATAGCAAAATTAGCATCCCCAAGCTTAGGGTTTTGCATATCATTAACACAATTAACACTAATAGAATTTATAATAACATCATTGCAATCATGCTTTTCACTCAAGGAGCTATCATGTATCACTTCATTTATTTCTTCATCACAATTTTCAGATTCACGAATCTCAAGCAAAATTTCATAAAGATAATCTAGTGCACTCAACTCACTAGAAATTGTTTCATCATGATTGGATCTTTTAAAAAGATTAGCAAGTGGATGGGGATCCATATCAATAGATTTTTAGCAAGCTAAGATGCAAGCAAATAGAAGGCACATGGTAACACAGGCAAAGATAGCAAACAAGAAAAGGCAAACAAAAAGAAGGCAAATATTTTTTGTGTTTTCTTGAAAACATTTTATATGTGGGGGAGAGGAAAACGAGAGGCAAATGGCAAATAATGTAATGCAAGAGATGAGAGTTTATGATGGGTACTTGGTAGGCTTGATGTAGACCTACCCGGCAATGGCGCCAGAAATTCTTCCTGCTATTTCTTGAGCTTGCGTTGGTTTTCCCCTTGAAGAGGAAAGGGTGATGCAGCAAAGTAGAGATAAGTATTTCCCTCAGTTTTGAGAACCAAGGTATCAATCCAGTAGTAGGTACAAGCAAGTCCCCAATCTACGCACCTGCACAAACAATCAAACACTTGCACCCAACGCGATAAAGGGGTTGTCAATCCCTTCACGGTCACTTGCAAGGATGAGATCTCATAGAGATAAATATAAAAGATTACTAAAAAGTAAAACAAAATAAAAGTAAATAAATTACAGCAAGGTATTTTTGGTTTATAGATCTGAAAATATATAATGGAAAATAGACCTGGGGGCCATAGGTTTCACTAGAGGCTTCTCTCTTGAAGGAAAATAATACGGTGGGTGAACAAATTACTGTCGAGCAATTGATAGAAAAGTGCATAGTTATGACGATATCCAAGGCAATGATTATGCATATAGGCATCACGTCCGTGTCAAGTAGACCGAAACGATTCTACATCTACTACTATTACTCCACACATCGACCGACTCCTGCCTGCATCTAGAGTATTAAGTTCATAAAGAACAGAGTAACGCCTTAAGTAAGATGACATGATCTAGAGGGATAAACTCAAGCAATATGATGAAAACCCCATCTTTGTATCCTTGATGGCAACAATACAAATATGTGCCTTGCTACCCCTACTTTGTCACTGGGTGAGGACACCGCAAGATTGAACCCAAAACTAAGCACCTCTCCCATTGCAAGAACTATCAATCTAGTTGGCCAAACCAAACCAATAATTTGAAGAGAATTACAAAGATATGAAATCATGCATATAAGAATTCAGAGAAGATTCAAATAATATTCATAGATAATCTGATCATAAATCCACAATTCATCGGATCTCGACAAACACACCGCAAAAGAATATTACATCGGATAGAACTCCAAGAACATCGAGGAGAACATGGTATTGAAGATCATAGAGAGAGAAGAAGCCATCTAGCTACTAGCTATGGACCCGTAGGTCTGAGGTAAACTACTCACGCTTCATCGGAAGGGCAATAGGTTTGATGTAGAGGTCCTTCGTGATCGAATCCCCCTCCGACAGATCACCGGAAAAGGCCCCAAGATGGGATCTCACGGGAATAAAGGCTTGCGGCGGTGGAAAAGTATTTTTGTGGACGCTTCTTTGGTTTGGGATTATATGGGAATATATACGCCAGAGATTAGGGTTAGAGGGCCTACTTGTAGGCCACAAGCCAGGGGGTGCGCCCCCCCTAGGGCCCGCCCTGGCGGCTTGTCGTCTGTTGGCAGGTCTTCTGCCCTCCTCTCCAGGTCTCCTAGGTGTCTTCTGGTCCAAGAAAAATCGTCGTGAAAGTTTTACTCCGTTTGGACTCCATTTGATATTCCTTATCTGCAAAACTCAAAAACAAGGAAAAAACAGAAACTGGCACTTGGCTCTGGGTTAATAGGTTAGTCCCAAAAATAATATAAAATAACATATCAATGCATATAAAACATCCCAAATAGATAATATAATACCATGGCACAATAAAAAATTATAGATACGTTGGCGACGTATCAATTGGGCTGAAATTTTAACACGATTTTTATTCGGATATAAGCTTTCTTGTGGCGACAGAAGGGCATCAACCGCCTTACGGGGTGACCACAAGCCTCCCAGGCGCGCCTTACCCCCTGGGGCGCGCCCCTATGGCTTGTGGGCCCCTCGGGCATCGTCTCGCGTCGATTTTTTTCCCCAAAAATCACATATATTCCAAAAAAATCTCCGTAAGTTTTTATCGCGTTTGGACTTCGTTTGGTATGGCTATTCTATGAAACAAAAAACATGCAACAAACAGGAACTGGCACTGGGCACTGGATCAATATGTTAGTCCCAAAAATAATATAAAAAGTTGCCAAAAGTATATGAAAGTTGTAGAATATTGGCATGAAACAATAATAAATTATAGATACGACGGAGACATATCAGCATCCCCAAGCTTAATTCCTGCTCGATCTCAAGTAGGTAAATGATCAAAAAGATAATTTTTGATGTGGAATGCAACCTAGCATAATCTTGATCATATAATCTAATCATGGCATCAATATTAAGACACGAGTGATTCAAAGCAATAGTCTATCATTTGACATCAAGACAATATTGCTTCAAGCATACTAATAAAGCAATCATGTCTTCTCAAAATATCTTGGCTAAAAGAAAGTTATCCCTACAAAATCATATAGTCTGGCTATGCTCCATCTTCATCACACAAAGTATTAAATCATGCACAACCCCGGTTTTAGCCAACAATTGTTTCATACTTTAGTATTATCAAACTTTTTCAACTTTCACGCAATACATGAGCGTGAGCCATGGATATAGCACTATAGGTGGAATAGAATATGGTGGTTGTGGAGAAGACAAAAAGAAGGAGATAGTCTCACATCAACTAGGCATATCAACGGGCTATGGAGATGCCCATCAATAGATATCAATGTGAGTGAGTAGGGATTGCCATGCAACAGATGCACTAGAGCTATAAGTGTATGAAATCTCAAAAAGAAACTAAGTGGGTGTGCATCCAACTCGCTTGCTCACGAAGACCTAGGCCAATTTGAGGAAGCCCATCATTGGAATATACAAGCCAAGTTCTATAATAAAAAATTCCCACTAGTATATGAAAGTGTCAATATAGGAGAATCTCTATCATGAAGATCATGGTGCTACTTTGAAGCACAAGTGTGGAAAAAGGAATAGTAGCATTTCTCCTTCTCTCTTTTCTCTCATTTTTTTGGTGGGCTTCTTTGGCCTCTTTTTTTTTATTTGGGCTTCTTTGGCCTTTTTTTTGTAAAGTCTGGAGACTCATCCCAACTTGTGAGGGAATCATAGCTTCCATCATCCTTTCCTCACATGGGACAATGCTCTAATAATAATGATCATCATACTTTTATTTACTTACAACTCGATACTTAGAACAAAATATGACTCTATATGAATGCCTCCGGTGGTGTACCGGGATGTGCAATCACTCAAGAGTGACATGTATGAAAAATATGAACAGTGGCCTTGCCACAAATACGATGTCAACTAGATGATCATGCCAAGCAATATGACAATGATGATGCGTGTCATAATAAACGGAACGGTGGAAGTTGCATGGCAGTATATCTCGGAATGGCTATGGAAATGCCATAATAGGTAGGCATGGTGGCTGTTTTGAGGAAGGATATATGGTGGGTGTAATGCGCCGGCGAAAGTTGTGCGGTACTAGATAGGCTAGCAATGGTGGAAGGGTGAGAGTGCGTGTAATCCATGGACTCAACATTAGTCATAAAGAACTCACATACTTATTGCAAAAATTTATTAGTCATCGAACAAGGTACTACATGCATGCTCCTAGGGGAAGGGTTGGTAGGAGTTATCCATCGCGTGATCCCGACCTCCACACAAAGGATGACAATCAATAAATAAATCATGCTCCGACTACATCACATAACGGTTCACCATGCGTGCATGCTACGGGAATCACAAACTTTAACACAAGTATTTCTACCAATCCACAATTACTCACTAGCATGACTCTAGTATCACCATCTTTATATCGCAAAACTATTGCAAGGAATCAAACATATCATATTCAGTGATCTATAAGTTTTATGTAGGATTTTATGAGTAACCATGTGAATGACCAACTCCTGTTGACTCTCTAAATAGATATAAGTGAAGCATGAGAGTTTCATTCTTTCAAAAAGATATGCCCACGCTCTAACAAATATAAGTGAAGCAAAAGAGCATTCTACAAATGGCGGTTTTCTATGTGTAGAGAAACAGGCAATCCAAACTTCAAATGATATAAGTGAAGCACATGAAGCATTCTATAAAGCCATATTCAAAAGATACAAGTGAAGTGCAAAGAGCATTCTATAAATCAACCAAGGACTATCTCATACCAGCATGATGCATTATTAAAAGAAAAATAAAAAGCACACGACGCTCCAAGATTTACGCATATCATGTGACGAATAGAAATATAGCTCCAAGTACATTACCGATGGTTGTTAGAAGAAAGAGGGGATGCCTTCCGGGGCATCCCCAAGCTTAGTTTCTTGGGAGTCCTTGAATATTACCTTGGGGTGCCTCGGGCATCCCCAAGCTTAGTCTCTTTCCACTCCTTATTCCTTCATCCGTCGTGATCACACCCAAAACTTGAAAACTTCAATCACACAAAACTTAACAAAACCCTCGTGAGATCCGTTAGTATAATAAAGCAAATCACCACTTTAAGTAGTGTTGCAAACTCATTCATATTTTATTTTTGCATTGTAGCTACTGTATTATAACTTCTCCATTTCTTATACCACCAATAAAATTGATAGTTTCATCAAAACTAGCAAAACAATGCATCAAAAACAGAATCTGTCATAAACAGGACAGTCTGTAGTAATCTGAACATTCACCATACTTATGTAACTCCAAAAATTATGAAACATTAGGAAAAAATAAAAAATTTGTATATAAGTACTGTGCAAAAAGTTTCAGAAACTTTTGACATTCCAGTAAAAAATGTAAATTCACGCACTGCAGCCAAGGTTTCTGTTTTTGCACTGCACACACCAAGCAAGCAATCTAATCATCCTGAAGGCAAATCTTGGCACATTATTTTTATAATACAATGGATTTATACAAGGGGATAATTTTTTTTGTTGAAAATTTTTTGTAATTAAGATTCACAAAGTTTCCATGGGCATGAACAAAGTTCAAGGCATGCTCCCACTTTAACAATGCTCGTCTGTCTCACTTTCACTTTTCTTTTTGAAAAAGTTTTAGGTTCCCCTCTTTATTTTTTGTTTTTAAACTATATAAAAGCACACAACAAAATAAAATGACTCTCTAAAACTTTCGGGTTGTCTCCTTGGCAGCGCTTTCTTTAAATCCATTAAGCTAGGCATATAGTGCTCAAGTAATGGATCCACCCGGATCCCAAGGTATATCATTGCCAATTTTAATTAACAATGATTTGTAATTTAGTATTGAGCACAAAGTAACATATATCATGCAACAACAAAGTCTAACTCTCTTCCTATTCATCGGCATGTCATAAAAGAACAATTCATGCACATCAAGTAAAGGCCAATACATGGCATAAGCAGTTTCTTGCAATTTTATCGTATTGGAAGCATAGAGAGGTGGAGATGTAGTTCCTCTCTCATAATAATTGCAAGTAGGAGCAGCAAGCACATGCATATTATACTCATCAAAATCATCATGTGTAATGGTAAAATGCAACCCATCAATATAATCCTTAATAAGCGCAAACATCTTTGATATAGTGTAGTTGGGAGAATTCAAAAAGATAATAGGACTATCATGCGTGGGTGCAATAGCAACAATTTCATTCTTAACATAAGGAACTATAGCAAGTTCATCTCCATAAGCATAATTCATATTGGCATCATGGCCACAAGCATAGCAAGCATCAATTTCATCAAAAAGGGATATTTTAAACGAATCCAAGGGATCATAGCAATCATCATAGCATTCATCCTTCGGTAAGCAAGAAGAGAAATTAAACAATGTATGAGTTGAAGAGTTACTCTCATTAGAAGGTGGGCACGGGTAGCTAATCCGCTCTTCCTCCTTTTATTCTTCACTCTCCTCATCATCTTTTTTATCTAATGAGCTCACAGTGTCATCATTTTCTTCTTCTATAGTTTCCTGCAAAATATTAGTCTCCTCTTGGACAGCGGAGGAGTCCTCAATATATGGTTTAACGTAAGCATTAGAAGCATAGTTCTCATAGCAATATTTAAGTATGGCAAAATTTTCAGATTTGTGAAGAGTAGCATCATACTTTTCAATTAAACAAGCAATTTCATAAGCACCCTAAAAAGCAACAAATTCTTCAATTTGTTCAACATCATAGTAATTATAAACACCCTTGGCATAAGAAGATAAGATTCCATTATCACTAAACTCACATTGGTAGGGAAGGTGTTTCTTAGGGTCTTCAGAACAACAAGTAAAATCATATAATTCAAATAAATTCCAAGCATAGCATTGCATATATTAATTTGATGCAGTAAAAGTTTCCCTTTTTGAGATAAGCGGTGTCGCACAAAATAAGCATGCTCATCTAATGATTTTCCCTCAACTAAGCTAGTTGGGCTTTTAGCACGAGCACAAAGGGATCGAAGATGATCCAAGTAAAAAGCTTCAGGAGTACGATAGATTTTGGGTGGTTCTTCAACCATTGGTTTAGTAGGTAAAACTAATTTTTTTTTGTATTTTACGTTTCCTACCCATAACTAAAGATAGAAAATAGGAGCACGAAATAAAAACTACTTATTGATAAAGCAAACAAGCACACACAAGAATATTCACCCCACGCTATTGCTCCCCGGCAACAGCGCTAGAAAAAGGTCTTGATAACCCACAAGTATAGGGGATCAGTTGTAGCCTCTTTCGATAAGTAAGAGTGTCGAATCCAGCAAGGAGCTAAAGGTAGAACAAATATTCCCTCAAGTTCTATCGACCACCGACACAACTCTACGCACGCTTAACGTTCGCTTTACCTAGAACAATTATGAAACTAGAAGTACTTTGTAGGTGTAACAGGATAGGTTAGCAAGATAATAAAGAACACGTAAATAAAAGATAGGGGCTGTTTGGATAAAGAAACAATTAAGTTAGTTTTAACGAGTGTGGAAAAGCGGTGGTAGTAGTTGCGGAATTGTCCCTAAGCAATTGACTACGTTACTAGACCGATAGCAAGTTTTATGTGGGAGAGGCCACTTCTAGCTTGTCATCCCTTACTTGGAATTCTATGCACTTATGATTGGAACTATTATCAAGCATCCGCAACTATTAACGTTCATTAAGGTAAAACCCAACCATAGCATTAAGATATATTGGTCCCCCTTCAATCCCGTATGCATCAATTTCTATGCTAGGCTGAAGCTGCTATCACCCTTGCCCTCCAATACATAGTCCTATCAACATACAACTAACCCTATGGTGTGATCCATGCACGCGCTCATATGATGGGCACCAAAGGACAGCAACATAACCACAAGAAAATTAAACCAATCATAGCAATTCACCAATCACCGATAGGACAACAAAAATCTACTCAGACATCATAGGATGGCAACACATCATTGGATAGTAATATGAAGCATAAAGCACCATGTTCAAGTAGAGGGTACAGCGGGTTGCGGGAGAGTGGACCGCTGTAGATAGATGGGGGAAGGTGATGGAGGTGTTGGTGAAGATGACGGATTTGTTGGAGTAGATCGCCGTCACACGATGATTGCCCCGGCGGTGTTCCCGCGCCACCGGGAGAGAGGGGGAGAGAGCCCCCCTCCTTCTTCTTCTTCTTCCTTGACCTCTCCCCTAGCTGGGAGGAGGGTTTCCCCTCTAGTCCTTGGCCTCCATGGTGGCGGAGGGGTGAGAGCCCCTCCGAGATTGGATCTCTCTCTCTGTTTTCTTCTGTTTCTGCCTTCCAGATTCTGGCCTTTCACCGTTTCTTATATTTTCGGAGATCCCTAACTCCAATTGGGCTGCAATTTTAACATGAATTTTATCCAGATATTAGCTTTCTTGTGGTGAAAGAAGGGCACCAACCGCCTTACGGGGTGACCACAAGCCTCCCAGGCGCGCCCTACCCCCTTGGGCGTGCCCCTATGGCTTGTGGGCCCCTCGGGCATCGTCTCACATTGATTCTTTTTCCCAAAAATCACATATATTCCAAAAAAATCTTCGTAAGTTTTTATCGTGTTTGGACTTCGTTTGGTATGGATATTCTACGAAATAAAAAACATGCAACAAACAGGAAGTAGCACTGGGCACTGGATCAATATGTTAGTCCCAAAAATAGTATAAAAAGTTGCCAAAAGTATATGAAAGTTGAAGAATATTGGCATGAAACAATAAAAAATTATAGATACGATGGAGACGTATCAGGCGGCGTCGGGGCTGACCGGGGCGGTGCGCGGGTGAGGTGGGAGGGAGAGAGATAGGGTGGAGAGATAGAGAGAGAGGGGGTGGGACGGCCGTTAGTAGATCAGCTTCTTTGCCGTCTGATAGCAGACGGCAAAGTCTTTGCCATCTGCTAGCAGACGGCAAAGAACTCTGGAAGCTGACGGCAAAGCCTGTCCACCTGACCTAGCCTGCTCCACCATCCGGTGGGGCCCACCTGGCCTCTTTGCCGTCTACCTTCAGGCCCTTTGCCGTCCGCTGGCTGACGGCAAAGAATGCACTGATGGCAAAATGCATTATTGCCATCAGCCAGTTCTTTGCCGTCCGCTTTCTGGAAGCGGACAGCAAAGACCGTCTGTGCCATCAGCCAGCAGACGGCAAAGATCCGGCAGATGGCAAATTAGCTGATTCCAGTAGTGCAAGGAAATTTCCGCCGGCTTCCATTCCCGCCCTACTTGTTGCCGCGCCGCCACGTCAGTTGATGCCCCAGCCGTCCCGCGCCGTGCAGTAGCTCCGCTACCCCATGCTGCACCTATTCCACCAAGTTTGGAGGCTGGGGGTGCTCATTTCTCTCCACGGGGTGAGCGGCCGCTGCCGACGCCAAGGTTCCGCCCCAGTGCTTGCCGCACGGCCTTGTAGCGGGCGGAACCGGATGGTTTTGACGTTGGTGAGCCTCAGAATCGCCCGAGGGACAACCGCGCCGGGGCCACGGTGAAGAAGGGGTTTGGCCGCTTTGCTTCGACCGGCGTCAGAGAAGAAAGGGCGCCTCACTTGATTCTGGATGGCAGAAATGCATCTGGGGGAAGGTAATTTCAATGCCCGGCGACTTGTTGATTCAATTTCGACCGGCGAGATTTCGAAAAAATCATCGCCATGCATTTTTTATGTTAGATGGATTGGAGTTCTTCATCGGATGATTCCATCATAGAGGAAATGATTTTGGAGGACGATGTTGACGACCTAGTATTGTTGCATCTCGTGGACAAATTTGAAAGTGGCCAGAAGAAAAAGCGTCGCGGATCCACGGTTTGGCCGGCTATGCATTCCACGCAATCAAGCTCTCGGTGACAAGATGCTCATGAAGGACAACTTTGTTGAGGTACCTACATTTCCGCCTCACATTTTCTGTAGGCAATCTCGAATGCGTATGCCTCTTTTCATTCGCATGAAGCTTGCGAGCAAAATTGTCGTTTTTTCACTCACTGGAGGAATGCCACCAGTTTTCTTGGGTTTAGTGCATATGAAAAAATATCGGCGACGACGAGAGTAATTGCATATGGTGTTCCCACCGACTATACCGATGAATATCTTCGCATTGGAGAAGATACCACCATCAAATGCGTGTGGGTATTCGTGAAGACAATGATCCTGGTTTTTGGCCCGGAGTATCTTCGAGCTCCAAAAGAGGACACAAAGAAGTTGATGGCGGTGAACAGAGAAAGGGGATGGCCGGGCATGCTTGGGAGTATTGATTGCATGCATTGGAGGTGGAAGAACTGCCTGGTGGCTTGGACAGGGCAATACACCGACCACAAACATAAACCCACCATTGTTCCTGCAGCCGTGACTTCAAGCGATTTATGGATTTCGCATTGCTTCTTTTGTTTGCCGGGGTCTCTCAATGATATCAATGTCTTGCAGTGATCTCATCTTTTTGCTCAGCTATCTAGTGAAAAAGCTCCGGCTTGCAGCTATACCGCCAATGGCCATGACTATACCATGGGGTACTATCTTGCCGACGGTATTTATCCTCCATGGTCAGCATTTGTGAAGACCATTAGTGACCCCAAAACTAAGAAGCACATTTTTTTGCTGAAGCACAAGAAGCTTGCCGAAAGGATATTGAGAGGGCATTTGGTGTGTTGCAAGCTCGAGGGCAAGCATGGTTGAACAGGGATAAAGATGAGATCACTGCATTTCTTGACACCTGCCGGAAGATTGAGAACAGTGCTTCACACTACCAGCTCCGCGATGATCTTGTTGAGCATCAGTGGCAACTCTATGGGAGATAGATTCTCATTTTAATTTAATAAATTTCATATGTATCATGGCAATTCACCCAATTTGTTGTTGTAATAATTATTCAATTTGAACATTTGTTGTAATGAAGACGATTATTGTCTTGTGAATTTCCTTTGGGACCATTTATATTCATATGTTTAATTTATATTATAATTTTATTCTGTTCATATTGTTGAAAATCTAGAATTTAAAAGCTCCAGAAAATTTGCGGCACCGCAGGGCCTCCGACGCTTTTTGGACTCCGACGCGGAACAAATCTTGTTTTTTTGCGGGACGAGTTTACGGGATCTGTTTCGCCGGAGGCTTCGCGGTACCGTACTTTTTTTACTGACTCTTGTAAACGAATTTTGCGGGCCGGGATATAACGGATCTGCTAGAGATGCTCTGATATGCTATATATAGGAGCATAGTTTATAATTCTAAATGTCTTCAAGTCAATCTTTCTCTCCTAAATTTTGGCCGCATTAGTTTGAGTAAATAAAAATAACATTTTTAGGCAAGGTATCATAGAACCACCATTCTCATCATTTCTTACACAAAACCACTACTATTGGGATAGATATGAGTTGTAACACATACCACTAAAATACGGCTGCTAACATTTTTTACATTGTTTCTGACTAGTGTGACCTATTTTCAGAGTTGACTTGGCAACAAATTGACACGCATGCGTGTTGACTTGTCTCTTCCTAAGGATAGGGTCGAAACTACTAACTTCTTGGAGCCGTGGCTAGGTGCTCGCGCCACGATAAGTGGTGTGCTCTGGGGCGAGTAGCCAGTGAGCGACAGTATGCGGCCTATGTGGCGGTGTCACGTGCCTTGGCGACAGTGCGGACACAAGTGGTTCCGGTCTGGACTTACTTTTTTCCTGCAAATTGGAAGCAAACCGGACCGGGGGGGGGGGGGCTTTGCTGGAGTCCGGGCCGCTGCTGGGTCGGACTCCTGCACCATCGGCCAACTCAAACCCCCCTAGTCCCATTCTCTTACACTCCGCCCCCTGCTCCCCCTTGCTTTTGACCCGCACCCTCCTCCTCCGACGCCACCAATGTAATTCTCTGGCCGCCACCCAGGCATTGTCGAACTTCTATAGCCACCACCCACACGCCCGCTCGCCTGTACTACGACGACGTCCACCCAGAATCCGTCTGCAGCTAGGTACCCTCCGTCCCCTGTCGACGACGTCCACGGAGGAGACCATGCCCGGAAGGTGTTCGGTCAAATTCAATTGAGTTTATTTTCGAACTTCATGTCGTTTTTTAGAGTAAGAGGGATGGCAGGGTACTCGACCATGGAGGATGAGTTGTTGTGCGATGCGTGGTGGCCATATCAGCGGAATTCGTAGGCAGGAGTGCTACTTGTGAGCAGCGTTGGGTTTTTCCCCGAAGAGGAAGGGTGAAACAATATAGTAGCGGTAAGTATTTCCCTCAATTGAGAACCAAGGTTTATCGAACCAATAGGAGAACCACGCAAATCCCTGTGAACAGCACCTACACACACAAAAGCAAATACTTGCACCCAACACGGGCAAGAGGGTTGTCAATCCCCTTGAACTCGTTACTTGCAAGGATAAAATCTTGTATAGGTAGGTAGATAAATTGAAAAACAAAATAAAAGTAAATAAAGTACAGCAAGGTATTTTTGGTTTTTGATAATATGATTAAATAGACCTCGGGGCCATAGTTTTCTCCAGAGGCTTCTCTCTCAAAACAACAGCATACGGTGGGTAAACAAATTACTATTGAGCAATTGATAGAAAAGCATATAGTTATGACGATATTCAAGGCAATGATCATGTATATAGGCATCACGTCCGTGACAAGTAGACCGGCTCCTGCCTGCATCTACTACTATTACTTCACTTCGAGAGCACTTCTATGCTTGCCTCTCTAGATATTAAGTTCATAACAAACAGAGTAATGCATGAACAAACATGACATGATGTAGAAAAAGTAAACCCAAGCAATATTAATAAACCCCGCCATTTTACCTTTAATGGCAACAATACAAATACGTGCCTCACTACCCTTTCTGTCACTGGGTGAGGACACCGCAAGATTGAACCCATTACAAAGCACCACTCCCATTGAAGATAAATCAATCTAGTTGGCCAAACCGAACAGATAGATCGGAGAGAGTTACAAAGCTATAACAATCATGCATAATAAAGTTCAGAAAAGACTCAATTACTTTCATGAATAAATCTGTTCATAAACACACAATTCATCGGATCACAACAAATGCACTACAAAAGAAGATTACATCAAATAGAACTCCAGGAAGATCGAAGAAAACATTGTATTGAAGATAAAAGAGAGAGAAGAAGCCATATAGAAACTAGCTATGGACCCGTAGGTCTGTGGTGAACTACTCACGCATCATCGGAAGGCAGCAAGGATGATGTAGAAGCCCTCCGTGATCAATTCACCCTCTGACAGAGTACTGGAAAAGGTCTCCAGATGGGATCGCGGAAGAACAGAAGCTTGCGGCGGCGGAAAAAGTGTTTCGGGAAGCTCTCTGTTGGTTTGGGGATATTTGAGAATTTATATCGCTAGAATTAGGTCAAACAGAGTTACGAGGGGGCCACGAGCTCAGGGGCGCACCTTGTGAGCTCAGGGGGCGTGCCCTGTGAGCTCGTGGCTCTCTCGTATGTCTTCTGGCCTCCTCCCGAAGCTTCTAGGGTCCCTTTTGGTCCAGAAAAAATCACCATAAAGTTTCGTCGTGTTTGGACTTTGTTTGGTACTGATATTCTTAAAAGCCAAAAACAAGCAAAAAAACAGGAACTGGCACTGGGCACTGGGTTAATAGGTTAGTCCCAAAAAATGATATAAAATAGCATATAATTGCATATAGAGCATCCAAGATTGATAATATAACAGCATGAAACAATAAAAAATTATAGATACGTTGGAGACGTATCAGCATCCCCAAGCTTAATTCCTGCTCGACCTCGAGTAGATAAATGATAAAAACAGAATTTTTTATGTTGAATGCTACCTAACATGTCTATCGTGTAATCTCTTTGATGGTATAAATATTGAGAAACAATGAAGTAATTGGTATCAACATAATAATATCCATGAATATACGAAGCATAATCACTATTTTTTCAAAATATACGATTCTTAACGAGTGCTATCCCCCCTCATTTAATCATGTTAGCATGGCATGACTCCGCGTTCACCGCATAAATATAAATCATGAGGATCATACTTCTAACATGCTTCAGCATTTTCAACTCCCACGCAATACATGAGCGTGAGCCATGGATATAGCACTATAGTGGAATAGAATGCGGTGGTAGAGATTAATAGGAGAAGTCAAAAAGGAAGATAGTCTCGCATTAACTAGGCGGATCAACGGGCAATGGAGATGCCCATCAATCGATATCAATGCGAGGAGTAGGGATTGCCATGCAATGGATGCACTAAGAGCTAGAAGTGTATGAAAGCTCAACGGAAACTAAGTGGGTGTGCATCCAACTTGCTTGCTCATGAAGACCTCGGGCATTTGAGGAAGCCCATCATCAGAATATACAAGCCAAGTTCTATAATGAAAAATTCCTACTAGTATATGAATGTGACAACTCAGGAGAGTCACTATATGAAGAACATGGTGCTACTTTGAAGCACAAGTGTGGTAAAGGATAGTAACATTGCCCCTTCTCTCTTATCTCTCATTTTTTTTCTTTTTTCTTTTTTTTCTATTCCTAATATTTTGTCCGGAGTCTCATCCCGACTTGTGGGGAACCATAGTCTCCATCATCCTTTTCCTCACTGGGACAATGCTCTAATCATGATGATCATCACACTTTTATTTACTTACAACTCGATAAAAACTAAAACAATATGACTCTATATGAATGCATCTGGCAGTGTACCAGGATGTGCAATGATCTAGCATAACATGTATAATAATGAGGAACGGTGGCTAAGCCACAAATATCATGTCAGCTATATGATCATGCAAAGCAATATGACAATGAACACACATGTCATGTAATGGAACAGTGGAAGTTGCATGGCAATATATCTTGGAATGGCTATGGAAATGCCATGATAGGTAGGTATGGTGGCTGTTTTGAGGAAGGTATAAAGAGTCTTATGTGTGGAAGAGCATATCATATCACAGGGTTTGGATGCACCGGCAAAGTTTGCACCAACTCTTAAGGTGATAAAGGGCAATGCACGGTACCGAAGAGCCTAGCAAATTGCAGAAGGATAGGTGTGAGTATAATCCATGGACTCACATTAGTCATAAAGAACTCACATACTTATTGCAAAAGTCTATTAGCCCTCAAAGCAAAGTAATACTCACATGGCCCTAGGGAGGAGGTTGGGTGGAGTTAACCATCGCGCGCCCCCGATTATAACAACACAAAGGATTTCATTTTAGACATAAAAATGCTCACGCCTCCCCACCATGCCATGACCAACACTTTAATAAGAAGTTAATAACAAACTTTAATACCTATATTTCTACTAACCAATGATCATGAACCTATATCGTTTCATATTACGACATCAATATAATTAAACCATGCATTTCATATTTAGTGATCTACATGAAAGTTTTTATTATACCACTCTTGAATACCTATCATATCCAGACTAATTTTATAACTCATGTTCATTGCCACTTCTTATTTAAAGACTCTCAAAATGATATAATTGAAGCATGAAAGTGCAATCATTTCTATAAAATTTAACCACCGTCGTGCCCTAAAAGATATAAGTGAAGCACTAGAGCAACTGCCTAGATCAAAAGATATAAGTGAAGCACAAAGAGTATTCTAAGAAATCACGATAAATGCATGTCTCTCTCAAAAGGTGTGTCCAGCAAATAATGATTGTGGCAAACTAAAAAGCAAACAAAAGAAAACTATGGTACAAGACGCTCCAAGTAAAACTCATATCATGTGATGAATAAAAATGTAGCTTCGAGTAACATACCGATGGATTGTGGACGAAAGAGGGGATGTCATCTGGGGCATCCACAAGCTTAGACAGTTGGGTCTTACTTGAATATTACATTGGTGTGCCTTGGTCATCCCCAATCTTAGGTTCTTGCCGCTCCTTATTCCTTCATCCATAGTGATCTCACGCAAAACTTGAAAACTTCAACACACAAAACTCAACAGAAATCTCGTGAGATCCGTTAGTATAATAGACAAATCATAAACTTTAGGTACTATGGTAAAACAATTCATAATTAATATTGCATAATACCTACTATATTTGAACTACTCCATGATTTATACCCCCCGATATAACCCATAGAATCATCAAAACAAGCACATTATGCAATAAAAATAGAATCTGTCAGAATAGTATGATCTGAACAAAAACTATACTTCTGTAACTTCAATTTTTTTTGAAAACTTAGGAAAACATGGGCAATATGTATATCAATAATGTGGAAAAAATTCAGAATTTTATCAAGTTCCAGTGAATTATCAAAATTCCAGTACTGGAATCAAAAGTTTCTATTTTTTCACAGAATCAAGTCAACTATCAACCAAATCATCCCAAAGGCTTTACTTGGCACAAACACTAATTAAAACATAAAAACACAATCATAACAGTAGCAATAATTGTGTAAACACACCAAAACAGGAAGTAAAAGCAAAATTTTAAGATAACTATTGGGTTGCCTCCCAAAAAGCACTATTGTTTTACGCCCCTAGCTAGGCGTAAGGCATTGTTTCAAGTATTGTCATCCTTAGATTTCATATTATCCTTATACATAGGTTCATCATAAACACTTCTCACTACTCCCGTTTTTCATACATAGCCTTCCTATTAGGGGAACTCAAATGGTGGAACGGGCTATACTTAGTAATTGTCACATCATTAGATTTAACCTCCTGAGAGACATGGTCATCAAGGGACTTTTCATAAGTAATGGTGAACTCATCATGTATTAGTATTTTAGCATTTTCAAGACAATCTTCTTCTAAACCTTGTTGGTTCCCTTTTACGATCCAAGAATATTGATGATTAATGCCATTGAATATTTGTTGGATCAAATGTAGGTTGGGAACTTTCTTTTTAGCATTTTCCTCAAAAGCATGATCCTCATAAAATCTCTATCATATAAAATTTCATCTATCATAGGGCATTCATAACTCACATTGTCAAAGTCGAAGATTTCTCTAGCCTCTCGCACTATATAATCAAATTCATTCCTGAGGATAAGAGTGGTTATCTTTTTAGCCTTAGGATTGTTTATGACTGGTAGCTCAAAGAACAATCTTTGCAAAGTGGGATGAGTACGCATGAACCTTCTTTCAAGTTTAATAATGAGTGAAGAAATAGCTTGGGCATAACTATTGGTTCTTTTAAGAATAGGAATATCATTACACACCAATGTGATGGGGAATGAAGCATGAAAATCAAAAAAATTCCTACGAACACACAAGATCTAATCTAGGAGATGCAAGGCAATGAGAGGGGAGTGTTTCTACATACCCTTGTACACCGACAACGTTAGCGTATGTAACACGGTTGATGTAGTCGTACTCTTCACGATCCAATCGCAATCCAATCCGATCTAGTGCCGAACGGACGGCACCTCCGAGATTAGCACATGTTCAGCTCGATGGCATCCTCTCCTTCTTGATCCATCAAGCGAGGAAGAGGAGGTAGATGAGATCGGAACCAGCACGGTGGTATGGTGGTGGTGTTGGCAGCAGAATTCCGCCAGGGCTTCACCAAGCGCGTACCGGAGAAACGTGGGAAGAGTTGGGAGAGGCAATGGGCAAGGGTGAAGGGGTGGCTGCCCCCATGCGCCTCCCCCCTCTATATATAGGCTAGGCGGTAGGGGAGGGCATCCAAAACCCTCCTAGGGCCGGCCACAAGGGAGAAATCCCTTTATACTTCGAGATAACATCTTATCTCTAGATTCAACCCTTTAAATTTAGAGATAAGACCTTATCTCTAGATTTAAACAACATGTGCCTTGGGGAATGGTGCTGCCAGCCCATGTGGGCTATAGCCCCACCCTCGATCCATGTGGGCCCTTCCCGGGTCATTGGGCCCCACTATGGAACCCCCGGAACTTCTAGAACCTTCCCGGTACTCTACCGAAAATTCCTGAACTTTTTCGGAACCCTGAATATGACTTCCCATATATAAATCTTTACCTCCGGACCATTCCAGAGCTCCTCGTGATGTCCTGGATCACATCCGAGACTCCGAACTACTTTCGGACTTTCCACTATTAATATCTCTACATTACCCTAGCGCTACCGAACGTTAAGCGTGCAATCCGGGTTCGGGAATCATGTAGACATGACAAGTAGAGGGACCTGGATATAACCAATAGAGGGACCTGGATACCCATATTGATTCCTACATATTCCACGAAGATCTTTATCGGTTGAACCCCGACGTCAAGGATTCAGTTAATCTCGTATGCAATTCCCTTTGTCCAGCGATGTGTCACATGGCCGAGATTCGATCTTCGGTATCTCCATACCTAGTTCAATCTCGTTACTGGCAAGTCTCTTTACTCATTCTGTATTACAAGATCTTGTGAGTAAACTCATTAGTCACATGAAGCTTCTTATGATGTTGTACAACCGAGAGGGCCTAGAGATATCTCTCTGTCACACGGAGCTACAAATCCTAGTCTCGATCCATGAAACCCAATAGACACCTTCAGAGATACCTCTAGAGCACCTTTATGATCACCCAGTTACGAAGTGACATTTGATAGCACACAAAGTATTCCTCAGGTATTTGATACGTCTCTAATGTATCTATAATTTTTGATTATTCCATGCTATTATAGTATCAATCTTGGATGTTTTATATGCAATTATATGCACTTATATATCATTTTTTGAACTAACCTATTAACCTAGTGCCCAGTGCCAGTTGCTATTTTTTGCTTGTTTTTGGCTTTTCAGGAAATCAATATCAAACAGTGTCCAAACGAAGAAAAAACTTTTGATTAATTTTTTCTGGACCAGAAGGGACCCTAGAAGGTTCAGGAGAAGACCTGAAGGGCCACCAGGGAGTGACAAGCTCGGGAGGCACGCCCCCCTGGCTTGTGGCCCCCTCGTGGAACTTCTTGACCTAATTCCACCTCTATGAATTCCCAAATATTACCATTATACCAGAGAGCCACCCGAAATACTTTTTCAGCCGCCGCAAGCTTTTGTTCTTCCGTGATCCCATCTGGAGGCCTTTCCGGCACTCTACCGGAGGGGGAATCGATATTGGAGGGCTTCTACATCAACCTTGCTGGCCTTTCGATGATGTGTGAGTAGTTTAACACATACCTATGGGTCCATAGCTAGTAGCTAGATGGCTTCTTCTCTCTCTTTGATCATAAATACAATTAATAGATTGCACATCTAAAAATAAAAAGCGCATGACAACCTCTGCTTCCCTCTGCGAAGGGCCTATCTTTTACGTTTCTGTATTTACTTTTATGCAAGAGTCAATAAGTATTCATTCTCATTTCAACCTCAATTATTCTCTAGTTTGCAAGCATTATGTGGTGGGGAAAGATCCAGACACATATATCCATTCAAATATATTTGATCATGAATTATTATTGTTGACAATTATCTTTATGATAAGTAAGTTGGGAGGCGAAACATTTAAGCCCTTATTTTTCTCTATGTTCAATGGATGCTATTTGTTCTAAAAATATGCTTTGAGTATTAGCAATCATAGAAGACTATATGATAATTGAGTATGTGGAGCTCTTACTTAGACTTTGCTGAAAATAAGATCCATTGAAATTGTTTGGTGACTAAGAACATAGGTTGTTAAGTTTCAAGAGAATGCACTGTTTGAACCGTAACATGTGAATAGACTGCTACTTTATCAACATGAGTTTTATGAGAAAGAGTTGTTGTTTATAATGATAGGAAAAGTGATTGAAATTATCATCGATCAAACTCATGCACTATGCAAGCATTCACACTTCATAAATTATTTCTTTTATCATTTACCTACTCAAGGACGAGCAGGAATTAAGCTTGGGGATCCTGATATGTCTCCAATGTATCTATAATTTATGAAGTATTCATTCCTTGTTTACAATAGTTTTATATGGTTTTGTTGCACTTTTATATTATTTTTATGGACTAACTTATTAATCTAGTGCCCAGTGCCAGTTCCTTTTTTTTTGCATTTTTTTGTTTTACGGAAAATCCACACCAAACGAAGTCCAAATGCGATAAATATTTACGGAGATTTATTTTGGAATATATGTGATTTTTGGGTAGAAGAATCAACGCAAGATGGTGCCCGAGGTGGTAACAAGGCACCCAGGCGCGCCCACCCCCTCGGCGCGCCCGGCTGCCTTGTGACTCCATCGAACATCGGTTGGGGCCCTTTTTTTGCTGCAAGGATGATAATTTCCGGATAGAAATCCCCTCAAAATTTCAGCCTAATCGGAGTTACGGATCTCCGGGAATATAAGTAACGGTTTTTGGCCAGAAACAGGGTCACAGAAACAGAAGGAAACAAAGAGAGATCCAATCTCGGAGGGGCTCTCGCCCCTTCGGGCAACCATGGAGGCCAAGAACCAGAGGGAGAACCTCTCCCAATCTAGGGAGAGGCCATGGAGGAGCAAGCTGGAAGGGGAGCCTCTCTTCCCCTATCTCTCGGTTGCGCCGGAGTGCCTCCGGGGGAGCCATCGCCGCGGTGATCGTCTTCATCAACATCACCGTGTTCATCACCTCCCTCATCTCTTTTCAGCGGTCCACTCTCCCACACCCCTCTGTAATCCCCTACATGAACATGGTGCTTTATGCCACATATTATTATCCAATGATGTGTTGCCATCTGATGATGTTTGAGTAGATTTCTTTTATCCTTTGGGTTGATTGATGATCTTGATTGGTTTGAGTTGTATGTTTTATTTTGGTGCTATCCTGTGGTTTCTTCCATGCCGCACACACGTGGGGGATTCCTGTTGTAGGGTGTTGCAATATGTTCATGATTCGCTTGTAGTGGATGGCTAGAGTGACAGAAGCTTACACCCGAATAAGGGGGTTGTTGAGTATGGGAGTAAAGGGGTCTTGATACTTAATGCTATGGTTGGGTTTACCTTAATGATTTCTAGTAGTTGCAGATGCTTACTAGAGGTCCAATCATAAGTTCAGAAGATCCAACTACTGAAAGTATGTTACCTCATGCCTCTCCCTCATATAAAATTGCAATAATGATTACCGATCTTGTTGATAATTGCCTAGGACAATTCCGCACACCATACCATCATTATTCCACACTCGCTATTTGTAAGATATTGTAATATATTCTAACTTTATTTAGGCAGCACATATTTTTATATTTTGGTTCTCCGATATCATGCAAAGCCATCCTCTTTATACCCACAATGTAGTTTTATTTCTCGTCTCTAGATAAAAGCAAACGCTGGGTGTATGTAGAGTCGTATCAGTGGCAGATAGGACATGAGAGAATATTGATCTTACCTTTAGCTCCTTGTGGGTTCGACACTCCATACTTATCACTTTCATCTTTGGAAATTGCTATGATGGTTCCTTGCACTTGGGGATTATCATGCATCTCGCAAGAGCAGATAGCAGCAAGCAGGGTGTCTTGAAAATCTTAGGCCTCGCTTCGACGATGGCCGCGTGCATGTCCCTCGAGCATGCAGCCAGCCACACGGCGCTGAACATATCCATACGCGAACAACAGAGGTCAACGGTGTCATTGGGGAGATCTCTCTAGTCGCGGCTCATAGGGATGCTGCGCAGTTTGGGTTCGGCCATGGTGGAGTTTTTTGGGGCTTGATTTACGGGGGAGAAGGCTCTCGGTGCTGGAGTGGCTAGGGAGTGAATAGTGGTACTGGGGGAGGCGAGCGAGGCGAAGGTACGCGGGGGCACTGTGAGATGATGAAGAGTGACCTCAGGATCTCTGGTGAGATGGAGATGGAGATGGACTGGTGCTAGGGGAGAGAGAGACAAGGCGAGGCATGCTATATAGCGGCGGTGACAGTGACTGCATAGGGTGAGGCTGACTTTGGTAACCCGAACACGCCGCCTGGACTAGTGTCACCTCGGGTGCAGGGTATTGTCACTTCACTATGAGGACCGGATGAATAATATTTTGACCAACAAATACTTCACCTGTACTACTACTAATAGTTGTAGTAACATAGTAGTACAGTAGTACTGTACTATCATGCTAGCATGCCTTTGGGTTCACTTCATCCTCCAGGTAGCATCCATATTGCGAGCAGAACCAATTGTCGTGCATGCGGAAGCGCAAAGAAGGCATTTTTCATTTTTGAGGATAACCGCATATTCCTTAACCAGAGAAGTTGTGTCTCGCACGCACGCGCCAATATCCATCCGAATCAACTATGACACATTTTTTGGGTGGCGTTTTTGTGCCAATAGATGTATATGTTTGTATATCTGTTCGTCCACCCAAGTGGGTTTTGCGTAGGTCCCATCTATCAGGAGGGGTGCAGAAATAAAAAGGAATCATAAAATGTTTCGCCACGGTGATTTGAAAGAGTGACCTCAACTAGCCAGTCGCACATGTAGCGACAGAAGCATGGGCACGTACACGGACACGTACAACTCCTTTTTAGGGGAGTATCACTCCTACTGTTAAATAGTAATAATTAGTACGCTACCCGCATAGTCTTTTCATTTTGCAGGTCGGTCTACCTAGCTGTCTAATCAATTGCCTGCATGCCACTTCTCCCATTAATTCTCCATTGGGAACCGATTTTCCTCGGCTTCTTCACCTCTCCTTCGTTTGCATTCAAACACCATTAGATTCACACTGTTTTAACCTCTTCACATACTCTTCTTTCGGTCAGACTAGCCACCTAATCCTAATACTCCAAACCATAGCCCTCTGGTCCAGCGGTTCCAAATGGCGAAAGAGATCCCTATGCAGGTTTTTGGCGTCAAACATGTGCTCAGCGAAGGCTCGTTGACCATAGCTGCCACCATCACCGACCACCCAAGGGTTGTTTGGGAGTGGATCAACAATGTATTCAACTCCCACGAAAAGGTGGAGTTGAAGGTCATCGGTCTCGCCGCAGAGTACACGGAGCGTGTATCACATCATGCATGCGCCCTCCATACCAGGTGAGCTCTGTGATTTCATGTCTCAGGAGAACATATTCTTCTGTGGGGCAGCCATCAAAGGGGACAAACAAAATCTGGCACCGTACAACCTTGATTTGAAAAACATCGCTAACCTACAAACCAAAATTCCTGTAGACGGTTGTGATAAAACAACACCATCCCTATTTGATGTAGCAAATTCTGTGCTCGAAACAAATCTTGAGAAGGGTGACGATACGCTAGGATTAAGGTCATCTAGATGGGAGAATTATCCCTTGACCTACGAGCGGATAAAATATGCAGCCCTCGATGCCCGTGTGTGTTTCGAGATAGCTACAAGGTCGAAAGAGCTTGTAGCGAAGCCGTCTCCCACAGAAAATGAGAGAAAGAAGAAGAAGAAGGAGAAGAAGAAGAAGAAGAAGAAGAAGAAGAAGAAGAAGAAGAAGAAGAAATATTTCCTCTCTGTATATACGGATAGAGGAACTATTTTGCTAGTGTGCATGTATTTGGAACAAGTGTACTAGCATAGGTTCTCTTGAATATAATGAAGTATTTATCCACCTAGTTTTCTCTTCTAATCCTTGCAGTGATCGGTATGCAATGCATGTGTCAGACGACTTGACAGCTTGTCCATGGATGCTGAACTATGGCGACCATCATGTTTCCTCCACTGCCACATGCGATTCCCACGACACTGCTCCAACCCACGACAGCACGTCCCCCAACGTGCGCCTCACCCCTCTCGGCCCAACGCCCTCTGCCTTACGGTGCATGACATGTGGGCCAGCCACCTGTTAGGTCCACATGTCAAGGCATCGAAGGCAAGTACAGTAAGGCGCTGAAACTCAGTCCCGCGTGCCCCGAGAGGGAAATGTAACTCCTGCACCTAGCCTTGTTGTGCTGCCACTGCACCAGCTCGTGCCAAACATGAGACTTGTTTCTTACTAATAGCAATGTGTCGGCCCGTGCGTTGCAACGGATCCAAAGTAGTAGAATAATAATTGTTCACGAACTTGAAAGAAAATATACTAGCTTTGATATACGTATATCACTAAAACTAAATTATGTTTCACTCAAAATATATTCCTCTGGCTATTTTGATGAGGTGAGGATGTGGCTGGTTTCAAGATAATAATAGGTTTTTAAAAATTTGGAGCAGATTTTTTTCTAACATTTTGTAGCGTGGCACGGCATCCGGTGCACCTAAGCATCTGAAAAAAAATTGGAGTGCACTCTAAAAATCTTTATATGCTCCAGAGCAACTGTGCATGTGGAGAGTGTCTTCTATTACTAGTAAATATGTATACAACACATTATCTTTTTTTTGTCTAGCCTTTCCTAGCCATGTAACCATGCTACATAAGCTAGTCATGCATGCAATCCATAAATTGCAATATACTACTTGCGTTACTCTCTAGCAAGCAATGCTGCCACATCATCTATTCATGCCTGTTAGTCATAGGTTGTTTTTTGCATTAGTCTTAAACCTTCACATTTTGGTAGACATATGATTAATCCAAATATTAATGTTCCATACAACTAAACTCCAAAGGTCCACCGGAGCCGAGACAGAGGATGTACGACGGGCGCGGTGGAGGCATCGTCGTATGAGGAGGAGAGCTCGAAGGATAATCTTGCATGTCGGCTGCCACCTGCATATCGGCGCGAGACTCCTCGAGCGCCTACTAGATCTCGCGCACCTCCAGGGCACGGCGGAGTCACGGGATTTTCCTGAACCGCGATGGGCACCATGCAGTACTCCTCGTCGCCGGGGGCGCGATGCTCGCGTCCCGACTCCTGGGGTACTGTCTGGAGCATGCGCTCATCCACCTCGTGAGCGGCGATGATGCCATGGTCGTGGCCGTGCTATTGGAGCACACGCTCGTGCACCTGAGCGGCGAGCATGCGATGTTCGCGAGCGTGCTGCCGGAGCACACGCTCGTCCACATCGAGAGCGGCGAGGCTGCGTTGTTTGCAGGCGTCCTGCCGGAGCACGCGCTCGTCCACGTTGAAAGCGGCGAGGATGTGATGCTCACGGGCATGCTGCTGGTGAACGCGCTCATCCACCTTGTGAGCTGCGAGGATGCGATGCACTTCCTCGTATCTGACCAGGGCGTGCTGCTGGAGCACGCGCTCCCCCTTGTGGCCGACGAGGGCCAGCCGCTAGATCAGACTGTCCTCTGCGTGGCCAGTGAACGCGTGCTACTTGCGGCCGTTGAGGGCGTGCTCCACCTTGATGATGTTGGAGATTCCTTCCTCTTCCCAGGCTGCGGCGCTGTCCACTTCGGCAGTGGCTGCGTGCTGCAGTGGATGTTGTGTCCGTATGGGAGCTTCGAGCTACAGTACCAATGGGGGCGTGATACGTCCCAAACATATCTACTTTTCCAAACACTTTTGCTCTTGTTTTGGACTCTAATTTGCATGATTTGAATGGAACTAACCCGGACTGACGCTATTTTCAGCATAATTGCCATGGTGCTATTTTTGTGCAGAAATAAAAGTTTTTGGATTGGGCTGAAAATTTACGAAGCATATTTCCAGAATATATAAAAAATATTGGAGGGGGGCCACCTAGGAGCCACAAGCTCAGGGGGAGTGCCCACCCCCCCAAGGGCACGCCTAGTGAGCTTGTGGGCCCCTGGAGCCTCCGTTTGCCCTAAGTCCAACTCCATAAGTACTGTCTCGCGGAGAAAAAAAATCAGAAAGAAGGAATCATCATGTTTTACGATATAGAGCCACCGCCACCTCCTGTTCTTCATTGGGAGGGCTGATCTGGAGTCCGTTCGGGGCTCCGGAGGGTGGAATTCATCACCGTCATCATCATCAACCCTTCTCCATCAACAATTTCATGCTGCTCACCACCGGGAGTGAGTAATTCCTTCATAGGCTTGCTGGATGGTGATGGAGTTGGATGAGATTTGTCATGTACTCGAGTCAATTTGTTAGGGCTTGATCCATAGTATCCACTATGTTCTGAGATTGATGTTGCTATGACTTTGCTATGCTTAATGCTTGTCACTAGGGCCCAAGTGCCAAGATTTCAAATCTGAACCCTTTATGTTTTCATGAATATATTTGAGTTCTTGATCCTATCTTCCAAGTTGTATGCACCTATTACGTCTTATGATCCGCATACCCCAAGGTGACAATAATTGGGATTCTTTTTGGTGATTACTGTAGTATGATGAGTTCATGTATTCACTAAGTGATAATGCTTTGTTTTGATTCTCTATTAAAAGGAGGCCTTAATATCCCTTAGATTTCCTTATTGAACCCACTGCCACGGGAGGGTAGGACAAAAGATGACATGCATGTTCTTATTATATGCACGTATGACTATATACGAAATACATGCCTACATTACATTGATAAATTGGAGCTATTGTGTATCGCTCTAGGTTGTGACTGTTACTTGATGAATATCATCCAACACAAATATCCATCACTGAACCAATGCCTACGCTTTTCTCATATTGGTCATTGCTAAGTTACTTTCATTGCTGCTGCTGTTACAATCACTACAAATTGCTACTGTTACTATTCCTGTTACTATTGCTACTTTGCTACTAAACACTTTGCTGCAGAAATATAATTTCCCAGGTGTGGTTGAATTAACAACTCAACTGCTAAGGCTCATAAATATTCTTTGGCTCCCCTTGTGTCGAATCAATAAATTTGGGTGAAATACTATCCTCGAAGACTATCATGATCCCCTATACTTGTGGGTTATCAAGACCATTTTCTGGCGCCGTTGCCGGGGAGCATAGCTCTATTTATTGAGTTCACTTGGGATTTTAGACTATGAAGAATCTAAAAGATACTAGAACCAAGATCGTACCCTCTAAGACAAGGGGAGGTAAGGAACTGCCATCTAGCTCTGCACTTGATTCACCTTCTGTTTTAAGTAGGCTTGCGACACCACCACCTGCTATTCAATCTGATATGTCGCAAGTAATTGATGATACTACTTCTGCTATAAAAAAACTTGTGATGATGCTAGTACTTTGCTTAATGAAACTATGTCAATAGGTGAATTTCTTGATGAACAACTTGCTAAAGCTAAAGAACATGAAAATGCTGAAACTGATGAAAACTACGATTCACCTATTAGGCCTAGTTCTCCAAGAGTTGAAATGCCTAAGATACCTGAGGGCTATGTTATGGATGAGGAGATAGCTAGAGAATTTCTTGCTTGTAATGATAGAGATGATGTTAAGAAATTACTGAGTAAGCTCAAAGAAAAATCTATGATGGAGAGAATGAAATATGATCCTAAGTTTGCTACCTCTCCTATCTTTGTCACCGATAAGGATTATGAATTCTTTGTTGATCCTGAGTTAATTACTTTGGTTGAATCCGATCCTTTCCATGGTTATGAAACTAAAACTGTTGTGGCACAGCTTACCACATTGAATGATATAGCTACCCTATTTGCTCATGAGGAAAAGATTTGCAATTACTATATTCTTAAGTTGTTTCCTTTCTCATTAAAGGGTGATGCTAAAAATGGTTTAATACCCTTGCTCCTGGTGGTGTGCGTAGTCCCCAGGATATGATATATTACTTCTCTGAAAAATATTTTCCCGCTCATAAGAAACAAGCTGCCTTACAGGAAATATTTAACTTTGTGTAAATTGAAAAGGAGAATCTCCCTCAAGCTTGGGGGAGGCTTCTCTAGTTACTTAATGCTTTGCCTAATCATCCTCTTAAGAAAAATGAAATACTTGATATCTTTTATAATGGACTAATCGATGCTTCTAGGGACTACCTAGATAGTTGTGCTGGTTGTGTTTTCAGGGAAAAAACTATTGAAAAGGCTGAAGAACTATTGAATAATATATTGAGAAATGCCAATGATTCGACACTTCCTGAACCACCACCTAAACCAACTCCAAAGAAGAGAGGTATTCTATTCCTTAGTCTAGAGGATATGCATGGGGCAAAGAAATCTATAAAAGAAAAGGATATTAAAGCTGAAGATGTTAAGAATTTACTACCTATTGAAGAAATACATGGACTCGATACCTAGTTCTTTTTATGCTTAATGGCAATGATACAAATATGTGTCATGTCCCCTTCTGTCACTGGGATTGAGCAACGCAAGATCGAACCCATCACAAAGCACCTCTCCCATTGCAAGAAAAATCACCCTAGTTGGCCAAACCAAATCAATAGATCGGAGAGAAATACAAAGCTATAACAATCATGCATAAAAGAGTTCAGAAAAGACTCAAATACTATTCATGGATAATCTAATCATAAACTCACAATTCATCGGACCCCAACAAACACACCACAAAAGGTGATTACATCGGATAGAACTCCAAGAACATCAAGGAGAACATTGTATTGAAGAACATCGAGAGAGAAGAAGCCATCTAGCTACTAACTACGGACCCGTAGGTCTATCATAAACTACTCACACATCATCAGAGGGGCAGCAAGGTTGATGTAGAGCCCCTTCGTGGTTGAATCCCCCTTCGGTAGAGTGCCGGAAAATGCCCCAGATGGGATCTCTCGAGAATAGAGGCTTGCGGCGGCGGAAAAAGTATTTCGGATGGCTATCTGTTGGTTTCCCGATGTTATAGAATTTATAGAGACGGAATTAGGTCAAACGGAGCAAGGAGGGGCCCACCAAGCACCAGGGCGCGCCTAACCCCCTGGGCCCATGTGCCTTGTGGGCTACTCCTTCGTCTTCTGGTCCTCTCCCGAAGCTTCCAGGGTCTCTTTTGTCTAGAAAAAAATCATCAAAAAGTTTCGTGGCATTTGGACTTCGTTTGGTACTGATATTCTGGAGAACCAAAAACAGGCAAAAAACAGCAACTGGCACTGGGCACTAAGTTAATAGGTTAGTCCAAAAAATGATATAATATTGCATATAGTTTCATATAAAACATCGAAGATTGATACTATAACAACATGGAACAATAAAAAATTATAGATACGTTGGAGACGTATCAAGCATCCCCACGCTTAATTCCTGCTCGTCCTCGAGTAGATAAATAATAAAAATTGAATTTTTGATGTGGAATGCTGCCTATCAAATTCATCATGTAATCTTTCTTTCGTGGCATGAACGTTGAGATTTGAATGATTCAAAGCAATAGTCTATAGTTTGACATAAAGATATAGATACTCAAGTATACCAACAAATAATCATGCCTTTCAAAATACCAACACTAAAGAAAGTTATCCCTAGCCCGTCATGCTCAATCATTGATCCATTCTTGAAACACACTCAATATTAGCTACATCCAATGCACAAGTATGACAATAGTGTTTTCCAGTTGGTGCTTATAAGAGAAGGTGAAGACTCAACATAAAACTAAAAATTGCATGAAAGTAAATAGATAGGCCCTTCACAGAGGCAAGCAGAGATTTGCAGAGGTGGCAGAGCTCAAGGTTTAAATTAGAGAGATAAAATTATTTTGAGAGGCGTGCTTTTCCTGTCAATGCTACGACCGAGAGTTCCCAACATCTTCCATCCTCGACACATTATAGGTTGTTCCCATACAGAAAATAAATTTATTTCCTTTCCACCATTCATACACAATCCATGACTAACTGTATCCATGGGTGTCTTACAAACTTTTCACTTTCGAAGGAATTTTTTTCTTCTTTTTTTTCATTGTGGGACTGGGAATCCCTATTACCTGCCACTTTCTTGTGCAATGACAAGTGAATAAAAAATCATCGTGAGAATAACCCGCCTAGCATGAAAGATATTGATCACCCCCTGCCGCCTCATGAGCGGTACGGGCACACAAAATGGAAAATTATTTTGAATAATTAGAGTTGGCACATGCAAATTTACTTGGGACGGCATGTTAAATACCACATATAGGTAGGTATTGTGGACTCATATGGCACAGCTTTGGGTTTAAGAGATTGGATGCACAAACAGCTTTCTCGCTTAGTGAAAATGAAGCCTAGCAAATAGATTGAGAAGCGACCAACCGGAAAATGAAAATGGTCATAAACATACATTAAACATAACTAACACTGAATAATGCTCCATAAGTAGGATGTAACTTCATTGCATAACTATCAACTTTATGTGCTTGCATAGGGAATCACAAACCTTATCATCAATATTCTTACTAAACCATAATTACTCACTAATACCACTCACATATCATCACCTTCATATCGCAAAACTATTGCAAGGAAACAAACTTATCATTTTCAGCAATCTTTATGAATGTTTTTATTATATTCTTCTTGAATATTCATCACATTAGGACCAAATTCATATCTTATGCAAATTACCATTGCTCTTGTCAACTCTTAAAATAATATAAGTGAAGCATGAGAGTGCATGTATTTCTTTAAAAAAATCTTATTGTCAACTCTCAAAATAATATAAGTGAAGCATCAGAGTAAATGTATTTCTTCAAAATATAAACACCACCGTGGTGAAAAAGATATAAGTGAAGTACTAGAGCAATTGCCTAGCTCAAAAGATATAAGTGAAGCACATAGAGTATTCTAACAAATCATGATAAAATATGTGTTTCTCTCAAATAGGTGTGTCCAGCAAGTATGATTGTGACAAACTAAAAAGCAAACAAAGCAAAATTTCATATAATACACGATGCTCCAAGCAAAACTCATATCATGTGATGAATAAAAATATAGCTCCAAATGATGTTACCGATAGTTGGTAGAAGAAAGAGGGGATGCCTTCCGGGGCATCCCCAAGCTTAGATGCTTGGGAGTCCTTGAATATTACCTTGGGGTGCCTCAGGCATCCCCAAGCTTAGGCCCTTGTTGCTCCTTATTCGTTCATCCATCGTGGTCTCACTCAAAACTTGAAAACTTCAGCACACAAAACTCAACAAAACCTTCGTGAGATCCATTAGTATAACAAGTAAATCACAAAATTTAGGTACTGTTGTCAACCCATTCATATTTTATTATTGCATTATACCTACGGTATTCTAACTTCTCCATGGCTTATACCCCCTGATACAATCCATATTTTCATCAAAACAAGCAAACAATGCAACAGAAACAGAATCTGTGTAAAACAGAAGTGTCTGTAGTGATCTATTTAAACGCAATACTTCTGTAACTCCAAAAATGCTGAAAAATTAGAACAACATGGGCAATTTGTATCTCAATTATGTGTAAACATTTAAGAATTTTATCATGCTCCAGTAACTGTAAACAAATCTGTTACTGGGCGTGAAAGTTTCTATTTTTTTACAGAATCAAATCAACAATCAACCAAATCATCTTAAAACAAAAAAACACAACCATAACAGTAGCATAATTGTGTGCACACCAAAACAAAAAAAGAAACAAGAGAAATAAAGATAACTATTGGGTTGCCTCCCAACTAGCACTATTGTTTTATGCCCCTAGCTAGGCATAAGTCATAGTTTCAAGTGTTGTCATCTTTAGTTTTAATTCCATAGGTGGCCCTCATGATAGATTCATATGGTGGCTTAATTTTCTTTCTAGGGAAGTGTTCCATACCCTTCTTTAATGGAAATTGAAATTTTATATTCCCTTCTTTTCATATCAATAACCGCACCTATGGTTCGTAGGAAAGGCCTACCAAGTATTATGGAACAAGACGGATTGCAATCAATATCAAGCACAATGAAATCAACGGGCACATAATTTCTATTTGCAAGAGTAAGAACATCATTTATTCTACCCAAAGGTTTCTTAATAGTGGAATCCGCTAAGTGCAAATTAAGAGAATATTCATCCATATCGGTAAAACCTAGCACATCACATAAAGATTTTGGTATTGTGGAAACACTAGCACCTAAATCACATAAAGCATTGCACTCATAATTTTTAATTTTAACTTTAATAGTAGGTTCCCATTCATCATATAATTTTCTAGGTATAGAAATCTCCAATTCTAGCTTTTCTTCTAAAGCTTTCATCATGGCTTCTACAATATGTTTAGTAAAAGCTTTATTTTGTTCATAAGCATTAGGTGAATTCAACATGGATTGCAACAAGTAAATACACTCAATTAAAGAAGAGCTATCATAATTAAAATCCTTGTAATCCAAAGTAGTGGGCATATCACTATTTAAAGTTTTGACCTCTCCAAACCCACTTTTATCAATTTTTTCATTAAGATTTTCACCCTCCGAACAAGGGGGACGCCTTCTAGCTAAAGTTGCTCATCTTCAGTCCCCTTTTCATCAAGTTTTATATTTCTAAACAAAGATTCAATAGGTGAAACACCAATCATTTTAATATCTTCATCATAGTTGCGATAAAAACCGGGTGGAATTGCTTTTTCTAAAAATTCTCGCTTAGCCCTTAATCTAGCGGTTCTTTCTTTACTTTCATCCATGGAAACATAGAGAGCTTTAATATATTCATTAATATCAAGCTTGGGTGGCAAAATTTTAACTTTAAGATTTTCCACATCATGAACAATTCTATCTATGCTCCTAGCCATATCATCAAGTTTACTCAATTTTTCTTCTACCGTAGTATTAAAAACTTTTTGAGAATTAATAAATTCTTTAATATACTTTCAAGATCAGAGGGCATTCTATTGTTATTATTATTATAAGAATTTCCTTAAGGATTGCCATAATTATTAGAGGAATTTCCAGGAAACGGCCTTGGATTAAAATTACCTCTATAAGCATTACTATTGAAATTGTTTCGCAAGACAAAATTCATATCTATGGGATCATTATTTTGCTCAATCAAAGTAGACAAAAGCACATTATTAGGATCAATTTGAGCACTCTTACTAGCAACCATTTTCATAAGCGCATCAAATTTATCACTCAAAGTACTAATTTCTTCAACATAATTCACTTTTTTACTAGTAGGTGTTCTTTCAGTAAGCCATTGTGAATAATTTTCCATAATATTATCAAGTAATTTGGTAGCTTATCCTAATGTAATTTCCATAAAAGTACCACCCGCGGTGGAATCTAAAAGATTTCTAGAAGTAAAATTCAATCCAGCATAATTTTTTTGTATGATCATCCACAAACTTAAGCCATGAGTTGGGCAATTTCTTATCATTAATTTCATCCTTTCCCAAGATTGGGCAACATGTTCATACTCAAGTTGCTTAAAATTCATAATTTGATTTCTAAGAGAAATAATTTTCGCGGGAGGAAAATACTTTGCAATAAAAGCACCTTTACACTTATCCCATGAATCAATATTATTTCGTGGCAAAGATGAAAAACAAGTTTTAGCACGATCTCGTAGTGAGAATGGAAATAATTTTAATTTGAAAATATGATTATCCACATATTTTTTATTTTGCAAATCACACAATTCAACGAAAATATTAAAATGGGATGTAGCATCTTCATTAGGACTACCAGAAAATTGATCTTTCATAACAAGATTTAGCAAAGCAACATTAATATCACAAAACTCCGCACTAGTGGCGGGAGGAGAAATTGAAGTACTAATAAAATCATTATTATTAGTATTGGAAAAGCACACAATTTTGTATTTTATTGAGACATCGTAGCGAGGCAAAATAAATAAACAAGCAAGCAAGCAAACAAGGAAAAGGTAAACAGAAAATATTTTTGTGTTTTTATAAAACTTTTTTAGAAGTGGGGGAGATGAAAACGAGAGCCAAATGGTAAATAAAATAAATGCAAGGAGATGAAAGTTTATGCGTAGGTACTTGATAGATGTTGATGATGTCTCCCCGGCAATGGCGCTAGAAATTCTTCTTGCTATTTCTGAGCTGCGCTGGGATTTCCCCAAAGAGGAGGGGATGATGCAATATAGTAGAGATAAGTATTTCCCTTAGTTAGAAACCAAGGTTATCAATCCAGTAGGAGAATCACACAAGATCTCTTTAGCAGCACCTGCACACAAATGAACAAATACTTGCACCCAACGCAAACAAGGGGATGTCAATCCCTTGGCGGTTATTTGCAAGGATCAAATATAATAGTGATAGATGGATAGATCAAACACAAAATAAAATAAAGAGCTAAAAAGTGAAACAATATATTTTTGGATTTTTAATATAAGATTTAAGTAGACCCGGGGGCCATAGTTTTCCCTAGGGGCTTCTCTCAAAAAGATAACATACAGTGAGTAAACAAATTACTGTTGGGCAATTGATAGAAAAGCAAATAATCATGACGATATTCAAGGCAATGTTCATGTATATAGGCATCACGTCCGAGACAAGTAGACCGACTCCTGCCTGCATCTACCACTATTACTCCATAGATCGACCACTATCCAGCATGCATCTAGAGTATTAAGTTCATAAAGAATGGAGTAACGCCTTAAGCAATATGACATGATGTAGACAAAGAAAAATCACACATGAATAAACCCCATCTTTTTATGCTTAATGGCAATGATACAAATATGTGTCATGTCCCCTTTTGTCACTGATATTGAGCACCACAAGATCGAACCCATCAAAAGCACCTCTCCCATTGCAAGAAAAATCAATCTAGTTGGCCAAACCAAATCGATAGATCAGAGAGAAATACAAAGCTATAACAATCATGCATAAAGGAGTCAGAAAAGACTCAAATAATATTCATGGATAATCTGATCATAAACTCACAATTCATCGGATCCCAACAAACACACCGCAAAAAGTGATTACATCGGATAGAACTCCAAGAACATCAAGGAGAACATTGTATTGAAGAACATCGAGAGAGAAGAGGCCATCTAGCTACTAACTACGGACCCACAGGTCTATGGTAAACTACTCACACATCATTGGAGGGGCAGCAAGGTTGATGTAGAGCCTCTCTGTGGTTGAATCCCCCTCTGGCAGAGTGCCGAAAAATGCCCCAGATGGGATCTCTCGAGAAACGAAGCATGCGCTGGCTGGAAAAGTATTCCGAGTGGCTCTCTGTTAGTTTCCCGATTTTAGAGAATTTATAAATGCGGAATTAGGTCAAACGGAGCAAGGAGGGGCCCACCATGCACCAGGGCGCGCCTACCCCCTGGGCGCGCCCTGGTGCCTTGTGGGCTACTCCTTCGTCTTCTGGCCCTCTCCCAAACTTCCAGTGTCTCTTTTGTCCAGAGAAAAATCATCAAAAAGTTTCATGGAATTTGGACTTCATTTGGTACTAATATTCTGGAAAACCAAAAACAGGCAAAAAAACAGCAGCTGGCACTGGGCTCTAAGTTAGTAGGTTAGTCCAAAAAAATGATATAATATTGCATATAAAACATCCAAGATGGATACTATAACAGCACGGAACAATAAAAAATTATAGATACATTGGAGACGTATCACATACTCAGCTAGAACAAGTTGCTAAGTCACAAAATGATTTGCTTAATGGGATGAATAATAAAGTGAATGATCATGTTGTTAGGGTAATGACTAGAGGAGGTAGAATGGCTCAGTAGCCACTATATCCTGAAGGCCATCCTAAAATAATTGAGCAAGATTCTCAGAGAATTAATAATGATGCACATAGTTCATCTTAGAAGAAAAAAAATGATAGAACTGTGCATGCTTCTAGTGAACCTATGGTAGAAAAACCTTCTGAGAGTCATAATGATGTTTCTATTTCTAATGCTGACACACAATCTGGTAATGAACATCCACCTAGTGATAATGATAATGATGATGTTCATATTGATGCTCAACCAGATAATGATAAAGAACTTGATAATGATGTAGAAATAGAACCTGCTATTGATCTTGATAACCCACCTCCTAAGAATAAAAGATATGATAAAAGAGATTTCATTGCTAGAAAACATGGTAAGGAAAGTGAACCGTGGGTTCAGAACCTTCCCACTAAGCCTCCGAGAAATAAAGATGAGGAGGATTTTAAGCACTTTGTTGAAATGCTTAGACCTGTCTTTTTGTGCACACGCTTGACTGAAATTTTGAAAATGCCTCCATATGCTAAATAAATGAAAGATATTATCACTAATAAAAGAAAGATACCTGAAGATGAAATTTCCACCATGCTGGCAAATTATTCATTTAAGGGCGGTGTACCTAAGAAGTTAGGAGATCCAGGAATACCTACAATACCATGCTCCATTAAAATAAGTTATGTCAAAACTCCTTTATGTGATTTAGGAGCCAGTGTTAGTGTTATGTATTTCTCTTTATATAGAAGAATTGAATTGAATAAGCTCACACCTACTGAAATATCCTTGCAAGTGACTGATAAATCAACTGCTATACCTATTGGAATTTGTGAGGATGTTCCTGTTGTAGTTTCAAATGTTACTATTTTAACAGACTTTGTTATACTTGATATGTGCTACTTGTTAGCTGCGTTGGGATTTCCCCGAAGAGGAGGGGAGGATGCAGTACAGTAGAGATAAGTATTTCCCTCTGTTAAAAACCAAGGTTATCAATCCAGTAGAAGAAACACGCAACACCTCGTTAGCAGTACCTACACACAAAATAACAACTACTTGCAACCAACGCGATCAAGGGGTTGTCAATCCCTTGGCGGTAATTGCAAGGATTAAATCTTGTAGTGATAAATAGATAGATGAAGCACACAATAAAATAAATAAATAAAAAGTGCAGCAAGGTATTTTTGGGATTTTGATTTATGATAAAAGTAGACCCAGGGGCCATAGTTTTCATTAGAGGCTTCTCTCTTTGAAGATAGCATATGGTGGGTAAACAAATTACTGTTGGGCAATTGATAGAAAAGCAAATAATCATGAGGATATCCAAGGCAATGATCATGTATATAGCCATCATGTCCGAGACAAGTAGACCGACTCCTGCCTGCATCTACTACTATTACTCCACACATCGACCGCTATCCAGCATGCATCTAGTGTATTAAGTTCATGAAGAGCGGAGTAACGCCTTAAGCAAGATGACATGATGTAGACAAAGAAAACTCACGCATGAATAAACCCCATATTTTTATCCTTAATAGCAACAATACATACGTGTCATGTCCCCTTCTGTCAATGGGATTGAGCACCGCATGATCGAACCCATTACAAAGCACCTCTCCCATTGCAAGAAAAATCAATCTAGTTGGCCAAACCAAATCAATAGATCATAGAGAAATACGAAGCTATAACAATCATGCATAAGAGAGATCAGAGATGACACAAATAATATTCATGGATAATTTGATCATAAACTCACAATTCATCGGATCCCAACAAACACACAGCAAAAAAGTGATTACATCGGATAGAACTCCAAGAACATCAAGGAGAACATTGTATTGAAGAACATCGAGAGAGAAGAAGCCATCTAGCTACTAACTATGGACCCGTATGTCTGTGGTAAACTACTCACACATCCTCGAAAGGGCGACAAGGTTGATGTAGAGACCCTCCGTGGTTGAATCCCCATCCGGCAGAGTGCCGGAAAAGGACCCCAAATGGGATCTCTCGAGAACAGAAGCTTGCGGCGGCGGAAAAAGTATTTCGGGTGGCTCTCTATTGGTTTCCTAATTTTAGAGAATTTATAGAGGTGGAATTAGGTCAAACGGAGGTACATGGGCCCCACGAGCCACAATGGCGCGCCTACCCCCTGGGAGCTCCCTTGTGTCTCGTGGGCCCATGTTTCATCTTCTGGCCCTCTCCCGAAGCTTCCAGGGTCTCTTATGTCCAGAAAAAAGTCTCCAAAAAGTTTCATGGCATTTGGACTTCATTTGATATTGATATTCTGGAAAACCAAAAACTGGAAAAAAACTGCAACTGGCACTGGGCACTAAGTTAATAGGTTAGTCCCAAAAAATGATATATAATGACATATAAATGCATATAAAACATCCAAGATTGATACTATAACAGTATGAAACTATCAAAAATTATAGATATGATGGAGACGTATCAGCATCCCCGAGCTTAATTCCTGCTCGTCCTCGAGTAGGTAAATGATAAAAACAGAATTTTCGATGTGGCATGCTGCCTACCATATTCATCAAGTAATCTTTCTTTTGTGGCATGAATGTTGAGATTCGAATGATTCAAAGCAATAGTCTATAATTTGACATGAAAACATAAATACTCAAGCAATACCAACAGGCAATCATGTCTTTCAAAATATCAACGCTAAAGAAAGTTATCCCTAGCCCATTATGCTCAATCATTGATCCATTCATGAAACACACTCAATATTAACTACATCCAATGCACAAGTATGACAATAGTGTTCTCCAATTGGTGCTTATAAGAGAAGGTGAAGACTCAACATAAAAATAAAAATTGCATAAACGTAAATAGATAGGCCCTTCGCAGAGGGAAGTAGAGATTTGCAGAGGTGCCAGAGCTCAAGGTTTAAATTAGAGAGATGAAATTATTTTGAGAGGCATGCTTTTCCTGTCAACGCTACAACCGAGAGTTCCAAACATCTTCCATGCTAGACACATTATAGGCGGTTCCGAAACATTAAATAAAGTTTATTTCCTTTCGACCATTCATACACAATCCATGGCTAACCGTATCCATGGGTGCCTTCCAAACTTTTCACTTTCCAAGGAATTTTGTTATTATTATTTTTGATTCATTGTGGGACTGGGCATCCCTATTACCTACCACTTTCTCGTGCAATGGCAAGTGAATAAACACTCATCGTGAGAATAACCTGCCTAGCATGAAAGATATTGGCCACCCCTGCCGCCACATGAGCGGTACGGGCACACAAAACGGAAAATTATTTTGAATAATTAGAGTTGGCAGATGCAAATTTACTTGGGACGGCATGTAAATACCGTATATAGGTAGGTATGGTGGACTCATATGGCACAACTTTGGGTTTAAGAGATTGGATGCACAAGCAGCATTCCCGCTTAGTACAAATGGAGGCTAGCAAATAGATTGAGAAGCGACCAACCGGAAAACGAAAACGGTCCTAAACATACATTCAACATAACTAACACTGAAAAATGCAGCACAAATAGGATGTAACTGTGTTGCATAACTATTGACTTTATGTGCATGCATAGGGAATCACCAACCTTAAAATCAAAATTCTTACTAAACAATAATTACTCACTAATACCACTCACATATCATCATCTTCATATTGCAAAACTATTGCAAGGAATCAAACTTGTCATATTCAGTGATACTCATGAAAGTTTTTATTATATCCTTCTTGAATATTCATCACATTAGGACCAAATTCATATCTTGTGCAAATTACCATTGCTATTATTAACTCTCAAAATGATATAAGTGAAGCATGAGAGTGCAAATATTTCTTCAAAAAAATTCTATTGTCAACTCCAAAAATAATATAAGTGAAGCATGAGAGTGCAAATATTTCTTCAATTTTTTTCTATTGTCAACTCCAAAAATAATATAAGTGAAGCGTGGGAGTTCATGTATTTCTTGAAAATTTTAATCACCACCGCGCTCAAAAAGATATAAGTGAAGCTGAAGAGCAACTGCCTAGCTCAAAAGATATAAGTGAAGCACAAAGAGTATTCTAAAAAATCATGATAAATGTGTCTGCCTCTCTAATAGGTGTGTCCAGCAAATATGATTGTGACAAACTAAGAAGAAAACAAAGCAAAGACTCATATAATACACGACGCTCCAACAAAACTCATATTACCGATAGTTGGTAGAAGAAAGAGGGGATGCCTTCCAGGGCATCCCCAAGCTTAGTGTTCGCACACGAACACGTCACCATGTACCTCCAACGCCGACGGTGATGCACCGCAGCTCACGTCGAAGGAGACCCGTACGGAAGCGCGGTATGCAAGCAATCCGGCGGGTGCTTTTGAGGACCCATAACCCCACGCACCCGGGAGGCACCCCGTCTGGATGCGCGGCGGCTATGGGCTGCCCTAGGTTGATTCGCTCGCCCCTAGAGCCTCGAGGATCAATGCCCTTCAATACAAAGAACGAGAAAGAAAGAACAAGGAAGAGATGTAAAACTAGGGTAAAAAGTAGTATATTGATGTGTCGATTGTGTGTTGTTCAATCGGCCATCACCTCTGATCTATTTATGAGGCGGCTGGACTTCCCGTACAAGAAAAGGACTAAAAATTCCATCCAAAACATCAAAAACCCTAACCTAACTCGGACAGGAATCTTTGGCAATTTTCCGGATCAACACGGAGCCATCGAGTGGTTTGCTTCGGTCCCACCGAATGAACATGGCCAACCTTCATTAATCTTCTGTATCTCACTCGGAATTTCCGAGTAGTTTCACTCGGAATTACCGAGTCAACTCGGTCTCACTGAGTCAATCAAGTCGGTGGGTCCGAAGTGACTTTGCAGTTTTCTGTCCCTGACCTTGTTTTGACTACACAGGTTGCATACGACCTCAGATTAAGATGATTTTTATATAAAAATCAACCACTTAGACGAGATGCACAACTTTCATGTTGAAACTTTTTCAATCAGAGTCCTTGTTAATTACATTTCATGCCATTTCATAATCTGATGTCAACATCGGCATCTCTGAAATTGTCATACTTTTTGTATTCGAGCTCCGTTTTGGACCATCTTTCTACCAATTTTGATCTACTTTGAAAGAGCCATCCAATGGTGACTTCGAATCAAAATTTTGACTTCTTCTTGCTACAGCTTCAAGCCATTCTTTGCGACCATGCCATTTTCGAGCGTCAACACGTGCCCCCTGTTTTTGGCAAAGCTCGCATTCCGAAAAATAACTTTCCCACTTGTTGTAAGGACGATGGCAACACTCCATCGGCCATTTTATATCTTCTTAGGGCGATAAGTATATATCGGCCATTACTTGTGTGAGCCTTCAGATGCAAACTTGGGTGAAATTTCCTCAACTTCATTAATCCGATGATAAAGTTTCATAGACATGCATGTCAAAGCCATCCGCCAAACCATATTGTCCACCCTTCTGCTAGGATCTTGCAGATAATCAACAATGAACTTTCTCTAATCATTGTTTTTGCCTGCATAAAGATTTCATTAGAGGCCGAAGCGGTGAGCTTCGGTTTGGCCTTACCTATGTCAGTGAGACCAAGCATCGGCTATTGATAGATATGCAATACACTATGATCAACATGGTAGCCTGATGCTTGCTCTCTCTAATTGTCATGTCTAGATATATGAAAATTTGAAAGCTAACTAAGGAGAATATTACATCTAGACTTGACTCAAGATAAATTATAAGTGATTCGTCAAAACATTGATAACTTTTCGATATTCATTGCACTACTAATAACGAATCACTGAAAGCCTCAAAAAGCTTCAATCCGAATAACAATGTATATTCGGCTTTGATTATTTGTGCAAAAAATATTCTAAGTAGCATGAGGCTTCAAAAATAGTACCATAAGGAGATATATAAACAACATCAACACCTTGGCCATTGCTACGAATTGAATCATCAAAACATAATCTCCATAGTACTAGAGAGACAAGGCTAATATCAATATTATGCATGTCATTAATCTGATGTTCAGTAATAAAATTAGCTATGATTTGGTCTCTTATATATTTCAAAGATGCATAAGCCAAATCATATCCAAACAAAGTATAAGCCCACTAGCCAATTCTGCAAATATGAATTGGTCTATGCAACATATATTCAATGACATCAGTTCGACAAATTATCATACAAGCACGTAATAAGTAATGTCTCAATTCCATGCATGCATAATATAGGCATACATATAAATTTCCATGAGCATGAACCTTGTCTCACCCTCCAATCGAACTAAGGACGATGTTACAATACAACACCGTGAAGGCACACTTGCTCCCTTGGTGGTTTTGGTAATTCATGTCAACATATATGTTGTTGGACTAATGTTTTCATCTAAGTATATTTTAGGAAAGTTCAACAGTGGCATGGCTAAGACAAGGAGATGTGGAAACCTTCAAAAGTGCTAAGGACACACATTGGCAAAAGCTCAAGACTCTTCATCTTTATTTTAGTGATCCAAGATCACATTGAGTCCATAGGAATGCCAATACTATTAAAAGGGGATGAGGTGTTGCATAAAAGCTTGCTTGCTCATAGTGCTTTGTGATATTCTCCAAAATCCTCAAACACTCACTCCATCCAAACTTGTCAAAATCCTAAACTCCAACTCGTCCTCACCGATTCTTTCTATCCAGTGCCACCGAGTTGATTTGACTAAGCCATAGCCAGAAACCCTAACAGATCGGTCTCACCAATAAGGCTTTTGGTCATACCTATCGAGATGGTTCTGCAAACTCTCTATTACCTGTTGCATTTATTTTGGTTTCACCTAAATGGCAATCAGTCCCACCGAGTTTGCTTTGCCAACTCTCTGTAGCCCAATTGTTTTACTTCGGTCTCACCGAGATAAACCAATCGGCACCACCGAGACTCAGTGTTGCCCTAGCCTTTGCACATCGTTCACACCGAGATGTTTCAGTCGGTCCCACCGAGATGCCTAACGTTCACATTATTGAACCAGTCGGTCTGACCGAGTTCTTTGAATAGGTCTCACCGAGTTGGGTCAGTTGTGTGTAACGGTTGGATTTTGTGTGGAGGCTATATATACCCCTCCACCCAGTCTTTCACAAGAGAGAGAGAGAGCCTTCAGATTGTCCCTACACTCATACCTACCTAGATCTGAGAGAGAACCACCTGCTCATGTGTTGAGATCAAGATAATTCATTCCTACCACATAAATCTTGTTCTCTAGCCTTTCCCAAGTTGCTTTCCCCCCAACTTCTTCTTCTACCATAGCCAAATCTGTGAGGAGCTGTTTGAGTGTTGGGGAGACTATCATTTGAAGCATTTGAGCAAGGAGTTCGTCATCAACACACCGTTTATTACCTTTTGGAGAGTGGTGTCTCCTAGATTGGTTAGGTGTCACTTGGGAGCCTCCGACATGTTGTGGAGTTGAACCAAGGAGTTTGTAAGGGCAAGGAGATCGCCTACTTCGTGAAGATCTACCCGAGTAAGGCAAGTCCTTCGTGGGCGATGGCCATGGTGGGATAGACAAGGTTGCTTCTTCATGCACCCTTCATGGGTGGAGCCCTCCGTGGACTCGCGCAACCATTACCCTTCGTGGGTTGAAGTCTCCATCAACATGGACGTACGATAGCACCACCTATCGGAACCACGCCAAAAATCTTCATGTCTTCATTGCGTTTGCCTTTTCCAAATCCCTTCCCTTTACATTCTTGCAATTTGCATGCTTTACTTTTCCGCTGCTCATACACTCTTATCATGCTTGCATGAAATGTATTGTTGATGCTTTAACTTGTGCTAAACTCTACCTCAACACAAAGAAATTTTAAAACTGCCAACTTTGCTTGTTTAGGGTCTAATCACCCCCCTCTAGACCCATCTCCTCGATCCTTCAATTTGTATCAGAGCTTTGGTCTCCTTTACCTTGGTTTAAACACCATTGGAGGGAGATGGATGTGTCTACTTTGGGGAGTCTTTGACGTAGAGTACCTATTCTCAATGGGGAGTATTACAACTTTTGGAGGGATGAAATGCTTGATATCTTTGATGAATTTAACTTGAGAAAGTATACTCATAACCCCTATGTGCCTCCCATTGATCCCTTGCATCCGACTCATGAAGAGGAAATTGACATGCTTCATAATCTTAGAACTGTCAATCTTATCATTAGAGAATTACCTAATATTGTGCTTGGTTGTATTCAAAACTTTAAATGTGCTTATACTCTATGGCATGACTTAGAAAAGCGATATCCGGATTACTCTCTAAAGAGTCTTGATGAAATTCTTCACAAGATCATTGCTTTTCACAAGATGAGTTCCAATGATCCAAACTTTGATGCATGCTTGTTTGAACTTCGTGATCTTATGCGTGCCAAAGGAAATGCTAGAACCATTAGTAATATCATCATGGAAGCCATTAGAATTCAAAAACTTGAACATTGTCATTATCATGAAACTAATGAACTCATTTCCCTAGGTGATGATCACATACATATTGATGATGATGTTGAGCATGGCTATTATGATGAAGATGAAGATTTTGATGATGAATTTGAGAAGACCATGATGAATCTTAGTCTTATGGCTAACCTTCGAGGTTACATGGCCGGAGGAAAAGAATGGGTTCTTGATAGTGGATGTACCGATCACATGACCCGAGATAGAGACATGTTCCATGAGCTCACAAAAAATGATGGTCCACGCAAGTATGTGACTTTTGGAGACAACTCCAAGGGTAAGGTACTTGGCCTTGGTAAGGTTGCCATATCCAATGATAGCTCCATTCAAAATGTTATGCTTGTTGAATCCCTTGGCTACAATCTTCTTTCCGTATCTAGATTAGCTGATTTTGGATTCAATGTTCTATTTACCAAAGTAGATTGCAAAGTGTTTCGATAAGATAATCATAAAATGTTCTTTACCGGTATTCGTAGATGTGATCTTTGCATTGTTGATTTCACTAAGAGAGCTCAACCTCGTACATGCTTAATTGCTAAATCTTCTAAAGGTTGGTTATGGCATAGAAGACTAGGACATGTAGGTATGCGTAACCTTGATAAACTTGTTAATGGTGATCATATCCTTGCTATAAAAGATGTTATATTTGATAAGGATCGACTTTGTAGTGCTTGTCAAGCAGGAAAACAAGTTGGAGGAAGTCATCCCGTGACGAACATCATGACCACACGAAGACCACTTGAGCTACTTCACATGGATCTCTTTGGTCCCAACTCCGACAAAAGTCTTGGTGGTAACTCTTTCGGTTTGGTCATTGTTGATGATTTTTCTAGAGTTACGAGGGTGTTCTTTCTCGATGATAAGTCACAGGTACAAAAGATCTTCAAGAACTTCGCAAGAAAAGCCCAAAATCAACTTGAAGTGAAGATCAAGAAGGTTCGGAGTGACAATGGAACGGAGTTCAAGAACGCAAATGTGGACACCTTTCTTGATGAGGAAGGCATCTCACATTAGTTCTCGGCTACGTACACACCTCAACAAAATGGAGTTGTTGAGAGGAAGAACCGGACTCTTATTGAGATGGTGAGGACAATGCTTGATGAATACAAGACGCCAAGACATTTTTGGGCAGAAGCGGTTGAGACAGCTTGTCATGCAACAAACCGACTCTATCTTCACAAGCTTCTTGAAAAAACGGTGTATGAACTTCTCACCGGTAACAAACCCCAAGTTGGATACTTTTGAGTATTTGGCTCAAAGTGTTAGATTCTTGATAAGCATCGTCGTTCCAAATTTTCTTCTTAGTCTCATGAAGGTTTCCTACTCGGTTACGGATCGAACTCTCACACTTACCGTGTCTACAACAACTTCACTCGAAAAGTTGAAGAGACGATAGATGTGAAGTTTGATGAGACTAACGGCTCGCAAGTCGAGCAATTTCCAATTGATGTAGGAGATCAAGAACCTTTGGAAGCAATCCAAGACTTATCTATTAGCATGATTCGTCTTGTGAAGTCAAGGAGAGTACATCGTCTACCCAAGTGGAAGCCCCAACTTCATGTCAAGGTGAACAACGAGTTGATACGGAGGCATCCACAAGTGGAACACGTCAAGACGATGGAAATGAGGAAGTGCAACAAGATGATCCACCTCGACCTCCTTCTCCACCTCCACAAGAGAACACCAATGCCAACAACAATGAAGAAGAAGATGATGATGAGGATGCTCCACCTCAACCCAAGCAAAAGCTACCACGAGTTAGATCAAGAATTGACAAGAATCATCCCGTCAAGCAAATACTTGGAGATATCCAATCCGGGAGAATTACTCGCTCTAAAACTCGTTTAGCTAATTTTTGTGAGCATTACTCATTCATTTCTAGTGTTGAACCTATGAAGGTAGAAGAAGCTCTTGAGGACACCGATTGGGTGAATGCAATGCATGAAGAGCTCCACAACTTCGAGAGGAATCAAGTTTGAACTTTGGTTGAGAAGCCGGAAGGAGAGCAAAACATTATAGGAACCAAATGGGTGTTTCGGAACAAGCAAGATGAAGATGGACAAGTCATACGCAACAAGGCTCGTCTCGTAGCACAAGGTTACACACAAGTCGAAGGTATGGACTATGGTGAGACCTATGCCCCCGTTGCTAGACTTGAGTCCATTCGCATTCTACTTGCTTATGCCAATCACCATGATATCACCCTTTATCAAATGGATATTAAAAGTGCTTTTCTGAATGGTGAAATTGGGGAAGAAGTCTATGTTAAGCAACCACCTGGTTTTGTTAATCCTAAGAAACCTAATCATATGTGTACAAACTTAGTAAAGCTCTTTATGGTCTTAAACAAGCTCCTAGAGCTTGGTACAAATGCTTGACTAAGTTTCTTCTTGAAAAAGGATTTGAGATTGGGAAGATTGATTCCACCTTGTTCACTAAGAGGGTTAATGGAGAATTATTTGTATGCCAAATTTATGTTGATGATATTATCTTTGGATCTACTAACCCCTCTTTTAGTGAAAAGTTTGGAAAGTAAATGTCGGAGAAGTTTGAGATGTCTATGATGAGTGCACTCAGGTTCTTTCTTGGTTTGCAAATCAAGCAAAATAAGGAAGGCACTTTTGTTTCTCAAACAAAGTATACTAAGGACTTGTTCAAGAAGTTCAATATGCAATAAAGTAGTGGTTTGAAAACCCCCATGCCCACAAGTGGACATCTTGACTTCACAAAAGATGGTGAATCGGTTGATCAAAAGGTTTATTGATCTATGGTTGGTTCATTGCTATATCTATGTGCTTCATGTCCTGACGTCATGCTAAGTGTGTGCATGTGTGCATGATACCAAGCTGACCTAAAGAGTGTCATCTTAAGGCAGTGAAAAGAATTGTGAGATACTTGATTCATACACCAAACTTTGGCATATGGTATCCCAAAGGATCTTCCTTTGATCTTGTTGGCTACTCCGATTCGGACTATGCCGGAGACAAGATTGATAGAAAATCCACTTCGGGTACATGTCAATTTCTTGGAAGATCACTTGTGTCTTGGTCCTCTAAGAAACAAATCTCGGTATCTTTATCTACTGCCGAAGCGGAATACATTGCCGCTGGTTCATGTTGTGCTCAATTGCTATGGATGACCCAAACTCTTAAATACTATGGTGTGCATGTGAGACATGTACCATTGCTATGTGACAATGAGAGTGCTATTTAGATTGCACACAATCCAGTGCAACATTCTCGAACTAAGCATATTGAAGTTCGACATCACTTCATTCGAGATCATGTTGAGAAAGGGGATATTGACCTTAAACATGTTCGTACCAATAAGCAATTGGCAGACATCTTTACCAAACCCCTTGATGAGAAAGTGTTTTGTCACTTGAGAAGTGAGCTGAACATCGTAGATGCTTCAAACGTGAACTAGATGTGCATGTGGATACATGCAAGGGCATGTGCATTCTTAACTAATCCATGATATTTTGATGATCATTGTACATCTTGGACAGTTTTGCTCCCTTGTATTGTATCTAACCTTTTGTAGGTACTTGGACGAGTTTAATGTCACAAGATTGCATCTCACTCTTATCTTGAGCAATCTTGCACAATACAAGTATAGACAACCTTTGGTGAAACAAGGAACAAGACAACATCACATATCCTTTTCCAATCCTTTAAGATATGCTTCATTCTTGTCACTTTGGATATACTTATACATGTTGTTCCTTGCAAGTCTAACCCATGTAGGAAGATGAACTACAAATGACAGGACTGCACCAAATGCGAATCAATGAGCATCCACTTCAAGTTCATCTACATGATGGACAACATCACCAAATCCCAATTTAAATTCTTGCTTTTGTTCAGTTTGTTAATTCCCTACAATTCTTTGAGAGATCTGACCTGCTAGTGAGCTGAGTTGACAAGGTTTTTCCTCAGCATTGAACTCGGTTCTACCGATTACAGTCTCTCGGTCAGACCGATGCACAAGAGAACTTAAGCATCAGTTCATCGGTTCCACCGAAATGGACTATCTCGGTCTCACCGATTGACGTGACTCGGTACTACCGACTTCACTCCTGAGAAAATACTTTGGCATCATTCTGTTGTCTGATTTCTTTCCAGCTCCACTCAATGATTATTATCCTCTGTCAGCATCTAAACCATTTTTGGCTAGACTTATCTCTCAAGGACCTCACTCTCTTGCTCAATGACCCTTCTTGGAAATTGTTGACAAAGGGGGAGAGAAAGATACATCAAAGACACATGAGCTAGGGGGAGAGAAAGAGCAAAAAGAGAACTTCAAAGAGAGAGAGATACATCTTAAAGTAGAGAGATTGTTACATGTTTCTAAGTGGGAGAGAAACATGAGTTGTTTGGCTATCTTGTGCACCTTACCTACTCCCAATATCCAATGTCAGTTTCAGGGGGAGAGGAAGTTCTTTAGGGGAAACAGCTATTTCTTTTGGGGACATGTCTGCTTCAAAGAAGTACTCACTCTGTGATACTCTCTTCTACATGTCATCCCAATCTTGGTTTCTTGTTGGATATTTTGTCCTATCTTGGAGAAATTATCTTGTGTTATCTAACCTTGTTTTCTCAAGTGTATTTATTCGGGTGCTGGATCAAGAACTTCAAGGTAAGTATATGCATCACACTCATGGACATGACAACTTCTTGTTTTGCACATATTATTTGCAAGAAGTCAGTCATGAACATGGGAACATCTAAGTATTACATCCTTTGCTCTGATGCATATAGCCAAGATACATGTCACATGTGTATGTCTTGTACTCTATGCCTCTACATTCCATAAGCTATCATTTACTAGATGCACATTGTCAGGGGGAGCTTATACATGTCACATGATCTTTCTTCAAAGCTTTGATTCATTCTTATTTCTATCCTTATTTGAAGCTTTGATGTATGTTGTCATCAATTACCAAAAAGGGGGAGATTGAAAGCACACTTGCTCCCTTGGTGGTTTTGGTAATTCATGTCAACATACATGTTGTTGGACTAATGTTTTCATCTAAGTATATTTCAGGAAAGTTCAACAGTGGCATGGCTAGGACAAGGAGATGTGGAACCCTTCAAAAGTGCTAAGGACACACATTGGCAAAAGCTCAAGACTCTTCATCTTTATTTTAGTGATCCAAGATCACATTGAGTCCATAGGAAAGCCAATACTATTAAAAGGGGATGAGGTGTTGCATAACAGCTTGCTTGCTCATAGTGCTTTGTGATATTCTCCAAAATCCTCAAACACTCACTCCATCCAAACTTGTCAAAATCCTAAGCTCCAACTCGGCCTCACCGATTCTTTCTATCCAGTGCCACCGAGTTGATTTGACTAAGCCATATCCAGAAACCCTAATAGATCGGTCTCACCGATACGGCTTTCGGTCACACCGAGATGGTTCTGCAATATCTCTGTTACCTGTTGCATTTATTTTGGTTTCACTGAAATGGCAATCGGTCCCACCGAGTTCGCTTTGCCAACTCTCTGTAGCCCAATTGTTTTACTTTGGTCTCACCGAGATAAACCAATCGGCGCCACCGAGACTCAGTGTTGCCCTAGCCTTTGCACATCGATCACACCGAGATGTTTCAGTCGGTCCCACCGAGATGCCCAACGTTCACATTATTGAACCTGTCGGTCTGACAGAGTTCTTTGAATCGGTCTCACCGAGTTGGGTCAGTTGTGTGTAACGGTTGGATTTTGTGTGGAGGCTATATATACCCCTCCACCCACTCTTTCACAAGAGAGAGAGCCTTCAGATCGTCCCTACACTCATACCTACCTAGATCTGAGAGAGAACCACCTGCTCATGTGTTGAGATCAAGATAATCCATTCCTACCACATAAATATTGTTCTCTAGCCTTTCCCAAGTTGCTTTCCACTCAACTTCTTCTTCTACCTTAGCCAAATCAGTGAGGAGTTGTTTGAGTGTTGGGGAGACTATCATTTGAAGCATTTGAGTAAGGAGTTCATCATCAACACACCGTGTATTACCTTTTGGAGAGTGGTGTCTCCTAGATTGGTTAGGTGTCACTTTGGAGCCTCCGACATGTTGTGGAGTTGAACCAAGCAGTTTGTAAGGGCAAGGAGATCGCCTACTTCATGCAGATCTACCCGAGTAAGGCAAGTCCTTCGTGGGCGATGGCCATGGTGGGATAGACAAGGTTGCTTCTTCATGGACCCTTCATGGGTGGAGCCTTCCATGGAATCGCGCAGCTATTACCCTTCGTGGGTTGAAGTCTTCATCAACGGAGACATACAATAGCACCACCTATCGAAAGCATGCCAAAAATCTTTGTGTCTTCATTGCGTTTGCCTTCTCCAAATCCCTTCCCTTTACATTCTTGCAATTTGCATGCTTTACTTTTCCGCTGCTCATACACTCTTATCATGCTTGCATGAAATGTATTGTTGATGCTTTAACTTGTGCTAAACTCTACCTCAACACAAAGAAATTTTAAAACTGCCAACTTTGCTTGTTTATGGTCTAATCACCCCCCTCTAGACCCATCTCCTTGATCCTTCACACCGGCCATGCATTGACATACTCTTAGGACGATAGATAAATATCGGCCATTACAATAAGGTCCATGTAAACTTCATCCACCAAAGCACGTATAGCTGAAATAAACAAATGAAATAACAATCAAATATTTTGGCTCTTTTGGATTAGCAACAAATATGTAACTAACCAAATGTGTAGTGATTTGGTAATACCCTCTCGTGATGTAGAAAAGTATGTTGCATGCATGGATCGAAATAAATCCAGGGAGGGTAATTGATCATACCTGGGGATGAATTCCATGGAAAAGGCATCAATGGCATGGTTGAAGAATATGGATGATGTGCTAACCGAAGATTTTGACGTTGTGATGCAAACCTTCAGCTTAATTGTTTGTCGCTTCCATCCTTCTCTTTCTTTACTTTTGTAACACTTGTTGCAATAGAATGCTGGACATCATTTTTATTTTGACTCCATATGCCATGTTCTTCTTTCTCAACTCTTGTGCACTAAATTTTTGTAATTCCTTCTTTTGCCAATACGATAAGTCGAGTGGGCACCTCGGCTGTGATTCTGTTTCAACCAATGGCAACTCTTTTTTGGCCCTGTGCACTCTCAAGTTCTTCTCTTCAGATTTGGCACTTGATTGACTTGCCTCATTGCCTTTAGTAGCCAATGTCAACACTTTACATGGCTCTTTTTCACTTGAGATCAAATCTGAAGTAGCGCTCTTACGACCATCTTTTTTAAAGCGGTAAACTTGCTTGACCAACTTTTTCTTGTTCCTTGAGCTTTGGACTGATTCCTTATGATTGAAACAGTCTTTGACATGTGTTTGTTCATCAACTATTGATCTTCTTGGAGATGCATAATGTTGGCGAGTTGATCTAAAATAAGATGGAGAATTTGCCCTTATATCATACCTGCCCTATGATGGATATGGATTTACGAGAGCATAGGAAGGCATCCACGGCATTGGCATTGGCGGCCCAAAATGAGGATATGAATATGTTGCATTGAAAGTCTCACTTTGCCAATACCGACCATCAGATTTGCACCTAGGGGGTGATCTTGATGCTTTTGAATTACTTGGCCGATAAGCACTTTTGTCTTCACCCTTCTTTTGATATTTATCTAATAATTGTGCAAAAGTGACTTTGGATTTCTTGCGCTTATGCTTATTGCGGCCTTCATCTCCTTTGGTTTCGCTTGCATCAATCTTTGGATCCTCTTGTTGCCCCCCAGTACTTGGCGTCTTCAGTGCAACCTTGATGGAATTCATGCCTTCAAGAATATTTTCATTGTGTTCATGAACAATTTCTTCACTTGAAAGCTTGATCGCATCATCTATAGTTTTTACCTTCTCATCATTTAATGAATCAGCTTGAAGGAGCCGATGCAAAAACTTTTTGTCATCAGGACCAATCGGAATAGACTGGTCATCCTTTGGTGTTCCAACAAATCGCAATCATCCTTTATCAATGGATGATTTGACTATTTGACGAAACATATTGCAATCCTCAAAATTATGTTTGAACGAATTATGCAACCTGCAACACATTCGTCCTTGGATTGATGGCTTGACATGGTGATCAAGAATTCTAATGTAATTATTTTTCAGCAAAAGATCAAATATTTGATCACACATGCTTGAATTGAAGGTAAACCTTTTATTTTTTAGCCGATCTTGTTGTGAGAACAGCTTTAGAGTTAAGCAAACGAATGGTTCAAATTTGACATCTCCCCATTCGGCTATGCATTGTGTTTTGCACTCTATCTCCGATGTCTTTGAAAAATAAATTATACTATCATCATTTTTCTCAATAGAATATAACCTTGGCTTTAAATTTCTGAAATCAAAAGAGTTAGAACATACTGGTCTCAATTGAGACCATGTGTAAGCCAAGTATGAAGCAAGCAAAGCTACCCACTTAAATATAAGCTTTAAGTGAAGCAACGGGAAAAGCTTTGGCTGCAATAATAAGTCACTATCGGTCTCTATAAATGGCACAATGTGTTGACCAATATGCTTTGCCATGATTTTATTGCTAACAAGTAAATTACCCTTCATCATTGGTCTTTCAAAATTACCTATAAGATTTTTCCTAATAGATGCATCAACAATAAAGTTGTGACCAAATCTGAAAATAGGTAAATCACTTGCTAGACATCCATCTTCATACACGTTGGTAGAGCATGATGGATGTATCACTTGAATAATACTTTGTTCCACTTTTGAATGACTCTCCAATGCCTTGGCGTCCTCTTTTTCTTCGATAGATTAGGTACACATACTATTTGATTCGGCTTTTTCAATAACCGAATTTTCTTTGTTACCTGAATCAATACTTTTCTCTTTTTGAATTTGCATAGCTTCTCGCTCTTGTCTTATTTTAGCCCACATCTCAGCTTGGCGAGCTTTAAACTTTCTCATCTCAATTTCCATCCACTCTTCATGAGATTGCCACCCAATGCTTTGAGACACTTTCGGCAATGAGTTGCCGAAACTTTGCAATTGTTTAGGGGGTACACTGAATGCTATAGTATTGGGTGAATGCATCATTTCCACAACTCTAGCTTTTACAGCAGCGAAATCATGAGGCTTCCCGCCTTCTATTAGTTCCTGGCAAATAGTGTTGCACTAATCCCAAGAGAATGTAAGCTTGTTCTCAATTACCCAGTCTGGATATGGTTGCCCCCCAATGCTTTTAGACTCTTTCGGCAATGAGATGTTGCCGAAATTCTATAATTGTGTAGGGTGAACATGATATGGCACGGTAGTAGGTGAAGGCATTTGTGCCCCTATAGAAGTTTCAGTTATTCGGCCATGACCGTGAAGATGAGGAGCCGAATTGTGGACATCAACAGTTGCGTATGGTGCCAAAAAATTAGTAGTATGAGGTGTAGCATATGATGTTTGAGGGTAATTGGCTGAATAACTGGTAGTAGCATGGCCAGTTCCCCTATCCACCGGCATGTTTGGACTAACATACTGCAAGTTATCTGCCGGTGAATAAAAATTTGAAACACTTTGTTGCATACTATTGGAAGTTCCTACATGGGGTGTCTCAACTTGATTAACTAAACTCATCATGTTGTTCATCGGCATATAGATTTGTGGGGTTGCCGATGCATGAGAGTTGGGATACATATGTTGCATGTTGCTAAAATTATATGAAGTTGAACCATGGAGTTTATTATGAATTGGCTGTTGCACATAATTAGATGCATGATTGATAAAACTAGGGCTAGCCGATACATTATGCTCATTAAATGATCTAGCAACAACATATGCATTATTTGCATCAACATAAGTGAATTGGGTATTCATATTACCTTTGTGGATTGCAAACCCTAGATGACGATCTCTTCGTAGCTAGAACAGGCCGGAGACCGTTCAAAGCATCGTCCCCAGGGAATTTGCCAAAAGTGTAGTCGCACACAAACACGTCACCCTGTACCTCCAACGCCGAGGGTGATGCATCGCAGCTCACGTCGAAGGAGACCTGTCCAGAAGCGCGGTACGCAAGCAATCCGGTGGGTGCTTTTGAGGACCCGAAACCCCACGCGCCCGAGAGGGACCCCGTCTGGACGCACGGCGGCTATGGGCTGCCCTAGGTCGATTCGCTCGCCCCTAGAGCCTCAAGGATCGCTGCCCTTCAATACGAAGAATGAGAAAGAAAGAACAAGGGAGAGATGTAAAACTAGGGTAAAAAGTTGTATATTGATTTGTCGATTGTGTGTTGTTCAATCGGCCGTCACCTCTCATATATTTATGAGGTGGCTGGACTTCCCGATAGTCGTTAGAAGAAAGAGGGGATGCCTTCCGGGGCATCCCCAAGCTTAGACGCTTGAGTCTCCTTAGATATTACCTTGGGGTGCCTTGGGCATCCCCAAGCTTTGGCTTTTGCATCTCTTCATTCCTTCATCCATCGTCGTCACACCCAAAACTTGAAAACTTCAATCACACAAAACTCAACAAAATCTTCGTGAGATCCGTTAGTATAACCAAGCAAATTACTACTATAAGTACTGTCCAAAACCCATTCAAATTTTATTTAGCATTATAGGTACTGTGTTCTCACTTTCCCATGGCTTGCACCCCCCGATACAATCCATAGTTTCATAAAAACAAGCAAACAATGCATCAAAAGCAGAATCTGTCAAAAACAGAACAGTCTATAGCAATCTGACGAAAGCAATACTACTGTAACTCCAAAAATTCTGAAAAATTAGGACTACGTTTACAACTTGTATATCAATATGCTGTAAAAAATTCAGACACGTTTGACGCTCTGATGAATTTATAAAATTCCTGGACTGGGCGTCAAAGTTTCTATTTTTCACAGAATTGCATTCACAAGCATCCACATCATCCCAAAGGTCTTACTTGGCGCAAACACTAATTAAAATATAAAAAGCCAACTCAATACAGAAACAAATAAAGGAAAATCAAAAGAACAGAAACAAAAAGTGAAAAAAATAATTATTTGTTGGGTTGCCTCCCAACGAGCGCTATCGTTTTACGCCCCTAGCTAGGCATAAAGCAACACATCAAGTGTTGTCATCCTTGGATTTTACTCCTTAGGTAGCCCTCATAATGGATTCATAGGGCGGTTTAATCTTGGTCCTTAGGAAGTGTTCCATGCCTTTTTTCAAAGGAAACTGAAACTTAATATTTCCCTCTTTCATATCAATCACCGCAGCAATAGTGCGTAAAAACGGTCTACCAAGAATCAAATTACAAGACAGATTGCAATCTATATCAAGAACAATAAAGTCCACGGGTATATAGTTACTATTTGCAACAATAAGAACATCATTGATCCTTCCCAATGGCTTTTTAATAGTAGAATCCGCCAAGTGCAAATTATGAGAACACTCATCCAAATTGGTAAAACCGAGAACATCACAAAGAAACTTAGGAATAGTTGAAACACTCGCACCCAAATCACATAGAGCATTGCACTCAAATTTTTTAATCTTAACCTTAATAGTAGGTTCCCACTCATCATATAATTTTCTAGGAATAGAAATTTCTAACTCAAGTTTTTCTTCCAAAGATTTCATTAAGGCTTCCACAATATGTTTGGTAAAAGCCTTATTTTGTTCATAAGCATTTGGTGAGTTCAACAAAGATTGCAATAAAGAAATACACTCAACCAAAGAACAACTATCATAATTAAAGTCATGGCAATCCAAAATAGTGGGTGCATCACTAGCTAAAGTCTTGACCTCTCCAAACCAACTTTCATCATTTTTAGGATCTAGAGTTTCACCCTCCGAATCATGGAGACGCCCTCTATCTAAAGTTGACTCTTCTTCAGCCTCCTTTTCATCAAGATTGACTTTACTAAACAAAGAATCAATAGAAGACACACCAATCATCTTAACATGCTCATCCTTATTGCTACGAAAATTAGTAAGAGAGACTTTTTCTAGCAATTCCCGCTTAGCAATCAGCACAGCGGTTCCCTTCTTACTTTCATCAATAGAAACATAAATAGCCTTAATAGATTCATTAATATCAACTCTTGAAGGCAGAGATTTCACCTTGAGATTTTCCACATCAAGATAAAGCCTATCAACAATCTTAGTCAAATCATCAATCTTGTTCAACTTTTCTTCTATCGAAGTGTTGAACGTTTTTTGAGCATGGATAAATTCCTTCATACTATTTTCAAAATCAAAGGACATCCTTTGGTTATTATGGGCAGAATTACCATAAGGATTGCCAAAAACATTAGAGGAATTTCCAGGATATAGCCTAGGATTAAAATTTCCTCTATAAGCATTATTGTTGAAATTACTACGAGAAACAAAATTCACATCAATAGGATCACTATTTTGTTCAATCAAAGTAGACAAGGGCAAATCATTTGGATCAATAGAAGCATTCTTACTAGCAACCAACTTAACAAGAGCATCAACTTTATCACTCAAAGTGCTAATCTCCTCAACGGGATTCACCTTTTTGGCAGTAGGTGCCCTTTTGGTATGCCATTGGGAGTAGTTAGCCATGATATTATCAAGCAATTTATTAGCATCACCCAAAGTAATCTCCATAAAAGTTCCACCCGCGGCGGAATCCAAAAGATTTCGAGAAACAAAATTCAAGCCAGCATATTTTTTTTGGATAATCATCCACAAGTTCAAACCATGAGTGGGACAATTTCTCTGCATCAATTTCATTCTCTCCCAAGATTGCGCAACATGTTCATGATCAAGTTGCTTAAAGTTCATAATCTGGTTACGGAGAGAGATGATTTTGGCTGGAGGAAAATATTTAGTGATAAAAGCATCTTTGCATTTGTCCCAAGAATCAATACTATTGCGAGGAAAAGAAGAAAACCAAATTTTTGCACGATCTCGCAAAGAAAATGGAAAAAGTTTCAACTTGACAATATCATTGTCCACATCTTTTTTCTATTGCATGTCACACAACTCAACAAAAGTGTTGAGATGTGATGCCGCATACTCATTAGGACTTCCAGAAAATTGATCTTTCATAACAAGATTCAATAAAGCGGCATTTATGTCAAAAGACTCCGCACTAGTGGTAGGAGGAGCAATAGGAGTGCTAATAAAATCATTATTATTGGTATTGGAAAAATCACACAACTTAGTGTTTTCTTCATACATGATGTCTATGCAAAAAGAAAGCAAACGAACAAAAGCGAACGAAAAAACGGCGAAGAGGCAAAAAAAAGTGGCAAAAGAAAAGGCAAAAAAATTTGTAATTTTTTTTAGAAGTGGGGGAGATGAAAACGAGAGGCAAATGGAAAATAAAGTAAATGCAAAGATGAGAATTGATAGTGTAGGTACTTGGTAATGTTGATGATGTCTCCCTGCCAACGGCGCCAGAAATTCTTCCTGCTACTTGTAAACTGCGTTGGATTTTTACCCCCGAAGAGGAGAGGATGATGCAGCACAGTAGAGTAAGTATTTCCCTCAGTTAAGAAACCAAGGTTATCAATCCAGTAGGAGAACCAAGCAACACCACGTAAACATCACCTGCACACACAACGCAAATCTTTGCACCCAACACAAACGAGAGGTTGTCAATCTCTCGGTGGTCAAGAAACGAGATTAAATGATATATGATAGATTGATAGATTGATAAATAAATAAAAGGTAAAAAAGTGCAGCGGTGCCAGAAATTGGCAAATTGACGGGAAACGATAGATCTTATGATAAAACTAGACCCGGGGGCCATAGGATTCACTAGTGGCATCTCTCTCAAGAAAATAGCATACGGTGGGTAAACGAATTACTGTTGAGCAATTGATAGAAAAGCAAATAATTATGACGCTATCCAAGGCAATGATCATGATATAGGCATCACATCCAAATCAAGTAGACCGACTCCTGCCTGCATCTACTAATATTACTTCACACATAGACCGCTATCCAGCATGCATCTAGTGTATTAAGTTCAAGAGAACGAAGTAATGCATTAAGAACGATGACATGATGTAGTCAAGACAAAAGCATATAAGAATTCGTCCCAACTTGTTATTCTTAATGGCAACAACACATGCGTATCAACTCCCCTTCTGTCACTAGGACTGAACACCACAAGATTGAACCCATTACCGAGCACCTCTCCCCATTGCAAGAAGATCCAATCTAGTTGGCCAAACTAAACCAAAACTTTGGAGAAGAAAAACAAGGCTATACTAAATCATGCATAAAAGGGATCAGCAAAGAACTCAAGTAAAACAAGGATATATCTGATCATAAACTCACAATTCATCGGATCTCAACAAACACACCGCACAAAGTCATTACATCGGATGGATCTCCATGAAGATCATGGAGACCATTGTATTGAGATACAAAGTGAGAGAGAGAGCCATGTAGCTACTACCTACGGACCCGTAGGTCTGTGGTGAACTACTCACACATCATCGGAGAGGCGGCAAGGATGATGTAGAGCTCCTCCATGATGAGTTTCCCCTCCGGCGGAGTACTGGAAAAGGCCTCTGGATGGGATCTGGCGAGAACAGAGGCTTGCGGCGGCGGAAAAAGTATTTTGTGGACTCCCCTAAAGGTTTTGAAATATTTGGGTATTTATAGAGTTGGAAGTAGGTCAAATGGTGCAGGGAGGGGCCCACACAACACTGGGGCACGCCCACCTGGGGCGCGCCCTGGTGTTGTGTGGGGCCCTCCAGCGTGATCTTCCTTGGCCTCCAAGTTCCTGGTGATCCTTATCTTCAATAAAAAAAATCCTCAAAAAGTTTCGAGACGATTTGATCTTATCTGATATTGATTTACTGCGAAACAAAAACAGGGCCGAAAACAGGAACTGGCACGTGGCACTAAGTTAATCGGTTAGTCCCCAAAAATGATATAAAAATGTATAAAATGATAATAAAAATATCCAAGAATAATAATATCATAGCATGGAACAAGCAAAAATAATAGATACGTTGGAGACGTATCAGGCAGCGGCAACAACTTTGTCGGAAGCTTCCTTGAGCTTGGCGGCGCTATCTCGATCTTGGGTTTCAATAGTATCCTTATGATTCTTTTCTAGCTCTTGCGTCCTTTGCTCGAGCAGCTTCTCAATTTCTTCATCCTTGCCGCTGAGTTTGGCGGCAAGGGCCTCCTCCTGTGCGGCAAGATCCTTCTCCTTAACGTCGAGCCACGCCTTGCATTCTGCCAATTCACCATTGAAAGCATTCGCCTTCTTGTCGGCAGCGGCAAACCTTTCCTCGTGCTCCTGAAGGATGCGGAATCAAGAATTGTACCAGCTGCGACGATCTTCTGCTTTCTTCTTCAGCTTCTCTTTGGTCGTTTCCAAAACTGTGTGCTCCACTTGGAGCTTATCCCACCGCTTTCCTTAGCGTTCTTGCTCATCCTTGATTCCTGCCACCATGGTTTCCAGAAAGGCAAGATCCGCTTCCCCATCGGCGGCGTTGTCGGATTCAAGAGTGCTCTTGGGTAAGGAAGTGACGATGCGAGCCATTTCTGCATCAAAGTCTAGCTCCGCGCCGCCTGATGAGCTGGGGGCTCCTGGTTCATGCCGGGAGGTGATCAGCGCCAAGCTGCTTGACTAGATCTGCAGAGTCAGAGCCGCTGGTTGGTTATCGGGGTTCGGCGTGTTAGTGTTGATGGGCGCCTTATCAACATCCTTCCCGAAGATGTCAGGCATTTTGCTGGAGGATTTCTCAGGCCCCTCAGGGAATTCTCTGATCTCCTCAGCAACTTGTGCGTGATCCTCTTCAGCAGCAACCCTGGCAGCTTTGTCAGCAGCGTCCATTACAATATTGGCTACCTCCAAGAGGATTTCACCTTCTTCATGAGAGGTTAGGATTGTGGAGTGAAGCAGAAGTAAAGACAAGATGAGATCCAAATTACAAGTCAAGTTCAAGAAAACAAATATTCCACACAGAATGCGTAAAGACGAGAGGATTACCCGTTGATGCCTGTTGAGGAGGGACATCTCCTTCCCTAGCAACCTGTATTGCCGGTGCATGGTCATCGGCAGCTTCGCTTGTCGAGATGGTCTCCGTGCGGGCAGGCTCATCGGTGGAGGCCCTTGCTGGAGACGCGATCTCCGGAATGATGGTTGATGAGGGAACCATTGCAGGGTCCGCCTCATGCCATTTTTCCCTTTGGCATTCCTATCCCATCTCCTCATCAAGGCCGAAAGGAAGAACTTCAGAACTGACACTAGTGGGCGAGACCTGCACCATGTTCTCGCACAGGGGGCTGGACCGGGGGCTGCTAACAACGGTTTTGGCTACCGTATCCCCCTGCCCAACGCTTGCCGCGGGATCTTGACCCGTTGCAAATTTGGCCCACTTTGCCTGGTATGCGGATGGTTCTGAACCCCTGTCGATGAAGAAGAAATCAAGTCAAATTATCAATCATATACAATCAAGGCTTGGTGACGATATGCACGTTTCAATTACTTCTCCTCTTCGGATTCACTAAGGTAGGAGAAGTCATATCTCACAGGCGGAGGCGACTCTCTGGCTCTCTTGAACACCGGGGGAGATGAACTCGCCAGTTGAGAAGATCCGACATCCCCGGCAATCTCGTGCTGAGAAGATGAAGGCTGAGTTTGCACGCGTCTGCTGGGTTGCCGGGACACTTCCTCTTGGTGCCCAGTTTTGGTGGTCATCTTCTTCACCGTGGGCCCTGCCTTGGGTGAAGAAGCACGTACTGGTTCCAGACTAGCTGCCCTGCGAAGACGGCGGTGCCTCTTCGGGGCTCGAGGTCCCTCCTCCTCTTCAGGCTCCCCGGCAACCTTAGTTCCGGCAACATTTTCCCCGGTAGGCTCTTCCTGCCGCTCTTCGGCAACTTCTTCCTCATGATGCTCTTCGTCATCATCTTCGGTTGCCGCGGTGCCAGAATCGCCTGCCGCATTAACTGTGGCAGCTTCTTCAGCTAAACTGGTCATGTGCACCAGTTATTCGGCCCTAGTAGCCTGGATGAGATCTGTTTCCTTTCGGGAGGCTCTCTCTATCAAATTGGAGGCCCACTCCATCTCATTGACCAGGGTGGGCTTCGACCAATCTCCGTTAACCCTGTTGAACGTTTTTTGAGCATGGATAAATTCCTTCATACTATTTTCAAAATCAAAGGACATCCTTTGGTTATTATGGGCAGAATTACCATAAGGATTGCCAAAAACATTAGAGGAATTTCCAGGATATAGCCTAGGATTAAAATTTCCTCTATAAGCATTATTGTTGAAATTACTACGAGAAACAAAATTCACATCAATAGGATCACTATTTTGTTCAATCAAAGTAGACAAGGGCAAATCATTTGGATCAATAGAAGCATTCTTACTAGCAACCAACTTAACAAGAGCATCAACTTTATCACTCAAAGTGCTAATCTCCTCAACGGGATTCACCTTTTTGGTAGTAGGTGCCCTTTTGGTATGCCATTGGGAGTAGTTAGCCATGATATTATCAAGCAATTTATTAGCATCACCCAAAGTAATCTCCATAAAAGTTCCACCCGCGGCGGAATCCAAAAGATTTCGAGAAACAAAATTCAAGCCAGCATATTTTTTTTGGATAATCATCCACAAGTTCAAACCATGAGTGGGACAATTTCTCTGCATCAATTTCATTCTCTCCCAAGATTGCGCAACATGTTCATGATCAAGTTGCTTAAAGTTCATAATCTGGTTACGGAGAGAGATGATTTTGGCTGGAGGAAAATATTTAGTGATAAAAGCATCTTTGCATTTGTCCCAAGAATCAATATTATTGTGAGGAAAAGAAGAAAACCAAAATTTTGCACGATCTCGCAAAGAAAATGGAAAAAGTTTCAACTTGACAATATCATTGTCCACATCTTTTTTCTATTGCATGTCACACAACTCAACAAAAGTGTTGAGATGTGATGCCGCATACTCATTAGGACTTCCAGAAAATTGATCTTTCATAACAAGATTCAATAAAGCGGCATTTATGTCAAAAGACTCCGCACTAGTGGTAGGAGGAGCAATAGGAGTGCTAATAAAATCATTATTATTGGTATTGGAAAAATCACACGACTTAGTGTTTTCTTCATACATGATGTCTATGCAAAAAGAAAGCAAACGAACAAAAGCGAACGAAAAAACGGCGAAGAGGCAAAAAAAAGTGGCAAAAGAAAAGGCAAAAAATTTTGTAATTTTTTTTAGAAGTGGGGGAGATGAAAACGAGAGGCAAATGGAAAATAAAGTAAATGCAAAGATGAGAATTGATAGTGTAGGTACTTGGTAATGTTGATGATGTCTCCCTGGCAACGGCGCCAGAAATTCTTCCTGCTACTTGTAAACTGCGTTGGATTTTTATCCCCGAAGAGGAGAGGATGATGCAGCACAGTAGAGTAAGTATTTCCCTCAGTTTAGAAACCAAGGTTATCAATCCAGTAGGAGAACCAAGCAACACCACGTAAACAGCACCTGCACACACAACGCAAATCTTCGCACCCAACACAAACGAGAGGTTGTCAATCTCTCGGTGGTCAAGAAACGAGATTAAATGATATATGATAGATTGATAGATTGATAAATAAATAAAAGGTAAAAAAGTGCAGCGGTGCCAGAAATTGGCAAATTGACGGGAAACGATAGATCTTATGATAAAACTAGACCCGGGGGCCATAGGATTCACTAGTGGCATCTCTCTGAAGAAAATAGCATACGGTGGGTAAACGAATTACTGTTGAGCAATTGATAGAAAAGCAAATAATTATGACGCTATCCAAGGCAATGATCATGATATAGGCATCACATCCAAATCAAGTAGACCGACTCCTGCCTGCATCTACTAATATTACTTCACACAAAGACCGCTATCCAGCATGCATCTAGTGTATTAAGTTCAAGAGAACGAAGTAATGCATTAAGAATGATGACATGATGTAGTCAAGACAAAAGCATATAAGAATTCATCCCAACTTGTTATTCTTAATGGCAACAACACATGCGTATCAACTCCCCTTCTGTCACTAGGACTGAACACCGCAAGATTGAACCCATTACCGAGCACCTCTCCCCATTGCAAGAAGATCCAATCTAGTTGGCCAAACTAAACCAAAACTTTGGAGAAGAAATACAAGGCTATACTAAATCATGCATAAAAGGGATCAACAAAGAACTCAAGTAAAACAAGGATATATCTGATCATAAAATCACAATTCATCGGATCTCAACAAACACACCGCACAAAGTCATTACATAGGATGGATCTCCATGAAGATCATGGAGACCATTGTATTGAGATACAAAGTGAGGGAGATAGCCATCTAGCTACTACCTACGGACCCGTAGGTCTGTGGTGAACTACTCACACATCATCGGAGAGGCGGCAAGGATGATGTAGAGCCCCTCCATGATGAGTTCCCCCTCCGGCGGAGTACTGAAAAAGGCCTCTAGATGGGATCTGGCGAGAACAGAGGCTTGCGGCGGTGGAAAAAGTATTTTGTGGACTCCCCTAAAGGTTTTGGAATTTTTGGGTATTTATAGAGTTGGAAGTAGGTCAAATGGTGCAGGGAGGGGCCCACACAACACTGGGGCACGCCCACCTGGGGCGCGCCCTGGTGTTGTGTGGGGCCCTCCAGCATGATCTTCCTTCGCCTCCAAGTTCCTGGTGATCCTTATCTTCAATAAAAAAATCCTCAAAATGTTTCGAGACGATTTGATCTTATCTAATATTGATTTCCTGTGAAACAAAAACAGGGCCGAAAACAGGAACTGGCACGTGGCACTATGTTAATCGGTTAGTCCCCAAAATTGATATAAAAATGTATAAAATGATAATAAAAATATCCAAGAATAATAATATCATAGCATGGAACAAGCAAAAATAATAGATACGTTGGAGACTTATCAGGCAGTGGCAACAACTTTGTCGGAAGCTTCCTTGAGCTTGGCGGCGCTATCTCGAGCTTGGGTTTCAATAGTATCCTTATGATTCTTTTCCAGCTCTTGTGTCCTTTGCTCGAGCAGCTTCTCAATTTCTTCATCCTTGCCGCTGAGTTTGGCAGCAAGGGCCTCCTCCTGTGCGGCAAGATCCTTCTCCTTGACGTCGAGCCACGCCTTGCATTCTGCCAATTCACCATTGAAAGCATTCGCCTTCTTGTCGGGAGGGGCAAACCTTTCCTCGTGCTCCTGAAGGATGCGGAATCAAGAATTGTACCAGCTGCAACGATCTTCGGCTTTCTTCTTCAGCTTCTCTTTGGTCGTTTCCAAAACTGTGTGCTCCACTTGGAGCTTATCCCACCGCTTTCCTTAGCGTTCTTGCTCATCCTTGATGCCTGCCGCCATGTTTCCAGAAAGGCAAGATCCGCTTCCCCATCGGCGGCGTTGTCGGATTCAAGAGTGCTCTTGGGAAAGGAAGTGACGATGCGAGCCATTTCTGCATCAAAGTCTAGCTCCGCGCCGCCTGATGAGCTGGGGGCTCCTGGTTCATGCCGGGAGGTGATCAGCGCCAAGCTGCTTGACTAGATCTGCAGAGTCAGAGCCGCTGGTTGGTTATCGGGGTTCAGCGTGTTAGTGTTGATGGGCGCCTTATCAACATCCTTCCCGAAGATGTCAGGCATTTTGCTGGAGGATTTCTCAGGCCCCTCAGGGAATTCTCTGATCTCCTCAGCAACTTGTGCGTGATCCTCTTCAGCAGCAACCCTGGCGGCTTTGTCAGCAGCGTCCATTACAATATTGGCTACCTCCAAGAGGATTTCACCTTCTTCATGAGAGGTTAGGATTGTGGAGTGAAGCAGAAGTAACGACAAGATGAGATCCAAATTACAAGTCAAGTTCAAGAAAACAAATATTCCGCACAGAGTGCGTAAAGATATGAGGATTACCCGTTGATGCCTGTTGAGGAGGGACATCTCCTTCCCTAGCAACCTGCATTGCCGGTGCATGGTCATCGGCAGCTTCGCTTATCGAGATGGTCTCCGTGCGGGCAGGCTCAACGGTGGAGGCCCTTGCTGGAGACGCGATCTCCGGAATGATGGTTGATGAGGGAACCATTGCAGGGTCCGCCTCATGCCATTTTTCCCTTTGGCATTCCTCTCCCATCTCCTCATCAAGGCCGGAAGGAAGAACTTCAGCACCGACACTAGTGGGCGAGACCTGCACCATGTTCTCGCGCAGGGGGCTGGACCGGGGGCAGCTAACAACGGTTTTGGCCACCGTATCCCCCTGCCCAACGCTTGCCGCGGGATCTTGACCCGTTGCAAATTTGGCCCACTTTGCCTGGTGTGCGGATGGTTCTGAACCCCTGTCGAGGAAGAAGAAATCAAGTCAAATTATCAATCAAGGCTTGGTGACGATATGCACGTTTCAATTACTTCTCCTCTTCGGATTCACTGAGGTAGGAGAAGTCATATCTCACAGGCGGAGGCGACTCTCTGGCTCTCTTGAACACCGGGGGAGATGAACTCGCCAGTTGAGAAGATCCGACATCCCCGGCAATCTCGTGCTGAGAAGATGAAGGCTGAGTTTGCAGGCGTCTGTTGGGTTGCCGGGACACTTCCTCTTGGTGCCCAGTTTTGGTGGTCATCTTCTTCACTGTGGGCCCTGCCTTGGGTGAAGAAGCACGTACTGGTTCCAGACTAGCTGCCCTGCGAAGACGGCGGTGCCTCTTCAGGGCTCGAGGTCCCTCCTCCTCTTCAGGCTCCCCGGCAACCTCAGTTCCGGCAACATTTTCCCAGGTAGGCTCTTCCTGTCGCTCTTCGGCAACTTCTTCCTCATGATGCTCTTCGTCATCATCTTCGGTTGTCGCGGTGCCAGAATCGCCTGCCGCATTAACTGTGGCAGCTTCTTCAGCTAAACTGGTCATGTGCACCAGTTATTCGGCCCTAGTAGCCTGGATGAGATCTGTTTCCTTTCGGGAGGCTCTCTCTATCAAATTGGAGGCCCACTCCATCTCATTCACCAGGGTGGGCTTCGACCAATCTCCGTTAACCCTGTGGGCGTTGCAATCCGGCATCATCGCCAAGATGGAGTCCTTGGAGGAATTGACGTGGAACGAAATGACCTTCACCGGCAAGTGGAATGTACCGCTCCTTCTGAACAACTGTTCGCAAAGTGCAGCGTGATCCAGGGTCGTCAGTTTGTTGCCGAGCCCAGGATATGGCCGCATCACATAGGCGGCCCCCTGGTAGTCCCAAGCAAACCTCTGCCTCTTCTGCAGCGGCGTGATGCGCCGCCAGAGGAAATCAGCGCCAACCATTTCTATTGTCAAATTGGCGGCTCTAAGGCGGGCGATCCTGTTCAGTGTTGGGCACAACTTCTCGTCAGTTGCACCATGGTCGCTCCAATTCTTGCCACGTGGGACCGCCACTGTCCGCGGCAAGCAAAATGGAGGGAAATCTTTCTCCAAGATCCAACACCACTCTGCTCTCCACTCCTCCCACTTGAGGTGAAGTTGCCCGACAAGGTACTAACCCTTGGTTTTAGCCCGGGGAATCCACGTGACTCTGCCGCAGAGTGACTTGTCCTCGATGCGGGGGATGAAGAAGTGATGGAAGAGATCGACGTTGGGTACAACTCCAACAAAATTCTCGCACAGATGAGCAAAAACTGCCATACATGTCATGGCGTTTGGAGTGAAATCCAGCAGTCTGAACCCAAAACTGAACAACATCGCGCTGAAGAAATCTGTGAATGGAGGGACCAATCCACAGTAAAAGTAGGCGCAAAAGAACGGGTATGAATCTGATGGAACCCTGTCGCCTTCAGGCAGGACTACTGGAGCTTTGTGGTCCTTTGTGTCCCTTCCCTACATGTAGGCGTACCTCTCTATCAGGATGTTGGCATCCATGGATGACGGGGAGAAAACCACACTCGTCCTCCGCCGCCTCTATAGCTCTTCTAACTCCTTCTTCTTCTCCGCCTTGGCATCGAGCGGCTTGGCAGATTTCTTCCCCTCCGCGTCGGCTCTCTTAGGCTCCATCAGGGCATAAGGGAAGGAGGACGGGGTTGAGATGAGGTGCAGATTGATGGTGGCAGTAGTGAAAAGGGGCTCTGGCGGGAGGAAGAAGATGCAGCAGGGGAAAACGGGGGTGAATGAGCAATGCCTCCTCGCGATTGCCTTTTTATGGGGAAAATGCGAGAGGGCTGGCTCTTCACTGTTTACCCCCTGCGACGCCTTTTACAGGTGCACTACCGTGGAATAACCGCAGCATTCCACGCTCCCATGACCCGCATTTAATGCGTGGGGTAGGCATGCATCAGAGAAATCATCGTGGCAGCGATTTCCTGCCGCGTGTTTGTGCATTGTTTGGGCCTAGCCCAATGATGCTTCAGGCGCGCGTATGGCCCAGGCCCGGGGGCTCCTGTCGATGTATAAAACATGGGTGTTTTGTACCCTGACTTGTGCACAGACTGTGGCACCTCCCCTGTTGGCCAGGAGCTTGCCAGAGATCGCCAAGGTCAAGAGTCAAAACTGAATTACAAGAGACAGTAGAAGAAGATTGAGATGAAGCACCAAGGAGTGCTAAGCCAGTACTAAAGATGAAAGCATCACTTGCCGGCAAGGCTCAAGCCGGCAAGATGAAGACCCGGCAAGCTCCGTCCCAGCAAGCTCTCACTAGCTCATCTGTGCTCCACCTCATCGAGCTGCCAGTCACTAATCAATGAGGTGTCGACCACACAGGCGGGTTGGTGAGAATTATAGGTCACGTGTCAACCTACTAGAAGGAGACCAGCCTTTGATGACACCTGTCAAGAAGGCATGTCAAGACTATAGGGGGTAGCTGGGTGAGCGGTGCAGCAACCTTGCCGGGGCTCCTCCTCCACATGACACGTAATGGAGCATTAAATTTGTTTGTCCTACTCCGGCAGAGTTAGGTACGATAGCACTGTTTGCTATCTAATCATTATGTAATGACTGTTTTGTGACTGTGGTGACCCCTTGAGCTATAAAAGGAGGCCCATGGCAATGTTTACAAGGATCAACCCTTCGCACGACTTGCATGCATAGCTGCTCCTTCCACACCTTGCCGGGGAAGCACTCCTTGTACTTGTGCTTAAACACATCCAATACAACCAGAGCAGGACTAGGGTTTTACACCTCACGGTGGCTTGAACCTGGGTAAACACCTCGCGCTTCTATTGATTCTGCTCTTTGTGGGTATGACCATCTACGGGGCCATCTAGCCCCTTTCGTGGTTCAGCAAGGGAGATCGACGAGCAGAAAGAGCAGAATTAACAGAAGTGCGAGGTGTTTACCCAGGTTCTGAATGAGGGTTGATTTGTACTTGGTTTTGACCACAATATCGTCCATATATGCTTCCACATCCTGTGTAGCTGGGGTTCAAAACCTATCTGAACTGCCCTTGCAAATGTTGAACCGGCACTCTTTAATCCGAAAGGCATACGAATGAAGTAGTATGTGCCACATGGAGTAATGAATGCGGTTTTCTCCTCATCTTCCTTGGCCATGAATATCTGATGGTATCCAGAATACGCATCCAGGAATGAAAGTAAATCGCTACCGGCGGTAGAGTCTACAATTTGATCAATATGCGGCAAAGGGAAAGGATCCTTTGGACATGCTTTGTTGATATCAGTGTAGTCGATACAGAGTCTCCACTTCCCGTTTGCCTTGCGTACCACAACTGGGTTTGCCTACCAAGTCGGGTGTAGTACTCCCCTGACCAAGCCTGCCGCTTCGAGATTCTTGATTTCTTCAGCAATGAATTGTTGCCGTTCCAAAGCTTGCTTCCTAACCTTCTGCCTGACGGGCTGAGTGTGGGAACAGACAACAAGGTGGTGCTCAATTACCTCCCTGGGAACGCCGGGGATGTCGGATGGTTGCCATGCAAACACATCGTCATTCGCTGGCAGGAAGGCAACGAGTGAGCTTTCCTATTTGCTGTCAAGGGTGGCACTGACGATGAAGGTACCGCCAGTGCCATCCTCCCTCGTGGGCACCTTCTTTCTTGCTGGTGGGGTGGCTTTGGATTTCATGCCGGTGGAGCACTCTGGCAAATCTTCAACAGGCGCACAACACTTTGAGGAGGTGCGCTTCCCAGAATTTTCACCAGAGGTTTTGCTAGACTTCTTATCTTTCTTTTTCTTGGCGAGAGCTGGTGCCTTGGCGGCCTCTGTTGAGACCGTGTCTCTGTAGAGTTTGTCAACGCATATGACAGTGTCCTTCTTGTCTGAGTTGATGGTTATGACGCCCATCGGCTCTGGCATCTTCAAAGTGTTGTAAGCATAATGGGATGCAGCCCTGAATTTTGCCAGGGCTGGGCGGCCAAGAATTACATTATAAGGCAAAGGGGCCTTGATGACATCAAACACTATTTTCTCTGCTCTTTAGTTCAATTCCCCGCCAAACGTCACCGGCAATGTGATCTTCCCTTTGGGCTGGCTCCTTCCCGAGTTTAGTCCTTGGAACGTTCCAGTCTGTTCAAGCTCCTCACGGGAAGCTGCAGCCTCTTGATTACTTCTGGCGAAATCAAGTTCAGACCGGCCCCATCGTCGACCAGCATTTTTGTGACTTGGAGGTTGCGAATCGTTGGTGAAACGAACAACAGCAAACACCCGACCGTAGTCATGCGATCAGGGTGATCCTCGGCATCAAAAATGATAGGCATGTGTGACCACTTGAGTGGCTTTTGGGCATCTATTGCTGGTTCAGCCGCATTAACGTCACGTGCCCACTGCTTGAGTTGGTGGTGAGAGGAGTGCAAAGATGCACCTCCGTCAATGCACATGGCTTCTGTGGCCTTTTGGAATTCATGTTCACTAGACTCATCATTGTCGTCTTCGTCACTACCATCATGCTCCTCTTACTTTTCTCAGCCTCTAGCGGGTTTCTCCTTGTTCTGCTTGGCCTTGCCATGATGGCCTCCTCGACTAACATGGCCTTTCTTGCTTTATCTGTCGACACCATCTTGTCCCTTCTCCTTGTCGCATTTCTCATACTCTGCCTTCTGCTTCTTGGCGAGATGTTCAACTTGGTGGCACTCTTGGAGGTCGTGGCCCATGGTGTGGTGAATCTTGTAGTATGGCCCGTCTGACTTGGTGGCCTTCTCATTCGCCGCCGCCTCCTGACAAGCGGCGCATACAGCAGCCTCCTTGCTGGAGTTCTCTGCCTTGGCTTTCTTGGTGGCGTTTCAGTTCCCGAATCCTTCGATGGCCATAACTGATTTGCCTTTGTGCTTCCTATTGCGCTTTCGGCCATTCTTCTTCGGGGCAGCGGGGTCGTCGTACTCAGAATCGACTTTAGTGCCCGCATCGTCCTCGGGGACTCTCCTCCCCTCCTCAGCACGTGCACACTTGTCCACCAACGTGTAGAGCTCGTTGACGGTCTTCGGCAGCCGAACATTAATTTTTTTCTCATCTTTCGGTTGTGCACGTTCATATGAAACACGACAATCACAGCTACTGGGTGTACATCTGGGATGTTGCGGTGTACATGGCTGAATCTCTGTATGTACTTGCGCAAACTTTCGCCTTCTCTTTGCGGGATCACTTGCAAGTCGCTAGGCTGACCAGGGGCCTTGTGGCCACTGGTAAAGGGACCAACAAACTCATTACAAAGATCTGACCACGACGAAATGGAGTTTTCTGGCAAGTTCATCAGCCAAGATCTAACGTTGGGCTTGAGTACCAACGGAAAATAGTTTGCAAGAATCTTCTCATCTCTTCCCCCGGCGGCTTGTATGGCAATCGTGTATATTCCCAAAAACTCTGCTAGGTTCAGTTTTCCATCATACTTCTATGGCACTTCTGGCTTGAAGGCCTGGACAGACGGCCATCTGACTTGCCGCAGCTCGCGAGTGAAGGCTAGACATCCAACCTCATAAGGCAGATATCCGCCAACCACGAGCGCAGGCTCATCGACGACTGGGCCGTTGCGCATGTCGGATTGGTGGCGCGCCTCCCAGCGCCTTTTGATAGTTGTGCGAGCATCTTCTACACACCGATCTTGCAGAACTTGTCGCTGTTCATGCCCCGCTGGTGGATCCGAAGAAGCCATCGGCATCTCGTCGAGTTCTGCAGCTTGCTAGGTTTGTCGTGGCGGCTGTTGTTGCTGCTGCTGGGGTTGTGGTCGCGGAGGCGACTGTACCGTAGGCGCGGCGCCATCAACGCGACCACCAACTGGAGTTACCGGTGCTATTTGCAGACGTCGTGAGGGCTGCACTCGTTGTGACTTGCTCGTCTTGGTGAATCCAATGAGACTCTGAATGGTGGCTCTCCATTCATCTATCTTATCTGTTGTTGGAGGAAAATATAGAAGCATCTGGGCCCATGGCATCACCTCAGCTGCTGTGGCTGGCATGACCGGGAGCGAAGAACGCGACGTCGCTCTACTTCTGGCGTAGCCAGCAGGAACGTCATTGCGACCTTGCTGCCATGGCGCTTGCTCAGCAGTGGGCTATCGTGGCAGAGGTTGTGCCTGGGGATCTGGAACTCGATCAACAGGAGACTTGCCGTGTGGCCACTGTAGTCCTGAGCCATTGACGCCGCTCGAAGTCGCACTGTGCCCGTCGTGCGACGAGCGCGGCATGTGTCTTGACGCGGCATCTCTGGACGTCGCCACGATGGGATCTTGGTTCACGCCGGCCCGGGCATTGTTGCTCCGATGATAGTGCTCGTCGACGCGGCGAGGAGGAGGAGGAAGACGTCTGTCCGCTCCACCCGCGCCGTTGCGGCTTTGCTCGCTAGAGGACCGAGGGAGTAGATCGCCTCCAGCGCCTCCACCGCCTGCTCCGGCCACGGTGGGCGTGGCGATCGCGCCGCCTGCGCCGGTTGTGCCAACCGTGGTGTTCGTGCCACCCGCATCGGCAGCGCCGCCTGTGGTGCCTGCGGATGCATGCAAAGGAACCTTAGAGGTGGAAGGAGCTGTCATCGTGATGCCCTTCTTCTTGGGTGCCATCAACGAGGAAGAAGATGAAGAGGTTAATGATGCTGACGCGCAATCTGCTGATTCAGGTTCGCGCAAGCGACACCCCTACCTGGCGCACCAAAGATGTCATGGGTACGACCATCTACGGGGCCATCTAGCACCTTTCATGGTTCGGCAAGGGAGATCTATGAGCATAAAGAGCAGAATCAATAGAAGTGCAAGGTGTTTACCCAGGTTCGGGCCACCGTGAGGTGTAAAACCCTACTCCTGCTCTGGTTGTATTGGATGTGTTTAAGCACAAGTACAAGGAGTGCTTCCCCGGTAGGGTGTGGAAGGAGCAGCTATGCATGCAAGTTGTGCAAAGGGTCGATCCCTGTAAATGTTGCCCTGGGCCTTCTTTTATAGCTCAAGGGGTCACCACAGTGGCAAAACAGTCATTACATAATGATTAGATAGCAAACAGTGCTATGATACCTAACTCTGTCGGGGCAGGACAAACGCATATAATGCTTCGTTATGTGTCATGTCGAGGAGGAGCCCCGGCAATGTTGCTGCACCGCTCGCCCATCTAACCCCTATGGTCTTGACATGCCTTCTGGATGGGTGTCATTAAAGGTTGATCTCCTTCTAGCAGGCTGACACGTGCCCGACAATTCTCACCAACCCGCCTGTGCAGTCGACACCTCATTGATTAGCGACTGGTGGCTCGATGAGGTGAAGCGTGAACGAGCTAGCGAGAGCTTGCTGGGATGGAGCTTGCCGGGTCTTCATCTTGCCGGCTTGAGCCTTGCCAGCAAGTGATGCTTTCATCTTCAATAATGGCTTAGCACTCCTTGGTGCTTCGTCTTGATCTTCTTCTACTGTCTCTTGTAATTGGGATTTGACTCTTGATCTAGGCGATCTCTGGCAAGCTCCTGGCCAACAGGGGAGCTGCAACTGTTTGTGCATAAGTCAGGGTACAAAACACCCATGTTTTATACAACAACACCGGGAGTTGTATGATCTCATGGTCTTTGGAATAGATACTTGATATGAAGAAAGCTATATCAATAAACTCAGTGATACGATCAAATGCTAAGCTTACAGCTGGGTCTTGTCCATCACATCATTCTCCCAATGATGTGATCCCATCATCAAATGACAACTCATGTCTATTGTTAGGAAACCTTAACCATCTTTGATCAACGAGCTAGTCTAGTAGAGGCTTACTAGGGACATTGTATTTGTTTATGTATTCACACGTGTATTTAAGTTTTTGGTTAATACAATTATAGCATGAATAGTAAACCTTTATCATGAACAAAGAAATATGATAATAACCAATTTATTATTGCCTCTAGGGCATATTTCCAACAGTCTCCCACTTGCACTAGAGTCAATAATCTAGTTTACATAGTTATGAATCTAACACCCATGGAGTCTTGGTGCTGATCATGTTTTGCCCATGGAAGAGGTTTAGTCAACGGGTCTGCCACTTTCAGATCTGTATGTACTTTGCAAAGTTCCATGTCTCCATCCTTAACATAATTATGAATGGAGTTGAAGTAGCGCTTGATGTGCTTGGTTCTCTTGTGAAACCTGGGCTCTTTGGCAATGGCAGTAGCTCCAGTGTTGTCACAAAAGATAGTCATTGGATCCGATGCACTAGGTAGTACACCTAGATCGGATATGAACTCCTTCATCCAGACTCCTTATTACGCTGCTTCCGAAGCAGCTATATACTCAGCTTCACATGTAGATCCCGCCACGACGCTCTGCTTGGAACTGCACCAACTGACCACTCCACCATTTAATATAAATACGTATCCGGTTTGACACTTAGGGTCATCTGGATCTATGTCAAAGCTAGCATCGACATAACCCTTTACGACGAGCTCTTCGTCACCTCCATAAACGAGAAACATGTCCTTAGTCCTTTTCAGGTACTTCAAGATATTCTTGACCATTGTCCAGTGATCTACTCCTGGATCACTTTGGTACCTCCCTGCCAGACTTATGGCAAGGCACACATTAGGTCTGGTACACAGCATGGCATACATTATAGAGCCTATGGCTGAGGCATAGGGAATGACTTTCATCCTTTCTCTTTCTTTTGTCCTGGTCGGGTTTGAGTCATACTCAACTTCACACCGTGCAACACAGGCAAGAACCCTTTCTTTGACTGGTCCATCTTGAACTTCTTCAAAACTTTGTCAAGGTATGTGCTTTGTGAAAGTCCTATTAGGTGTCTTGATCTATCTCTATAGATTCTGATGCCCAATATGTAAGCAGCTTCATCGAGGTCTTTCATTGAAAAACTCTTGTTCAAATATCCTTTTATGCTTTCCAGAAATTCTATATCATTTCCAATCAACAATATGTCATCCACATATAATATTAGAAATGCTACAGAGCTCCCACTCACTTTCTTGTAAATACAAGCATCTCCGTAAGTTTGTATAAAACCAAAAGCTTTTATCACCTAATCAAAGTGAATATTCCAACTCTGAGATGCGTGCACCAGTCCATAGATGGATCGCTGGAGCTTGCATACTTTGTTAGCATCCTTAGGATCGACAAAACCTTCTGGTTGCATCATATACATCTCGTCCTTAAGAAACCCGTTAAGGAATGCCGTTTTGACGTCCATTTGCCAGATCTCATAATCATAAAATGCGGTAATTTCTGACATAATTCTAACAGACTTAAGCATCGCTACGGGTGAGAAAGTCTCATTATAGTCAACCCCTTGAACTTGTCGGAAACCCTTTGGGACAAGTCGAGCTTTATAGACGGTGACATTACCATCAGCGTATGTCTTCTTCTTAAAGATCCATTTATTCTCAATGGCTTGCCGATCATCGGACAAGTCCACCAAAGTCCATACTTTGTTCTCATACATGGATCCTATCTCGAATTTCATGGCCTCAAGCCATTTGTTGGAATCTGGGCTCATCATAGCTTCTTCATAGTTCGTAGGTTCGCCGTTGTCTAACAACATGACTTCCAGGACAGGATTACCGTACCACTTTGGTGCGGAACATACCCTGGTCGACCTACGAAGTTCAGTAGTAACTTGATCCGAAGTTTCATGATCATCATCCTTTGCTTCCGCTTCGATTGGTGTAGGTATCACGGGAACTGCATTCTGTGATGTGCTACTTTCCAATTCGAGAGAAGGTACAATTACCTCATCAAGTTCTACTTTCCTCCCAGTCACTTCTTTCGAGAGAAACTCCTTCTCTAGAAAGGATCCATTCTTGGCAACAAAGATCTTGCCTTCGGATTTGTGGTAGAAGGTATACCGAATGGTCTCTTTAGGGTATCCTATGAAGACGCACTTCTCCGCTTTGGGTTTGAGCTTATCAGGCTAAAACCTTTTGAAATAAGCGTCGCATCCCCAAACTTTAAGAAACGACAGCTTAGGTTTCTTGCCAAACCATAACTCATACGGTGTCATCTCAACGGATTTAGACGGTGGCCTATTTAAAGTGAATGCGGATGTCTCTAATGTATAACCCCAAAACAATAGTGGCAAATCGGTAAGAGACATCATAGAACGCACCATATCAAATAGAGTACGATTATGACATTCGGACACACCATTACGCTATGGTGTTCCAGCTGGCATGAGCTGTGAAACAATTCCACATTGTCTTAAATGCATACCAAACTCGTAACTCAAATATTCACCTCCACGATCGGATCGTAGAAACTTTATTTTCTTGTTATGATGATTCTCCACTTCACTCTGAAATTCCATGAACTTTTCAAATGTTTCATACTTGTGTTTCATTAAGTAAATATACCCATATCTACTCAAATCATCTGTGAAGGTAAGAAAATAACGATATCCACCATGTGCTTCAACACTCATTGGACCGCATACATCGGTATGTATTATTTCCAACAAGTCACTAGCTCGCTCCATTGTTCCGGAGAACGGAGTTTTAGTCATCTTGCCCATGAGGCATGGTTCACATGTCTCAAATGATTCATAATCAAGAGATTCCAAAAGTCGATCTGCATGGATTTTCTTCATGCGCTTTACACCAATATGACCTAAGCGACAGTGCCACAAATATGTGGTACAATCATGATTAACTTTGCATCTTTTGGCATCAATATTATGAATATGTGTATCACTACGATTGATATTCAACAAGAATAAACCATTCACAAGGGGTGCATGACCATAAAAGATATTACTCATATAAATACAACAACCATTATTCTCTGACTTAAATGAATAACCATCTCGCAATAAACAAGATCCAGATATAATGTTCATGCTCAACGCAGGCACCAAATAACAATTATTTAGGTTTAAAACTAATCCCGAAGGTAGATGTAGAGGTAGCGTGCCGACGGCGATCACATCAACCTTGGAACCATTTCCGACGTGCATCGTCACCTCGTCCTTAGCCAGTCTTCATTTATTCCATAGCTCCTGTTTCGAGTTACAAATATTAGTAACCGAACCAGTATCAAATACCCAGGCACTACTACGAGCACTAGTAAGGTTCACATCAATAACATGTATATCAAATATTCCTTTGTTAACATTGCCAGCCTTCTTATCTGGCAAGTACTTGGGGCAGTTCTGCTTCCAATGACCATTCCCCTTGCAGTAGAAGCACTCAGTCTCAGGTTTGGGTCTAGCCTTGGGTTTCTTTACGGGAGTGGCAACTGCCTTGGCATTCTTCTTGAAGTTCCCTTTCTTTCCCTTCCCTTTCTTGAAACTAGTGGTCTTTTTAACCATCAACACTTGATGCTCCTTCTTGATTTCTACCTCCGCGGCCTTAAGAATTACGAAGAGCTCGGGGATCATTTTATCCATCACATGCATATTATAGTTCATCACAAAGAACTTATAGCTTGGTGGCAGTGACTAGAGAACTCTGTCAATAACCATTTCAACTGGAAGATTAACTCCCAACCGAGTCAAGCGATTGTGAAACCCAGATATTCTGAGTACATGCTTGCTAACAGAACTGTTCTCCTTCTTCTTGCAGCTAAAGAACTTGTCGGAGGTGTCATACCTCTCAACCCGGGCATGAGCTTGAAATACCAATTTCAGCTCCTGGAACATCTCATATGCTCCGTGGTGCTCAAAACTTCTTTGGAGCCCCGGTTCTAAGCCGTATATCATGGCGCACTGAACTATCGAGTAGTCATCAGAACATGTCTGCCAGATGTTCACAACATCCACAGGCGACGCTGGAGGGGGTGCTTCACCTAGCGGTGCATCAAGGACATAAGCCTTCTGTGCAGCACTGAGGATAATCCACAAGTTACAGACCCAGTCTGCATAGTAGCTTCCATCATCTTTCAACTTAGTTTTCTCTAGGAACGCATTAAAATTCCGGGGAACTACAGCGCGGGCCATTGATCTACAACACAAATTTTTGCAAAGACAATTAAGACTAAGTTCATGATAATTAGTTCAGTTAATCAAATTACTAACGAACTCCCACTTAAATCAACATCCCTCAAGTTTCCTAAGTGATACATGATCCAAATCAACTAACCCATGTCCGATCATCATGTGAGATGAGGTAATCATCAATGGTGAACATCTCCATGTTGATCATATCTACTATATGACTCATGTTTGACCTTTCTTTCTACTATGTTCCAAGGCCATGTCTGTACATGCTAGGCTCGTCAAGTTTAACCCAAGTATTCTGCATGTGTGAAACTGGCTTACACCCGTTGTATGCGAATGAAGAGTCTATCACACCCAATCATCATGAGGTGCTTTGAAACGATGAACTTTCGCAATGGTGCATACTTAGGGAGAACACAATTTCTTGAAATTAAGTGAAGGGATCATCTTATAATGCTACCGTCGTCCTAATCAAAATAAGATGCATAAAAGGATAAACATCACATGCAATCAATATGTGACATGATATGGCCATTATCATCTCGTGCCTTTGATCTCCATCTCCAAAGCACTGGCATGATCTCCATCATCACCGGCATGACACCATGATCTCCATCATCGTGTCATCACGTGGTCGTCTCGCCAACTATTGCTTCTACAACTATTGCTAACACATAGCGATAAAGTAAAGCAATTATATGGCGTTTAACAGTTGACTCGTAGGTCACACAATAAATTAAAGACAACCCTATGGCTCCTGCCAATTGACATACTCATCGACATGCAAGTCGTGAACCTATTACAAAACATGATCATCTCATACATCAACATATATCACATCATGTTCTGGCCATACCACATCACAACATGCCCTACAAAAACAAGTTAGACGTCCTCTAATTTGTTGTTGCAAATTTTACGTGGCTGCTATGGGCAACTAGCAAGAACCGTTCTTACCTATGCAAAGCCACAACGGTGATAATCAAGTTGCCTTTTAACCTTCTATAAGGACCGCCTTCGTCAAATTAGATTCAACTAAAGTAGAAGAGACAGACACCCGCTAGCCACCTTATGCAAAACAAGTTGCATGTTAGTTGGTGGAACTAGTCTCATGTGCATGGACATGTAAGGTTGGTCCGAGCAGCTTCATCCCACAATACCGCCGAATCCAAATAAGACAAGGGAGGTAAGCAATTTGAGCATCAATGACCACAACTCTCTGTGTTCTACTCGTGCATACATATCTACGCATAGACCTAGCTCATGATGCCACTATTGGGGAACGTTGCATGAAAATCAAAAAATTTCCTACGAACACCCAAGATCTATCTATGAGAAGCATAGCAATGAGAGGGGAGAGTTTGTCTACGTACCCTCATAGACCGTTAAGCAGAAGCGTATATAACACGGTTGATGTAGTCGTACTCTTCGTGATTCGATCACGATCCGAGCCGATCTAGCGCCGAATGGGTGGCACCTCCGTGTTTAGCACACATGCGGCTCGATGATGTCTCCTCCTTCTTGATCCAGCAAGCGGGAGTGGAGAAATAGATGGGATCACAACCAACACGACAGTGTGGTGGTGATGGTGGTGGTGGAGCACCGACAGCGATTCGCTAAGCGTCGTCGGGACGAGGTGGTGGTGTAACGGGAGAGAGAGAGAGAGGGGCGCCCAGGGGCTGGTGTGTCCTTTGGTGCGCCCCCTCCTCTATATTTATATGGGTGAACCGTTCTTACCTACGCAAAGCCACAATGGTGATAATCAAGTTTCCTTTTAACCTTCTATAAGTACCGCCTTCGTCAAATTAGATTCAACTAAATTAGAAGAGACAGACACCCGCTGGCCACCTTATGCAAAACAACTTGCATGTTAGTTGGTGGAACCAGTCTCATGTGCATGGACATGTAAGGTTGGTCCGAGCCGCTTCATCCCACAATACCGCCGAATCCGAATAAGACAAAGGAGGTAAGCAATTTGAGCATCAACGACCAAAACTCTTTGTGTTCTACTCGTGCATACACATCTACGTATAGACCTAGCTCATGATGCCACTGTTGGGGAACGTTGCATGAAAATCAAAAAAATTCCGACGAACACCCAAGATCTATCTATGAGAAGCATATCAATGAGAGGGGAGAGTTTGTGTATGTACCCTCATAGACCATTAAGCGGAAGCGTATATAACGCAGTTGATGTAGTCGTACTCTTCGTGATTCGATCATGGTCCAAACCGATCTAGCGCCGAACGGACGGCACCTCCGCGTTTAGCACACGTGTGGCTCGATGATGTCTCCTCCTTGATCCAGCAAGCAGGAGAGGATAAATAGATGGGATCACAACCAACATGACGGCGTGGTGGTGATGGTGGTGGTGGAGCACCGACAGCGCTTCAGGGGCTGGTGTGTCCTTTTGTGCACCCCTCCTCTATATTTATATGGGTGGAGGGGCTAGGAGTCCAGCCCCTCTTCCCTCTAGGGCCGGCGGCCAAGGGAGAGGAGTTGGACTCCAAGTCCAACTCTTCCCCTCTTGTCCCTTCGGGACTCCTCCCTTCTCCTCTAGGCGCCTGGGCCTTTGAGGGCTATTGTGCCTGGCCCAATAAGGCCAGGGCACCTCCCCTCAGCCCATGTTGGCCCTAGGGATGTGGTGGATCCCTTGGTGGACTTCCGGAGTCCTTTGGAAGTTTCTGGAACCTTTTGGAAGCTTACCGGTACAATACCGAAAAAACCAAACTTTTTCCGAAACCCTTAAAACAACTTTCCATATATAAATCTTTACCTCCGAACCATTCCGGAGCTCCTCGTGACGTCCAGGATCTCATCCGGGACTCTAAACAACATTCAGTTAACAACATCAAAATATCCCAATTTTACTCTAGCGTCACCGAACGTTAAGCGTGCGGACCCTTTGGGTTCGAGAATCATGTAGACATGACCGAGACACCTCTCCAATCAATAACCAATAGCGGAACCTAGATGCTCATATTGGTTCCTACATATTCCACAAAGATCTTTTATCGGTTGAACCACGATGTCGAGGATTGGGTTAACCCTGTATGCAATTCCCATTGTCCAGCGATATGTTACTTGCCCGAGATTCGATCATCGGTATCTCCATACCTAGTTCAATCTCGTTACCGGCAAGTCTCTTTACTCATTCCGTAATGCAAGATCCTGTGACTAACACATTAGGCACATTACTTACAAGCTCTTTACGATGTTGTATTACCGAGAGGGCCCAGAGATATCTCTCTGTCATACGGAGTGACAAATCCCAGTCTCGATCCATGCCAACCAAACAGACACCTTCGGAGATACCAGTAGAGCATATTTATGATCACCCAGTTACGAAGTGACGTTTGATAGCACACAAAGTATTCCTCCGGTATCCGGGAGTTGCATGATCTCATGGTCTTAGGAATAGATACTTGACATGAAGAAAGCCATAGCAATAAACTCAGTGATACGATCAAATGCTAAGCTTACGGTTGGGTCTTGTCCAACACATCATTCTCCTAATGATGTGATCCCGTTATCAAATGACAACTCATGTCTATGGTTAGGCAACCTTAACCATCTTTGATCAATGAGCTAGTCTAGTAGATGCTTACTAGGGACATTGTATTTGTTTATGTATTCACACATGTATTTAAGTATTCAGTCAATACAATTATAGCGAAAACCCAGAAGACTATGGAGGTTGTGTCTGGTAAGTGTTTCTAGCCTTTTTTGAAAAAAGAACTACTGCACACAATAGCATGATTGTTTCTGAACTAACCTGTTCTCTGTCCAATGCTGCTGACAGGTTAGTCGAAAGAAGCTCCCAGTGCCCCGTCCGAGGACGTGCTTGCTTAGTTGACTGAAGAGCATGAAAGAGCTCGGAAGGCTATGAAGACCATATGTATGGCTCTATGGCACGAGGAGAATGTGCCCGAGGGAATGTCCGAGCTTGCTGAATGTTTTAAAGGGGCTCATCGCTGTCTATAGGCATGGAAAATATCTGCCTGCCGAGAGGGAGCACGAGAGGCGTGGGCCATGGTCAAGACCCGGTATACCAGCATGAAAATGGAGCACATTGCTGAAGTCGGCCCTATTGGTGCCGACGGGAAGGAGGTACCGACCTGTCTGGTATATGATGATATGATGCCCGCCGCACACTTCTCTCAGTGAGATAGTTCCCTCAAATCTTTGATAGATGGGCTTGATAAATTGTAAGATGTGTGTAAATGACTCTATGTATCAATGTATGTTACGTCATTTGAATCGCGCCAGTTGTATGAACTTTGTTAGCTAGCCTTCGGCTTCTCCCTCCTTGGCCATTAACCGAGGAGTGCTTCCTACTTCTGATCTGATCAAACAGACCAGGTGTTTCGGTAAGCGAGCCAATCCCGCTATGGGGCTCGAAAAACAAAGTGATCCAGGGCTTATGTTATATTATGTTTAAGCGTAAGAAACATTTTCCAAGAAAAATAGTTCCTCCATCGGTTCCTTTTCTTAGGTGATCGTGTAATCGAGACGATATGCCAGATCGAGGCACAATGTAGGCATCCGAGGTGAGCGTAAAGCCCCCGATTATTTGTGTTTGAACACTGGTACTCTTCATTTTTATCGTTGCTGATGAACTATTTTCTTAAGAACACTAGCTTTCGGCTTCACCCGTCTGAGTTGCCAATCCGGCTGACCCGGTAGCAACAATCGCAGAGGCTCCCTTTGTCCTCTAGCCGAACAATCGGGAACGTAGTGGGTAGGCACAGGAACCAGGTAACCCAGTTCGGCCAAAACATAGTCAAGTTGATGCATATAATGGCAAAAAAAATGATTATATTAGAGAGGAGGCACCGATAGTGCTAAAAATATATTTGGCTTCGAGAAAGCCTGCATCCTAGTTTATGATGTACATGTGATATGTGTCCGAAGTGAGCACATCATGTTGCATTAATCGAACATAACTAGCAAAAAAGCTTCTAACAACTAAAAGGAAAGGAAAACAAAAGGAAATTTTGCGGCTATTTAAATGCTGCAAAAAGGTGAAGTAAGGGTGTTTGCGATTAATTGTAGAACCACCGAAGCAGGGCAGTGTTCCAAGGATTCGGCCCCAGCCTATTATCCGCTGGGTCTCGGATACGATATGCACCTCCGGTGAGTACCTGGTCAATTATGAATGGTCTGTCCCATTTGGGATGGAGTTTGTGCTTCTGCTTTTCCGGATTAAATCTCATGACTAGGTTACCTTTGTTGAATGCTTTCGTCCAGACCTCCCTGCTCTGGTAATTCCATTCTTGTTGTTGGTAAAAGGTGGAACGTGCCTGAGCCACATCCCTCTCCTCCTCGAGGGCATCATGGTCGTACTACCGATCTAGGTGGGCCTCCCTCTCTTCGTACATGCGTACTATAGGTGCGTCGTGAATGACGTCATGTGGTAGGACGGCCTCGGCTCCATATGCCATGAAGAAAGGTGTATAACCAGTGGACCGGTTAGGTGTAGTGCGCAAGCCCCATAGTATGGAGTCGAGCTCCTTTACCCAATGGCAGTCGGCCTCCTTTATTGAGCGGACTAGGCATGGCTTGATGCCACTTAGCACGAGTCCGTTAGTGCGTTTGACTTGTCCATTGGTTTGGGGATGGTAGACGGAGGCATAGTCTAGCTGAATGCCCGTTTTTGCGCACCACGCCTTAACGTCCCTGGCGGTAAAGTTAGTGCCATTGTCCGTGATTATGCTATGGGAATGCCATCACGATGGACTACGCCGGATATGAATTCTATGACATGTGCTGCTTTGGCTGTTGTAACCGGCTTTGCCTCGATCCATTTTGTGAATTTGTCTACCATGACATGCAAATATTTGTTTTTGTGCGAACCCCCTTTAAGAGGGCCTACCATGTCAAGCCCCCAGACCGCAAAAGGGCATGTAATCGGAATGGTCAGAATAGCCGTGGGGGGCATTTAACTTTGGTTGGCAAAAATCTGGCAGCTGGGGCATCGTTGGACCAAAGTTTTCGCGTCTTCTTTGGCAGTAGGCCAATAAAATCTGGCTCGGAAAGCCTTGCTAACCAATGCCCGAGCTGCGGCATGATGGCCGCTCATGCCAGAATGGATTTTAGCAAGGAGCTTGCTTCCTTCCTCTTCGGCTATACACCTCTGGAGGATGCCTGTGACACTTCTCTTATATAACTCCCCTTCATGGACCCTATAGGCCTTTGATCGGCGGATTATCCTTCTTGCTTCGGTTTGGTCATCGGGCAGCTCGTTACGGAGTAAATATCCGAGGAAGGGCTCGGTCCATGGTGCAATAACTGCCATTACTTCATGAGCCGAGGATGTTTCTTCAACCGTTGAGCCTCCAATTATGCCCTCGTCTTCCTCGGATGTTGGAGAGCTGACCTGTCCGGAGTCTGGCCAGGCCATCGCGGTGTTCTCATTCTGCCATGCCACGGATGGCTTGAAGAGCCATTCTAGGAACGTATTTTCCAGGACCGGGTTGTGTTTAGCGCCCATCTTGGCAAGGACATCGGTGGCTTGATCGCTATCTCATGGCACATGATGGAACTCCAGACCCTCAAATTTGGCGGAGATGGCCAGGACAGCATTTCGGTATGCTGCCATTTTAGGGTCCTTTGCGTCAAATTCAACATTAACTTGCAATATTGCTAGGTTGGAGTCACCTCGGACTTTCAGACGCTGGGTTCCCATAGACACCGCTATCTGTAGTCCGTGAAGCAAGGCCTCATATTCGGCCGCATTACTTGAATCTGTGTACATTATTTGCAATATGTACCGTATGTTGTCACCGTTGCGTGATGCGAGAACTATTCGAGCCCCCAGTCTTGCCAGCATCTTGGAGCTGTCAAAGTACATTGTCCAATGTGAATACATATTGTACTCCCTAGGAAGTTCATCCTCTGTCCACTCGGCCACGAAATCTGCTAGCACCTGAGGTTTAATAGCTTGGCACGGGCAGAACACGATTTCGAAGGGTAGTAGTGATGGGTAACGTTGCATGAAAATCAAAAAATTTCCTATGAACACCCAAGATCTATCTATGAGAAGCATAGCAACAAGATGGGAGAGTGTGTCTATGTACCCTCGTAGACCGGCAAGCGAAAGCGTATATTACGCGGTTGATGTAGTCGTACTCGTCACGATCCAATTGCCATCCAATCCGATGAAGTACCGAACGGACGGCACCTTCGCGTTCAGCAAACGTGCGGCTCGATGACATCTCCTCCTTCTTGATCCAGCAAGCAGGAGAGGAGAAGTAGATGGGATCACAACCAACACGACGGTGTGGTGGTGATGGTGGTGGTGGAGCACCGACGGCGCTTCGCTAAGCGTCGTCGGGACAAGGCGGTGGTGTAACGGGAGAGAGAGGGGCGCCCAGGGGCTGTTGTGTTGTTTGGGGCGCCCCCTCTCCTCTATTTATATATGTGGAGGGGCTTGGAGTCCAGCCCTTCTCCTATTAGGGCTGGCGCCTAGAGGGAGAGGACTTGGACTCCAAGTCCAATCCTATTCCTACTAGGACTCTCCTTTTTTCCCTTCCGTAGCCGCATGGGCTTTTGAGGACTTGGTGTGCTTGGCCCAATAAGGCCAGGGCACCTCCCCTCAGCCCATACCAGCCCTTGGGACGTGGTGGACCTACTTGTGGACTTCCGGACTCCTCCGAAAGCTTCTAGAAACTTCCTGGTACAATACCAAAAAAAACTGCTTTTTCCGGAATCCCAAAAAATGACTTTCCATATATAAATCTTTACCTCCGAACCATTCCAGAGCTCCTCGTGATTTCTGGGATCTCATCCGGGGCTCCAAACAACATTCGGTCACCAACATGCATATCCCAATATTACTCTAGCGTCACCCAACGTTAAGCATGCGGACCCTACGGGTTCAAGAATCATGTAGACATGACCGAGACACCTCTTCGGTCAATAACCAATAGTGGAACCTGGATGCCCATATTGGTTCCTACATATTCCACGAAGATCTTTTATCGGTTGATCCACGATGTCAAGGATTCAGTTAATCTTGTATGCAATTCCTTTATTCCAGCGATATGTTACTTGCCCGAGATTCGATCATCGGTATCTCCATTCCTTGTTCAATCTCGTTACCGGCAAGTTTTTTTACTCATTCCGTAATACAAGATCCCGTGACTAATTCATTAGGCACATTGCTTGCAAGCTCTTTATGATGTTGCATTACCGAGAGGTCCCAGAGATATCTCTCCGTCATACGGAGTGACAAATCCCAGCCTCGATCCATGCCAACCCAACAGACACCTTCGAAGATACCTGTAGAGCATCTTTATGATCACCCAGTTATGAAGTGACATTTGATAGCACACAAAGTATTCCTCCGGTATCCGGGAGTTGCATGATCTCATGGTCTTAGGAATAGATACTTGACATGAAGAAAGCTATAGCAATAAACTCAGTGATACGATCAAATGCTAAGCTTACGGTTGGGTCTTGTCCATAACATTATTCTCCTAACGATGTGATCCCGTTATCAAATAACAACTCATGTCTATGGTTAGGAAACCTTAACCATCTTTGATCAACGAGCTAGTCTAGTAGAGGCTCACTAGGGACATGTATTTGTTTATGTATCCACACATGTATATAAGTTTTCGATCAATACAATTCTAGAATGAATAATAAACCTTTATCATGAACAAGGAAATATGATAATAACCAATTTATTATTGCCTCTAGGGCATGTTTCCAACAAGTAGCTCGATTGCCCACTTGGCGATGCGGCCAGTCGCGTCTCTATTGTTGATGATGTCGCCTAGAGGGACCTCGGATGCGACGGTGATAGAGCACTCCTGAAAGTAGTGCCGCAGCTTCCGAGATGCCATGAACACAGCGTAGGCGATTTTCTAATAGTGAGGACACCTAGTTTTACACGGGGTCAACACCTCGGAAACAAAGTATACGGGCCTTTACACCTAGAACTTTCATCCTTCAGCATCGTGTTCGACCACGAGTACCGCGCTGACGACTTGGTTGGTGGCCGAAATGTATAGTAACATCGGCTCACCTCCTCCAGGTGCTGTGAGTATAGGATTGGTAGCGAGGAGCCTTTTCATTTCCTCCAGAGCATCTACTGCCTCGCTGGTCCATTTAAAGTTATTTGTCTATTTCAGGAGTTTGTAGAATGGCAGGGCTTTTTCTCATAGTCGCGATATGAATCGACTGAGGGCAGCTACACAGCCGGTGAGCTTTTGATTGGTACTGCCAACGCAGCTAGGGCTTGGATCTTGGTCGGAATGGCCTCGATTCCTCTATGGGAAATGATCAATTCGAGCAGTTTTTCTGCTAGTACCCCGAAGACGCATTTCTCCGGATTGAGCTTGATGTGATATACCCGGAGACAAGCAAATATATCACCGAGATTGTTGACGAGCTGATGGACATCCTTGGTTTCGACAATCACATCATCTACGTAGGCCTCGGCTGTATTGCCGATGTGATACTTCAGGAACGTTTGAATCATGTGCTAATAGGTTGCGTCAGCATTTTTCAATCCGAACGGCATTGTGTTGAAACAAAATGGCCCATAGGGCGTTAAGAATGTTGTTGCTTCCTGATCTGACTCCTTCATCTTGATTTGATGGTACATTGAATATGTGTCCAGGAAGCATAGAGAGTCATGTCCCGTGGTGGTGTCAATAATCTGGTCGATACGTGGTAAGGGGAAAGGATCCTTAGGGTAGGCCTTGTTAACATCTTTGAAGTCGACGCAAAGCCGCTAAGATCTCTCCTTTTTAGGCACCATGTCCAAGTTGGCCAACCAGTCGGGGTGCTTGATGTCACGAATGAATCCGGCTTCTAGTAATTTTGCCAGTTCTTTACCCATAGCCTGACGCTTGGGCTCGGAGAATCACCGAAGTGCTTGTTTAACTGGTTTTGAACCTTTAATAATATTTAGGCTATGTTTGGCTAAACCCCTTGGGATCCCTGGCATGTCCAAAGGGTGCCAGGCGGAAATGTCCCAATTTTCCCGAAGGAAATTTCATAGTGCCTCGTCAATTTTGGGGTCCAGCTCGGCACCAATGGATGCTGTTTTGTTCGGGTCCGTTGGGTTCACTTGACACTTGATAATCTCATCGGTTGGTTTGAATGAGGTTGACTTAGATATTTTTTCTAAAATGACATCATCTGAGTTGACTGTGGCCTAGAGTGCGGTCAATTCTTCGATGGCAAAGGCCTCTGCCAGCGTTTCGAGGGCGAGTGAGGCCGTTTTGTGCTCGGACCTAAGTTCCATGTCTGGGTTGCTGGTGATGGTTATCACTCCGTTGGGGCCTGGCATTTTGAGCTTCATGTACCCATAATGGGGTACAAAATGGCATTTTATGAACGCTTCTCGCCCCAGGAGGGTGTGGTAGCCATCTCGGAAGGGCATGACATGGAAGGTCAACTCCTCGGACCGATAGTTCTCGGGAGTGCCGAAGACCACACCAAGAGTGATTTTTCTTTACACTGTGCTTCCCTGCCAGGGATAATTCCTTTGAATGTGATAAAGTTGTGCTGGATGCAGGTTGTATCAAATTGCATTTTTTCAAAGGAGGGGATAAAAAATTCTAACCCAATCAGAGGGGGCTCCGAGGCGCCCCCCTGTCCTTTGCGGGGAGAATGCATAGAGGAGGAGGTTCCTGGGTTCAGTTTAACATCCGCAACACCAGCCTCTCCTAGCTGACTAGTCTTGTGCTCACTTCTTATAGAAGAGTTCGGATCCGAGGTTTCCTTAGATTGGATTCCGCTGGCCGAAATTGTAAAGGGAGCGTAATGCTCTGGGCAGACTTCCCGATCGCACCCTGCCACCTCGAAGGGAAGGTGCGGTTCGAGATCGGTTGGGCCTTCAGGTGGCCCGTTGGCGAGAGTCATCGATGCAGCTATGGTGCCAGGAGGACTCGGATAATCCATTGGTGAAGCCATAGAGCCTTGGCGATCAAACAACGAGCTATCAATGAAAGCACCAATGTTGGTGTCAAAACCGGTAGACCTCGGGTAGGGGGGCCCGAGCTACTTGATCGGATCGATGGGTAACAGGTGTTAAGGGTCACAGTGTTTACCTAGGTTTGGGCCCTCTTGAAGTAGTAAAACCCTATGTCCTGCTCTAGTTTATAATATGGATGTATCAAAGTACTATGTAGATCTACCTCGAGATCATAAGTTCTGGTCTAAACCCTAGGAGCATGATGATGAATGAATGTATGGGTCCCTACGGTCTAAAACTCTCTGGTTTATATATACACCAGGGGTATCTAGGGTTACACATGGTCGATTGCCACCTAAGGATTACATGCCGAAACTAGTAGATCTTCTTGGAGTACACGCCAAGTCTTTGATGAAGCCAGATACGCATGGGTCAGAGGCCTTTGGAGTCCTTCCGTTTTAACGGGCTGTCAGTTCGGCCCATAGACTAGGTTAGCTAGGCCAGGACCCCCTAGTCCAGGACACCAACAGTTATGTTATGGTCATGAGTAAATGTGAGACCTAAGTGTTATCATGCACATGGTTAGTTCATAATATTTGCTAAAAACTTGAATACTAGTTAAGCATATATACAGCAACGAGAACAAACTAGTTTGTAAAAGATTTCTCTATCACTTTCAGTTTGTCAATTGAATTGCTTTAGAACAAGCAATCAGTTAAGCTTGGGGGAGTTGATACATCCCAAACGTATCTACTTTTCCACACACTTTTGCTCTTGTTTTGGACTCTAATTTGCAAGATTTGAATGGAACTAACCCAGACTGACGTTGTCTTCAACAGAATTGGCATGGTGTTTTTTTTTTGTGCATAAATAAAAGTTCTCGTATTGGGCTGAAAATTTACGAAGAATATTTCCAGAATATATAAAAAATATTGGCGAAGAGAACTATTGGAGGGGGTCCACCCAGGAGCCACAAGCCAAGAGGGCGCGCCCACTCCCCCAGGGCGTGCCTAGTGAGCTTGTGGGCCCCTGGAGCCTCCGTTTTCCCTAAGTCCAACTCTATAAGTACCGTCTCATGGAGAAAAAAATCAGAGAGAATGAATCATCGCGTTTTACAATACGGAACCACAGCCACCTCCTGTTCTTCATCGGGAGGGCTGATCTGGAGTCCGTTCGGGGCTCCGGAGGGTGGAATTCATCGCCGTCGTCATCATCAACCCTTCTCCATCAACAATTTCATGATGCTCACCACCAGGAGTGAGTAATTCCTTCGTAGTCTTGCTGGACGGTGATGCAGTTGGATGAGTTTTTTCATGCAATCGAGTCAATTTGTTAGGGCTTGATACCTAGTATCAACTATGTTATGAGTTTGATGTTGCTAAGACTATGCTATGCTTAATGCTTGTTACTAGGGCCTGAGTGCCATGATTTCAGATATGAATCCTTTATGTTTTCATGAATATATTTGAGTTCTTGATCCTATCTTGTAAGTTGTGTGCACCTATTACGTATTATGATCCGCATACCCCAAGGTGACAATAATTGGGATTCTTTCCAGTGATTGCCGTAGTATGAGTTCATGTATTCACTAAGTGCTAATGGTTTGTTCTGGTTCTCTATTAAAGGAGGCCTTCATATCCCTTAGATTTCCTGTGACGCCCCCGGTTCAATCGTACACTAGTCATACACGCAAACGTGTACGATCAAGCCCAGGGACTCACGGGAAGATATCACAACACAACTCTAAACACAAATAAACGGAGGTCCACAATATTACAGACCAGGGATCCGAAGATCCGAATACATAAGTCAGTCATACAAATAATATCTGGGTACAGACATAGTTAGACAAGTTCTGCCTTAAGAAGGCTAGCACAAACAGCGACACTAGATCGAAAGGCGTTGGCCTCCTGCCTGGGAGCCTCCGATCCTACTCCTGGTCAGATGGCTCGATCCAGTAGTACGTGCCCCTGGACCCGCCTGGTAGTAGGCTCCGGTGGTGGCGTCTGCTCCTGGACTCCATCGTCTGTGTATCATCAAGGTGGGTAATGGGGAAAAGAGAAAATAAAGCAACCGTGAGTACTCATCCGATACTCAGCAAGCAAGGATCTATACTACATATGCAACATTATCAATAGAGAAAGGCTGTATATGTGGACTGGGCTGCAGAAATGCCAGAATAGAGAGATAGGCCTAGTCCTATCGAAACTAGCATCTTCAAACATCTTCTCAAAGCCATCATCTTGCAGCAGTAGAAGAGAGTAGAATAGCATTTTATTTAGCAAACATGTTGAAGTACAGCTCAAGATCCTTCCTCGACTCCCAGCGAGAAAGTAATCCAAGCTTCAATTAAGTAACAAGTATCCAGTTTAAGTAGTAGATCGGGTACACAAACTGAGCGTCCTTTACCGTAGGACCGGCTATCGATAGAAGATTCATCCCTGCAGGGGTGCACTACTGTTACCCAACACGCTCGATCAACTCTGGCCGGACATACTTGCTGGGTATGCCCGTCCTCGGAAGATCAACACGAAGCAGCGCTCTACCTAGGCTCAGCAGAGAGGTCAGCACGCCAGACTAACCTCTGCAACCCAGGGGTCTCGGGCCATCGCCCTGGGCACCCTGCGCGTTGCGTGGCTGGCCGGGGTGCAGGCGCGACACTGAACTCGTCAGTGAAGTATCCAGCCCAATCCCGACGATCAGCCCGCACGGTGAATCGTGACGTCTGATAAGCTTTCGGAGAAACGTACATCGCAGAGGGCCCCATAACCATTATCCCACGTGGTGGTAGTGCGTATAGGGCACGTCGACCCACTCAGATCACACACCCAAATCCAATAGGCTCAATTAGTATCAAGCGGAGACAATCAGAGTCTCTGATGCTCCGCCACAATGTCACACTCGAGTGCCCTTCCGGCACACCCGTAATCATAGATCCCCAGCGGGTACCCACCAGGGTGGACCCGCCTGTGAAAAGGGTCAAGTAACCGTGTGGTCATATTCATCAGGGTGAACGTATGAGGTATCACCCTCGAGGTTCACATTGAGGGGTTGCACGACAGAGTCGTATCGGACATGGAGAAGGAGGAATCACCCTCGATGACCACGACCGTACAGCTATGCTGCAGAGTATTCATCAGGAGTGCGTTACGAGGTATCACCCTCGGCACTCGATAGTTACTACGCAGAGTCGTACAACTAAGGGGGGTGTGAAGTGAGGCGTCTGTCTCTGATCGACGATCATGTTGATCGAGTCGTCGATGAACAAGCAGGGGCGACAAAGTAAGGTGGTGGGGTCACAGATGGTTCATACCAACCTATACTAAACAGTTTATCATAGGCAGGTAAGGTAGCAATGAACAGGTTACAACAGCAGGCTATGCATCAGAATAGGAGCATACATTAACAGTAGCGAAATCTAATGCAAGCAGGAGAATAGAATGGGCGATATCTGGAATGCTCAAGGGGGGGGGGCTTGCCTGGTTGCTCTGGCAAGAGAGGGAGGTCATCAACGGGCTGCTCGTCGGTAGAGTAGTCGTAACCTGGTGCAGCGTCGTCGGTCTCGGCGTCTATCGAGAGAGAAGGAGGGGGAGAGAAACAATAAATTTCACGGCAATACTGCAAACAATATGTATGACATGCCTAAATGATATGGCGGGGTGTTCTACTGCCTAACTAAACGATTTAGTTAATTTAGGAATTTATTTGGATTTATTTAATTAAAGTTGGACACTATTCATTTATCGAAATCGGTCTAATTGTTCAACGTTCTTATAGTTGCGGGCATCTGACGGGAATACAGAGGGCGTATCCGGGTTCGTATCGTCGTTCTGAGCAAGTTTCATGTATAAAATATTTTCATCGGAGTTACGGTTTATTTAATATGATTTTCTAAAGTTTTTATTAATTTCTAAAATTTAATTAATTATTTAATTCAACATTATCCGAAACAGTGTCTTGCTGACGTCAGCATGACGTCAGCACGACGTCAGGACCAGTGGGTCCCACCTGTCATAGGTTGTTAGGTTAATTAGTGATTAACTAATTAAATTACTGTTTAATTAACACTAACTACTTAATTAAATTAACCTAATCAGGATTAATTAACTAATTAATTAATTAATTAGTTTAACTATTTCTATTTTTATTTTCATTATTTTCCTAAAACGTTTTTGGGGCTGGGCCCCGTCTGTCAGCGGCACAGGGGGGCAGGGCCCACCGGTCAGTGGCACGTGGCCACGGGCGCGGGTGACGGGCACGCGGTGCGTGCGCGCGGGCGCGCGGCGGGGCGCGGCGACGGGCCGCAGAGCGGCAGCGCGGTGCGTGGGCGCGGGCTCGCGCGTGCGCGCGCGCGGCGAACGGTGGGCGGCTCGGGGCGGAGCAGGGGACGAGGCGACGGGGAAGGGTGAGGCCGTGCGCGAGCGGGACCGGCGGCGACGTGCGGGCGCGGCGTCAGGGAGAGAGGAGAGGAGAGGGGCGCGGCTCACAGGGGGCCGGACGGGGATGATGGCGAGGCGAGGAAGCGACGGCGACGATGCGGCCGAGTCGGCGACGGCGTCGGGCAGCGGCGACGGGTGCGAGCGCTCGCTGAGGCGATTCGGGGAGGAGACGGGGAGGCGAGGTCCCGGCGACGGCGTCCGACAGCGAGTCCAGAAAACTTTCTGACTTGCTTAACATTCTTGGGGGAGCCCAATCGAGAATAGCCTGAACTCGTTCGGGGTTAACAGCAATCCCACCTTGGAAATCACATGTCCAAGGTAAGTTACTTCAGGAAGCCAAAATTCGCATTTGGAATACTTGGCATGCAACTGGTGTTCTCGGAGCCTTTCTAGAACAAGGCAGAGATTTCAGCATGTTCCTCTTTATTCTTAGAAAGACCAGAATATCATCTAGATATACCACGACGAATTTGTCGAGGTAATCCATGAATTATAATTCATCAGACGGAGAAACGTAGCTGGGGCATTCGTTAGGCCAAGACATGACGGTGTATTCATAGGACCATAACGAGTGACGAATGCAGTCTTGGGAATGTCCTCTTCACGAACACGGATCTGGTGATAACCCAACCACTCAAGTCGAGTTTAGAGAACACCGATGATCCGGCAATTGATCATAAAGATCATTGATACGGGGCAGTGGGTATTTATTCTGGATTGTGGCTTGGTTAATGGGCCGGTAATCCTGAACCAATCGGTTAGTTCCATCCTTCTTCTTACCGAAGAGTGAAGGTGCTCCCCAAGCAGAGGAACTGGGGCGGATGAAACCACCTTAAGTGATTGTCGATTTCTTCCTTAAGCTCAAGAAGGTGATGCGGAGGCATCTTATAAGGTCGTTTGGCAATAGAACGGTGCCAGGCTTCAAGTCAATGACAAACTCGACAGCTCTACCGGGGGTATGCCTGGAAGTTCTTCTGGAAAGACGTCTGGAAAATCTCGAACGACAGAACGTTCTCGATCCCTTCTAGAGGTGAGGCGTTCAAAGCATTCATAACATATACCTCAGCTTCAGCTCTCGAGTAATTCGGCAGTGTAGTTCACTATCTCATCGGAGGGGTGAAGAAGTTGGATAATTTTATGGCACAATTGATCGAAGCAATGTGAGCTTCTCAACCAATCCATCCGAGTATGAGGTCTATGGTGGAAGACTTCAGGATATAGGGGAAGCTAGGAATTCAAATTCCTCGATTTCAACAGGGACATTATGTGCCATCATAGTGGTTTGACATTGGCCTCCAGGGGTACGGACAACTATTGGCAGGTTCATCTTTTCGAATGCAATGTCATGAGATAATGCAAATGCTTCAACATGAATGAATGCGATGCTCCTGAATCAATATACAGAACAGGTACTGAGTCAACAAGAAGGGTACCCATCACAGTAGCAGGTTGATCTTGGACTTCTTCAATGTCAATGTTGTAAGCCTGACCACGACCATGTGAAGCAGACCCAGTATTATTTTGCGGGTCTGATTGTTGCCACGGCCATTCCACGGCCAGCACGAGGAAAATCTAACTGATTCTGAGTCTGGCGGCAGTCTTTAGCCTGGTGGCCTGGTTTGCGGCACTTGAAACACAAACCATCTTCAGGACGAAGAGGGGCATTGTTCTAAATAGCTTGAGCCTTTGACGGCCTCGGTGGTGGAGGAGGCAGACGCGGTGCAGCATTGTTCTTTGGCGCAGAGGTATTGGGACGGAACGCGTTGTTGGGAATCCAAACTCTACGCTTCGGTGCTGAGCCCGAAGATGAGCCAGCATCACGATAGCGCTTCTGCGAGTCCTTGTGTTCCATCTGAGCGGTCTCAACGAGAATACCTTGTTCACTAGAGTTGAGAAGTCATTGATGTCTTGAGCAGCTAGTGCAGCTTGAGGTCAGGTGTAGTCCATTACGGAACTTCTCCTGTCTGCGGGCATCTGTGGGATGTCTTCTTCAGCATAGCGGGAAGATCAAGAATTCCCGCTGATAAGCTTCGACGGTTTTTGCCCTGGGTGAGGTTACGGAACTGGGTCTTCATGCGTTCCATAATTGCTTGAGGGATGTAACGTGTACGGAAAGCAGCCTGGAACTCATACCAGGTGATGACTGTTCCAACAGGCAGAGTACGCTTGTGTGTTCCCACCATTGAGCAGGGGGCCCTTTAAGAAAAGGCCGCGAAGGTGACAAAGTTGCGGGGGCGACATTAGCAGACTCCATCTCGTGAGTGATGTCGCGGAGCCAGTCATCGCGATCCAGGGGCTTGTCAGAGTTGCAAAACTGCGTTCGGTTGAGTCGCGTAACTCTGTCAAAGTTTGAAGCTGGGTTCTGGTTCTTGGTTGTTCTGATGCGGAAACTGAGCCATGATTCCAACCATGAACTGGCGGTTAAGCTCAAACTGTTGCATCATAGCCGCCATATAGTCTGGCGGTGGTGGACGTTCAGGGGCACACCACGACCACGACCACCTGGTCTAACCATCCTGTCTACGTATCAACAGGGGGTAGTTTAGTAAAAGCAATTGCGAGTGTTTAGCGACAAGTATGATGTAACACGACAATACTTTAAGCAGTGTAATAGATACATAACAGTAGTCGATTAAGACATACAGATCCATACACAAAGTCGGGTCATGCGGACAGCATAACACGCAAATTAAAGCTAGCATCTAGGCGCGCGCAGGCACGCGGTAAGGAAGTACACAACGAACATAGCAAAGGCTACATCAACGTCGGAGAAAACCACTGTAACGGGGTAACTGCGAGTGCGGACGACGAATATTCGTCGCGGAAGGATCCTGTGCTCCATGTGCACTCGATGCAGAACCCTGTCTCGAACTGTAAGAAGAGGTCCACGTGTAGGTGTGTGACCTCCAACAGCAGGCCAGTCAATACCAGCATACATCTGAGTCCTGCGCGGGTAAAGGATGTGCTCCGGATGTATCCCTGCACAAACAGCGGGCATCAACTGCGTCATAGCATCGTAGAGACGTGCTCGAGTGGCAACCAACTCGACGGCAAGAGCCCGAACAGTGCGATCCAGAGCCTGAGTGCACTGAATCAGAACGCGGTGGTCATATCGGCGAGGCTCGTACGGGGCACATATAGCTGTGTAGTATCCGGTAGCATCTCCAGCAGGGCATACGGAATGTATCGGAACTCAGAGTCATCCAAGATATCACTGAACTGTCCTCGAAGACGTGACAAACAAGTAGGCGGCATCATGTACTGCCATCTCAATCGTCACGCCGATACCGTGAAAAGGTGCAGCTCGGTGTCTGAGTCATTCTGCAGATCATAGATACGAACATCAGCATGGTACTGCTCCTGATTAAACTCGCGGTAATCCTCGTAAACCATGTACTCAGGGTACCAGCGGTAGCCAAGTCTGGTCATGAGAGCGATCAGGACAGCTGGAAAACCAGGGGTATTACGAGCCCAAGTGCGAAGCACAAGCTGTGTCGTAGGACGCGTGGAAACAACGGTCCTCTGAAACAGAGGAAATTCAGATTTGTCAAATGACAATGAGAAGTTTAACACAACTCGGAGAGAAAGGTTAAACAAAACAATGGAAGGAAAATGATTATCAGACTAATCAGATCAATGACAGGAAATCGCACAGATATCATCCACATCACTGAGTCGAGCATGATTCAGATCCTAAGTGTCGGCGTTAGTAAATTTATTTACCCAATAGAAGAGATATTAGAGTCCCAGAGTATAGACGAGGAATAAAAATCCTAATACCCACCCAGTTGGCGACGTGGCCCGTAAGCCACACAGCCAAGTTAGTAATTTAGTTTCTCGGTTTCTAGACTCAACTTCGGCCAAGGAATTTGGAGGGGGCTTCCTACAGGCAGTCGGCTCTGATACCAACTTGTGACGCCCCCGTTTCAATCGTACACTAGTCATACCCGCAAACTGTACGATCAACCCAGGGACTCACGGGAAGATATCACAACACACTCTAAACACAATAAACGGAGGTCCCAATATTACAGACCAGGGATCCGAAGATCCGAATACATAAGTCAGTCATACAAATAATATCTGGGTACATACATAGTTAGACAATTTCTGCCTTAAGAAGGCTAGCACAAACGCGACACTAGATCGAAAGGCATTGGCCTCCTGCCTGGGAGCCTCCGATCCTACTCCTGGTCAGATGGCTCGATCCAGTAGTACGTGCCCTCGGACCCGCCTGGTGTAGGCTCCGGTGGTGGCGTCTGGCTCCTGGACTCCATCGTCTGGTGTATCATCAAGGTGGGGTATAGGGGAAAAGAGAAAATAGGAAAACCAGGGGTATTACGAGCCCAAGTGCGAAGCACAAGCTGTGTCGTAGGACGCGGTGGAAACAAACGGTCCATCTGAAACAGAGGAAATTCAGATTTGTCAAATGACAATGAGAAGTTTAACACAACTCGGAAGAAAGGTTAAACAAAAATGGAGGAAAATGATTATCAGACTAATCAGATCAATGACAGGGAAATCGCACAATATCCAGCTCTCCGAGTAGACGGGATTACGAGATCCTAAGTGTCGGCGTTAGTAAAATTTATTAACCCGAATAGAAGAGATATTAGAGTCCCAGAGTATAGACGAGGAATAAAAGATCCTAATACCACCCAGTTGGCGACGTGGGCCCGTAAGCCCCCAGCCAAGTTATTAATTTAGTTTCTCGGTTTCTAGACTCAACTTCGGCAAAGGAATTTGGAGGGGGGCTTCCTACAGGCAGTCGGCTCTGATACCAACTTGTGACGCCCCCGGTTCAATCGTACACTAGTCATACACGCAAACGTGTACGATCAAGCCCAGGGACTCACGGAGATATCACAACACAACTCTAAACACAAATAAACGAGGTCCACAATATTACAGACCAGGGATCCGAAGATCCGAATACAAAGTCAGTCATACAAATAATATCTGGGTACAGACATAGTTTAGACAAGTTCTGCCTTAAGAAGGCTAGCACAAACAGCGACACTAGATCGAAAGGCGTTGGCCTCCTGCCTGGGAGCCTCCGATCCTACTCCTGGTCAGATGGCTCGATCCAGTAGTACGTGCCCTCTGGACCGCCTGGTGTAGGCTCCGGTGGTGGCGTCTGGCTCCTGGACTCCATCGTCTGGTGTATCATCAAGGTGGGGTATATGGGGAAAGAGAAAATAGGAAAACCAGGGGTATTACGAGCCCAAGTGCGAAGCACAAGCTGTGTCGTAGACGCGGTGAAACAAACGGTCCATCTGAAACAGAGGAAATTCAGATTTGTCAAATGACAATGAGAAGTTTAACACAACTCGGAGAGAAAGGTTAACAAAACAATGGAAGGAAAAGATTATCAGACTAATCAGATCAATGACAGGGAATCGCACAGATATCCAGCTCTCCGAGTAGACGGGATTTACGAGATCCTAAGTGTCGGCATTAGTAAAATTTATTTAACTCGAATAGAAGAGATATTAGAGTCCCAGAGTATAGACGAGGAATAAAAGATCCTAATACCACCCAGTTGGCGACGTGGGCCCGTAAGCCACACAGCCAAGTTAGTAATTTAGTTTCTTCGGTTTCTAGACTCAACTTCGGCCAAGGATTTGGAGGGGGCTTCCTACACGGCAGTCGGCTCTGATACCAACTGTGACCCCCCGTTTCAATCGTACACTAGTCATACACCAACGTGTACGATCAAGCTCAGGGACTCACGGGAAGATATCACAACACAACTCTAAACACAAATAAACGGAGGTCCCCAATATCAACCCAGGGATCCGAAGATCCGAATACATAAGTCAGTCATACAAATAATATCTGGGTACAGACATAGTTAGACAAGTTCTGCCTTAAGAAGCCTAGCACAAACACGACACTGACCGAAAGGCGTTGGCCTCCTGCCTGGGAGCCTCCGATCCTACTCCTGGTCAGATGGCTCGATCCAGTAGTACGCCCTCTGGACCCGCCTGGTAGTAGGCTCCGGTGTGGCGTCTGGCTCCTGGACTCCATCGTCTGGTGTATCATCAAGGTGGGGTATATGGGGAAAAGAGAAAATAAAGCAACCGTGAGTACTCATCCGAAGTACTCAGCAAGCAAGGATCTATACTACATATGCAACTTTATCAATAGAGAAAAGGCTGTATATGTGGACTGGGCTGCAAAATGCCAGAATAGAGAGATAGGCCTAGTCCTATCGAAGACTAGCATCTTCAACATCTTCTCAAAGCCATCATCTTGCAGCAGTAGAAGAGAGTAAATAATAGCATTTTATTTAGCAAACATGTTGAAGTACAGCTCAAATCCTTCCTCGACTCCCAGCGAGAAAGTAATCCAAGCTTCAATTAAGTACAATTATCCAGTTTAAGTAGTAGATCGGGATACACAACTGAGCGTCCTTTACCGTAGGACCGGCTATCGATAGAAGATTCATCCCTGCAGGGTGCCCTACTGTTACCCAACACGCTCGATCAACTCTGCCGACATACTTCTGGGTAATGCCCGTCCTCGGAGATCAACACGAAGCAGCGCTCTACCTAGGCTCAGCAGAGAGGTCAGCACGCCGGACTAACCTATGATGAGACCTAGTTCACAAATACCAGTGCATTATTCCCTAACACCTAAAATTAGTTTGGACAAAACATAATTCCATATTTATTTCAGATTTAATAAATGGTTATTAAATATTATCTTTATCCCCTGTTTGAGGTTGTCCGAGTCACTTATCCAATTCCAATGATGTTGGTTTCAATTTTAGAATAGCCTCTGGAATATTTGTTATTTATCTGACATTTTAGTTTCTATGTTGGACAACTTTTATATTCCACTTTCATTTAAATTTTGAATTTGACTTAGGAGTTGAAATGCAATGTGATGCTAATGATGATTATGCACTGTTGATCATGCTAACATGTCATTATCAAAAGTGATTACTGTTGCTAATCACCGGGGGGTGTTACAACTCTCCTCATCTATTAAGAATTCTCGTCCCGAGAATTAAGAGGAAGACTGAAAGAAAGAGGGGTATTCTTCGCGAAGACGATCCTCGCGTTCCCAAGTGGCTTCATCTTCAGAATGATTTGACCACTGAACCTTGAGGAACTTGATTGACTTTTGACGTGTTCGACGCTCAGCTTGATCAAGAATACGGATGGGATGTTCTGGATAAGACAGATCTTCCCGTAATTCAAGCACTTCATGATCCACAGCTCGAATATGATCCTTGAAGCAACGGCGGAGTTGGGATACATGAAAGACGTCATGTACTTGTGAAAGATTAGGCGGCAACTGCAATTGATATGCCACTTCTCCTCGACGGGCAAGAATACGGAACGGGCCAATGTAGCGAGGGGCTAACTTGCCTTTGATTCCGAACCGATGAGTGCCTTTCAACGGAGTGACGCGGAGGTAAGCTTGCTCGCCAGGTTGATAGACTATTTCCTGGTGCTTTCGGTCATAGTTGCTCTTCTGACGAGACTGAGCAGATTTCAAATGTTCACGAACAATGCGGACTTGTTCTTCAGCTTGCCGAATAATGTCCGGTCCGACGAGTGAGCGTTCCCCAGTTTCTGACCAATTCAGAGGGGTTCGACACTTACGACCGTATAGAACTACAAACGGTGCCATCTTCAGACTAGCTTGATAGCTATTGTTGTAAGAGAATTCGGCATACGGGAGAGATTCCTCCCATTTCTTACCGAAGGAGATGACGCAAGCTCGAAGCATATCTTCGAGCACTTGATTAACTCGTTCCACTTGACCCTGTGACTGAGGGTGAAAAGCGGTGCTGAAAGACAGATGAGTTCCCATTGCTTCTTGGAAACTATTCCAGAATCTGGAGGTGAAGAGGCTGCCACGATCAGAACTGATCTCCAACGGAACACCGTGGAGTGACACAATCCGGGAAACATACAAGTCTGCTAACTGGCTAGCAGTGATTGTCTCTTTAACAGGCAGAAAGTGGGCAACCTTAGAGAATCGGTCAATGACGACAAATATAGCATCATTACCCTTCTGAGATCTGGGAAAACCAGTAATGAAATCCATTTGGACCTTGTCCCATTTCCATTCAGGAATTTCCAGGGGTTGCAGAGTTCCAGCAGGCCTTTGATGTTCTACTTTAATGCGACGGCAAATGTCACACTCAGAAACATAACGAGCAATGTCTCGCTTCATATTAGGCCACCAGAATCTCTGACAAATGTCACGGTACATCTTTGTGCTACCAGGGTGAATAGACAAGGGAGTGTCATGAGCTTCCTTCATAACGTTTTCCCTCTCATTCTTGAACTTGGGTACGAAGAGACGGTGTTGGAAAAATAGGATCCCATCTGCATCAAGATGGAATTCCGACGGCTTTCCTTTCTCGAGGTATCGCTTGATCTTTTCAACTTCAGTGTCATACCTTTGCATAACCTTAATGCCGTGTTCTAAATCTGGTTCGACAACCAGGGTATTGAGATAACCCTGTGGAACAATATGGAGGTTCAATTTGCAAAGCTCTTCATGGAGAAGAGGTTGTGTTCCTTGAACCATAAGATTGTTGCTATAGGACTTGCGACTTAAAGCATCGGCCATTACATTAGCCTTGCCAGGGGTATATGAAATATTCATATCATAATCGGCAATTGTTTCGAGCCATCTTTGTTGACGAAGGTTCAGATCTGGTTGAGTATATAGATACTTCAAGCTTTGGTGATCCGTGTATATCTCGCAACGGTTACCGAGAAGGTAATGTCGCCATAGCTTCAAGGCATAGATAACCGCAGAAAGTTCAAGATCATGCACGGGATAATTTTCTTCATGAGGACGCAATTGTCGGGAGGCATAAGCAATCACTTTGCGCTCTTGCCTTAGGACACAGCCTAATCCTTGACGAGATGCATCACAGTATATCACGAAATCCTTTTGGGAATCCGGGGGTGCTAGTACTGGGGCAGATGTCAATTTATCTTTTAGTGTCTGAAAGCTTTCTTGACATTTTTCTGTCCACTCAAATTTAACACCTTTGTGAAGCAGATATGTCAATGGTTTTGCAATCTTGGAAAAGTTCTCAACGAATCGATGGCAATAACTAGCGAGTCCGAGAAAACTTCTGACTTGCTTAACATTCTTTGGGGGAGTCCAATCGAGAATAGCCTGAACTCGTTCGGGGTTAACAGCAATCCCATCCTTGGAAATCACATGTCCAAGGTAAGTTACTTCAGGAAGCCAAAATTCGCATTTGGAATACTTGGCATGCAACTGGTGTTCTCGGAGCCTTTCTAGAACAAGGCAGAGATGTTCAGCATGTTCCTCTTTATTCTTAGAATAGACCAGAATATCATCTAGATATACCACGACGAATTTGTCGAGGTAATCCATGAATATATAATTCATCAGACGGGAGAACGTAGCTGGGGCATTCGTTAGGCCAAATGACATGACGGTGTATTCATAGGAGCCATAACGAGTGACGAATGCAGTCTTGGGAATGTCCTCTTCACGAACACGGATCTGGTGATAACCCAACCTCAAGTCGAGTTTAGAGAACACCGATGATCCGGCAAGTTGATCATAAAGATCATTGATACGGGGCAGTGGGTATTTATTCTGGATTGTGGCTTGGTTAATGGGCCGGTAATCCTGAACCAATCGGTTAGTTCCATCCTTCTTCTTAACGAAGAGTGAAGGTGCTCCCCAAGCAGAGGAACTGGGGCGGATGAAACCACTCTTAAGTGACTTGTCGATTTCTTCCTTAAGCTCAAGAAGGTGATGCGGAGGCATCTTATAAGGTCGTTTGGCAATAGGAACGGTGCCAGGCTTCAAGTCAATGACAAACTCGACAGCTCTAGCCGGGGGTATGCCTGGAAGTTCTTCTGGAAAGACGTCTGGAAAATCTCGAACGACAGGAACGTTCTCGATCCCTTCTAGAGGTGAGGCGTTCAAAGCATTCATAACATATACCTCAGCTTCAGCGTCTCGAGTAATTCGGGCAGTGTAGTTCACTATCTCATCGGAGGGGTGAAGAAGTTGGATAATTTTAGTGGCACAATTGATCGAAGCAATGTGAGCTTTCAACCAATCCATTCCGAGTATGAGGTCTATGGTGGAAGACTTCAGGATAATAGGGGAAGCTAGGAATTCAAATTCCTCGATTTCAACAGGGACATTATGTGCCATCATAGTGGTTTGACATTGGCCTCCAGGGGTACGGACAACTATTGGCAGGTTCATCTTTTCGAATGCAATGTCATGAGATAATGCAAATGCTTCAGACATGAATGAATGCGATGCTCCTGAATCAAATAATACAGAAGCAGGTACTGAGTCAACAAGAAGGGTACCCATCACAGTAGCAGGTTGATCTTGGACTTCTTCAATGTCAATGTTGTAAGCCTGACCACGACCATGTGAAGCAGACCCAGTATTATAGTTGCGGGTCTGATTGTTGCCACGGCCATATCCACGGCCAGCACGAGGAAAATCTAACTGATTCTGAGTCTGGCGGCAGTCTTTAGCCTGGTGGCCTGGTTTGCGGCACTTGAAACACAAACCATCTTCAGGACGAAGAGGGGCATTGTTCTAAATAGCTTGAGCCTTTGACGGCCTCGGTGGTGGAGGAGGCAGACGCGGTGCAGCATTGTTCTTTGGCGCAGAGGTATTGGGACGGAACGCGTTGTTGGGAATCCAAACTCTACGCTTCGGTGCTGAGCCCGAAGATGAGCCAGCATCACGATAGCGCTTCTGCGAGTCCTTGTGTTCCATCTGAGCGGTCTCAACGAGAATAGCCTTGTTCACTAGAGTTGAGAAGTCATTGATGTCTTGAGCAGCTAGTGCAAGCTTGAGGTCAGGGTGTAGTCCATTACGGAACTTCTCCTGTCTGCGGGCATCTGTGGCGATGTCTTCTTCAGCATAGCGGGAGAGATCAAGAAATTCCCGCTGATAAGCTTCGACGGTTTTATTGCCCTGGGTGAGGTTACGGAACTGGGTCTTCATGCGTTCCATAATTGCTTGAGGGATGTAACGTGTACGGAAAGCAGCCTGGAACTCATACCAGGTGATGACTGTTCCAACAGGCAGAGTACGCTTGTGTGTGTCCCACCATTGAGCAGCGGGGCCCTTTAAGAAAAAGGCCGCGAAGGTGACAAAGTTGGCGGGGGCGACATTAGCAGACTCCATCTCGTGAGTGATGTCGCGGAGCCAGTCATCGGCATCCAGGGGCTTGTCAGAGTTGCAAAACTGCGTTCGGTTGAGTCGCGTAAACTCTGTCAAAGTTATTGAAGCTGGGTTCTGGTTCTGGTTGTTCTGATGCGGAAACTGAGCCATGATTCCAACCATGAACTGGCGGTTAAGCTCAAACTGTTGCATCATAGCCGCCATATAGTCTGGCGGTGGTGGACGTTCAGGGGCACGACCACGACCACGACCACCTGGTCTAACCATCCTGCTACGTATCAACAGGGGGTAGTTTAGTAAAAGCAATTGCGAGTGTTTAGCGACAAGTATGATGTAACACGACAATACTTTAAGCAGTGTAATAGATACATAACAGTAGTCGATTAAGACATACAGATCCATACACAAAGTCGGGTACATGCGGACAGCATAACAGCGCAAATTAAAAGCTAGACATACTAGGCGGCGCGCAGGCACGCGGTAAGGAAGTACACAACGAGACATAGCAAAGGCTACATCAACGTCGGAGAAAACCACTGTAACGGGGTAACTGCGAGTGCGGACGACGAATATTCGTCGCGGAAGGATCCTGTGCTCCATGTGCACTCTGATGCAGAACCCTGTCTCGAACTGTAAGAAGAGGTCCACGTGTAGGTGTGTGACCTCCAACAGCAGGCCAGTCAATACCAGCATACATCTGAGTCCTGCGCGGGTAAAGGATGTGCTCCGGATGTATCCCTGCACAAACAGCGGGCATCAACTGCGTCATAGCATCGTAGAGACGTGCTCGAGTGGCAACCAACTCGACGGCAAGAGCCCGAACAGTGCGATCCAGAGCCTGAGTGCACTGAATCAGAACGCGGTGGTCATATCGGCGAGGCTCGTACGGGGCACATATAGCTGTGTAGTATCCGGTAGCATCTCCAGCAGGGGCATACGGAATGTATCGGAACTCAGAGTCATCCAAGATATCACTGAACTGTCCTCGAAGACGTGCGACAACAGAGTAGGCGGCATCATGTACTGCCATCTCAATCGTCACGCCGATACCGTGGAAAAGGTGCAGCTCGGTGTCTGAGTCATTCTGCAGATCATAGATACGAACATCAGCATGGTACTGCTCCTGATTAAACTCGCGGTAATCCTCGTAAACCATGTACTCAGGGTACCAGCGGTAGCCAAGTCTGGTCATGAGAGCGATCAGGACAGCTGGAAAACCAGGGGTATTACGAGCCCAAGTGCGAAGCACAAGCTGTGTCGTAGGACGCGGTGGAAACAAACGGTCCATCTGAAACAGAGGAAATTCAGATTTGTCAAATGACAATGAGAAGTTTAACACAACTCGGAGAGAAAGGTTAAACAAAACAATGGAAGGAAAATGATTATCAGACTAATCAGATCAATGACAGGGAAATCGCACAGATATCCAGCTCTCCGAGTAGACGGGATTTACGAGATCCTAAGTGTCGGCATTAGTAAAATTTATTTAACTCGAATAGAAGAGATATTAGAGTCCCAGAGTATAGACGAGGAATAAAAGATCCTAATACCACCCAGTTGGCGACGTGGGCCCGTAAGCCACACAGCCAAGTTAGTAATTTAGTTTCTCGGTTTCTAGACTCAACTTCGGCCAAGGAATTTGGAGGGGGGCTTCCTACAGGCAGTCGGCTCTGATACCAACTTGTGACGCCCCCGGTTCAATCGTACACTAGTCATACACGCAAACGTGTACGATCAAGCTCAGGGACTCACGGGAAGATATCACAACACAACTCTAAACACAAATAAACGGAGGTCCACAATATTACAGACCAGGGATCCGAAGATCCGAATACATAAGTCAGTCATACAAATAATATCTGGGTACAGACATAGTTAGACAAGTTCTGCCTTAAGAAGGCTAGCACAAACAGCGACACTAGACCGAAAGGCGTTGGCCTCCTGCCTGGGAGCCTCCGATCCTACTCCTGGTCAGATGGCTCGATCCAGTAGTACGTGCCCTCTGGACCCGCCTGGTAGTAGGCTCCGGTGGTGGCGTCTGGCTCCTGGACTCCATCGTCTGGTGTATCATCAAGGTGGGGTATATGGGGAAAAGAGAAAATAAAGCAACCGTGAGTACTCATCCGAAGTACTCAGCAAGCAAGGATCTATACTACATATGCAACTTTATCAATAGAGAAAAGGCTGTATATGTGGACTGGGCTGCAGAAATGCCAGAATAGAGAGATAGGCCTAGTCCTATCGAAGACTAGCATCTTCAAACATCTTCTCAAAGCCATCATCTTGCAGCAGTAGAAGAGAGTAGAATAGCATTTTATTTAGCAAACATGTTGAAGTACAGCTCAAAGATCCTTCCTCGACTCCCAGCGAGAAAGTAATCCCGAAGCTTCAATTAAGTAACAAGTATCCAGTTTAAGTAGTAGATCGGGATACACAAACTGAGCGTCCTTTACCGTAGGACCGGCTATCGATAGAAGATTCATCCCTGCAGGGGTGCACTACTGTTACCCAACACGCTCGATCAACTCTGGCCGGACATACTTGCTGGGTAATGCCCGTCCTCGGAAGATCAACACGAAGCAGCGCTCTACCTAGGCTCAGCAGAGAGGTCAGCACGCCAGACTAACCTATGCACCCAGGGGTCTCGGGCCATCGCCCTGGGCACCCTGCGCGTTGCGTGGCTGGCCGGGGTGCAGGCGCGACACTGAACTCGTCAGTGAAGTATCCAGCCCAATCCCGACGATCAGCCCGCACGGTGAATCGTGACGTCTGATAAGCTTTCGGAGAAACGTACATCGCAGAGGGCCCCATAACCATTATCCCACGTGGTGGTAGTGCGTATAGGGCACGTCGACCCACTCAGATCACACACCCAAATCCAATAGGCTCAATTAGTATCAAGCGGAGACAATCAGAGTCTCTGATGCTCCGCCACAATGTCACACTCGAGTGCCCTTCCGGCACACCCGAAATCATAGATCCCCAGCGGGTACCCACCAGGGTGGACCCGCCTGTGAAAAGGGTCAAGTAACCGTGTGGTCATATTCATCAGGGTGAACGTATGAGGTATCACCCTCGAGGTTCACACTGAGGGGTTGCACGACAGAGTCGTATCGGACATGGAGAAGGAGGGATCACCCTCGATGACCACGACCGTACAGCTATGCTGCAGAGTATTCATCAGGAGTGCGTTACGAGGTATCACCCTCGGCACTCGATAGTTACTACGCAGAGTCGTACAACTAAGGGGGGTGTGAAGTGAGGCGTCTGTCTCTGATCGACGATCATGTTGATCGAGTCGTCGATGAACAAGCAGGGGCGACAAAGTAAGGTGGTGGGGTCACAGATGGTTCATACCAACCTATACTAAACAGTTTATCATAGGCAGGTAAGGTAGCAATGAACAGGTTACAACAGCAGGCTATGCATCAGAATAGGAGTATACATTAACAGTAGCGAAATCTAATGCAAGCAGGAGAATAGAATGGGCGATATCTGGAATGCTCAAGGGGGGGGCTTGCCTGGTTGCTCTGGCAAGAGAGGGAGGTCATCAACGGGCTGCTCGTCGGTAGAGTAGTCGTAACCTGGTGCAGCGTCGTCGGTCTCGGCGTCTATCGAGAGAGAAGGAGGGGGAGAGAAACAATAAATTTCACGGCAATACTGCAAACAATATGTATGACATGCCTAAATGATATGCCGGGGTGTTCTACTGCCTAACTAAACGATTTAGTTAATTTAGGAATTTATTTGGATTTATTTAATTAAAGTTGGACACTATTCATTTATCGAAATCGGTCTAATTGTTCAACGTTCTTATAGTTGCGGGCATCTGACGGGAATACAGAGGGCGTATCCGGGTTCGTATCGTCGTTCTGAGCAAGTTTCATGTATAAAATATTTTCATCGGAGTTACGGTTTATTTAATATGATTTTCTAAAGTTTTTATTAATTTCTGAAATTTAATTAATTATTTAATTCAACATTATCCGAAACAGTGTCTTGCTGACGTCAGCATGACGTCAGCACGACGTCAGGACCAGTGGGTCCCACCTGTCATAGGCTGTTAGGTTAATTAGTGATTAACTAATTAAATTACTGTTTAATTAACACTAACTACTTAATTAAATTAACCTAATCAGGATTAATTAACTAATTAATTAATTAATTAGTTTAACTATTTCTATTTTTATTTTCATTATTTTCCTAAAATGTTTTTGGGGCTGGGCCCCGTCTGTCAGCGGCACAGGGGGGCAGGGCCCACCGGTCAGTGGCACGTGGCCACGGGCGCGGGTGACGGGCGCGCGGTGCGTGCGCGCGGGCGCGCGGCGGGGTGCGGTGACGGGCCGCAGAGCGGCAGCGCGGTGCGTGGGCGCGGGCTCGCGCGTGCGCGCGCGCGGCGAACGGTGGGCGGCTCGGGGCGGAGCAGGGGACGAGGCGACGGGGAAGGGTGAGGCCGTGCGCGAGCGGGACCGGCGGCGACGTGCGGGCGCGGCGTCAGGGAGAGAGGAGAGGAGAGGGGCGCGGCTCACAGGGGGCCGGACGGGGATGATGGCGAGGCGAGGAAGCGACGGCGACGATGCGGCCGAGTCAGCGACGGCGTCGGGCAGCGGCGACGGGTGCGAGCGCTCGCTGAGGCGATTCGGGGAGGAGACGGGGAGGCGAGGTCCCGGCGACGGCGTCCGAGCGCGGGCGGCGAGGCGTAGGTCGGGGACGCGGGCCGGGGTGGACGGGGAGCGCCGGCGACCAGGCGACGGCAGCGGGCATGGCACGGGCGCGGACGGGATCGGGGGATCCCGATCCAGATGGGGGGGGTGGGGGGCCCCCCTAGCGGCTGGTCGGAAGTACTGTGAGGAGGCGGCGTGGTGGGCGGCTTCCGGCCACCCCTGCCACCGCTCCTCGGGCGTCGACGCGTCGCCCGATCCATTCCTGGATCGGGGGGGGGGGCGAACGAGTAGGAGGTGGGGGGAGTGGGTGTCGGTGGGGCTAGGGTTTGGCCGGGGGGCCTTATAGGCCAGGGGCGACGCAGGTGGGCCGGCCGGCTGGCTTCGGCCCAGTTGGGCCGGGGGGGGGGGGGGGGTTGCTCCTTTATCCTTTTCTGTTTCTTTTTCTTTTCTTTATTCTCTTTCTCCTTTCTCAATCTAGTAAATAGCTAGCCCTCAAAATGGTTTTTGTAAAACATGAGACCTAGTTCACAAATACCAGTGCATTATTCCCTAACACCTAAAATTAGTTTGGACAAAACATAATTCCATATTTATTTCAGATTTAATAAATGGTTATTAAATATTATCTTTATCCCCTGTTTGAGGTTGTCCGAGTCACTTATCCAATTCCAATGATGTTGGTTTCAATTTTAGAATAGCCTCTGGAATATTTGTTATTTATCTGACATTTTAGTTTCTATGTTGGACAACTTTTATATTCCACTTTCATTTAAATTTTGAATTTGACTTAGGAGTTGAAATGCAATGTGATGCTAATGATGATTATGCACTGTTGATCATGCTAACATGTCATTATCAAAAGTGATTACTGTTGCTAATCACCGGGGGGTGTTACATTTCCTTATGGACCCCGCTGCCACGGGAGGGTAGGATAAAAGATGTCATGCAAGTTCTTATTATAAGCACATATGACTATATACGGAATACATGCCTACATTACATTGATGAATTGGAGCTATTGTGTATCGCTCTAGGTTGTGACTGTTACATGATGAACATCATCCAACACAAATATCCATCGCTCATCCAATGCCTACGCTTTTCTCATATTGGTCTTTGCTAAGTTACTTTCGTCGCTGTTGCTGTTACAATCACTACAAATTGCTACTGTTACTATTGCTACCTCGCTACTAAACACTTTGCTGCAGAAATATAATTTCCCCGATGTAGTTGAATTGACAACTCAACTGCTAAGGCTCATAAATATTCTTTGGCTCCACTTGTGTCAAATCAATAAATTTGGGTGAAATACTACCCTCGAAGACTGCCGCGATCCCCTATACTTGTGGGTTATCAGGGCGGGGGTTGAACTTTTCATGGTTTCACATTGTCTGACTGAGAAAAATAGAATCTCAAGTAGGACAATATGTTGGAACATGTCAGGGGTTGGCTAGTAGGAGCAGTACAACAAACATCACGTGTGCACCATATTTTGAGAAGGGTTTAATGTAATTTGTGTGAATTGAGTCAGTGTGGATATACGAGTAGTACATCCATATATATCATTGACATGCATGCTCTTAACAAACATTTGTGTGGAAGATTTCACCCTTTGTTCATATTCTATTTGAGAGTGGATTCGATTTTTGTAATTGGAGCTCATTTTTCTAATAGAGAATCAAGAGAAGTGTGGTCATTTGCTTGATTTCAATTTAGACTATCCATGTATTATTGCGGGAGATAGATATAGAGAGAACATTTGTGTGACAAAGAGGGGGTGGCAGCGAGACATAATGAGAGAGGGGCATATGCGTGTTCGAAAGACTATGTGTGTCGCAGAGTGAGGAGTGTCGGAAAGGGAGAGAGAGGGTGTGTGTGTGTGTTTGAGAGAGAGGGAGAGAGAGAGAGAGGGGCACGTGTAACGTCAACTGTATGCATGATATAGACATAGAGGGGATCGACAAGGTTATGGGGTCAGGGATATTGGGAGAGCGATTGTGTGTGTGGGATGAAGGGACACACACAGAGCATCTGTTTGCCTTTGAAAGAGATAGATACACCTCGACATCACAGCTGGATGGGGGTGTAAGGTTATGTGTGGTAGAGAGAGATAGTAGAGAGAGAGAGGAATGCTTGTGTCTCGCCGGGAGACCTAACTACATAGATGGGGGTAGCAAGAAGAAGAGAATGGCAGTGTGCCCTTTTTTGAAGGGATGGGAGAGAGACCAAGAGACATGCATCGTGTGGAGGTGTGTTTGTTTCGAGAGAGAGAGAGGGAGGCGTGGACCTAGATATGGGTGTTCATGTGTATGTTATAGGGAAGAAATTGTCTAGCTGGTAGTCAAGTGATGGCGACCCAATCTTTCGACGAGAGTGGGGATAAGTATCAATTTGGTGTATTTTGACATTGACGATCCAGCTATATCGTACCTGGTGATACAAATCGAGAATCACTAACTAAACCAATCTCCGATGGTCAATGATCTTGTCGTATCCACAATCAACCTGAATAACGAGATCGAGTTCCTGCAAGCAACCGAAGAACCGGCAAGAACTAAGATAATGCAATCTAAATTGCGAATATGAATTAATTAAGGATAATGGTGGGGTTCGTGATATAGGATCTGAACAAGGCAGTAGTCCTACACATCTCGCAGATGCAAATTGTAGTGAAGCAAAACAATGTCTAAACAAAAACACGAGTTTTGACCTAGAAAAAAGATAGTCGCTTTATATATCTATATCTATAGACTATAGTACTATATTCTTTATTTCTATAGTTATATCTACATCTATACCACTCCCTCCGTTTTTATTTACTCCGCACATAGCTTTGACTGCAGTCAAACTTTATAAAGCTTGACCAAGTTTGTGGAAAATAATATTAACATTTACACTAACAAATTTACATGATGTGAAAATATATGCAATGATGAATCAAATGATTTATATTTGGTGGTGTATATGTTAATATATTTTTCCTACAAACTTGCTGAAAGTATACAAAGTTTGACTTTAGAGAAACCTAATATGCGGTATTATGTATTACATATTCTATATTCATTATTTCTATATAGTCAATGCGTGTATTTGCACGTACACGATACAAACCATCGATGATATTGATCCAGTGGTCCAGGTGGCTGGGATTTGGATCTACTATAACCTAATCGTACCCAGACACATTATTCTCGAACCAATAGGACGACAGTGTGATCGAACCACACAAGAAGCTCTCAACAAGACCTCCAGATGTGCCACGTGGCTTCATGGTTGGCCCCCCATCATATTACTCATATTACATTGACTGAAAAAAGAGAAATCACCCGAAACATGATCTTGCCCGTATTTTGTTCCTACGAAGCTATGTCGTGCATGTACCTAGTTGTATAGTGGTAGTAGTACAAACTAGTACGTAGTACGGAGTGCTCCTACTCTATCAAGACGAGTCCCATCTGACACCAAATTTCTTGGTGTTCATGCTACAACTAGCTCTTCCCCTCCTCGGTTCTATTTTCTAATTCATACTCAGCCGACGCGCGACGGGCAGGGTGGTGTTTGCCGATAGTCAGTTTGCTCACCTGCGGTCCCACATGATAGTGAAAATGCTAGGCAACACACCTTCCCGAGCTATGTGGTGTGTCGGACCGACCGTGGAGTACTCACGATTCCCGACTTTGTGGGGGTGCGACGCGAAAGCGGCAGACTTTTCCTTTTAAACTTGTATAAATTGTAACATTTGGTTCTGCTACTTGGTGCGATCGATAGATAGAAATGATGACTGAAAACGCTATGGGCGGGCTTTTCCCGCCCGATAAGAAGGGGAGTTAGCCAGTTTGCCACATCATCGGTTTGCTCACATGCGGTCCCACATGTTAGTGATATAAGCGTAGCTAATGCGCGTTGACCAGCGGGCCAGAACGATGGTGTGGGATGCGACGCGAGCGGGACATGCTTGATGTATGTATTCCAGTTTCTCGTTTTGAATATGCGAACGGGATAGGCGTGCTACACGAGTAGTTTTGAATTTATAAGTTCGGTCATAGTTTTGAATTTACGAGTAGTTCAGTAGGTTGGGTCAAGCATCGTACGTAAATTACGAAGTTGGTGCAAAAGGTAAGCACAACGTTAGTCCTGGTTTGTTGGTCCCCTTTGTGACATATTTTAACCATAGATTTAACTAACAAAAAATTAATGCATGTCATCAAAAAAAAATTTGTTGGATTCGTATTTGAACATAGTTTCCAATGATATTATTTTTTGTGACATGCATTAACATATTTTTAGTTAAATCTAATGTCAAAATTTGGCACAAACACACGAACGGGACAAATAAACAAGGGCGGATGTACTACTAGTTACAATGATGCATATAATTGACAACAAATGTGAGCAAAGGGATCACACATGTCGTTATTGACTGGAATGAGAATGCGATACAATAAGAATTAAGCCCACGACGACGCAATCGTAGTGGTGGTTACATGAAGCATGAATAAAGATGTATCCATCAACGACCTGCTCCTCCTCGACTCAGTACACCGGGCACCGACCAGCGGCTGAGGAGCAGTGGCTTTTGTGGCGAGGTCAAGGTGCTTCTCAACAAAGGTGTCCAAGGCTTCTAGCCGGTTGACGAAGGCCAACATGGTAGCGTCCTCACTGGTCTTGTAGATGCCTATGTACACTACTTCCTCGTACACGTGGATGTGTAGGTCGATGAATGCTTGCAGGGTGAGGTGGACATTCCTCATCGCGTCGGCGGGCAGTCGCAGGGCCACCAGTGCTTGAAAGTTGTTCTCACCATGGAGGCCGATTAGGGTGGCAGGCAATGAGGAGCCTGCGTGCGCGGGTTGGAGGAGTACGACGATGTGGTCTGTGAGCTTCTTGATGACGGTGAACATGTTGATGGTGTCGATGATCATCTTGTCCAACTGAGAGTTGTAGCTGGCGTTGATGCGGGCCATTAACTAGCCGGTCCATAACACCGGCTCGAGGCGATCCGTGCTGCCGTGCCGCAGGCCGGCATCTTGGACCATCTGGCATAGCTGCAGGCCGCTCGCGCACATCGCCGCCATGGGTCTAGCTTCTGGTCACTTGGTTTGGGAACTGGAGTGAGCAGTGTTGCACTTTGTGTAGGTGCGTATGTGCGTACGATCTGGTAGATGCATTGGAGTGTAGGTGCGCCTTTATATGAGTGCAAACTACGTTGCATTCACATCGTGCTGCCTCCTTTCCGCTTCTTCCATTACTTCCCTCAGCATGATAAATGAAGGAGGATGCATCATTGGCCATTCAACATTTCGGAAACCGCTACCCTCTCCCACGTCTGCATTAAATCCGTATCGGGAACTATCCTGGTGTACTAGTTTACCATCCATTTCTCAAAAAATAAATATCGTCCTGGTTTACTAGCTGTAAAGTACTACTAGTAGGGAGTGGTGCGCCGGCTGAGGGCACCGCCTGCTGTATGCCCGACTGAACACGCCTCCTCGCCGCCATCAAACGCCTCCATTAAACCCGCATGGAAGTGGACAAACCTACTCCGGCCACACGTCCGTTCAGGAGCGGGCCAGCATTAAACGCAACGCCGGTCGAGCTCCTCCCATCCGCCATCTATTTAAACGAGGCTAGACGACGGCCGAGCTCCTCCCGTCCGCCCTCTATTTAAACGAGGCCAGACGCCGGGCAAGAATCGCACCCCTCCGTCGCTCCCCCATCTCCTCCTTCACCATTTTCTCCACTCTCCCGATGGCTTCCGAGGAGCAGTTCTCCGGCATACGAGCCAGCTTGGTGGCCCGCCAAGCCCCCCTGGCCGGGCCAAGATGCCTTGTGGGGCCCACAGGACTCCACTCACTTACCCATTCATCACACTTCATCTCTTACCTCCAGAAAAAAATCATGGTTGCTCTCTCCCTCGTGTTCTTGCTTCCAAACCTGAGATTTTCGATCTCTTTGCTTGAAACTCCGTTTCCGAAACTATTTTGGGGGATTTCTCCTTGGTATGTGACTGCTCCATTGCTCCAATTAGTTTTTGTTTTAGTGGATTATATTTTGAATGCTTGATACAGACTCTAGACATCCATATGAGTAGTTGCTATCAATCTTGTGAAGTTTTATTAACATCTTTTTGTGGTCCAAAAATTTAAAAAATTTGTCCTTAGGAAAATGAACTTCTTCTGGGGAGGTTCTTCAAGCCGGAGTCCCAAGCGAGTCACCGGAGGTTCCCCTGACCGTGACCTTCACATCCTGTGTAGGACGAAGGTTTGGCCGTGCGAATGGCCACACAATGCCTTCATGAATAAAGCCGGGTTCCACCAAGAGTTTGCACAATTCAATGTAAATGCTGGGTTGACTGACTTCCTCGCAGATGAGTGTGACCAATACCACCTCCTTACAAAGTCCTTTGTGCAAAATTTTCATTTCATGCCTAGGCTCGATATTCCTATGGTACGCTTTGATTTATATGCTGAACATCATCAGATACCACTTGCGGAATTTTGTCAGATATGTTTGATTCCCTCTGATGGGTAATTGAGGTTGCCTCGACCGAAGGAATTCGATGACTTTCTCCATACTTTAACTATGGGAGAGTATAGGGGCATGTCGAAAGCCCGAGTTACTAGTTTGCATTTTCCTTATGTGCACTACTTTGCCTTATTCATAGGGAAATGCTTGACTGCTAGGGAGGAAGGTGGTATGCTCTGTGCCCCTGACCTCGCAATTTTACGCCACACACTTTTCAGTGATAACCCTTATAGCCTTGGGGCTCTCATTGCGCACCGCTTGCACACTAACAGGACTAGGGGTAAAATTCATGGTGGTATTTATACTACTCGCTTCGCGAGACGTTTTCATGTTGATATACGCCCCACTGATTATTTACTGCCTAAGATTTACTTAGACCAGCAGTCCATGATAGATCACCATTTTATTGATGACCCTGAGCCCCCTCACCACACCCGTTATAACTTGGTATTTAGTGAGGATACTCGTGATATTATTTCATTGCCTGCACCCTCTTTGTTTGATTCTCATGCCAGGCACGGATACGTCGTCATGCCGCCGGATATCATTGCTTACAAGAACGAGTTGGCTGCGACGGAAAACGAGGCCCAAGTTTAGGATGCTCAAGTGCCTCCGCCTAGACACTTTCCTACCGCCCCCATGGATACTACGGATGCTGATTACCAAGTTAGGCGAAAGCCTAAGCCTGGGGGAGTACGTATTTCTCACCGACATTACATTCATGTTCAAACATTCATTCCAGTTATCAATGTTCATCCTTTTTCATTGTAAATCCATGCTTAGATTTATTTCGCTTTCTTCTTGTGTGTTTGAAAAACTTTGAAAAATCTTATTTCTCATTTCTTTTCAGTTTTTCTTTCTTGTTTAATTGGCTAGTAGTATTAAAAGAAAACCCAAAAAGATTTCTCGTTTCTTCTTTTTCTTGCTCTGAGCTTTCCCGTGTAAATAGTTTTTCTCATTTTTGTTTTCCTTTCATTAGTTTGCTTTCTTCAGAAAAGCTAAAAACTCCAAAAAATATTCAGTGTGTTTCTCTGAATTTCTTTTCTTGTTGAGCCATCGTAAGGAGAAGACCACGATGAAATTGTTTAGTGGCTCTCGTATGCTTTGTTATCAATCTAACTTGTTTGCAGATCCCAGCTTAGTCCACGGCACTCTTGCACTATTATTATTTTCACATCATTCGGTCGTGCAAGTGAAAGGCAATAACGATGATGATTTGATGAAGTGATTGTGGCAAAGAAAAGTTGGTATGAACTCTCCTTGTTTTTGTTTTTGTAAATATGTTTAACTCAGCATCCATGATTCAGCATATCATGAGTAAACATGTTTATGATGACAATTAGAGATTATAGTTGCTCATGCCATGCTTAATTAGCTAGGAGTGGATAATGATTTATCTTGGATGTCAACATGCATTAAAATGGTTATGATGTAGTATGTTAGTATGGTATCCTCCTCTGAATGATTCAAGTGGCTTGACTTGGCACATGTTCACACATGTAGTTGATTCAAAACCAACATAGCCTCCACGATATTTATGTTCATTGTGATTATATCCTACTCATGCTAGTATTCAATGTTAATTATTCGCAATGCATGATTATGACCGTTGTCATTCTCTAGTTGGTCGCTTCTCAATCTATTTGCTAGCCTTCACCTGCATTAAGCAGGAATGCTGCTTGTACACCCAAATCCTTAAACAAAAGTTGTTCCAGATGAGTCCACCATTTCTACCTATATGCCGTATTACTCTGTCATCCTAAGTAAATTTGCATGTGCCACCTCTAATCCTTCAAATAATCATCTTTTTTGTGTGCCCGTACTGCTCATGGAGCGACAGGGGGCAGTCAGTACCTTCTATGCTGAGCGGGTTATTCTCACGATGGGTGTTTATTCACGTGTCATTGCACGAGAGAGGCTGGTAATTGCTACTTGTTAGTTGCGTTGGTATTTTCCCCGAAGATGAGGGGATGTTGCAGTACAGTAGAGGTAAGTATTTCCCTCAGTTATCAATCCAGTAGGAGAACCAAGCAACACCTCGTTAGTAGTACCTACACACAAATAAACAACTTCTTGCACTCAACGCAATCAAGGGGTTGTCAATCCCTTGGCGGTAATTGCAAGGATTAAATCTCATAGTGATAAATAGATAGATGAAACACAAAATAAAATTAATAAATAAAAAGTGCAGCAAGGTATTTTTAGGATTTTGATTTATGATAAAAGTAGACCCGGGGGCATAGTTTTCGCTAGTGGCTTCTCTCTTTGAAGATAGCATATGGTGGGTAAACAAATTACTGTTGGGCAATTGATACAAAAGCAAATAATCATGATGATATCCAAGGCAATGATCATGTATATAGGCATCACGTCTAAGACAAGTAGACCGACTCCTGGCTACATCTACTACTATTAGTCCACACATCGACAGCTATCCAGCATGCATCTAGTGTATTAAGTTCATGAAAAACGGAGTAACGCCTTAAGCAAGATGACATGATGTAGACAAAGAAAACTCATGCAGGAATAAACCCCATCTTTTTATCCTTAATAGCAAAGATACATATGTGTCATGTCCCCAACTGTCACTGGGATTGAGCACCGCAAGATCGAACCCATTACAAAGCACCTCTCCCATTGCAAGATAAATCAATCTAGTTGGCCAAACCAAATCAATAGATCAGAGAGAAATACGAAGCTATAACAATCATGCATAAAAGAGATTAGAGATGACTCAAATAATATTCATGGATAATCTGATCATAAACTCACAATTCATCGGATCCCAACAAACACACAGCAAAAACTGATTACATCGGATAGAACTATAAGAACATCAAGGAGAACATTGTATTGAAGAACATCGAGGGAGAACAAACCATCTAGGTACTAACTATGGACCCGTAGGTCTATTGTAAACTACTCACATATCATCGGAAGGGCAACAAGGTTGATGTAGAGCCCTCCATGGTCGAATCCCCCTCCGGCGGAGTGCCGAAAAAGGCCCCCAGATGGGATCTCTCGAGAACAGAAGCTTGCGGCGGCGGAAAAAGTATTTCGTGTGGCTCTCTATTGGTTTCCTGATTTTAGAGAATTTATAGAGGCGGAATTAGGTCAAACGGAGCTATGTGGGCCCCACAAGCAACCAGGGTGCGCCTACCCCCCGGGCGCGCCCTGGTGCCTCATGGGCCCACGCTTCATCTTATGGCCCTCTCCCGAAGCTTCCAGGGTCTCTTATGTCCAGAAAAAAATCTCCAAAAAAGTTTCGTGGCATTTGGACTTCATTTGATATTGATATTCTGGAAAACCAAAAACAGGCAAAAAACAGCAACTGGCACTGGGCACTAAGTTAATAGGTTAGGCCCAAAAAATGATATATAATGACATATAAATGCTTATAAAACATCCAAGATTGATATTATAATAGCATGAAACAATCAAAAATTATAGATACGTTGGAGATGTATCAGCATCCCCAAACTTAATTCCTGCTCGTCCTCGAGTAGGTAAATGATAAAAACAGAATTTTTGATGTGGCATGCTGCCTATCATATTCATCATGTAATCTTTCTTTTGTGGCATGAACATTGAGATCCGAATGATTCAAAGCAATAGTCTATAATTTGACATGAAAACATAAATACTCAAGCAATACCAACAAGCAATCATGTCTTTCAAAATATCAACGCTAAAGAAAGTTACCCCTAGCCCATTATGCTCAATCATTGATCCATTCATGAAACACACTCAATATTAGCTACATCCAATGCACAAGTATGACAATAGTGTTTTCCAATTGGGGCTTATAAGAGAAGGTGAATACTCAACATAAAAATAAAAATTGCATAAAAGTAAATAGATAGGCCCTTTGCAGAGGGAAGCAGAGATTTGCAAAGGTGCCAGAGCTCAAAGTTTAAACTAGAGAGATGAAATTATTTTGAGAGGCATGCTTTTCCTGTTAACGCTACGACCGAGAGTTCCCAACATCTTCCATGCTAGACACATTATTGCGGTTCCCAAACAAAAAATAAAGTTTATTTCCTTTCCACTATTCATACACAATCCATGGCTAACCGTATCCACGGGTACCCTCCAACCTTTTCACTTTCCAAGGAATTTTGTTTTTGTTATCTTTGATTTTCGTGCAATGACAAGTGAATAAACACTCATCGTGAGAATAACCCGCCTAGCATGAAAGATATTGACTGCCCCCTGCCACCACATGAGCGGTACGGGCACACAAAACGGTAAATTATTTTGAATAATTAGAGTTGGCACATGCAAATTTACTTGGGACGGCACGTAAATACCGCATATAAGTAGGTATTGTGGACTCATATGGCACAACTTTGGGTTTAAGAGATTGGATGCACAAGCAGCATTCCCACTTAGTACAAATGAAGGCTAGCAAATAGATTGAGAAGCGACCAACCAGAAAACGAAAACGGTCATAAACATACATTAAACATAACTAACACTGAATAATGCATCATTAGTAGGATGTAACTTCCTTGCATAACTATTGACTTTATGCACATGCATAGGGAATCACAAACCTTAACATCAATATTCTTACTAAACAACAATTACTCACTAATATCACTCACATATCATCATCTTCATATCGCAAAACTATTGCAAGGAATCAAACTTATCATATTCAGTGATCTTCATGAAAGTTTTTATTATATCCTTCTTGAATATTCATCACATTAGGACCAAATTCATATCTTGCACAAATTACCATTGCTATTATCAACTCTAAAAATGATATGAGTGAAGCATGAGAGTGCAAATATTTATTCAAAAATAATAATTGTCAACTCCCAAAATAATATAAGTGAAGCATGGGAGTTCATGTATTTCTTCAAAAAAATTCTATTGTCAACTTCCAAAATAATATAAGTGAAGCATGTAGAGTGTTCTAACAAATCATGATAAATGTGTGCCCCTCTCAAATAGGTGTGTCCAGCAAAGATGATCGTGACAAATTAAAAAGCAAACAAAGCAAAAACTCATATAATACATGGCGCTCCAAGCAAAACTCATATCATGTGACGAATAAAAATATAGCCTCATGTAAAATTACCGATAGTTGGTAGAAGAAAGAGGGGATGCCTTCCGGGGCATCCCCAAGCTTAGTTGATGGGGAGTCCTTGAATATTACCTTGGGGTCCCTTGGACATCCCCAAGCTTAGGCTCTTGCCACTCTATCGTGGTTTTGTCACGGTAGATGTCCTCGAAAAAGGACTTAGTCGTGAGGCCATCGCAGCTTGGTAGTAGCTTGAACGGGTTTGATCGGAATTGAGAGACACGGATTTACCCAGGTTCGGCCCCTCACGGTGGAGGTAAAATCCTACTTCCTGCTTGATTGATTATTGCTTGAGATCTCGATTACAAGGGTGCGACTTAGCTAACCTAGTACTCGAGAGCTTGTAACTTAGTCTTTCCTACCTCAGGGGCTCCCCTTTATATACAGGTCGAGGCCCTGATGTTACAACAGGATCCGGGTCGTACTACTACCCGTGTCTTAGTCTATTTCCTATTCATCTTATCTTCCAAGTAAGGGAAATTCCCCACAACTTCCTTGTCGAGCCAGCTTACCAGATACTGGGCCATAAGCCGGCCTCTTTCTTAAGCCGCCCTCTATGCCTTGAATTCTCTGACTTGTCGTGGCCCAACAACATGGTCATCCTCAAGCCACAAAGTGACGTCCGGGTTATACCCTGGCCGAGTCATTCCGTGGGGTATATCCCCAACATTAGCCCCCAGGTTAACTTGGATTCATCCATGTTAAACTTCATACTAAAACTAAGTCCGGGTCACCTTCTTGTGAGCTAGAACTTCCCTTTGTTCCTCCAGTTTACTCTCAAGCCGGGTTATGAGACGCTGCCGGCTTGTGATGTTTCCTCACTAGCATTTCACAACCCTTCTAGATTGTCGTGACATCGTCTCGCTAGACCTCCATAATTCACGTATGACATCATCATGAATCTTGAGTGGATCTGACAAGCCCGAAAATCGAGGCGCCTTTCCGTCTATAATTTACTGCATCGCCCTTGTTTTCGCACTTGCCGTTTCCCCTTCTTAATGTTTTATAAATACGTACGAAGGGCTCCAAAGTCTATTTTACCATTTTCGCCTCCTCGCTTCGTCTTCTTCCTTGCGCCTGCTGCTTCTCATGACCGGAGCACCACCGCGTCTCCTCGAGCTCTCCGGCCACATCAACTGCGACCTCAACACCGCTCCAGTCGCCGTCAGAGCCCACCAAAAACGTTCCGGCCACGTCCGCCGTCCTCAGGTACGCCCAAACTCTTCCTTTCAGATCTGTAGCGCCCCATTGCTCTTCTGTATAGTTCATCGGTAGTTTGTCGGTGTTCATCACCATTTCCCATTAGTAGATCTAGATCCACTTGAATGACCTGGGTAGGTGCCTTAGTCATTGTTGCAATGCTATCTTTCCCATCTAGGATCTCTGTACTATTTTCAACAGGCCCCCATTGACAAATGGGCTCTCGTATTTATCTGTGCTTAGGTCTTTAAACTTTTCTTTTCGAAGTATTTTTTAGATCTGTAAACATAGCTGCCTCGTTGGATTGTTGTTTGTAGCTAGCTCAACACTTAGCAGAAAACCAGAACGCCACTGAATGGCTGACACTGGCTCACTGCTTTACCGGCTTATCTGTGTTTCCCGTAGCCTGCTTAAATCCAAGTCATAGCCTGAGCAAACATGGCCATCTTACTGTTTTGCCAGCTTATAACTCGAATAGCCTGCAGCTCATGACATATGAACATAATTTGCCGGTTCTTTGTTATTACCTTCACTTTGAAGTTGAATCGTGTAGTGAAGTCTCAATGGCCCCTAAGACCGACAATGCCGTTGGCTGGGTTAGATCCAATGTTTCAATCCTCATGTTGGATGACCTTGTGGGCCAAGGTCTCTTGCCGGCTCAAGGAGAGATCGGTTGGCGCACGCCCAAAGAATAAAATCCAACCAACCTCAACAAGGAGAAGTTGTCATCTTTGCAGATCATTTACATAGGGGTTTCCGTCCTCCCGGGTCAAAATTCTTTTGCAACATGCTCAATTTCTTCAACCTCCAGCCCCAGGATCTTGGCGGAAATTCGATCACCAATCTCTGTCACTTCCAAGTTTTTGTGAAGTGTATCTCCAGACAGAGCCAACTGTCATTCTCTTCTGGGAGTTCTTTTATATCAACCATCAAACTGAGTTTAAAGATGGTCCCAGCATAGAACTTGGTGGAATCTCTATTAAAAGGAGGAAGAACAATGCCTTTCCTGAAGTCAAGCTGGCGTGTCATCCCAAGGGTTGGAACAAAACTTGGTTTTATTGTAGAAACACCGCTCCACAAGGTGAAAACCCTCTGCCGGGTTATAGACTGGACCGGCTCAATGCTACTGTTGCTTTTCTGGGTTGGCCATCAGAGGAAGAGTGGAGACAAGTAGCACCTTTCTATTCCAAGTTAAGGGCTTTGATAGCTAATGGCCTCACCGGGATCAATCTGACCCGGTGTTGGATAAGCTGGCGAATCCAGCCCCTTAGCTTGAGGGGCGACTTGATGTGCAACTATACTGATGACCCGGCAGATGTGCAACCCTTCAGCCAAGTCAATTTGTCTGAAGATGAAGTTAACAAAGCCACAAAGAAACTGGTGGGAGAACCCCAAGAAAAATGCAATAAGACCGGGCTAGCTCCCTTCTGCCTGACCAATATCGTGCCTCAAGTAAGTGTATTTATGATTTCTTACTCATTCTGTCTGTGACTTATTTTCTGTCTTAAGCTTAATTACCAGCTCATCATATATGCAGGCGGACTCCAGGTTTTGGAAGAAGAAAGATCGAAAGTCTGCTCCTCCTCCAGTTGAGGAGGAAAATGAGCCGGTCGATGCTCATGAGGCGGCTACTGGAGATGAGTCGGAGGTAGAGCTCGACTCACTTGGTTGTCTTTTTTATTGAACTTGCTAACGTTCCCTCTTCTCATGATCGTATGGAAACCAATCGAGCTGGCAACGCTGACGTAATTTCAATCTCATCCAACTTAGAAACTTTTATCCCGAAGAGAACGAGACAAGCCGTCAGGAAGGTACTGTTTTCACATCTAGATGCTCATTTAGATCCACACTTTCTTTTGAAGAAAAATCAACATACTGGCACATCGAAAAGGAAGACCCGGAGCAGCTCCTGAGAGTTATCTGTCGGCTAATCCGATGAGCCGGCTACTCGAAAGCTACGAGTTGAGGTGACTCATAGTCCAACTTCATTTCGTCCGCGAGCCGGTCTTATTAGGCAACCACTTAATCCCTCTGATTCAAATTATCAGGAATCGCAGCCCTCTTCTAGAGAGTCGACAGCCTCCCAGCTCCCGGCTCTCACCATTAAGTGCGGGTAATTTATCTAAGTCACACTTTTACTTTATCATCACAACTATTTTTGTGAACTGATGTTATCTTCATAACTACAGAGCCAAGGCTTTCGCGAAGAAGATAACGGGCGGGTCATCTTCTGCCGCAGCAAACCCCGAGACTCAAGACCCGCCAATGGTGCCTCCAGAGGTCCATATTGAAACTACGGGTGAGGATAACCTGGACCAAAGGGTTGAGCCGGTTCATGAAAATGAGCCAGTGCAAGTTGATGAGCCAGCCGTGGTGGAAGGGCCGGTAAATATAGATGAGCAAATCAATATGGATGACCTAGCTTATACTGGTAACCCGCCAAGTCCTGCTCGTGCCTCCAGTCCTTTGCAGGAGGTAGCCAATATTATTCCATCACGCACGGTGGATGAGGCAGAAATGACCATAACAGGTGAAGCTCATAAAGCTCCAGAGGCTTCGAATGCCTTGGCCAAAATTATAGCCAAAAATGAGCCGGCAACGTTGTCTAAGGGAAAAGCTAAGCTAGAGCTCCCAAATTTTGACAAACTGAGCGCCAATGATCTGCATCAAGAATATTTGACCCAGCTGTCTGAGAGTCGGGATGTGGAAATGAATATGATAAATGTGCTCAAGCAAAAATATGAGGTATGAAGTACTCCCATTTCTTTACCATGCTTACTCTTATAGCCCCCAAGGGCCGGCTCAGTAAATAGTACCGGGCTGGCACTTTAGATAATAAGAATCAAATTTGAGAGCAGACCGTAGCCCCCATGGACCGGGTCATCATAGACATGATAAGCCAGTTCTTCAAAAGACCACTTAATCAACTATGCAGAAAAAGTGACCTGTAGCCCCCAAGGGCCGGGTCATCATAGACACGATAAGCCGGTTCTTCAAAAGACCACTTAATAAACTGTGCAGAAAAAGCAACCTATAGCCCCCAAGGGCCGGCTCATCTCCATGAGATAACTGGGTCTTTCATGATATGGGATTGAAAAAGTGACTTGCATTAGCCCCCAAGTGTCATGGGGTCTGCTTGCAGCTTCATGAGACTTGTTTTGAAAAAATATAAAAATTCTGCACTATAGCCCCCAAGTGCCGGGTTGTGCGACCTCACCGGCTCGGGACTAGAAAAATTGAACTGGGTTTGCATCTGTTATGACAGGATATGTTGGAGCTGGCCGAGTCAAAAGCTGATTGCTTGCAAAAGCAATTGAAAACAGAGTGAAAACTTCATGAGAGGGCAGAATCATCCTCCTCATATTTGCAAGAATTTGTTGCTCTTGCCAAGGAGAACTTGCAAACCTTGAAAGCCACCCATGAGGAAGAAAAAGCAGCACTGCCGAAACATGCGGAGGAAGCGGAAGGCCATCTTGAGCCGGTGACAGAAGAACTGGACACTCTGAAGCGTCATATAACCAACATGACAGTTGCCATCTTTGGTATGTAGTAATATTATCATAGTCAAAATTCAGGTTAAGTGTTTCGCTGGCTTATTCACACGCTTTCCCTCTTGTGTAGGTAAGAGAAATGACAATGTTGTCCAACTGCCATTGGTGAAGTTGAAGGCAGTATATACATATCTTGAGCAATTATATACGAGAGGTATGTATGCAATAATGACAGTGAATGACGCCGCAACCCCCCCCCCCCCTTCTGAGGATAAAATACATGCTCAATGATATATCAATAGTCCCACAACGGATTCAAGAGTTGACAAGGTTGGCGGCTCGCGCAGGGGCCGGTTTAGCGCTCACTCGAGCAAAAGCTTATTGTCCTGAGATGGAACCAGAGGAGATGACGGGTGGGTTCCCATAATTTAACGCTGATGGCACTGAATTTTCTCAGGAAGATTTTGTACGCAGCATAAAAGACACCCGAGTGCTCGCGACACAACTTGCTGGAGAGCTCCATTTATCAAAATACCAAGCCGATTATACCGAGGAAAACAAGCGCATCAGCCCTCCTCAATACAAGCCATTTGTGCTTACTCCTTCACGCCGTAAGAAAACCTTTGCCCCTGATGTTGACCCGTCTATTATCATCACCGTAGACTCAACTTTCGAGAAATTGTCTACTATTCTGTGGATACCAAAAGACCGCCAGACTGAGCAGGATGAGCCGGCGCAGGCTGAACGGCAAAAACTGGTGCCGAAAAACAGCAAGGTGTCAAACCAGAGGATGCAGGTGCCGGCTTGAATGAGTAGCCTTTTTCCGTAAGAACTTCTCTTATTCATAGCCCAAGTGGGGCTTGTAATGGGAGTAGTAAAAATACATGCTTATCTGCAGTGCCATCGTGTACTCAATACTTTTGGAAGATTGTTTTGTGACGGATAACTGAGTTGGTCTTTTGATTACTGACCCGCCAATTAGCAATATACTTGTAGTATCCTGCTTCCTTTAGAGATGGACCGGGGTTTTTTAAATGATAGCCCGAATTGTGTTGACATCATGATCAACTGATAAGCCGGCGTGACGAGGCCTGGCAAATTAGTCAAGAATTGTCCGAAGTACAGAAAACTGTTGCCAATACCAGCTCAATGGTTAACTTGAGCAGAGCAAGCCGGTTTGTTTATGACCCGGCGACTCTTTGGTCCATATGATAACTGATCAATGAGAAATAATTCCTATAAAACAAAAGATAATACAAAGACATAGACATGTAATTGTAAAGAAATTGCATAAGTGTTAACTTGAACACGACAAAAAAAGACCAGCCTTCGAGGCTTGAGTCTTGCTTCAATGAAGATGGCATGATAGCCCATGGTTTATCATAGCTCTCTGTAAGCCGGCTCTCACGTGACTTAAGCCGGTGTTTTAACCTTGACAAGTTCAGGGTCAAGATTGATTGACTGTCAAGAGTACACTGGGTCACCTTGGCGGAGTAGCATCGAGCAAACAGGCAGGTTTAACCAAGATTGATAATGGCATATGCCGGGTCAAGAGGGATGTTAATAGCTAAACTCGATCAGTTGGAAGCCCCCAAGTGACCTATGATCAAAGAATAAAGACTCATGCACAATTATTGAGACGAAATGATAGAGGCCCCGAGTTTTGGGGATGCCTGCTTTATTATATTGATCATAAAAAATATATACATGGAGGTATGTACAATAACCTAGAGCCAGTGGCTCTAAGTATAATAAGGCCGAAGATGAGCAAGGTTCCAACGCCTGTTGGTCTCTTCCTCGGAAGTACATGATTTATGATGCTCACGTATGTCGATGAGATAGTATGACCCATTGTTGAGATTCTTGCTGATGACAAAGGGCCCTTCCCATGGAAGTGAAAGCTTATGCATACCTATCTGTTCTTGTACCAGACGAAGCACTAAGTCACCCTCCTGGAAAGTACTGCTGCGAACTCGACGGCTAAGATAGCGACTTATGTCTTGCTGATAAATCGTAGAACATGCTGCGGCAAAATCACGTTCCTCTTCTAAGGCATCCAAGGAGTCCTAACAAGCTTGCTCATTATCTACTTCAACATAGGCTGCAACCCTGGGGAATCATGACGGATATCACTGGGTAACACGACTCTGCACCGTAAACCATGAAGAACGGCATATAGCCTGTTGATCTGTTGGGGGTAGTCCATATGCTCCAAAGGACCGAGGGAAGCTCCTCAACCCAACAACCCAGAGTGCGCTCGAGAGGAACCATTAGCCTTGGTTTGATGCCACATAAAATGTCCTGGTTAGTACGTTTTGCTTGGCCATTGGACTGACGGTGCGCTACTGAGCCGATGTCAAGCGGATGTGTTCCCTTTGACAGAACTGCTTCATACCTCCTTTGGACAAGTTAGTGCCATTATCAGTGATGATGGTGTGTGGGTAGCCGAGGCAAAAAATTAGCTTTTTCAGGAACTTAACCGCAATTGCTGCATCACAATTGCTAATTGGCTCTGCTTCAACCCACTTGGTGAATTTATCAACATCAGCCAAAAGATGAGTCTTCTTGTCTTTGGCCGGCATGAACGGGCCAACCATGTCCAGCCCCCAAACCGCGAAAGGCCAAGTGATTGGAATCATCCGAAGTTCTTGAGCCGGCACATGAGCCTGACGTGTGAATTTCTGACAACCATCACACTTGTGCACGATATCCTCAGCATCTGCGTGAGCTGTGAGCCAGTAAATATCTTGTCGAAAAGCTTTTGCGACTAAGGTCCTTGAACCGGCATGATGTCCACAGTCACCAGAGTGAATCTCATCTAGGATTTCTCGCCCCTCTTCAGGGGAAACACAATGCTGGAAAACACCTATGATGCTTCTCCTATGTAGCTCACCATTGACAATAGTCATAGACTTGGAGCGTCTGACAATCTGACGAGCAATGAGTTCATCTTCAGGGAGCTCTCCTTGAGTCAGATAAGCCAGATAAGGAACCGTCCAATCTGGTATAGCATGAAGAGCAGCCACCAACTGTGCTTCTGGGTCAGGAATAGCGAGATCTTCCTCTGAAGGCAGCTTGACGGAAAGATTATGGAGAACATCAAGGAACACATTGGGAGGGACCGGCTTACGCTGAGAACCCAGGCATGTCAAGGCATCAGCCACCTCATTGAGCCGCTAATCTATGTGATCAACCTGATAATCTTTAAAGTGTCCCGCAATGTTAGTCACTGCTTGCTGATAAGCTGCCATAAGGGGATCCTTCGAGTTCCACTTTCCTGAAACCTGTTGAGCGACCAGATCAGAGTCACCCAGGCACCTGACCCAGCTGAGATTTATATCCTTAGCCATACGGAGACCATGGAGGAGGGCCTCATACTCGGCTGTATTGTTAGTACATGGAAACATGATCCTTAGAACATAACAAAATTTGTCACCTCGTGGGGAAGCTATGATGTCTCCATCCCCCGAACCTTCCAATTGTCTAGAACCATCAAAGTGGATCGTCCAATACATATTGTCTGGCTTTTCCTCGGGGACTTGAAGTTCAGCCCAGTCATTGATGAAATCCACCAATGCTTGAGACTTGATGGCTATTCGAGGCACATATTTCAGGTGATGTGGCCCAAGCTCAATTGCCCATTTAGCAACCCGACACATGGCCTCCCTATTCTGGATGATCTCTCCTAGAGGGGCTGAGCTGACCACAGTGATGCGATGTTCTAGGAAGTAATGCTTCAGCTTGCGACTAGCCATGAAAACACCAAATACCAGTTTCTGCCAGTATGGATATCTCTGCTTAGATTTTGTTAAAACCTCGCTAACGTAGTAGACTGGCCGCTGGACTAGATATTCCTTCCCTGCCTCCTTTCATTCCACGACAACTGCTACACTCACTGCTTTATTATTAGCGGCAATGTATAGGAGCATAGGCTCTTTGTCAATGGGAGCAGCAAGGACAGGCGGCTCAGCCAACTGTTTCTTGAGGGCTTCAAAAGCTTCATTGGCAGCATCACTCCAGACAATTTTGTCTGTCTTCTTCAACATTTGGTACAGGGGAATCGCCTTCTTACCAAGGCGGCTTATGAAATAGCTTAAAGTCGTAATCTGACCCGCCATACGCTGGACATCATTGATGTTGGCCGGCTTGGCAAGCGAAGTCACCGCTTTAATCTTTTTCGGGTTAGCCTCGATCACTATCTCTGATACCAGAAAACCCAGCAACTTACCTGCTAGAACACCAAAAACACACTTGGCCGGGTTAAGCATCGTCTTGTAAAGCCAAAGATTGTTGAAAGTCTCCTTGAGATCATCCAACAAAGTTTCCTTCTTCTGAGATTTGACCACAATATCATCCACATAAGCATGAACATTACGCCCGATCTGTTCGTGGAAACAATTCTGCACGCAGCTTTGGTAAGTAGGCCCCGCGCTCTTAAGCCCAAAAGGCATTGAGACATAGCAGAAAGCCCCAAAGGGTGAGATAAAGGCCGTCTTTTCCTTGTCCTCAACGGCCATCTTGATCTGATGGTAGACAGAGTAAGCATCCAGAAAACATATGCTCTCACAGCCAGTGGTTGAATCAATGATCTGATCAATGCGAGGAAGAGCAAACGGATCCTTGGACATGCTTTGTTGAGGTCTGTGTAGTCAACACACATGCGCCAAGTGCCGTTTTTCTTCAAAACAAGCACTGGATTTGCTAACCACTTAGGGTGACAAACTTCAACGATGAACTCGGCGGCTAGGAGCCGAGCTACTGCTTCACCAATAACCTTACATCTATCCTCGTTGAAATGATGGAGGTATTGTCACACAGGTTTCATATTGGAATCCAGATTAAGGTGGTGCTTAGTGAATTCTCTCGGTACACCAAGCATGTCGGAAGGTTTCCATGCTGGCATGGTATTCTCACGGGGGGTTGCGAGACGACAGATGCCACAGGGTGGCTTGAGGTGAGGGCAAGACTGCCGCTGGAATATCTGGGGACGGGTATGCGAGTAGCACGCGGTAGTTTGCCCAGGTTCGGGGGTCTCCGGAGAGATAATACCCCTACTCCTGCATGTCTGTATGTTTGTGGCATATCTGCAGTACAGAGTGCTCCTGGAGCTGTATCTGAGATCAGTGCCATGGGCACCTGATCTCGTATATGCATGTATGTGGCATGCTCAAGTGGCCGGCTATGCCCATGGCCTGTGGCCGAATGGATATGTATGTGTGTCCGTGGGTGCCCCTCTGGCTGTCTTGGATGGATGGATGTATGCCACTATATATAGTGTGAGCTAGCTTACTTCCTAAGCTAGGTAGTGGCATGTGTGAGTGTCATGCGATGTGACACGTTACACCTACTACAGTGCCCCACAATTGCTTAGCAGTGCCCGGGTACAGCCATCTTGTCCGCGGTATGGCCATCTCGTCGGGGTCTTGTCGGTGCAGCGGTCGACTTCGGGCAGCCGACTGGTCGGCGCAGTCGGCAGCCGTCTGGTTGGCGCAATCGGACAGGGGGCAGGCCGGGTGGCGAGTCGGCCCGGGCAGTCGGATAGGGGGACGCCTGGGCGGCCTAAGCAGTCGGACTGAGGGGCTTTGCTAGCCCCGATGTCTTGAAATATTGTCTTGCCGTCTTCGGGGTACCCGTGGTCAATTACTCCGACAGTAGCCTCCGAGCCTCCGGGCAACTTGGCAAAGTTGGGCGGAGGCGCTTTAGCGGGTGTTGATGTAGAAGATGTCGATGACGACCGGCTCCGGACGGCAGCCGACGCGGCTTGCTTCCGGCGGGGGCGCGCAAGCACACCCGCTGGGTGTAGCCTCCGAGCCTCTGGGCAACTTTGGAAAAGTTGGGCGTAGGCTTTCTGCGGTTGTTGGTGCAGACGGTGGCGTCGAGGGGCCAGTTGCAGCCGGCGGTGGGCGTGAAACAGGCGCGTCGTGTTCCGAGCAGGGGCGCGCAAGCGCACCCGCTGGGTGTAGCCTCCGAGCCACCGGGCAACTTGGAAAAGTTGGGTGGAGGGTCTTGTTGTTGGTGATGAAGATGACAGCGACGTCAAGGGTGCCGGGCGCGGATGCGGGGTCCGCCGGCTGATGGGCGCGGGGCCCTGCTAGGCGCGGACGCGGGGTCCGCCGGCTAATGTTGTCGAAGACAGCCGGCTGTGGGCTGCAGCCGGCGCGGCTTGCTTCCAGTGGGGGCACGCCAGCGCACCCACTGGGTGTAGCCTCCGAGCTTCTGGGCGACTCGAAGAGTCGGGCGGAGGGTTTTTGCTGCAGATGAAGCTGACGGTGGGATGCCGGTTGCAGCCGGCGTCGGGCCTGCAACCAGCCTCCGAGTCTCCGGGCGAGGAGGGGGTTCCCCTCGGCGATGATCATGCAAAAGACAAGGTTAGTCCGCACAGATATATCAAATGTTTGCTTTTAAGCAGTGCAAGATTTATGCGGAGGGTGCCGACTCGGTTTCGTCCGAGCCCCCTTCAATCTTTTTCATGTCCCCTCCGTTCTTTGGCTTGCGCTCTCGCTAGCCGGACAGCCGCTCTACGGTCTGTGGCTGAGAGTGGGCCGCGGGGTGGAGTGTACAGTACTCAGACTCTGGGAGCGGATTTAACTGAGCAGATAGTCATAAAGCAAACGGCCGGGTCGCCCGAACCGTTTTTTCTCCTGAGATGTTTTTCGCGTGGGTGGCCTCCAGCGTTCGCTCTTGCTAGCCGGACAGCCGCTCTGTGGTCTGTGACTAAGAGCGAGCCTTTGGTACCACGCATGCTACTAAGCTGTCTGCGGGAACGAACGTCTCAGGGCAAGCGGCCAGCCTCCGGGCCAACTCTGGTTGGCACCGGGGCGAACAGTAGTGCAACTGTAATAAAATGTGGAGATAGCCCCCCGAGCATCACTCGGGGTTATCCGTGTTTGCACGGTGCAAAAATATGCAGGTGAGGAGCTCACATTGGTTTTTGTGTAGACGAGGCGGAGGTTGCCGAAGACAGCCGGCGCGGCTCGATGCTGGCGGAGCGCGTCGGCGCACCCACTGGGTGTAGCCTTCGAGCCTCCGGGCGCTCGAAGGGGGGTCCCGGCCGGTCAGGCTCGACCGGCCAGGCGGCACAGCGGGACGCAGCCAAGCTGGCTTGGCACAGCCGGCGATGCGTCGAGGCGGCCGAGTCGGCTTTGCACAGTCGACCGGGCGCTGAAACGGGGAGGCAGGGTGGGTCGCGGCTAGCCGTCTGAGTGGCGAAGCAGGCGGATGGGCCAGCCGGACGTCATCTTCTTTTTCTCTTTGGCCAGCTTCTGGCAGCCGGACAAAATCTTTTCTCTCTGCGGCCGGCTGCTGGCAGCCGGACGGACACTTTTTTCTCTTCGGCCGGCTGCTGGCAGCCGGAGGAATTTTATTTTTTTACACCCGGCCACTGACTTTTCTTCTTGTCTTGTTTGTCTCAGCCGGCCCCTTTCCGCACGAGCAGTCGGCCGCAGCCGCCGAAGCCGAGCAGTGGGAGCCGGCGCGGGAGCGCGGAGTTGGCAGCCGGCCGGGCCAGCCGGGTGACTGCCGAAGTTGGCAGGCGGCCGGGCTGGGACGGGGCGGCAACCGGCGCGGGTGGCGGGCGGAGCAGGCGGAGGGGGAGTCAGGCGGACCAGGCGGCCGGGGCGGCAGCCGGCGCAGGCGGCCGGGGCGGCAGCCGGCGCAGGCGGCGGGCGGAGCAGGCGGAGGGGGCGGCAGGTAGACCTGGGGAGGTGACCAGAAGCCGCGCAGGGGAAAGCGAGCGGCGGCGCGGCCGGTCCGCGGGCGTGGAGGCAAGTCACGCGCGGGGATGAGGGCGGCCGCGCGGCTGGTGGAGCGATGCCAGGGCAACATGCGGGGACTGGCGTGCTCGCGGGGATGAGGAGGTCGCGGGCGACAACGAGGATGCGCCGCTCCGCACGGTGCCACCCCGGGGGCGAGTCGATGTCGAGCCCTCGAGCGTGGCCGGAGTGGCGGGCGGCGCCGCGGCGACGATGACGAAAAAGGGTCCCGCCCGGACTACGAAACCAGCAGCAGCTTGCCCCACGGTGGGCGCCAACTGGCGTGGTATTCTCACGGGGGGTTGCGAGACGACAGATGCCATGGGGTGGCTTGAGGTGAGGGCAAGACTGCTGCTGGAATATCCGGGGACGGGTATGCGAGTAGCACGCGCTAGTTTACCCAGGTTCGGGGCTCTCCGGAGAGATAATACCCCTACTCCTGCATGTCTGTATGTATGTGGCATATCTGCAGTACAGAGTGCTCCTGGAGCTGTATCTGAGATCAGTGCCATGGGCACCTGATCTCGTATATGCATGTATGTGGCATGCTCAAGTGGCCGGCTATGCCCATGGCCTGTGGCCGAATGGATATGTATATGTGTCCGTGGGTGCCCCTCTGGCTGGCTTGGATGGATGGATGTATGCCACTATATATAGTGTGAGCTAGCTTACTTCCTAAGCTAGGTAGTGGCATGGGTGAGTGTCATGCGATGTGACATGTTACACCTGGTACAGTGCCCCACTATTGCTCAGCAGTGCCCGGGTACAGCCGTCTCGTCCGCGGTATGGCCATCTCGTCGGGGTCTTGTCGGTGCAGCGGTCGACTTCGTGCAGCCGACTGGTCGGCGCAGTCGGCAGCGGTCTGGTTGGCGCAGTCGCACAAGGGCCAGGCCGGGTGGCGAGTCGGCCTGGGCAGTCGGACTGAGGGGCTTTGCTAGCCCCGATGTCTTGAAATATTGTCTTGCCGTCTTCGGGGTACCTGTAACATCCCAAAATTCTAAATTTTGGAATGTTATAATAATTAAAATATATGATTGTTTGATTGATTGTTGAGTGATTGATTGAGTGGAATTTTAAACTTTTGAAGTTTTGAATGAGAGGGAATAAAAGGACTTTCCAAAAAAAAATGTTTCTGTTTGAAAATATTTGAATTTGGAAATATTTCAAACTTCATGCCACTCAATGATCCTCATGATTTCTTCAATGAAAGAGAGTGGGAAGTAAAGAAAAAAAAATTCATTTGAATTTGTCATTTAAATTTTGTTTTTAACTCAAAGTGGCATTTGAATATTATTCAAAAACTTTTCTGACAAAGAACACTTGAAACAAAAGTGTTGAGAGGGATTAACATGACACCCCAAAAATGTTGGAAGAATTTTTCCGATGAGTTTTGAAAGTCATTTGGATTTTTGTTTGAATTTAAAAAAAATGATTTTTCAAAAAGTATTTTATTTGTCCGTGAAAACTATCCCATTAAATTGGGCTTATTTTTCTGAGAATTTTGATATATAATACTCCTATATTTTATTTTCATTTTATTTTCTAAAATGATTTTTTCTTCGCGGGTTATTTAAAAAAAAGGAAGGTACTGTTTTTTTTGGGGCCAAATCTGGCCCGATCCGAACAGGATCATCTCTTTCATCCGGGCGAGATCCTCTCGATCTCCAGCCACCGCCGGAGCACCACCGTGAAATCCCTTGCCCCCTCCTCCAAACCGACCTCCCACCCCTATAAATACCGCACCCCGCAATCCATCCCCGCCCTTAGCCCCCTCTTCCCCGCCCCGAGCCGCCCGCAGGAGCTCGCCGGAGTTCGCCGGACCACCGCCGCCATTGCCGCCCCGCCCCGCCACCTCCGGCCACCCCCGCCACCCACCGACCCCACCACCGGACTCCCCTCGCTCCGCCGCCCCCACCAAGCCCCTCAGCCACCGCCCCGGACCACCGGAGGACGTCGCCGGAGCTCCACCAGAACCCCATCTCCGGAACTGCTACAGTAACCCCGAACTGCCTTTTTTTTTCGTTCTGTTTTTAAAACAGAATAGTTTCAATCTTGTAAAATCCATAGTTAACTATCTACGAGGTATTTTTGAGTGATTCCAACTGCGTTGGATCACAAATTTCATGAAGTTTCTGTTAGTACAATTGGATTTAACATTTGAGCAGTTTAAATTTGTGCTTGTATGAATTTGCTCAAATCACTAGATTTGAGTTATTCTGAGTTAGGAATATTATTTTTGACCGATTCTTTTTGCTACTCGTTGCTTATTAGCCTAGCTATACAGTAGTGTTCAGTTTGCATGTTAGTGATCTATTTAAAATAGCTTTTTATTGTAAACGTACTGTTACTCTGTTTTTAGTCCTGTTTGTAATTTAATATTAGTAATTAGTTTTAATTAGTTTCTTTTGTTAGTTTGCACTACTGTAGCATATTCTGTTGTTATACAGTAGGTAAATTTTAGGAGTATTAGACTTATTATTCTTGAGGTTCTAGGTGTTGTAAGTTGCATGTCTAGTTTGCTAGTAATAGCAATAGCGTTATTTTATTGTTTTGCTAGAATTTTATTATAGGAAAAATATTTTCTGTTATTAGTGAATACTTATTTACTCTCGGTAAGTAATTGTTTTAGGCTTTTTACTTGCTGTTAGTAGAGTTGATTGTGTTGTAGGTTAGTGATATGCTTTGCTTTGAGTGATTTGGAGTTTTATTTGGTTTTTGCCTTCGATCATATTTCGACTTCATTGTTATTTTGATTGTTATGATTGAGTGCTAGAATGTTTGCTTATGTGAATACTATGCTTGCTTGTATAGATTTCATCGGAGAGTGACGACTAGTTTATCAAGTTTTTGAGAGCGATAATATCTTCATCACCTTACCAGGCAAGTTCACTTTGACCATGCTTTTCATACCTATGTTTTTATTGCATTTAGTGTCACCATTCATAATCCCTCCAGTAGTGATATTGAATTCTTGTAGTTGAGTAGAATGCATGAGGTAGGAACCCATCTCCCTGATTACCAAGCCTGGGACGTTATATAGTTTAAATGCTACGCTATAGTAGACGGGGTTGGTATGAGTGTTCGGGAGTGGTGTGAGAATGGAGGACTCTACGTCAATGATGACAACTCCATGCTGGAATCTGCAAGGACTGCACCTTCGAGGCCTCAAGACTTCAAGACTCGAGACAAGAATTCAATACACACTACTGGGTGAAGGACGGTTGACGGGCACCCTGGAGAAACCAGTGGATGGCCGGGATGCATGGAGAAGCGCCATGACACCTTGCGGAAAGCTTCACCCAGACTCAAAGAGACGGAAGAATACTTCATGCCCGGAAGCTTACCTGTGCAACCGCAAGTCACTATGGGCTCTGACTTGGTTGACCCTAGTGGTGACTCTGGCTGGGACGGTGCTAGCAGATGTAGAACTACGGTAGGATTGGATGAGCACCGGACAGTGGTCAGGGGAACTCTTCGGAAGACCATGTTTCGATCGTCCTGTTCTCAAACATCATGAAGTGCGAGGACGAAACGGGAGGGATCGAATCTTGCGGGTAAAGTGTACAAACCTCTGCAGAGGGTTAAAACCTAATCGATTAGCCGTGTCCCCGGTTACGGACAATTTGAGCCTCTGGACTTGGATCTATCTCGGAACTCTCAACACCGGCCTGATAACTTAATTGTGGGCAAATTATGATTGTTCTGGGCTATGAGACATCGGTTGGCGGAACCATGTCATGATAGAAAACTCTGTAGTACAGACTCCTGATATTCCTTTGATGTAGGGAAAATAAAACAAGCTTTTACGCAAAACAAAACTCAGACACAGAGCCACCAAGCCAATTTGCATATAGTATAGTTTTATCATCTGTTTTCTCATGTTGTGATCTTGCCGGTACATTCAATGTACTGACCTACACGGCTGCAACGTATCATGTTGCAGATACTTTCTTCCGACGAGTAAGAGTACGGTACAGGGTTACGGTCTACACTCAACTTGCCGATGGCGTTGATGGGACTCCACACCCGGCTATTTGTTTTCGCTGACAATTATGAGGTACATATCAGTTTTACGTTATTTATACATGTGATTGCACTTTGATATATACATTGATGTACTGTGGGTGCCAGCATACTGATCCAGGGATGGCACAGATACACAGAGGCTTGACCGTTTGAGGTCGGGTCGCTACAGATATGGTGTCAGAGCACATGTTGACTGTAGGACGTAACCCTAGAAATCGGAAAGCCCCTAGGACAGGATATTTCTAATACTTTTTTTTAAAAGACCCTTATTTCTCATCTTTTCTGATTTTACCACAAACTCCCTCTTACCTCAAATAGTTAGAATGTACCCCATTCCCTTTTGACCACACGGAGGATCAGCTGAAGCCGCTCCAAGAAGAACAAGATATCGGACAACTGATGGCCACTTCAGAGTAAAGAGTATTTCACCAAACATTTCGGAGAAAGAAGCTACAACCGTTGAAGACTCTGGAGACTCGAAGAAATTGAAGACTCTGAAGACTTATTTGACCTTTAGAAGACCAGACCCCTGTTATATACTTACGTTAGATGCGACGATTGTGAGCTGTCATTTGTTTGATGTTTTTCCGACAGCCACAAAATAAACCCGTTTCTTCAAAACTTATTGTTTGTATTGTGTGTATCTCCCTCTATTCTTCTCTCGTATCTCATCCCAAAACCCTTGGACCCAATAGATGATGAATGAAGATGGACTGGTATTCTCTGGACCAATGACTCAGTTGGAGGCAGAGCTATGGATTCAAAACATGGAGAATTAGTTCGGGAAGAATTTGATTACCAGGAAGTATGAGGTCCAACATGCTCTTTAGTACTTTACAGAAAGTGCTGCAACCTGGTGGAGAATGCATCAAGCCATACAAGGATGCAACGGAGCAAGAACTTGAGAGGAATTCAAGAAGACTCTGTTGAGATCTCATCTTATCCGGAAGCACTGTGATAACCCGATGAAGAAACCTTGTGCCTGCAAGATTTGTGGAGAAATAGGACACACCCATGAAGAACACAAGGATGGATGCCCTCATTGTGAGGAGAATCACCCAGCCGAAGAATGCCCGATTGGGCAGGTTACTTGTTTCCTATGTGAAGGAACTACGCACTACCCGGCTCAATGTCACCTCTACCCCAGGGTACAAGAAATTACCAAGCAGCAGAAAGAAGCCCTCAGGGAAAGTGTAGAAGCACCTGTGATGAAGGAAACTGTTGAAGACCCTGATTGAGAAGGCCTAAACAGATTTTATGCTCATGCCTGCTATTCATGTGGAGAAGAAGGACATTTTTCACAGTATTGCACAAAGGAAAGAGAAGAGTATCTGGGACATTTCCGGACAGTAGAAGTGAACTTTGACCCTCGGGAAATAGAAGCTCTGATCATTACGGAGAAATCCAGGAAGAGAAAACGAAGGCATCCCCAGAACAACCCAATTTCTGCAGAAAAGGACCTGAGTCATATCACATGTTTCACGTGCAAGGATTTAGGTCATTACGCTGGTAAATGTCCAGAAAAGAAGCTAAAAATCCAAGGAGGCTACATAATCATAAAGAAGCCCCGAGACATGTCGGAAGTCATTTGTTTTCGCTGCAAGGAAGCAGGACATTTTGCTAGGGAATGTTCAGATCAGATGAAAGCTGGAGCTGAGTAGTTGGAATTTTAATATTGATAACAAGTGTAGTAGGAAGCAATTTTTATTTCATGAGTACGATGAGTTGAGTTATGTAATAGGTGCTCGGAGATTGCAATGAATTCATGAATCAATAAAAATTGACGTGTCATGATTTCATATGTTGAATTGTATGAGTTATTATTTTGTGAACAAGGATCTTGACCATTTTCGAGGATATGAGAAATATGGTCTATGGAGGAAATTATGCATTTTATTTTAAGGGTGGTAGCACCCTGTGAGAACACCAGATCTATGGAAATGAAAAAAATGTATTCCGCAGAAGATTTTTGTTTTCGGTATGATGGATATGAAGGAATGAAGTACTATTGGATTTAAATGGACGTGTAATTTTGGAATATGGAACAATAATAGCTCAAATGATGAGTTAAAGTGGTGCGAGTATTGAAGTGGGCCCACAACCCATAGGCCCAGGAGTTAATAAGGATCAAGCACTACCTTGTTAAATGGAGAAATCCAGAAGAAGCTATGATTCCATCAGCAGATGTTCCTTAGGAGGTTACGAAAACCCGAGAGTTGTGAAGAACGATAGATGTTTTGTTCAGCTTGCAGAATCAAGGGATTTATCCGAACTCAGTTCGTCGACAAGAGAAATTCTGCAATGCATGTGAGGATGCCCAAGTGTTAGAATACGTGATTCACTGTTTATGTATGTGGTAATGATTCAAGTACGGGATGGATTGGCCCCCATACCGAAGACTTCTATCATGAACTATCATATGTTGATGGAAAATCGGAGAGCCTTGAAAACCTTAGAAGAGTGTCGATACGACAAGGCAAAATCCTTAGAATGGTATGATGAGGAACCCATGTACACGGCAACTGTTACCAATCGTAGATTATACGGTGAGAATGAAGCCAAGGCCCTTTTTCTGCAGAAACCAATAATGGTAGACCACCATGAGTATTTCGATAGTTGTCTAGAATGGACGCAGACCTATCAGCTAAGAAGATCCAGTCTCGGACGAACTTCATCTTTGACGAAGCGACCCAAGATTTTGAGGAAAACGCTATGCTTCTGATAGAAGAGCGTTAATGAAGGAGCTATTGTAAGATATGTGAAGAGACATATATTGTTGGCACTCCAGAGGAAGTATCTGAGTTTATTGGAACCGTAACCTTGCTTTTAAGTGTGGTAGAACCCCTGACCTTTCCGACCAAAAGATTTGCTAGAAGACCCCAACCCCTAACCTTTTCTTGCTAGCCTCTTCGAATCTCGAGGACGAGATTCATTTTAAGTGTGGTAGTTTGTAACATCCCAAAATTCTAAATTTTGGAATGTTATAATAATTAAAATATATGATTGTTTGATTGATTGTTGAGTGATTGATTGAGTGGAATTTTAAACTTTTGAAGTTTTGAATGAGAGGGAATAAAAGGACATTCCAAAAAAAAATGTTTCTGTTTGAAAATATATGAATTTGGAAATATTTCAAACTTCATGCCACTCAATGATCCTCATGATTTCTTCAATGAAAGTGAGTGGGAAGTAAAGAAAAAAAATTTCATTTGAATTTGTCATTTAAATTTTGTTTTTAACTCAAAGTGGCATTTGAATATTATTCAAAAACTTTTCTGACAAAGAACACTTGAAACAAAAGTGTTGAGAGGGATTAACATGACACCCCAAAAATGTTGGAAGAATTTTTCCGATGAGTTTTGAAAGTCATTTGGATTTTTGTTTGAATTAAAAAAAATGATTTTTCAAAAAGTATTTTATTTGTCCGTGAAAACTATCCCATTAAATTGGGCTTATTTTTCTGAGAATTTTGATATATAATACTCCTATATTTTATTTTCATTTTATTTTCTAAAATGATTTTTTCTTCGCGGGTTATTTAAAAAAAAAGGAAGGTACTGTTTTTTTTGGGGCCAAATCTGGCCCGATCCGAACAGGATTATCTCTTTCCTCCAGGCGAGATCCTCTCGATCTCCAGCCACCGCCGGAGCACCGCCGCGAAATCCCTTGCCCCCTCCTCCAAACCGACCTCCCACCCCTATAAATACCGCACCCCACAATCCATCCCCGCCCTTAGCCCCCTCTTCCCCGCCCCGAGCCGCCCGCAGGAGCTCGCCGGAGTTTGCCGGACCACCGCCACCATTGCCGCCCCGCCCCGCCACCTCCGGCCACCCCCGCCACCCACCGACCCCACCACCGAACTCCCCTCGCTCCGCCGCCCCCACCCGGCCCCTCAGCCACCGCCCCGGACCACCGGAGGACGTCGCCGGAGCTCCACCAGAACCCCATCTCCGGAACTACTACAGTAACCCCGACCTGCCCTTTTTTTCGCTCTGTTTTTAAAACAGAATAGTTTCAATCTTGTAAAATCCATAGTTAACTATCTACGAGGTATTTTTGAGTGATTCCAACTGCGTTGGATCACAAATTTCATGAAGTTTCTGTTAGTACAATTGGATTTCACATTTGAGCAGTTTAAATTTGTGCTTGTATGAATTTGCTCAAATCACTAGATTTGAGTTATTTTGAGTTAGGAATATTATTTTTGACCGATTCTTTTTGCTACTGGTTGCTTATTAGCCTAGCTATACTGTAGTGTTCAGTTTGCATGTTAGTGATCTATTTAAAATAGCTTTTTATTGTAAACAGTACTGTTTACTCTGTTTTTAGTCCTGTTTGTAATTTAATTATTAGTAATTAGTTTCTTTTGTTAGTTTTCACTACTGTAGCATATATACTGTTGTTATATAGTAGGTAAATTTTAGGAGTTATTAGACTTATTATTCTTGAGGTTCTAGGTGTTGTAAGTTGCATGTCTAGTTTGCTAGTAATAGCAATAGCGTTATTTTATTGTTTTGCTAGAATTTTATTATAGGAAAAATATTTTCTGTTAATTAGTGAATACTTATTTTTACTCTCTGTTAAGAAATTGTTTTAGGCTTTTTACTTGCTGTTAGTAGAGTTGATTGTGTTGTAGGTTAGTGATATGCTTTGCTTTGAGTGATTTGGAGTTTTATTTGGTTTTGGCCTTCGATCATATTTCGACTTCATTGTTATTTTGATTGTTATGATTGAGTGCTAGAATGTTTGCTTATGTGAATACTATGCTTGCTTGTATAGATTTCATCGGAGAGTGACGACTTGTTTATCAATTTTTTGAGAGCGATAATATCTTCATCACCTTACCAGGCAAGTTCAAGTTGACCATGCTTTTCATACCTATGTTTTTATTGCATTTAGCGTCACCATTCATAATCCCTCCAGTAGTGATATTGAATTCTTGTAGTTGAGTAGAATGCATGAGGTAGGAACCCATCTCCCTGATTACCAAGCCCGGGACGTTATGTAGTTTAAATGCTACGCTATAGTAGACGGGGTTGGTATGAGTGTTCGGGAGTGGTGTGAGAATGGAGGACTCTACGTCAATGACGACAACTCCATGCTGGAATCTGCAAGGACTGCACCTTCGAGGCCTCAAGACTTCAAGACTCGAGACAAGAATTCAATACACACTACTGGGTGAAGGACGGTTGACGGGCACCCTGGAGAAACCAGTGGATGGCCGGGATGCATGGAGAAGCGCCATGACATCTTGCGGAAAGCTTCACCCAGACTCAAAGAGACGGAAGAATACTTCATGCCTGGAAGCTTACCTGTGCAACCGCAAGTCACTATGGGCTCTGGCTTGGATGACCCTAGTGGTGACTCTGGCTGGGACGGTGCTAGCAGATGTAGAACTACGGTAGGATTGGATGAGCATCGGACAGTGGTCAGGGGAACTCTTCGGAAGACCATGTTTTGATCGTCCTGTTCTCAAACATCATGAAGTGCGAGGACGAAACGGGAGGGATCGAATCTTGCGGGTAAAGTGTACAAACCTCTGCAGAGGGTTAAAACCTAATCGATTAGCCGTGTCCCTGGTTACGGACAATTTGAGCCTCTGGACTTGGATCTATCTCGGAACTCTCAACACCGGACTGATAACTTAATTGTGGGCAAATTATGATTGTTCTGGGCTATGAGACATCGGTTGGCGGAACCATGTCATGATAGAAAACTCTGTAGTACAGACTCCTGATATTCCATTGATGTAGGGAAAATAAAACCAGCTTTTACGCAAAACAAAACTCAGACACAGAGCCACAAAGCCAATTTGCATATAGTATAGTTTTATCATCTGTTTTCTCATGTTGTGATCTTGCCGGTACATTCAATGTACTGACCTACACGGTTGCAACGTATCATGTTGCAGATACTTTCTTCCGACGAGTAAGAGTACGGTACAGGGTTACGGGCTACACTCAACTTGCCGATGGCGTTGATGGGACTCCACACCCGACTATTTGTTTTCGCTGACAATTATGAGGTATATATCAGTTTTACGTTATTTATACATGTGATTGCACTTTGATATATACATTGATGTACTGTGTGTGCCAGCATACTGATCCAGGGATGGCACAGATACATAGAGGCTTGGCCGTTTGAGGTCGGGTCGCTACAGTACCTGTGGTCAATTACTCCGACACATGCAAAGATGTCCCGATTCTCAGGGATGAATTCGATGAGCGCGCTTTCCTATTTGGGATCCATCTTAGACCCAATAGTGAACTACTGAGATGAGTCTCCAGGGGTGAAATCAACCTGCTTTGTATCCTTGGCCGACTTGAAATTGAGCAAGGGGTGAGACTCTGTAGTAGGTTTCTTCAAGGGCGTCATATCGGCCGGGTCGACGTTGGCAGTATAAAATTTTAACTCCTCCACTGCGCAGGCTGACTCCGCATAAGCCGCATCCACTTCCTCACACTCGAGGGCGATTTTTCTGTTCCCATTGACCATGATGGTGCCATCTAGTCGAGGCATCTTGAGCTTGAGATAAACATAACAGGGCCATGCCATGAAGCATGCATAAGCCGTCGCCCAAAGAGGGCATGATACAGGCTCTTGATCTTGACTACCTCAAACATCAAGGACTCGCACCTGTAGTTATCTTCAGTGCCAAACGCAACCTCCAGCTTGATCCGGCCAATAGGATAAGCAGACTTTCTAGGAACGATCCTGTGAAATATGATTGAGGAGGACTGGAGCTATTTTTCAGATAGATGTATCCGTTTGAAAGTATCATAGTACAGGATGTTGATGCTGCTCCCTCCATCCATGAGCACCTTTGAGAGCGTATACCACCGACCTGAGGTGCTACAACCAAAGCCAGGCAACCCGGACTCTCGACCCGGGGAGGATGATCCTCTCTGCTCCATGTAACCGACTGTTTCGACCAGCGTAAGTATTCCGGGACGGCCGGCTCAACCATACTAACAGCTCGTTTCTGGAGCTTGCAATCATGCTTGCCGGTATTAGTGGTGAACACATGATACTGCCCACTGTTCAACTGTTTGGGGTTGCTCTGAAAACCAGATTGATTGCCCCGTTGCTGATTGCCTTGCCCGAAACGCTGATTCCTAGCTCCATTATTGCCAGACCCTGGTAGCCAGCTCCTGAGCAGCTTGGACCCTGAAAGCCTGGATTTTGGAAACCGCCGGATGGGCCGGCTCCCAGGAAACCAGATCCTGAGCCGCCTGCTCCAGGCTGTCCTGGGTTGCCTCCGCCGCCGCCCTGATGTTTCTGGTAAGATTGATTATGGAAAGCTTGCATTACGTAACAATTTTCCCAAGAGTGATTGGCCGGCTTATCAGGGAGGCTATGTTTTGGACACATGCCTTTGAGGGCCTCCTCGAAATTGCGAGGCTTATTCCCATTATAAGATCTTCCCGAGTTATTCCTCCTCTGGCCTTTGAAACCAGTGTTGGTGCTAGCAACAAAATCTTATCCTCCTTCTGGATGTTTCCGCTTACCACCGTTGCCTTGGTTACCATGATTGTCGTTGTGCCCTGAGCCGTTCTGCTTGTGACCCTTACCACCACCGTTTTTCTTGCCTTTGCCGGATTGGTCATCATCTGGACCAGGATCTTTTGTGCTATCTGACTCGGCATATCTGGTGACGACGTCCATGAGATCACCCATGTCCTGAACCTTCCGCTTGAGCCGCCCAAGCTTCTGAACGAGAGGATCAAAGTGACAATTCTTTTCCAGGATTAGGACATCCTGAGCGGCTGTTATACTATCGGAGGAGTGAATGGTGTCAGCAACCCGGCGCGACCAGTGATGGATAGACTCCCCCTCGCGCTGGACACAATGCTGTAGATCAACAATCGTCATCGGGCGCTTCCAAGTTCCTTGGAAATTCTTGATGAAGCGATCCTTCAACTCGGCCCAGGTATTGATCGAATTGGGAGACAGGTTTTTAAACCATGTACAAGCCGGTCCTTCCAACATCATAGTCAGATACTTGGCACAAACTGCATCGCTGACATCCAGCATGTTGATGGCAATCTCATAACTTTCAATCCAAGCAGCCGACTCTAGGTTAGCTGTGTAGTTGGGAACCTTACGGGGGCCTTTGAAATCGGTAGGCATGCGGTCATTGCATAGAGCCGGAGTTAGACAGGGTATCCCAATTGTTCTGATACTTGATCCCGTACCTTGAGAAGCCAATTGGGTTGTAGCGGGCAGTGTTTGAGCCGCCGCGTTCGCTACTTCCGCCTCTCGCATAGCCCGAGCCACGTCAACAATTGTCTATGCCTTAGAAATCGTGGCCCGAGGTGGGTCACGAGGTTGCTCGCACGGGCGACACATGCTACTAAATACCGCCGGTGACTCGGCGTGCCGGTTGCTGCTGCGGCTCGGGTGCGGGGTGGAGTGGAGCCGTTGCTGACTATAGGAGTAGTTTGCCTGTTGGCTGACCGCCGTCTTCAACATCTCGATGGCGTTCCGGGCCTCGATCTCAACCAGGGTGTTTCCTGTGATTGGGAGCGCCGCAAGGTTGGTAGTAGCTGCTAGCATGTTGTCGACGGGGTTGGAGAAGTGACCCACCGGCGTCAGAAAATGATGCGCGGGTGACAGAACGGGCGACGAATGCGGGGCCGGCTCAGGCTGGTGCTGCCGAGCCGGTAACGGGGCTGAGCCGGCAGTGGCTGGCCGTCTCCACTTGGGGGCATGACCCGGGTTAACTGGGGTATAACCGGTGCCTCGGGAGTACTCGCCCCTGCCCCTACAGTGGGCGTGCCTTTAGGCGTATTGAACAAATGTGCGGGCTCAAAATTGGGTGGCAAACGACTCATGTGCCTCCTCTGATGGACCACATCTGAAGCACTCTGACGGAGACCCATGCGCCAGGTTTCTGTTTTGAGGCGCTCCACCTCATCGTGGATCTGAGTTTGGATCTCCACCATGGGGGCGTTCTCCAAATTGATATCCTCCTGAACCTTAGCCATCTGTTCATGAAGCTTGGTCACCTCTGCATTGCGCTCTGCCTAATTTTCTGCGGTCACCGGCGTCTCCAGGAGCATTGCTAAGGTCGCTGCTAACTACGCCAAAGTGTGAGCCAGCGGTTTGGCTGAGCCGGCCACTTCCGGAGCCGGTGCTGAAGTGCCAGTTCCCGCCATGGTGCCTGCCGCTGTGGAGTTATGAGCCAGAGCGGTGCCTGCCATGTAGACTGTAGCCCGGAGTGGCGGCTCGAAAGCATCCCGGGCCGGCTCATCATCGGAGTAGCCCCCAAGCTTACCATCGTAAAGTGGGAGGATCGACTTGGTATTGCTGACCGAGGATTCGCCATCGGAGTGGACAAGGGTGTCCCCGCCGGACGCGGGGTTATCTGCGAGATCAACTCCCTGAGTGAAACCAACGAAGATGTGCTTCCGGCCGGCTTGAGCCCGGCCGGGTTGGGTGCGCCGAGCCGGCTTGACGATGTCGGTGAAGATGTCCGGCTCAAAACCTGATTCACTGATCTTGGCGATGAAGACGTGGAACTTGCCAAAGGGGACCTGGTAACCGTACTCGATTGAGTCGGCCTCGGGGCCCCAACCTGAATCGTCGATGTAGAGCTTGCCACGATGACTCTTAGTCATCCGGCCGATCGCATATCCCTCAATCCCTGGGAGAGCTCCCTCCAAGAACTCAACACCACCGTGCGATAGCCCCAAGGTGGGCGCCAACTGTTGTGGTTTTGTCACGGCAGATGTCCTCGAAAAAGGACTTAGTCGTGAGGCCATCGCAGCTCGGTAGAAGCTTGAACGGGGTTCATTGGAATCGAGAGACACGGGTTTACCCAGGTTCGGCCCCTCACGGTGGAGGTAAAATCCTACTTCCTGCTTGATTGATTATTGCTTGAGATCTCAATTACAAGGGTGCGACTTGGCTAACCTAGTACTCGAGAGCTTGTAACTTAGTCTTTCCTACCTCAGGGGCTCCCGTTTATATGCAGGTTGAGGCCCTAAGGTTACAACAGAATCCGGGTCATACTATGACCCGTTTCTTAGTCTATTTCCTATTCATCTTGTCTCCAAGTAAGGGAAATTCCCCACAAATTCCTTGTCGAGCTAGCTTACCAGATACTGGGCCATAAGCCGACCTCTTTCTTAAGCCGCCCTCTGGGCCTTGAATTCTCTGACTTGTCGCGGCCCGACAACGTGGTCATCCTCATGCCACAAAGTGACGGCCGGGTTATACCTTGGTCGGGTCATACCGTGTGGTAAATCCCCAACACACTCCTTATTCCGTCATCCATCGTGATCTCACCCAAATCTTGAAAACTTCAATCACACAAAACTCAACAAAACCTTCATGTGATCCGTTAGTATAATCAATCAAATCATAAATTTTAGGTACTGCTGTCAACCCATTCATATTTTATTATTGCATTATACCTACTGTATTCCAACATTTACATGGCTTATACCGCCCGATACAATCCATAGTTTCATCAAAACAAGCAAACACCCAATGAAAACAGAATCTGTCAAAAACAGAATAGTCTGTAATGACCTAATTAATCGAGATACTTTTGTAACTCCAAAAATTCTTAAAAATTAGGAAAACGTGGGTAATTTTTAACTTAATTATGTGTAAAATTTTAATAATTTTCTGACGTTATAGTAACAGACCAAAAATCCTGCACTGGATGCAAAACTTTCTGTTTTTTCACAGAATCAAATCAACTATCAACCACATCATCCCAATAGCTTTACTTGGCTCAAACACTAATTAAAACACAAAAACACAACCATAACAGTAGCATAATTGTGTGCACACCAAAAAAACAGAAAAAATAACTATTGGGTTGTCTCGCAACAAGCTCTTCCTTCATAGCCATTAAGATGGGGTTTGAGATGCTAATGATGCTCACATGAAATACAAGAATTGAAGCACAACGAGAGCATCATAAAACATGTGACAAACACATTTAAGTCGAACATACTTCCTATGCATAGGAATTTTATAGAAAAACAAATTATCAAGACAAGCAATATCTAGCATATGCGAGGAAGAAGAAGGAAACAATAGCAATCTCAACATAACGAGAGGTAATTTAGTAACATGAAAATTTCTACAACCATATTTTCCTCTCTCATTATAATTACATGTAGGATCATAATCAAATTCAACAATATAGCTATGATATAAAATTTTCTCTTCATGATCCACATGCATAAAAGTTTTATAATCTTCCAAGATAGTGGGATTAACATCAACTAAAGTCATGACCTCTCCAAACCCACTTTCATCAAAAAATTCATAAGATTGAATGCTCTCCAAATATGTGGGATTATTTTTACCTAAAGTTGACGCTCTTCCAAACCCACTTTCAATATTATTTCAAACATTATTATCAATAACATATTCATCATAGGGCTTAAATAAAATTTCAAGATCATAAGAAACATTATCACCCCAATCATGATCATTGCAATAACTGGTGGACATAACAAAATTATCACCCCCAAGCTTGGAGCTTTGCATATCATTAGCACAATTGACATTAATAGAATTTATAGTAAAATCATTGCAATCATTCTTTTCATTCGAGGAGCTATCATGAATCACTTTATAAATTTCTTCTTTTAACACTTCATCATAATTTTCAGATTCATGCTTTTCAAGCAAAACTTCATAGAGATAATCTAGTGCACTCAACTCACTAGCAATTGGTTCAACATAATTAGGTCTTTTGAAAAGATTAGAAAGTGGATGAGGATCCATATGTCTTTACTTTTCTTGTTCTTTTTCTGTTTTTTGGTGTGTTTTCATGAAGGCAAAAAGCAAGCAAACGAGCAAAAAGGCAAACGGAAAATATTTTTGTGTTTTTGTGAAAACTTTTTAGAAGTGGTGGAGATGAAAATGAGAGGCAAAAGGCAAATAAAATAAATGCAAGGAAATGAAAGTTTATGCGTAGGTACTTGATAGATGTTGATGATGTCTCCCCGGCAACGGCGCTAGAAATTCTTCCTGCTACTTGTTAGCTGCGTTGGTATTTTCCTCGAAGCGGAGGGGATGATGAAGTATAGTAGAGGTAAGTATTTACCTGAGTTAAGAACCAAGGTTATCAATCTAGTAGGAGAACCAAGCAACACCTCGTTAGTAGTACCTACACACAAATAAACAACTTCTTGCACCCAACGCAATCAAGGGGTTGTCAATCCCTTGGCGGTAATTGCAAGGATTAAATCTCATAGTGATAAATAGATAGATGAAACACAAAATAAAATAAATAAATCAAAAGTGCAACAAGGTATTTTTAGGATTTTGATTTATGATAAAAGTAGACCCGGGGGCCATAGTTTTCGCTAGAGGCTTCTCTCTTTGAAGATAGCATACGGTGGGTAAACAAATTACTGTTGGGCAATTGATAGAAAAGCAAATAATCATGATGATATCCAAGGCAATGACCATGTATATAGGCATCATGTTCGAGACAAGTAGACCGACTCCTGCCTGCATCTACTACTATTACTCCACACATCGACAGCTATCTAGCATGCATCTAGTGTATTAAGTTCATGAAAAATGAAGTAACGCCTTAAGCAAGATGACATGATGTAGACAAAGAAAACTCACGAATGAATAAACCCCATCTTTTTATCCTTAATAGCAACGATACATACGTGTCATGTCCCCTACTATCACTAGGATTGAGCACCACAAGATCGAACCCATTACAAAGTACCTCTCCCATTGAAAGATAAATCAATCTAGTTGGCCAAACCCAATCAATAGATCGGAGAGAAATATGAAACTATAACAATCATGCATAAAAAGAGATCAGAGATGACTCAAATAATATTCATGGATAATCTGATCATAAACTCACAATTCATCGGATCCCAACAAACACAACGCAAAAAGTTATTACATCGGATAGAACTCCAAGAACATCAAGGAGAACATTGTATTGAAGAACACCGAGAGAGAAGAAACCATGTAGCTACTAACTATGGACCCGTAGGTCTGTGGTAAACTACTCACATATCATCGGAAGGGCGGCAAGGTTGATGTAGAGCCCCTCCGTTATTGAATCCCCCTCCGGCGGAGTGCCGAAAAAGGCCCCCAGATGGGATTTCTCGAGAACAGAAGCTTGCGGCGGTGGAAAAAGTATTTCGTGTGGCTCTCTGTTGGTTTCCTCAAACGAAGCTACATGGGCCCCACGAGCCACCAGGGCGCGCCTACCCCCACTGGGCGTGCCCTGGTGCCTCGTGGGCCCACACTTCATCTTCTGGCCCTCTCCCGAAGCTTCCAGGGTCTCTTATGTCCAGAAAAAATCTACAAAAAGTTTCGTGGCATTTGGACTTCATTTGATATTGATATTCTGGAAAACCAAAAACAGGCAAAAATCAATAACTGGCACTAGGCACTAAGTTAATAGGTTAGTCCCAAAAAATGATATATAATGACATATAAATGCATATAAAACATCCAAGATTGATATTATAACAGCATGAAACAATCAAAAATTATAGATACGTTGGAGACGTATCAGTATTTGGGATGCCCAGTCCTATAATCAAAATAAAGAAAAATATAATAAACAAATTCCCCCGGAACGTTGTTGGTATGGAGGGCACCCGTGAATTCGCCTAGCCATGGCTTGTGCTTATATGGTTGAGGGGTAGTAAACTTTACCTTTCCGCTTGGGAACCGCCGATAATGCGTTTAGCATGGAAGATATTGAAAATTCTCAGTCGTGACGTTGGCAGGAAAGCATACCTCTCAAAATATATTCATTTTTGATTTAAGATCCGAGCTCTGGCACTTCTGCAAATCTCTGCTTCCCTCTGCGAAAGGCCGATCTATTTACTTTTATGTTATTTACCTTAATTGTTGAGTCATCACCTTCTCAATTAAAGCAGCAGTCCTGAGACACTACATGAATCAGTTGTTTTGCCGTCTGGAGAGTACAGACGGCAAAGAGTGAAATACAGACGGCAAAGATTTTGCCGTAAGCCGGCAGGTGGCAAAGATAGACGGCGAACCATAAATCGACAAAGGCAGACTTTGCCGTTAGCCCTTCCATGAGGCAGACGGCAAATAATTTGCCGTCAGTGAAACAAGTTCGCCGTCAGCTATACTGACTAGACGGCAAAGAAAAGTTGCCTATCGGAGACCCGGACGACGTTACAGGTTTGCCATTAGGCGTCTAATAGGGCAGATGGCAAAGCTGCCAGGTTTGCCGTCTGGCGACCTACAGGCAGACGGCAAAGGCGCCGTGTTTGCCGTCAGGCGATCCATCTGGCAGACGGCAAAGGCGCCGTGTTTGCCATCAGGCGTCCAACTAGAAGCTAGCAAAGGCGCCGTGTGTTGCTGTAAGGCGACCACTGGCAGGCGGCAAAGGCGGCGCGTTTGCTGTCAGGCGTCCCATGAGGCAGACGGCAAACCCCTGGGTTGTGCTGCAGCCAGGAAGCACAGGCTTCCGCCATGTGGCAACTTTTCCATCTGGAATCCCATTTGGATGACGGCAAAATCTATGCACTTTTTTTTGCTATTTTAAAACCTTAAATTCAACAGTTTATATACACAATATATATCACAATTTGGCAACATAATTTGGCAGAGATGACACATAGTTCATAGCACTGTCCCATAGCACATCCATATCAAATATCACACAGAATATACCAAATGTCCATAGCGACCTAGTCCATAGCAAATATTAGAGTACAGAGTGTTCCATAGCAAGAGTACAGAGTGTTCCATACCAAATGTCCATAGCGACCTAATCCGTAGTGACCTAGTCCATAGCAAATATAAGAGTATAGAGTGTTCCATAGCAAGATTACAAAATGTTCCATGGCAAATGAACAAAGCGGGCATCACTACGTAATATTTGGCACTACAACAAATTTCTTCATGTCCATATCGTAGTCCAAAGAGCATCTGTGTGGCAACCTACAAGATGAAATCATCAACATGTCAAATTTTGGCACAACAACAAAAGGGCTTTAAATCATCAAGATGCCGAATAGACAAAAGAAAGTACTTGAAGACCTTGTCCAATTTTGAACATGTCAATTTAACACACTAAATCATGAAGATCTTCAAGAATGGTCTCTAAATCATGAAAATAAATAGCTACTTGTCTCTACTTATAAGATTGATTCAATTTAACACTCTAAATCTTGAATATCTTTGAGTGCTCTCTAAATCATGAATAAAAATAGCTTCAAGTGGTCTCTAAATCATGAAAATAAATAGCTTCAAGATTGCATATAGCTAATTAAGATCATGGTTGAAATGGTTCAAATAGATCATGGTTTCAAATGGTTCAAATGGTCTCTACTTGTTTCTACTTAAAAGTTTGATCTTCAAATGGTTCAAATGGTCTCTACTTACAAGTTTCTAAATCATGGAAATCTTCAAGTGGTCTCTAAATCATGAAAATAAATAGCTACTTGTCTCTAAATCATGAATATCTTCAAGTGGTCTCTAAATCATGAAAATAAATAGCTTCAAGAATGCATATAGATAATTAAGATCATGGTTGAAATGGTTCAAATGTCTCTACTTGTCTCTACATATAAGTTTGATCTTCAAGAATCCATATAGCTACTTGTCTCTACATTGTCAAATTTGAGACATATGTAAATGAGATATGTAGGCACTAACCATACTCGATCTCAAAGATTCGGAGAACCACCATGGTCATTGCCGTTTGGGCCTGGTGCATGTGAAGATCCATCATTATTTGATCCATGTCCTGATTGATGCAACATGAAGCATTACATGGTTAGCACGACACTCGGACTAAGAAATACAATAATGGTGTGTGCAAGTATTTCAGATAATTGACCATAGGGTGTGGAGCAAAGGCAGGCATCTGCATAGCGGGCATACTGTTCTGGGTACAATAAGCCCGCAAATTATGTTTGAGGAGTGAAGGTTAAGTACTGGTAGTAAAAGACTACATGTATGTGCTTGGCTATTAAGGAACTAACCACAAACATTGCTAAGTATTGGCTATTTTGTGCCAACAATGCCTGTTGCATCCTCTCATCCGCTAGTCGCCTCTCCTCCGCCCACTTCTCATCCGCCAGTTGCCTCTCCTCCGCCAACATCGCCTCCAACCTCTCATCCAGCAGTCGCCTCTCCTCCTCCAGACGGGACTACATAATATGGCATTGCAATCGCTTCTTCAAATCCAACACTAACTAAGAATTAAAATAACCATATATAGAAGGACTTGGATAGAATACCTCCATCCCAACAATTGCTGGAGTTGAGCGTTGACATATAGAAGATGTTGAGATACCCGACCGAGCTTTGTACTCAGGGAGAGTGCGACGGGAGGACCTAGGAAACATGCCTCCTCCAATCGCTTCCTTGCCATGTTTGCTACCACCTCTAGAGATCATAACCACCTCGTGGTCAAGGGGCTCCGATGTCACATCATACTCGGGCCCATTCATCTTTTTTGCCTTCCCTTTAAATTTTTCCATTCGATCGTAGGCGGTCTTGCTGGTGTAGGCAGACGATGTGTCATTTTCATCGTAAGGCGTGGTAGATCGGAACGGTCCCTTATGGGCCAAAGCGTACGTCACGAAAAGGTTGGGCTCTGGAGCCTTATTGTAAGATGCCTGCAACCAAAGCAACATGATTAAGACTTCATCACAAGGATTGGCAACATGTATGACAAGAAAAAGCTTATGAGGAACAAATCGATGGGAAGATAGACATACCCAACGTTCCCCGTACCCCTTAAGGTTCAAGTTGCCTTGATGGTGTGGTGGATCCTCCATCGCGGCTCGCCGATTTTTATAATCTAGGTTTTTCTCCCTCTACTCTTCGGAACACCACTAGTCCACGATCCGCTCCCAGCACTCCCCCTTATCGACGCACCATCTCGGAGTAACCTAATTGATCAATTGCATCTCATATACGTCAAAAATAAATTGAGTGCCAGCCTATTGGGGAAATAACAAGCATGAACATGCTTTACTTGCATGTACTGGTCCTTCTTAAGATGGAAGTTCCTACAGGGTTTCTTATCAACACTCCTACAGCCTTGAGTTACCTTATAAGTGCGGACGGCTAAAGGGCGCGCCTCATACAACAGATTGTGCACAAGCTTCTTGCAATGTTTGTTGATGATTGTTCGTGCCTCCTCCAACTTTCCATCCTCGCATCTATAGAAATCCTTCAAATACACGCGAGACCAATCGAGATTAGGTAATTGACTAGCTATGAATTATATATATGCAGTGTGTGAAGGAAACTTAATGATTACCCAAAGTTCGGAAAAGACCCACTCGGCTTTGTTGTGAAACTCCTTGTTGTTGACTACACCAAGATCCTCATAGGCTTTGTAGTGGTCCCAAGTCCGTGCTGGCTCCAGAACTTTTTCATCCCCAGGCAAAGTAACCATGAAGGGTAATGCTCCCTAATGAGGATCCCAAGGACGCCTTTCACGAGCCGGGTGCTTCTTACCCTGGGAATCTCCAATTGTCGTCCAACCGCTACATAATGCGAAGCCAAAGTTAATAGCAATTGTTGCAAACATTGAACGTAGAAAATGGGAATCCAAAGTTAGTTTACCTTTCTCCATATGGAGCAATACATGGCCTCTGCTTGACAGGAAGCCCTCGTTGCGGGAGACTTGATGAACCACGCATGTACATGGACCGGCCCTCCTCAACTAGGATGAAACCATCATTCTCCTTGTTAGCGGTCGGGGCCCCTGACTGATCCTCATCCTCCTCCGGCGACAACCGCTCATCGACCCTCTCCTCCTCAGACATGGGGGAGTGAGACACCGGTTCGTCCTCCAGCCCCTCATCCTCAGGCGGTGTCGCGGCAGGTGGTGGCGAGGGTGGCCGAACCTAGTTTCTCTTAGCCTTTCCTCCTCCTGCACCTCTTCCCCGGCCTCTTCGTTTTCCTCCATGAGCCTGAGAGGAAGCTTGAGGAGGATCGCTGAGAAAAGTACCAAGCAGATTTCTCACAAGGGGAAGTGAGGCCTTATTTGCCGGGTTACCCCTTTTCCGTTGCAACCCCACCATGCTTCACTCACCTGCCATGACAAAAAGTAAGCAATTAGTACAAATATAACATTATAGTTCAAACAAATAAGCATAAGTCCAAAGAATTGTCACAATGAGAATTACTAAGGCAATTATAGTACAAATAGTACATTATAGTTCACATAAATAAGCATAAGTTCAAACAATTGTCGCAATGAAAATTACTACGGCAATTATAGTACAAATACATTATAGTTCAAATAAATAAGCATAAGTTCAAATATATTACAAATTCAACGTTACAGCATGTTTAGGATCATCCGGGTCATGGTAACGCAACTAGTACAAAATCAACATTACAGTTCAACACTACAATTAAAAATAGTCGGGATCATCCGGATCATAATCCGTATCTTCTTCGGGGTCAATTCGAGCCTCATCATCAGTATCATGCGTGTCGTCAAGGATGTCGTCCTCGTGTTCACTGTCATCGTCACTATCATCGGCAATGCCTAGACGTAACCGTTCAAGCATTGATAGGTCTTCCACGTTCGTAACTCTTCTTCTTCCTCTTCTGCTTCTTTTTCGTCATTGTCAATGTGTACTTTCATGCATGGATGGATGTTGGGACGGCCTCTAGGCCCATGTTGTTCTTGGAAGAATTCTCCATCATATGTGTCGGGGTCGATGTGAGGTTGATAATCCTCTTCATTGGGGGAAGGATGTTTACCATGTGGCGGCACATCATACACGACATCCCAACCCTTAAGGTACTTCTTTTGGCATGGGTACTTGAGCCACAATATAGACTTCTTCGCTTTCTAAATTGCTGTCTTGTCGAATTTTGACTTGCCCAATATCATCTCTCTGCCTAACCTTCTTTGGATCGAACCAAGGGCATTTGAGGACAACGACTTTCAGAGGATTTGCCCCAAAGAAATGCAGTTCGTATATTTCATCAAGTCTTCCATAATAATCAACTCCATTGCAAATAGCCGACACTCCAGTGTTTCTTGTTTTTAGAACGGTTAGACGTTCCTCATTCTCATGTGTGTGGAAGCGATACCCATTGATATCGTATTTATCGAACATACTGACCTTATAGTCAAACGCATTAGCAACTTGTTTCAACTCTCTGTCCAATATTGACGCACCCTACAAGTTTAAGCAGAAAGGATTACTGTATTAGTCGCACGTAATACCAACTTCAAGTCTACATAATAAGAAGTATACCTTTGCTCTGAACCAAGAAATGAAACCATAATTGCCATTTCCTTCGCCAACAAGAAGCTCATACTCTTCAAGTGAATCAGGTTCGACCCCTCCATTAGAGAATTGAGCAATGAATTCACTTTGGAATGAGAAATGAGCGGAGTTAGACACAAACATATGATTAGATGTTACATAATGTACCAATCACTTACTCAATGTACGGCCGCACTATTTTAGGTCGGTGAGGATATACAACATAAGCGATCTTCAGTCTTTTGGATCCAATTTCTTTGAACCAGAAGCACCCACAGGTCTGAGTTGACCTTTGAAGAGGCTGAGCTTGGATTCATGTTTGGGGTCGCCAGTATTGTAACGAGACTTTGCATTATGCAAGCCTAGAAAATTGGCCACATAGCATGATGTGCTGAAGTTTGACATCTCCTCCGCCAAGAATGCCTCGGCTATGGATGCTTCAATTCTATGTTTCTTTCTACATTTAGCTCGAAGAGTCTTTTGCATTCTCCCAAGTCCATAGAACCAACGGTTCTGCACAGGGCCACACATTCTTACCATGGAAGGGAGGTGTAAAATCATATGTTCCATCGGATTAAAGAAGCCCGGTGGAAAGATCTTCTCTAGCTTGTAGAGCAACTCAGGGGCCTGTTTTTCAATGTCATCTATCATAGTAGGAGATACTTCTTTAGCAAAAAGAACACGGAAGAAATACCTAAGCTTTGCCAATACTTCCCAATCATCCTCAGGGATATTGCCTCGAATCAGCACCGGCATTAACGGCTCAAGCCATATGTGACAATCATGACTCTTCAGCCTGCAGAGCTTCAATTTATCAAGATTCACTACCCACATTAGATTCGTTGTATACCCATTAGGGAACAACAAAGTTTTGAACCACATGAGTATCTCCTTGTTTTGTTCCCTTGTAAGAACAAACCTAGCCCGTGGCTTCGTCCAATTTTTTCGGCCCACGGGTTGCTGCAAGTTTTGTTTGGGTCTATCACATAGCTTCATCAGATCATGTCTGGCCTTAGTATTATCCTTCGTCTTCTCAGGAATGTTGAACAATGTGCCAAAAATGGCCTCGGCGATATTCTTTTCAGTGTGCATTACATCAATGTTATGCGGAAGCTCGAGCTGGTGGAAGTAGGGGACATCCCAGAAGCATGGCTTGTGAGTCCAGGCGTGTTATTCATTATATGCCAAGAAATACCCTGGACAGTTGGGATCAGGCTGGAGAGCGATTAGTTCATCACGAATCTTTTCACCCGTCATCTCAGGTGGTGCCGAGTGTTCGACAACTTCACCTTTCATGCAGTTCATCTTGTCTAGTCTGAATGGATGGTCAGGGTGCAAATTTTGTCTATGGAAATCGAAGCAAGAATACTTGTCACCATGCTACAGCCAACGGAACTTAAGGCTCGCCTTGCATCTTGGGCATGGGAACCTCCCATGCACAGACCACCCCATGAAAAGTGAATACGCCGGTAGGTCATGCAATGAGTACTGGTACCAAACATGCATTGTGAAGTTTTTTTTGCTAGCAGTGTCGTATGTCCGTATCCCATTCACCCAAGCTTCTTTCAAGTCATCTATCAGTGGTTGCATGTACACATTTATATTCTTCCCTGGATACTTGGGCCCTAGAGCTATCAACGACAGGAATATGTGCTTGCGTTGCATCAGGACGCCGGGGGGGGGGGAGGTTAAGTGGAACAACAAACACGGGCCAACAACTATATGTCTTTGACACCATACCAAACGGATTGAACCCATCGAGTCCGATGGCGATTCGTGCATGCTTTGCCTCTTCTGCTTTCTGATGATGTATTCGGTTGAAACTCTTCCATGCTTGGCCACAAGACGGATGTAACATCATCAGCCTCCCATGATCATCCTTGTCGCGTCTTTTCCCATCTTTATGCCATGTCATCATTTTGGCCGTATCTTCGTTCAAGAAAAGCCATTGAAGTCTTGGTAAGATTGGAAGATACCGAAGAACATTTGCAGGGACTTTGCTCTGCTTCTTCACACCATCGTCGAGGTCTCTCTCAACATACCTAGAGGCTTTACACTTGGCATAGTACTTGTCGTCGGCATACTCTTTTGTAAATAAGACACATCCGTTTGGACAAGCATGTATCTGCTCATAGGGCATCTTAAGTGCACGGAATATTTTCTTCGCTTCGTACCAGCTTTTAGCCATTTTGTGACCTTCAGGGAGAGAGCTACCCCATTTTCTCATCATCAAATTAAGCAATCTCTGCTCATGTTGAACTGGGTCTTCAGAGACATTGCTTGTGCGATGGTATCCAGTTGACACTGTTTCGTGTACTCATCAAGAGGTTGTTGTGACGAATTCAACATTTCTAGGTAAGCCCTCGTGGACTCCTCTGGTTCTTCCTCTGATCCCTCTTCAGGTGCATCATTGAAGTCAGCTACCATGTCAGCGATCCCGGTACCATTGTCGTCGGTGTGCTGATGCACCACCTCCTCTCTGCTACGTTTAGGCTCGCCATGAAAAGTCCACCGGGTATACCCAGGCTCAAACCCACGCTTCTGCAGGTGTTCACCCGTCGTCCTCTTCGACTGTTCTCTATCGTTGTTGCACTTCAAGTAGGGGCACAAACTTTTTCTCTTGCCACTAGCAAATGTTGCCTCCATGAATTCATTGGTCTTCATCACCCATTCAACGGTCATGCCAGCCTGACTAGGGTGGCCAGTGTACATCCACGCATGATTACCCATACTGGTACTTGCACTGACAGTAGGTGCACCAAATTCATATTCATCAAGTTATGTAGTATGTAATTGTGACTAGATACACTAGTAATTACTTTTGTCATATTATTTATCCCTCAGTTTTATTTTTTACCATACAAAAGAGAAACGGGCATTCATGGATTGAATCCTATCTCTTATAGGTAAAGATGGGTCCTAATCCCACCCGAGTACGTGTAGATTGGGTTCGTTTCCCGTGCTCTACTCCGGTCCGACGCAAAATTTTGGCAGCACTTCCCCGCTGTTATCCAGATACATGTCTCGGCAACAAACCAAGAGAATGTGTACCCGGAGAACAATGAGGTGGCACTGATGAAACTTTGCCTCGGACCGAAGTAGAGCACGGGAAACGAAACCCAATGTACACATACTCGGGCTGTCCATGGATAACATGGACAAATCGAAAAGGACAATGATTATAAATATGCAAATACATGCATATTTATAGATGCCACCCTTTCAAACGGGAGACGCCTAGGTTACGCGACTTCACATGAAATAAAAATCTAGTGGCATCGCCACAATGACCGGAACAGAGAAAATAGGGGGGGTGACAGTCAAGCTCACGCCTAGATGACCGTAGAGGAGGTAGTGGACGGCGACGGCGACGGGACCGACGGTGCTCCTGGAGGTGAAAAGATCGATCCCTGGACATCAAAAGCACCGGCACAACCAACATAAGCACTCGCCAAAAATTTGAACAGAAACAAAGATGAACAAGTATAAAGAAAGGATGCATCAATCTTCTTCATATAATTGGTATACCCGTAGATCTTATAGACAAGCATTTGAACAAAGGCAACACTCGTAAAAACAAAGATATACAGTATCTACATTTTAGTTATAATATGGATCAGATTTACCTATATTTAATCCACATCATTAGTTGCTCAAACAAGATTTCCTTTAGTTATAACAATGATACTATTTCTATGCTATACAATCATCAACAGAACTAGATTACAGATTCTTTTTCCCCATCTTATCATGCTATAGAGTGCAAAATCATCAATAGAACAGAATTTCTAACACATAAGTGTAGCAAAAATGAGCACATACTATTTTTTTCCAATTCCAACATCCATGCATCCATCCATCGATCAATACAACCATCATCCCTCCAATCCATCCATACATCCATGCATCCATCTATCTGGGGCTGAGGGGGAGGAGGGGGAAAGGGTGCTCACCATGGGGGCAGAGGGGGGGTGCCCGGCGGCGGTGCAGTTGCCTTTCCTTTGTAGTCCAGAAGCTGCGGAGGTGGTGCCCGACAACAGTGGTGCCGGCGGTGGCGGCAGAGGTGGTGCCGGCGGCGGCGGTGCTAGGGCATGGGAGGAGATTCCAGCGCTGGTGCGGCCATTAGAGGAGGGGTTGGGGGTGCAGTGCTGGAGAACGGCGGCGGCGGTGGTGAAGAATGGCGGTGGCTCGAGGAACCCTAGCTAGGCTTGGTCCTGTTCGGGTGGTGCAGGTCGGGGGGCGGCGTGATCTTTTTTTTTCATGGGCACGTCCAACCGGGGTTGACTAGTGGGCTGGGCTCTTTGCCGTCTGCCACTAGGCTGGGAAGACGTCAAACCTTTTTTTTCAGGGGGCACGCGCGACTTGGCCGTGTTTTCTTTGCCATGTGCAAGTTAGCGGACCTGAAGGCAAACTCGCAATCTTTGTCGTGAGTTAACGGATGCACTAACGACAAAATGCCCTGCCACTCCACGTCAGTTCGGAAGTCGGGTATGCCGTCAACAGGTGCAATGATGAGGGTAAAGAACACGTCTTTTTCGTCTGCTTTTCTTTGCCGTCAGCTTTTGCGTGTTTGCCGTCAACAGTTCTTTGCCGTGTGTTTTTCCGCTGTTTTGCCATCAGTTATTCTTTGCCGTCATGCACTAACGGCAAATCAGCTCTTTGCCGTCTGCCCCAACGTTATGTTGACGGCAAAGAAGCTCACTGACGGCAAAACAACTGATTCCTGTAGTGAGAGCGCTACTGTCATTCTTATGCATTGAAACTAGTTAATATTGGATGTGAGCATGACTGGATCTCTTCTACCATGAATTACAATGTTTAGTCACTACTTGAACTTTGGAGGTGCTCTGCATTTATGTTTTGCGGTCTCAGAAAGGGCTAGCGAGATACCACGTTATCATATTATATCATGATTGTTTTGACAAGTTGTTGGCATTTGAGATATCTTATTATTGCTCGCTAGTTGATTATGCCATTGATATGAGTAAATGTGATTTCTAAGTGTTATCATTGGCATGGTTAGTTCATGATCTTTGCTAAAAACTTAGGTGCTATTTAAGCTTATATACGGATACAAGAACAAAAGAGTCCGTAAAAGTTTTTCTTTATCACTTTCAGTTTGTCAACTGAATTTCTTGAGGACAAGCAATGAGTAAAGCTTGGGGAAGATGATACGTCTTCGTCGTATCTACTTTTCCAAACATTTTTGTTGTTGTTTTGGACTCTAATTTTCATGATTTGAATGAAACTAACCAGGACTGACGCTGTTTTCAGCAGAACTACCATGGTGTTGTTTTTTGTGAAGAAATAAAAGTTCTCGGAATTGGACGAAACAATTTGGAGATTCTTTATGGAATACATAAAAAATACTGGAGCGAAGATCCACCGGAGGGGGGCCACCCCCCTGGGCATGCCCTATTACCTTGTGGGGCGCACGTGGCTCCGCTGACCCTAGTTCCAATGCTATAAATTTAGTTTCCCCGAGAAAGAAATAAGAGAAGAATTTTGATCACTGACTGTGTCCTGCAATAGGGGGTGCTAACCTTGACAGCCCGTCTCCTCGGTTGGGCTGATGGGCCCTCGTGCGTGATCAAGATGGACTCTGGAGGCCGGGCATAGGATGCACGATCAAGACTGCTTCTGCCGAAGACTTGTCGCATACTCCAAGATTTCTCCTGCCGCCTTGCTCCTAGATACCGACTTTGTAACCCTAGATACCCTCCCTGGCATGTATATAAGCCATAGGGTTTAGCCTGTAGAGGGGACATCAACGCAATATCATTCACCTAGCCCTAGAGTTAGATACACATTACGATCTTGAGGTAGATCATCTCTGTACTTGATACATCTTCATCAATATAAACAGAAGCAGGAAGTAGGGTTTTACCTCCATCAAGAGGGCCCAAACCTGGGTAAACATCGTCTCCCCTGTTCCTGTTACCATCGATCCGAGATCCACAACTCAGGACCCCCTACCCCGAGGTCTGCCGGTTTTTACACCGACACTGGTGCTTTCATTGATAGTTCCATTGTGCGATCACCAGAAGGATTGATGGCTCACCTGCAGATCAACTGCGCCAGCGGCCGCAGGGACGTTTACACCCCCGGCCAGCTCTTTGTTTTTGGTAGCATGGTGTTCTACGCTGACTCAACAGGGTATCTAGCCTCTGTCGAGAACTACACCCCAGGTCGGATTGTGACCTTCGGCGGCCTCGAATATACAGCAGATTCCCGTGGTGAACTCATCCTATCGGGATGGACTCCCGACCAAATTGAGAGCTCGACCGGTGCTGGAGGCTCGACTCCGGAACCGGACTCCGTCGCGGCACCTGTAGAGACCCTCGACACGACCACTCTAGTCAGTTTCCTTCCGATCGTCAGTCCGGAGATAGATCCGGCTCCCACCTCCAAAACTACATCAGTGGTAGAACCGACTTCGGCACAGAGCCCAGAGTTGTGTTCGGATTCACTTTGCACCGAAGACGTGTCAGGATACATGCCGGGCATACTTCGAGTCAACCCTGCTTGAGACGCATCAATGAATCTCGAAGAACTATCTAACCTCAATGAGATGCTGGACCGCATCCAGAGCATGTCCATCTCGGACGGCAAGACTTCGGTATATAATCGGATTGGACTTAGAGCTGACGATCGGGAAATTTACATCCCACCCACCATCCACCTAGTCGCCACGGTCGATGATTTAACCGACGTGTTGGACTACGGAGAGGCCACAGACATGGAGGAAGATGCTGATGGCCCCATCGGTAGCACCTCTCCCCCGGTAAATGCGGGCAGGTGGACCGCAACGTCCACCTACGATGTTTACATGGTGGACACCCCCAAATCCCCTCCAAGACATCAGCGAAGACGCCGAAGAGGCAATAATGGGGAACCCAGCAGTAATAACGTGACAGCCAATAACGGTGACGCAGAGGACGGCGATGCCGATAACCACGAAGAGGACGTTCAAGCCTCCCAAGTAAGGAATGGCAAACCAGACTGACTTCTCAGGGACTCAGATCCCGATGACCTCTTTGAAGGTGCCGATGACAACTACATGCCAGAATCCGAGGACTACGAGAGCCTCGGTACTGAGGACTACATTGTCCCCGAGGACCCTTTCAAACAAGAGCGCCTCCGACGGCGCCTTGTTGCGATGGCCCGGAGCATAAAACTCAAGCAGCAGCTGCTACAGGCCAATGCCGATGCACTAAATGAAAAGTGGGTCGAAGTGCTCTCCGCCGAGCAAGACATGGAAAACCGGCACCACAGTGCGCCGAAATCATACCCACGTAGGCGTCTCTTTCCGGAGTTCGAGGAAGAGCTCACCGACGACCACGACCGACCCCCTAAAGGCCCGGACAAGGCAAGACGAGAAGATCTCAGTGACCGGCCACCTCCACGCCGTTATGGCAAAGACCCCGTGGATTACATAGATCCTCATGATGCTAGACGTCGCATTGAGGAAAATAGGGCACCCCCTCGGTCCATCTACGGTTCAAGGGGACGCGCGCCCGCCGGTCGGGATGGCTACGATGCCTGGATGGACAGGAACGGCCGCGCCCGAGATCAAGCCTACTCACGGCTCTCTCCCGACCTCGGACGAGATGCTCCTCGGTTCCGAGGACCGGCTCACCCAATCTACTTCATGGACAGGGTGATGGAACATCAATTCCCGGAAGGATTTAAGCCCATCAATATAGAGTCATACGATGGCACCATAGACCCAGCTGTATGGATCGAGGACTTCCTTCTACACATACACATGGCCAACGGAGATGATCTCCATGCCATTAAATACTTGCTACTCAAGCTAAAGGGGCTGGCGAGACATTGGCTCAACAGCCTCCCTCCTCACTCTATCGGCAGCTGGGAGGCCCTAGAAGAAGCTTTTTGAGCAAACTTCTGGGGTACATATGTCCGACCTCCGGACGCTGATGACCTCAGCCATGTCACCCAGTAGCCAGGCGAATCAGCCCAGAAATTCTGGAACAGGTTCCTTACCAAGAAGAATCAGATCATAGACTGCTCCGACGCCGAGGCCATCGCCGCATTAAAAAAAAATCTGAGATGAATGGTTGGCTCGTCAGCTCAGCCAAGATAAGCCGAGGACTATGGCGGCCATCACCTCATTGATGACTCGCTTTTGCATGGGAGAAGATAGCTGGCTCGCTCGTAGTACTCATAACGGCGAGGCAGGCACCTCGGAAACTCATGACGCCAATGGAAAACCCAAGCGCAATAAAAATAAGCGGAGGTATAAAAATGGTGGAAGCGATACGGAAGATGTTGCGGTCAACGCGAGGTTCACCGGACCTAAGTCCGGACAGAAAAGAAAACCCTTTAAAGGGAACAAGGATGGACCTAGCCAGCTTGATAGACTCCTCGACCGCTCATGTGGGATCCACGGCACATAGGAAAAACCAGCAACTCACACTAACAGAAATTGCTGGGTCTTTAAACAAGCTGGCAAAATAGTGACAGAGGGTCAAAATAAAACCCAACATCGCAGTGAAGACGAGGATGAACCTCAGTGGCCCAATAATGGAGGCCAAAAGATGTTTCCCGATGAGGTAACAGAGGTCAATATGATCTATGTCACCCATATCCCAAAAAAGGAGAGGAAGCATGTGCTTCGGGATGTGTACGAACTAGAGCCAGTCGCCCCGAAGTACAACCCATGGTCAGCTTACCCGATCACATTTGACAAGCATGACCATCCGACCAGCATTGGGCAAGGCGGATCAGCGGCGCTCGTCCTGGACCCTATTGTCGATGGTTATCATCTAACACGCGTCCTAATGGACGGAGGAAGCAGCCTCAACCTCATTTACGAGGACACGGTTCGGAAGATGGGCATCGACTCATCTCGGATCAAGCCGAGCTCCACCACCTTTAAAGGTGTCATCCCAGGAGTCGAAGCCCACTGCACCAGAACGGTTACCCTGGAGGTAGTCTTTGGCTCGCCCGAGAACTTCAGAAGTGAGGAGTTAATCTTCGACATCGTACCTTTCCGAAGTGGGTACCACGAGCTCCAAGGGTGCATGGCCTTCGCGCGTTTCAATGTAGTCCCGCATTATGCTTACCTCAAGCTCATAATGCCGGGACCTAACAGTGTTATCACAATCAATGGTAACACTGAACGCTCACTTCGGATAGAGGAACAAACCACGGCTTTCGCAGCAGAAATACAAGTATCCGAGGAGGCAGCTCGCAGCAATAAACGTGCCGCTCGCTCTTTGAAGTGTGCCCGGGCCGCACAAGTCGACCTCGGCAATGCACCCCCGCACCCGAAAGAGGGATACGCGCTCCTCACGTGCCCTCTTTGGAGTGGGCACTACATCCCCAGGGTGCATAATTTCGCGTTCAAGATTCCCTGGGTCATCGAGGAGCCAACAATTTACTCAAACGTCGGCATGGTTCAACCAAGCAAAGACGTGGCTTCAAGCCCCTGTATAGGCAAGTCTCTGTCAAAGAAAGAGCCATCTATGACTACGTCAACGTGGTGTCAACCACAAAACGGACTTCGGCGACGCCCCCATCAAGGAGCTCGGTCAATCAACGCTTGGAGTGTATAAAGAGTCGAGTAGGCATCAGCCTCCGCTAGTCCCCACCCGTAAAGGAGAACATCTGGTCAACAGCTCGGAAACGCAGACGTGCAGTAGGTAGCGGCCTGGATTCTTAAAAATCCAATAATAAATATCCGCCCTGTTTCTTCCTTTTTTTACCTTTACATTGTATTCTTTCAATTCCTCCTGCCGCGGTTGGGCATGTAAATGCTTGAAACTATGACATAAAGAAACCGTGCCCCTTAAAGGTCCTTGTTATATTTCTTTATAAGCACGACCCCTGCGTTGCGAAGAAGTTCTCTAAAAATGGTGCAATTGTCTCACAAGTCCGAAGTATTCAGCATCTCGGATTTTGGCTTTATATGCATTAGTTTCGAACCTAGATTTTGGTCAATAGTTGGGTTGCCCTGCTCCTATGTGTACCCCTTACGTTTTCGATGAATTCGGCTAAGGGCGTAACAGGAGAACCACTACGATTGCGCCGCTAGGGCAATTGGCATAGCGTCTCAGTGGAGAAAGCCGAAAACTGACTATCTAGGTAGGCGTAAACAGGTCTGCCATCCGTAGCTCACGTTAAGCGATGTGACGATAGAGATCACCCGTGTTAAACGAAGGGCTTTCATTTTTAGCCAAAGTGCGTTATGGCCTAGACCTCAGCCGACCACTTCCCACACCATGGTCTAGTCATCAGCCCCACACTCAAACTCCTATGACTAAGTGAAAGTCATAAAGCCACTATAGTCTAATAGCCTATTTCCTATGAGCACCGACCACCTCCGGGTAGTGAGACTCGGCTAAGGGTCAAGTGTGCCTTAAGGAACACCCTTTGTATGACCTAGACTGGGGCTGAAGCCGACAACTGGCCACTCTCATTTTAGAATAGTCATATAGGAGGTAAAACTAATTAAAATAAGAAGCTAAACACACATGGAATTTACAGCCATATTCATTCAAATGATAAAGTTTTGTACAATCAAACACTTTGGCATCCCGAAATACTGTTTAGAAATACATAGTGTCCTTTGGACACATGTCTTCGGTGATACAGGCTCCTTCCTCCACCTCGGCGAAGAATTGTTCGGTGGTGCATGGCTTGTCGGCAGGCGGGCCCGTAGCGCATGTCACCGCATCAACCATTCGGAAGTGCGTCTTCACGCATGCATACGCCCACCGTGCTCCTTCAAAGCACGCGGACCACCTCCAGCGGTTTAGGCGGGGCGCGGCATCTTGGAGACGGGCCATCAGGCCGAAGAGGCTTCTGGGCATGGCTTCGGCAGGCCACAGCGTGCCGCAGAGGTCCTGGAGCGCCGGTCTCATCATGCGAAACAACTCCACTGGCTGCTTCATGCAATGATTCAGCAGCCGTGCTGACGGCCCCAAAAGGCCTTCTCCGCCTCGTGGCCCACCAGTTGGCCAAAGTACGCCACCGCATCCGCCGTGCTCTACAGAAGATCCGCAAAGACCTCTACGGAATGCCATAACTGGGTGAGCTCGATGCACCTTTGGCTGCCAAAAGAACACTGCAGCAAAAATAGCTTACCCGAGGCGATTTACTCCACTTGCTGAAGCACCTCGTGGTCAGCTCGGGCCGAGGTCTGGAGCTCGGAGTAGGCAAGTTGAAGCTTCTCAAGCTCCTCCTTTGTTCGTTGCCCCTCCACCTGAAGTTTGTCGCGTGCTTCAAACACGCCCTTCAAGGTCTCCTCGACCTTCAGCACCCGCGCCTGGTGCTTTTCCCCGACAGCCTTTTTAGTGGCTCAGGCCTTCTCTGCCTCTGCAGCAGCAGCCTTCTGCTGCTCCTCCTCATGCCGAGCCCTTTCACGCTCGGCCTTGATCGTCTCCAGCTCCACTAACACCACTGTCATTAAAACAGTTTGGCCTTAGTTTCTCATTGAGCAACACCTATCTTTTTGCACCTATTATAGCACAAGTTTTGCTTTCTTACCTCGAGACTGCTCGAATTTCTGGTTCACTAGGGTAAGCTCCTCCTAGGACTTCTCGAGCTTCCGGATCACCTCCGCATCTCTTCTGAGACGGATCCCGGAACCAAGGTCGAAACCTGGCAGCAAAAGTCCTTATTACACAGGCAACTATTCAAATATTAAAAAGTCCTAGGATGATTGTCTTGAGCAGCGCCCTGGGGGCTACTTGACAGGCTCCTAGTAAGCTATACGACCCCAATGTCGGTTTCTTGAAACCGCCTTCGGGCTCGGCGGCTACTCACTCACTAAGCCGTTTAGAAGGCCGTACTTTCTTATCCTCGGATGAATGCATAAATCAACAAAGTTGAGGCAAACAAGTTAAACTTGGTGTGCTAATGAAAATGTACCTAGAAACCCGCTACGAGGTTCTTGAAAACCTCATGCAGGCCGGCCCCTGCGGACCGGAAGCCCTGCAGCGCCGCACCTATCAAGGCACGGTGCTCTTCCTCGATGGAGGAGCCCCTCAGGGTGTCCTCCATCTCCTCGGTCCACACCGCGCCAGCCCGTCCTTGGGAAGTTGGTGGGGATGGAGGGATGACTTTGGATGTATCGATCCGAGTAGCCTCCAATTGTGGTGGTGGAGCCGGAGCAAACATCGGATGGACCAACGACTGGCCCAGCCCCTCTTCGACGACCTCGGGGTGCTGTCCCCCAGGTCTTGTTGGGCTGAGGTGTCGACCTTGGCCATGATGGCCACCTCATCAGCCCCCATCATGTTGACGTTGGGGACCAGGGTGGATGTTGCCTCCCCTAACCCATCATGCGCCGGGGGAGGAGCGGCGGGCTCTGGAGTCCCGCTAGCGGATGGCAGCCCGCTTGAGGAACCGCTGGGGATTACCCTCGGCGGACTGCATAAGAAGAAACGCTTTATGAGAAAAGACTCGTCAAATGGAATGACAGAGTATAGAGATAACGGCTTACCCTCGAGGCACCGGTTTTTTCCTTCCAATCACGAGGAGGTCTTCTTCTAAGTCGCTGGAGAGTTCGTATCGTTGGCAGTGGAGGTGTGGGTCTCTTCGGACCGAGTGACGGAGGTCCCCTGAGTCCGGGTACTTGACCTACCCTTCTGGGACTTCATCCCTTTGGGGGCCACCACGTGCGACTCCTTGGTCAGGAGCGCCAAGAGCAGGGGAGTCAGAGGATCCTCTGGCAGTGGAGCTGGGCATCGCACTCCTTGCACCCAAGCCGACCACTTCTGCAAAGGCATCAAGCATAATGATTCATTAAAACTCTACTCCTCGGAACAACAGATGAAGAATAACAACTGATGGGTGGGATCACTCACCGGGGGGGGCCCTCATAGCAGTGTTCAAGGCCGCGGTCCTCCTCTTCCTTGGGAAACTTGTCCTTGGCCATGTTCATGAGCTTCGTCCACATGGTGGCCAAGGTGGAGCGAAAGAAGGTGTTGATGGTGTCCATATCCTCGGGTTTTTGCGCCCACATCCCCACATCGGGGTAGCCCAAAGTTGGAAGGGGAGTATGCGGCGGTGCAGCATGACGTTGATGACGTCGGCAAGCTCGACCTTCCCCGTGGTGGACCACCACAGGATCCTCTCGATCAGGGCCTCCACCTCTTCGGGGTTCCCCCAGGTGACGCCCTTCTCCTTCCAGGACTTGAGCTTCTTGGGAGGCCCGGCCGAGAAAGCCGGGACCTCTGTCTGGCCAGGGGCGAGCGGCTCAGTGATGTAAAACCATTCTTTCTGCCATTCCTTCACCGTTTCGATGAAGGTGCCCTTGAACCAGGTGGCCCCTGGTTTTTGCTGATCATGGCTGCCCAGCACTCCGCGAGATCCGAGCCGCTGGACTTCGGCTTAATCACAAAGAGCTTCAGCCGTAGGCCGAAGTGTTGCTCACAGCGGAGGAAGGCCTCGCAGACCGTGACGAAGGAGGCGAGGTGAAGGATGGAGTTGGGGGCCATATGATGGAAGTCCAGCCCATAGTAGTACATCACCCTGCGCACAAAGGGGTGTAGCAGGAATCCCAGGCCTCGGATGAGGTGGGGAACGAAGACTACCCGCTCACCGGCGTTGGGAGCGGGCACCTCCTGGCCAGCTGCTAGGGTGCGAGCGGCAATGGCTGGGGTCAGATACCCTGCGCTGCGCAACTCTAAGATGGTGCCCTCCATCATGGTGGAACCACCCCAGTGCCCCTTGAGGGTGTCGGCCATGGCTGGTGGTGGGACTCGTGAAAGGGGAAAGGAGTGAGATGGGATCTGGGCGTTGGAGCTAGACGAAGCAGTAGCGGGGGAGAATGGGAGCATGGTCGATTGCGCTATCCTCCTTTTTGCTCTTACACACCTGTGAAAGGCCAAGAGTCCCCCTCGCTGCGCCGATAAACTCACTATTCCCATCAAAAATGCCATTGAGCATAAGGGGGGAAACAAAATCTTGATGACATCCCTAAGAAAACGGGCACGATCTCTCCCTCGAAGGGACATGCCAGTAAAAAGCTACCTCAAACTACGATTTAAGAGGGGGAAGCAGTAACTGCTTGACCTGTCATGGGACAGACCTCTTTGATAAAGTTGTCAGGACGGATAGGACCGTTCATACCTGAACAACGGGCCTTCGAGGCTAAGATATTTGTCCTCTTCGGGCAGGGTGCGAGCTCGGTTGGACCTCAGATGACATCACTCCACCAAAGAATGGTAAATCATAAGGGGGAACTCGTATTTCAAGCCAAGGACTCCGGATCTGAGGTGATGCCTATTGGGAAAATCGTCCTCGGCATAGAAGACCAGTTCGGGGGCTACTGACGGTGTCCTGGATTAGGGGGTGCTAACCTAGCCAGCCCGTCTCCTCGGTTGGGCCGATGGGCCCTCGTGCGTGATCAAGATGGACTCTGGAGGCCGGGTACAGGAAGCATGATCAAGAATGCTTCTGCCGAAGACTTGTCGCATACTCCAAGATTTCTCCTGCCGCCTTGCTCCTAGATACCGACTTTGTAACCCTAGATACCCTCCCTGGAGTGTATATAAGCCATAGGGTTAACCTGTAGAGGGGACATCAATGCAATATCATTCACCTAGCCCTAGAGTTAGATACACATTACGATCTCGAGGTAGATCATCTCTATACTTGATACATCTTCATCAATATAAACAAAACCAGGACGTCGGGTTTTACCTCCATCAAGAGGGCCCGAACCTGGGTAAACATCGTCTCCCCTGTTCCTGTTACCATCGATCCGAGATCTATAGCTCGGGACCCCCTACCCCGAGGTCTGCCGGTTTTCACACCGACAATCGCGTTTTATGATACAGAGCCGCCGCCACCTCCTGTTCTTCATCTGGAGGGCTAATCTGGAGTAAGTTCGGGTCTTCGGAGAGGGGGATTCATCACCATCATCATCACCAACCCTTCTTCTTCACCAATTTGATGATGCTCACCGCCGAGAGTGAGTAATTCCTTTGTAGGCTTGCTGGACGATGATGGAGTTGGATGAGATTTGTCATGTAATCGAATCAACTTGTTAGGGCTTGATCCCTAGTATCCACTATGTTCTGAGATTGATGTTGCTATGACTTTGCTCTGCTTAATGCTTGTCACTAGGGCCCGAGTGCCATGATTTCATATCTGAACACTTTATGTTTTCATGAATCTATTTCAGTTCTTGATCCTATCTTGCAAGTTGTATGCACCTATTACCTGTTATGATCTGCATACCCCAAGGTGACCATAATTGGGATTCTTTTCGGTGATTACCCTAGTATGAGGAGTTCATATATTCACTAGGTGCTAATGCTTTGTTCCGGTTCTCTATTAAAAGGAGGCCTTAATATACCTTAGATTTCCTGATGGACCCTGCTGCCACGGGAGGGTAGGACAAAAGATGTCATGCAAGTTCTTATTATAAGCACGTATGACTATATACGAAATTCATGCCTACATTACATTGATGAATTGGAGCTACTGTTTATCCCTATATGTTGTGACTGTTATATGTTGAATGTCATGCAACGCAAATATCCATCACTGATCCAATGCCTACGCTTTTCACATATTGATCTTTGCTAAGTTACTATTGTTGCTGTTGATGTTACAATCACTACAAAACTGCTATTATTACTATTCTATTACCATTCCTACTGTTACTGCTGCCATCAAGCTATCATACTACTGTGCTACTAAACACTTTGCTGCAGATATTAAGTTCTCCAGGTGTGGTTGAATTGACAACTCAACTGCTAATACTTAAAAATATTATTTGGCTCCCCTTGTGTTGAATCAATAAATTTGAGTGAAATACTACCCTTTAAGACTGTCGCGATCCCCTATACTTGAAGGTTATCACCCTCCGGAGCCCCGAACGGACTCCAGATTAGCCCTCCCGATGAAGAACAGGAGGTGGCGGCAGCACCGTATCATAAAACGTGATGATTCCTTCTCTCTGATTTTTTTTCTCTGTAAGACGGTACTTATAGAGTTGGACTTAGGGCAAACGGAGGTTCCAGGGGCCCACATGCTCGGTAGGCGTGCCCTGGGGGGTGGGCGCGCCCCCTGAGCTTGTGGCTCCTGGGTGGCCCCCCTCCAGTAGTTCTCTTCGCCAATAATTTTTATATATTCTGGAAATAATCTCCGTAAATTTTCAGCCCAATCCGAGAACTTTTATTTCTGCACAAAATAACACCATGGCAATTCTGCTGAAAACAGCGTCAGTCCAGGTTAGTTCCATTCAAATCACGCAAATTAGAGTCCAAAACAAGAGCGAAAGTGTTTGAAAAAGTAGATACGTTTGGGACGTATCAACGGGGCATGTGAAGATCTGCCCTGATTGCCAAATCTTCCAAGTCTCTTCTTGCCTTCGGCCCATCCTTGGTCTTCTCCGACATGTTCATTAGTGTGCCAACTAGCTCTCGAGCACATTCTTCGTGATATGCATTTCATCAAGGCAATGGGGCGTGTCAAATTTGGTCCAGTACTCCAAGTTCCAGAAAATAGACCTCCTTTTCAATACCTTCAGCAGCGGCTCCGGTACTTTTTTCATCTTTCTCGGCGTAGGGCACCCTTCCCAGTTTTTCAACAACTCATAGATTTCGGCGCCGCTCCTCTTACGTGGAGGTCCTCGGTGCTCAGCCTCACCATTTAATAGATCTCCATAGTTTCTCCATGGGTCATCCTTCTCGAGCCATCTTCGATGCCCCATGTACATGATTTTCCCAAACCCGCCATCTTTCGCTAGCTGCTGAGACGTTGTATCATCCATGCACCTTGTGCATCCGCAATATCCGTGGCACACCAGGCCTGAGACATATCCGTAACCGAGATAGTCATGAACCGTCGTCATCAACGTGGCTCTCATATAGAAATACTCTCCTTTGCTGGCGTCCCATGTCCTGACTGGTGTTGTCCATAACGTGTCTAGTTCCTCTTTCAGTAACCTTAGATACAGATTAATATTATTTCCTGATTGTTTCGGCCCTAGAATCAGCATACTCATGTGTATGTACTTAGTCTTCATGCACATCCAGGAGGGAGGTTGTACATCCATACAAACATGGGCCGTGTGCTATGGTCAGTGTTCTTGGTGCCAAACAGATTCATGACATCGGTACTCGTGCCAAGCATGATGTTCCTTGGATCATCTGTGAAATATCAATATTAGGCGTTGAACGCTCTCCCCTAGCTTGCATTAGCGAGGTGTCTCAACTTCTAATCATCTCCATCGCCGGGCTTCACCCTCTCTGTGTGCCAGCGCATGAGCTTTGCTTCCTTAGGATCTACAAAATAACGCTGCAGACGGGGAGTGATCGGTAAGTACCATACAACTTTCTGAGGAGATTTCTTTCCGGCCTTCTTGTATCGAGAAGCATTGCCCACCGGACAGCTGGTTTTTATTCGCGTGCTCCTTCCGATAAATGATGCAATCGTTGATGCATGTGTGGAATCTAATGTGCGGCAGATCAAGAGGGCACACAATATTCTTGGCCTCATCGACACTAGTAGGACACAGGTTCCCCGCGGGAAGAACCTTTTTTAGATACTTGAGAAGCTCATCGAGGCTTTTGTCGGTCCATTTCTTTTTAGCCTTCATCTTTAGAAGTTCGAGCGTGAAACTCAAGCGGGTCACCTCGGGATCGAAACCATCATATAGTGGAGTCTTCGAGTCTACCTCCAGTTGCTCCAGCTTGGCCTCCTCTCTAGAAGCAGCTCTGTCGCTTGTCGTCTTCTTGCGAAGCAGGTCTCGAAGATGAGGGTCCCGCATGATTGAACTTAGTAGCGACGAAGGCTGTGGCGTGTCCGCGTCTTCTGTGTCATATCTGGCCTCTTCTCTGCTGCCTTGTCCGGCCTCTTCTCCGGCGCCTTTAGCGGTCATCTCTTCGTCTGGCCCCATGTCGTCATTGGCTGCCCCGTCGACGTCCTCATCATCATCATCTTCAATTATCCACCGAGTATAGCCATCCATGAAACCAGTCATGAGCAGGTGCGCCTTCAAACAACCTTCCTTAAAGGGGTCGAGCCAGACTCCTCCTTTGCATCTTCGACACGGACATAAAATCTCCTTCCTATTATTTTCATACATGTCGTGCACCGCGGATCGCAACCATCTTTCCACCATCGTTCCACTGACCTTCATGATCGCAAACAATTCGTCAAAACAATCATGATATAATATGACAACATGATATCTCGCTAGCCCTTTTTGAGACCGCAAAACATAAATGCACAGCATCTCTGACTTTCAAGCGGTGACTAAACATTGTAATTCATAGAAGAAGAGATCCAGTCATGCTCACATCCAACATTAACTGTACTCAATGCATAAGAATGACAATAGTGCTCTCCAAATAGGTGCTTGAACGAGAAGGTGACGACTCAACAATGAAAGTAAATAACATAAAAGTAAATAGATAGGCCCTTCGCAGAGGGAAGTAGAGATTTGCAGAGGTGCCAGAGCTCGAAGCTTAAAACAGAGATGAATACATTTTGAGAGGTATGCTTTTCCTGTCTACTTACGACCGAGGATTTTCAATATCTTCCATGCTAAACACATTATCGGCGGTTCCCAAGCGGAAAGGTAAAGTTTACTCCCCCTCAACCATACAAACACAAGCCATGGCTAGCCGAATTCATGGGTGCCCTCCATACAATCAACCTACCGGGGGAATTTGTTTCGTTATATTTTTCTTTATTTTTATTAAAGGATTGGGCATCCCAATTACCAGCCCCTCTTGTGCAATGACAAGTGAATAAACACTCATCGTGAGAATAACCCGCTTATCATGGAAGATACTGACCGCCCCCTGTCGCTTCATGAGCGAAACAGGCACACAAAACAGATGATTATTTCAAGGATTAGAGGTGGTACGTGCAAATTTACTTGGGACGGCAGAGTAATACCGCATATAGGTAGATATGATGGACTCATCTGGAACAACTTTGGGTTTAGGGATTTGGATGCGCAAGCAGTAATTCCGCTTAGTACAGATGAAGGCTAATAAATAGATTGAGAAGCGACCAACTAGAGAGCGAAAACGGTCATAATCATCCATTGAGAATAATTAACATTGAGTACGAGCATGAGTAGGACATAAACACCATGAATATAAATATCGTGGAGGCTTTGTTGGTTTTGATTCAACCACATGTGTGAAGTCAAGCCATTCGAATAATTCAGAGGAGGATATCATACTATCATACTATATCATAACCATTTTAATGCATGTTGACACTCAAGATAAATCATTATCCACTCCTATCTATTTAAGCATGGCATGAGCAACTATAATCTCTAATTATCATCACAAACATGTTTACTCATAATATGTTGAATCAAGAACAATCGAGCTAAACATATTTACAAACACGAAATAAGAAGAATTCATACCAATTTTCCTTCATGGCAATCACTTCATCAAAGCATCGTCATTATTTCCATTCACTTGCATGACCGAATGGTGTGAAAATAATAATAGTGCGAGTGTGCCATGGACTTGCTGAAATCTGCAAGTATCTATCTATTATATAATTAAAACAGAAGTCAAACAAGCATCTAAGTTTGTCCACATATGTAAAAAAATATAATCCGTTGATTTAAATAATAACAGTTGAGATTAAAAAGATCTAAAAGTTACGTACGACAATAGCATGTACAACCTTTAGCACATGACACGTATACGAGATAAAGGAAGTGCCACTAAAAAAGGATAAAAGGAAGTGCTACAGCACGTGTCTATCATTAAAAACATGCCGTGACATCATTGCTTACATCAGCATGCAATTAAGAATTATTTTCATGGACCACAAAGTTGGTACGTGCCCACAAATTGCACTGTAGCAAATCTAAATACTACAACAAAAATTTGTTGGGTTCGTAAGTGCACACGTCTTCTATAAAATTAAAAAATAAACTTATTTTTCATGAGTAATTCACAAAGCCAAAGGACAATAAACTGGTATTTGTTTTATAAACATGCACGCCTAATACTGATTTTAGTATTCCATGTGTATTTTCTGAAGTTTAATATTAGATAATTAAAAATACAATTCATATAATTAAATTTTAAACATAATTAAAAGAAATAAAAGGTCATTATTTGTGGTCATTTCATGATATATTATTAAATATTTTTGGATGGTACTTATAACTTTAATTTAAATAAAAAATTCGACTTTCCCACCATTGGTATAGTAAATATGAATTAAATTTGAGTTCAGGTTGGTATGATGCCAGATGGGCTCGGCGCCATCAACTGCATGGTCGTACACAGAAGCGAAAAAAGGAAAACAATGTGAGCACGATTGGAAGAACATGCTATGATAATAGTGAACAGAGAGACAGAGATCATGTTTTAGCTGAAATGATATAACAATAAAGGCACAGATATATGATTGAAAAATACATAGAACATAATATCTTCGACAAATAATATTTCAGCTAAAATGGAATAACAATAAAAATATTGACATGATGAGAAATATTCACCACATAATATATATTTTAGTTTCAATTATATATTATTAAAATTCCAGTGCTGATATCGGCGGTTAAGTGTTAAATGCAAATATAGTAAGATGAGCTGGCGCTTGAGCAAGGAATTGAACCACGGGAAAACGCAACCAAAATTGTGCTAGAAGAATGGCAGGTAAGAGCGCATCATGTTGCGTTCTATAAGATAAAAATCCATGCAAAAACATAAGAGCGCATCAGTGAGCAAGATAGAGAAGTTTTAGCACAATTTCATGAATATACATCGGCTTTACTTTACATGGAGAAGTTAGAAGACAATGAAAATAGAAAAACATGTAAGAAAGCATCCAAGAGAAAGAAATTGCATAGAAAAATAAAAGTGACTGCATTATGGCCAACGACGAGGAAGATGGAGGAACAATATACAAGATATAAGTATATTCGATATTATTTAGATTAACGCATTGGTATGAAATTTCTTAATATGTCTCTGATCAAAAGGTATAAACTAATTACAAGACCAAGAAGAGTGGAAGAGAAGCTACATATTAGCAGTTATCACCAAATGAGTTCACATGGGACAAACAGCTGACAGAAGAAAAATAACGGATAAGTTTTACATGATTTCAGTTTTAATTATAAGTTTTCAATAATTGGAAGCGTCTTTACTATAACACACTCACGTCCCAATGACAATGCAATAAATAGAAAAATAGCACGTATCTAACACCCCGTAACAAAACAAGCCGCGCAAATGCGCGGGTCACACTGCTAGTGTTATTCAAAGGAGAAGACAAGGTAATAATTGCTCTTAGTTAGATCAACCATAATGCATATGAGAGCCACTCAGCATTTTCATCGTAGTCTTCTCCTTACAACGACTCGAAGAAAAGAAAATAATTTCACAGAAACACACTAAAATATTTTTGGAGTTTTTGGTTTTTCTGAAGGAAGCAAACTAACAAAGGAAAACGAAAAGCAAGAAAAACTATCTACACGGGAAGGCTCCCAATAAACAAAAGAAGAAACATGAAATCTTTTTGGGTTTTCTTTCAATATTATGAACTAACTAAACAAGAAAGAAAAACCGAAAAGAAGCGAGAAATATTTTTGGATTTCAAAGTTTTTCAAATACACAAGAAGAAAGCGAGAAATAAACTAACATGGATATACAATGAAAAAGATAAACACCAACAACTGAAATGAATGTGTGGTACTTGAATGTAATGTCAGTGAGAAATACGTAATCCCCCAAGCTTAGGCTTTTGTCCTAAGTTGGTCTATGGCCCCTCGTGGCCTGGATAACACCCGTAGTCGTAGTTCGGGTTGTACTGGAGCGCAGCCGCCATGGCTTGGCGGGCTGCCTCGTTACGGCGAGCGGTCTCCCCCGCCCTGTCATACTCCTCGGCCTCGTATTCAAGTATAAAATATCTTTGTTTTCCCTGAAAGTTAAAGAAGCAGGAGTGGGCAAAGTAATATGGACGACACGACGCCTATTAAAGATTAGTCTGTCACTACTGGAATCAGCAGATTTGCCGTCTGCCCACTCTTTGCCGTCCGCTAGCGGACGGCAAAGGTAGGCTTTGCCATCAGCCACGAGAAAACTGACGGCAAAGAGGTAGCGGACGGCAAAGGTGGGCTTTGCCATCAGCCAACTCTTTGCCGTCTGCTAGCGGACGGCAAAGCTTCTTTGCCGTCTACTAGCAGATGGCAAAGAGGGGGTTTGGCCCACTGGCTATCAAACCCTAACGGGCCCCCTCTTTGCCATCCGCTAGCAGACGACAAAGCTTTCTTTGCCGTCCGCTAGCATACGGCAAAGGAGAGGCGGACGACAAAGCTTCAAAATTGACTTAACGGGGCCGCGCCCCCGCCGTCGCCCTCTCTCTCTGTCTCCTCTACTCTTTATTTTCTCCCTCTGCCACCCCCGCCGTCGCCGCCGCACCCTCCCCGTGCCGTCGCCGCCGCACCCTCCCCGCGCCGTCGCCGTCCCCTCCCCGCTCCCTCCGTGGCCCATCGCCGCCCTTCCCTTCCTCCCCACCCCCCTCCCGAGCCTTCCCGCCGCCGCACCCTTCCCGCGCCGTCGCCGCCCTCCCACCCACTTCCCGCCCCGTCGCCGCCCCCTCCTGCCTCCCAACCCCCCTCCGAGCCTCCCCGCCGCCACCTCGCCGCCGCCAGCCGCGGTCGACCGCCCCCGAGGTGCGCCGCCCGCCGTGCCGCCCCTCCCCGCCCCGTCGCACCCCGCCTCGCCGCCGCCCCATCGCCGCCCCCTCCCCGACCCGTCACCGCCCCCCATGGTGAGCCCCCGCCACCCCCTCTCCTGTTTTTTTTCTGTTTTTCTTTTCTGTTTAGTTTAGGTTTTTCAGTTTAGTTAGTTTAGGTTATTTAGTTTAATTAGTTTAGGTTATTTAGTTTAATTAGTTTAGGTTTTTTAGTTTAGGTTTAGGTTTAATTAGTTTAGGTTTTTTAGTTTAGTTAGTTTAGGTTTAATTAGTTTAGGTTATTTAGTTTAATTAGTCCTATTTACTTACTTGAGAGCAAATTGGCAGTGCATCAACTGGAGCTTGTTGGTCTATCTAGCTTGACTTTGTTGATGCAAAGTTATTTTTCTAGGGTTTGGGGCTGTGCTTGGTTGATGCAAAGTTGAATGCAAAGTTGTTCTTGGTGGATGCAAAGTTGTTTGAGTAGCAGCAGATTAGGCATATTGTTCTAGGGTTTGAGAATCTTGGGTTTGAGAATTTTTCTAGTTGTTCTTGGTGGATGCAATATTGATTAGGGTACTTTGTTAGATTAATATGCTTTGTTCGATTGCCATTGCCAACTAACCTACCAACTTAATTAAGTGTTGTTGATGTTGTTGAACACAAGTGCATTGCTTTTTTTTTTCTTAGTTTATTTTCATGTCTAAAAACTTGGCTCTGTTCCAACTATGTCCATTTATCAAATATGATAGTGTTGAATTAGAGCCAAGTTTCCTATGTTGCTTGCATATATTGACTGATTCAACTGCGATGTAATTTCATTTCATGGGGAATGAGTAGAAGAAAAAACAGAGGTGTTCTTGCCATCATAAATGTCCACAAGTGCATTGCTTTTTGAATGTGAAATGATAACTTGGTGTAGTTGATTCTCTTCTGCTCAAAACTTCGGCTGCTGTAATGTTGTATGATAATGTTGTAAGGGTAGTAATTGGTCTCTTCTGCTGCTTATCAGAGATGGGGGGAGGCCGCCACCGCCGGCTGCGCTCTGCTACGCCGGAGTCTGACTTGGAAGGTTTCGAGTTCTTCATGATCATACTTGAAAATTCCTCCAGCAGGCAGGTATATAAAAGGAGAGATCTCCCCTTCACCCATCTCTTTATCATAACTCTGTTGTTTGCTACATCACTGCTTGACCCACGCTGCAGAGGCTGCCTGACACTTTTATGAAGATGCTGGACGGCCGTCGGCCACAGAATGTGAAGCTGCGACAGGCCGGCAGCGGGCTTCGCAGGTTGTGGGACGTGGAGGTGGTGTTCGATACCGACCGCCACATGTACCTGTGCTGTGGCTGGGAGTAGTTCGTCCGTGCCTATGACCTGTGGCACGGGTACTTCCTTGTCCTAAGGTACGACGGCAACGCCATGCTCACCGTGAAGGTGTTGAACATGACTATGTGCCGCATGCGCTACCAGGACAACGACGATGACAGTACGCTCTGCATCTTCTTCCTCTCCATTTGGCTTTGTCTCACACCGATTGTTAAAAAAAAATTGTTGCATTTGGTCAGGCAATGGGAGCAACAGCAGCGACTCTGGCTACAGCAAAAGCAGCAGGGACTCTGGCTACAGCAAAAGCAGCAGCGAGGATGAGGAGGAACAGAGTGGGGAAGAAGAGGACCAGAGTGGGGTTGAGGAGGCGCAGCCTATTCTGTCTGACGATGACCTCGCGATGGTGGTGGCTGACGATGGCCAAGCGATGGTAGTGGCTGACGATGGGCAAGCGATGGTGGTGGCTGATGATGGGCAAGCGATGGTGGTGGCTGACGATGACCTAGCGATGGTGGTGCCTGAAGATGGCCTCGCGATGGTGGTGGCGCCTGCCAATGACCTCGCGATGGTGGTGGCGCCGGCGATCCCACAGCTGGGCGACATGACCATGCCAATTGTGGTAGAAGAGTACATCCCACTGCCTCGCCGCTCTAAGCGCATCAGGATGATGAAGGAGAAGGAGAAGAAGGAGGAGTGAAGATCTTAAGAAAATCAAGTCAATGTTAAGTATGTCAGGTATGTCAGATCTCCAAAATGATCTATACTTAGCTTTGCTTCCTCCGAAATGACCTAAGTTAGCTCTAATATGCTAAGTTATCTCAAATATGCTTAGTTACCTAGGTTTGCTCAATAATGACATACACTTAACTTAATTATGTAAAAAATGACATAATTAGCTTACTTAGGTTTCAAATGGCATAACAATCTTGGTAACCTCATATATTTCATATAGTTAGCTTATTTTCCTCGAAAATGACATAATAAGCCTAATTAGCTGCAAAATGATCAATTTTACCTAAGTTAGCTCCAAAATGACCTTAGTTAGCTCTAAAATGCTAAATTAGGGCTAATATGCTAAGTTACCTGGGTTAGCTCAATAAAGACCTATACTTAGCTTACTTATGTCAAAAATGGCATAATATGCTTAGTTAACTCAAAAATGGCATAATTAGCTAGGTTAGCTCCAAGATGGCCCATTTTACCTAGGTTAGCTCTAATATGATCCATTTTACCTAGGTTAGCTCCAAAATGACCAAGTTTACCTAGGTTAGCTCCAATATGATCCATTTTACCTAGGTTAGCTCCAAAATGACCTACACACTTAGCATTTTTACCTAGCTTAGCTAAAAAATGGCATTTTTACCTACCTTAGTTAGAAGAAGAAGAAGATAAAGAAGAGGAGAGGAGAAACAGAAAGAGAAGATAAATTCTTCTTCTTTTTCTTCTTCCTTTTCTTCTAATTCTTCTAGCTAGTCTTCTTCTTCTTCTTCTTCTAACTTTCATCTTTGCCAATTTGCAGATTTGCTTTAGATGAGGAAGCTTGCATTGATGGAGTGTACTCTTCTCCTTGCGCTTCCTTTTTGTTTATGGAAACTTGTTTTGGATATGTATGTATATATGGATATGTTGTTGGAAACTTCTTGTTGGAAACATGTTTTGGATATGTATGTATATATGGATATGTTGTTGGAAACTTCTTGTTGGAAATCATTGTATGCTGGATATGTTGTTAGAAACTTGTATGTTTCTTATGTTGTTGGAAACTTATTGTTGGTATGCTTGTTGAAATTATTTTGAAATGTGTATATATATATCTGTGAAATTCTGTCAAATTGAATGAATTTAAGAAAAAAGCAGGGGCTATATAGGCACTTTATCGTCTGCTAGCAGACGGCAAAGCTGCCACGTGGTAGCTACCTGTACAACCTGGGGGGCACTAGGCTGGCCTATATGGTTGCTTTGCCGTCTGCTGGCAGACAACAAAGAACTTTGCATCTTTGCCGTCTGCCAGCAGACGGCAAAGCACGCCGTTAACCCGTTAACGGCCCTAAGCTGCCACATGTGCCGTCCAGGTCCTTTGCCGTCCGCTGGCTGACGGCATAGACCATTTCATGTTTGCCGTCTGCCAGCAGACGGTAAAGAACCCTTTGCCGTAGCTTATTCAGCCGGACCTGTTGCCGTCTGCTGGCTGACGGCAAAGGCCTTTGCCGTCCGCCAGGCATGCCTTTGCCGTCAGCCATGGAAGACGGCAAATCTGCTGATTCCAGTAGTGTGTATTGAAATGGTGAGGCATTCCTTTCAAGGAACTGGTGACGCTCCATAGCCTCATATTCAAGGTAGCTAGGTGGCAACAAGGTATGATTTTCTTTTATAGGTATGCCAAGATGAGCGGCTAAGCGAGTAGCATAGATTCCACCAAAAAGATCACCAACAAGGGCATTATTATCTAAACGACGTGCAATGATTCCCCAATGTTAAATTTTCTATCTCTCAATACCACGCTTTGAGAATGCTTAAATCAGGTGCGCACAAATGACTAGGGTCTTGTTTACCATTAATGCATCTACCTATGAACAGAGCAAAATAATGGATGGCAGGAAAGTGAGTACTCCCCACCCCGACTTGTGTTATGCCCCTAGTGTCACCTCTAGTGATACTCATAAGAAATTCATTGCAATGAGATTTGTGAGGCTCATGGCATGTCCCCAATAAGGAATTCTACAAGCTTCACTAAATTCCTCGATAGTCATGCGAAAAGGGTTTTCATATAAACTGAACATAACATCATGTGAAGTGCGATGAGATAGATACTTGAATTTCCGCACAAAAGAATGAGTAAGATCAAGGTACTGCAAACACTTATCTGATAAGAAGTCCGTCAACTCGGCATTCTGTACGTACATATCGAACTCTTCCTTGATACCGGCTCGAATCAGGAAGGACTCAGAGGGCCATTTGCATGGACGCACGAGAGCATTCCATGGTGGTTCGAGGTCCGGCTCACGTATTGCAAGCCTCGGGGAGCTCTTGCTCGAGCCCCCATGGAACATCTTCCTGAGCATTTTCCTTTTCTCTAAAAGTTTCTGAAATTTTAAGTACCTCCTAATAAAAGTGAAAAAAACTCAACAAAATTGATAGCAACTACTCCCACAAGTGTCTAGAGGCTATATCATGCATCAAAACTACTTTGGACCATACAAATTCAACATGGAAGCTCATATACATGGTCACCAATAGTAGCAAAAATTGCAAAACATAAAAGCACTAGAACAAAAACTAATTAGACCATTGGAGGAGTCACATACCAAGGAGTAATTCCCCAAAACAGTTTCAGAAACGGAGCTCCGGGCAAGGAGATCAAAAATCGCATGGGAATGAGCAAGAACATGGGTTTGAAAGCAATGGTGATTTTTTCTGAAGGTAGGACAAGGCAATGGGTGGCTGGAATAAGTGAGGGGCCCCTATGGGACCCACAAGCTCACTAGGCACGCCCAAGGGGGTAGGCACGCCCTGTGAGCTTTGTGGCTCACAGGTGCACCCCCTAGGGTGTGTTCAGTGCCAAAAATTCTAAAATATTGTAGAAAAAATCATGCTAAATTTTCAGGTCATTCCGAGAACTTTTTTTTACGGGACATTTTTTATTGCACTGAAAATTCAGGAGACAGGATAATCATGGCATTTCTAATTTATTAAACTTTAAATAATAGAGGGTAAATAGTGGGTACAATAGGTTGTGCTTACTAAATTCGGCAACCACATGTCCCTCAAAATGAATCTATTAATAAGGTTGATCAAGTCTTATTAACAAACTGGTTTGGAGTAACATGAAACCGAAGAATTATCATATAATACTAGGTTACCTCAATGGGGATATGCATTTCCCCAACAATAAGAGTTTCATATTTGTTTTTGATGACAGGGAGGAGTAATTCAAAGCTTTGAATATTGATTATAGAAAAAATTTCAGTAGAGTTCATACTGTTCACTTGGAGTATCGTATGCTGATTATTATTGACATGAAAAGTGACCTTGCCTTTGTTGCAATCAATAACAGCCCCTGCAGTATTAAAAAAGGGTCTACCAAGGATAATCGACATGTTGTCATCCTCGGGCATATCAAGTATAACAAAGTCTTTTAAGATAGTTTCAACTACAACAAGTACATCCTCACAAATACCGATAGGTATAGCAATTGATTTATCAGCCATTTGCAAAGAGATTTCAGTAGGAGTCAACTTATTCAATTGAAGTCTTCTGCATAAAGAGAAAGGCATAACACTAACACCGGCTCCTAATCACACAAGGCAGTTTTAATATAACTTCTTTTAATGGAGCATGGTATAGTTGGTATTCCTGGATCTCCTAACTTCTTAGGTACTCCATCCTTAAATAAATAATTTGCAAGCATTGTGGAAATTTCAGCTTCAGGTATCTTTCTTTTATTAGTGACAATGTCTTTCATGTATTTAGCATATGGAGGCATTTTCAAAATATCAGTCAAGCGTGTGCACAAAAAGACAGGTCTAAGCATTTCAAAAAAGCGCTCAAAATCCTCCTCATCTTTATTTCTCGGAGGCTTAGTGGGAAAAGGCATAGGTTTTTGAACCAATGGTTCTCTTTCCTTACTATGTTTTCTAGCAATGAAATCTCTTTTATCGTATCTTTTATTCTTAGGAGGTGGGTTATCAAGATCAGCAGCGGGTTCTATTTCTACATCATTATCAGGTTCTTTATCATTGTCTGGTTGAGCATCAACATGACCATCATCCTTATCAATATCACTAGGTGGATGTTCATTACCAGATTGTGTCTCAGCATCAGAAATAGAAACATCCTTATGACCCTCTGAAGCCTTTTCTATCACAGGTTCACTAGAAGCATGCAAAGTTCTATCATTTTTCTTTTTCTTTTTCTTCTTAGATAAACTAGGTTCATCATCATTAATTCTTTGAGAATCTTGCTCAATCTTCTTTGGATGACCTTCAGGACATAGAGGATCCCGAGTCATTTTACCTCCACTAGTCACAACTCTAGTAGCACGATCATTCATTTTATTATTCATTTCATTAAGCAAATCATTTTGTGACCTAGCTATTTGTTCTAACTAAGTTTGAACCGTGGATGAATGTTTACTTAAACCCTTAACATCATTAGCAATTCTAAACATCAGGTCACTCAAACGATCAATCACGAAAGCATTACGTTTCAATTGCTTGCTAACATACATATTAAAGTGGTCTTGCTTAACAATGTAATTATCAAATTCATCCAGGCATTGGCTAGCAGATTTATTATAAGGAATATCACCTCCATAGAATCTATAAAGAGCCACTTCTGACCAGTTTCGCTACAGAGGTATCATCATGAGTGCTGAAGGAGGTATCACCCTCGGCACTCGATAGTACCCATGTAGAGTCATACAACTTATGGGGGTGCGGTGATGTGTCCGTCTCTGCCCGTCGATCACATTGATCGAGGCACTGGTAACAAAGCGGGGCAACAAGGACAAGGGTGAGGGGGTCACTGACGGGTCACTAATCAACCTATACTAAGCAGTTTAGGATAGCAGGTAAGGTATCAACAACCGTTACAAAGAAACAGGCTATGCATCAGAATAGGATCAAACAAATGCAGTAGCAAATTCTAATGCAAGCATGAGAGAGAAAGAATAGGCGATATCAGAATGACCAAGGGGTTTTTGCTTGCCTGGAAGCTCTGCGGTGAGGGTTTGGTCGTCAGGGACATAGTCGTAACCAGCGGTGTTAGCGTCGGTCTCGGTGGCTACCGGAGAGAAGTGGGGGAAGAAACAATAAATACAAGCAAACAAAAGCAACATAGATGCATGACATGCCAAAATGTTGTGCTGTGGTGACCTATCACAAAGCTACACGTTACAGACGGAGCGGGAAAATATCTAGGGATATTTTCCCAGCTTTGGGCATCTGACAGACAGATGAACCGGAGGGGAAGGTTCCATGTTCATCTAGCTAGGAGTGATGGTCAAGCAATTTGACGACATATTCGGATTCATCTCGTTTTTCTAATCAACTTTCATGTAGAATTTTTTTTGATCCAAGCTACGGTTTATTTTCTACGATTTTCCGAAGTTTTAAACCATTTTCTGAAATTCTGGAAATTAAATCTAATTAAAAAATAACAGAAAAGGGGTTATTGCGTCAGCATGATGTCAGGGTGATGTCAGCGAGTCAACCCAGTTGTTCCAGGTAAAACTTGACAGCTGGGTCCCACATGTCAGTGGTACAATGGCTAAACAGGTGTTAAATCAACTAATTGGGCTAATTAGCAGGTGGGGCCCCACTGTCAGTGTCTAATTAGAGTTTAAACAGTGATTAAATGGTGGGGCCCGCATGTCAGTGGCACTGTGCTGCTCAGTCAGCATGTTGACCAGTCAACGTGGCCAACTGGGGCCCCTGGGCCGACTGGTCAGTGACCCAGGGTGGGCCCCGATCGAGCCACGTTGGCAGTGGCCGGCAGCTCGTCGCCTGCGACCACCAAACGCGGCAGAGGACATGGTTGGCATCGGATTTCACCGCCCGGCGACCATTTGGCGCGCGGGAGGCACCGTTCGAATGAGCGTTCGATGTCGCGTCGAATGCTAGCGGTGTCCTAGCCGGAGTCGGCCGGAAACGTCAACAGCGAGTGGCGGAGGCGGCAGCCGGAATCGGGTACAGGCGGATCTGGTGCTGCAGGGCACGGGGTGCACTGGAGTCCTACGAGCTCCAGGAGCTCACTGCGAGCTCGGTTGAGCATGACAGCGGCTACGGCTACGACAGCGAGCTCGATGGTGGTGGCAGGTTCAGCCATGCCGAATGCAGCGGCTACGGGACACGCGCGAGCTCAGGAAGAGAGGGGAAAGAGGCGGAGCTCACCGAGGAGGCACACGGTGGCCCGGTGTGAGCTTAGGAGCAGCAGGCGGAGCGAATCGACGGTGTGGTCGTCGGCGACCGAGGAGGAAGAAGACGAGGCGTGGCTGCAAAGCAGAGTCTCCCGGCCCGCGTTCATGGTCGGGGTTGACGTAGCCAATGACGGCAAGGACGATGGACAAGGTGGCGTGGCCCAGTGGCGTTGGTAGCCGTGGGATCGGCGATGAGCGGCGACGACAGCACTCGGGTGAGGGATAGAGGGCGCGTTCGAGCGAGGAAGAGAGGGGGAGGAGCAGATGAGGACGATGGGGAGGCTGGGGGGTAGGCCTTATCCTCTCCCTAGCTCCTGTAGCGCCACGGCGATGACGACACGGGGAGGAGAGAGGCGGGAGGTGGAAGAGAGAGGGGGTGGGCTGGGCCGGGTGCACTGTGCACTTAGGCCCAGTCGGTTTAGGCCTTTCATTTTTCTTTTCTGTTTTTCCCTTACATAAAGGTTTGCAAAATAGTTGAGCTGCCAAATGCATTTTGTAAAATGTGAAACTTGTCCACAAAATTACATTGCGTTATTTTGCACTGCCACAAAAAGTTTGGAGGCCTTTTGAATCCATTTCAATTTTTCATAAATGAAATGACTTGTAATATGCTGTTTTTGCAATGTTTTAAATGCTCTAGTCCATTTTAGCAAATAGGTGATGTTGTTTTCCTGAACAATAATTTGTTTTGGAATATTTGCTACAACATGAACTATTTTCCAGCAATTTTTTGAGCAACTTCAAATTTTCACTTTGAATTTGAATTGAATTCAGTGGTGGAATTTGAAATGAGATATTAATCCTCTTTGATCAAGCATTGCAATTCACAGTGACTTAGCATAATCATTATGGATCACTGTTGCTCATTACAGAGGGGTGTTATAATTCTCCTCCTCTAAAAGAAATTCTCGTCCCGAAAATTCAGGAGGTAGAAGGAAAAAGATCAGGATATTCTTCTCGAAGATGATCCTCGTGTTCCCAAGTGGCTTCATCTTCAGTATGATTTGACCAGTGCACTTTAAGCAACTTGGTTGTCTTCTGACGGGTACGACGTTCAGCTTGATCGAGAATGCGGATCAGATGCTCCTTATAAGAGAGATGATCTTGCAACTCGAGCATCTCATGATCCACTCAACTGTGGGGATCCTTGAAGCAACGATGAAGTTGCGACACATGGAAGACATCGTGGAGGCGAGAGAACTGTGGTGGCAACTCCAATTTATAGGCCACCTGACCATGTCGGGCGAGAATGCGGAAGGGACCAATGTAGCGAGGAGCTAACTTGCCCTTGACTCCAAAACGATGGGTGCCCCTCATGGGAGTGACACGCAGATAAGCTTGCTCACCAGGTTGATTGATCAATCCCCAACAGTTATGATCATAGTTGCTCTTCTAGCGGGACTGGGCCGCCTTGAGATTTTCCCGAACAATACGGACTTGCTCTTCAGCTTGTTGGACAATATCCGGACTAATAAGCGGCCGTTCCCCAGTTTTTCTGACCAATTCAGAGGAGTTTGACACTTACGTCCATAAAGTACCTCGAAGGGGGCCATCTTCAAGCTAGCTTGATAGCTGTTGTTGTATGAGAATTCGGCATACGGAAGAGATTCCTCCCACTTCTTGCCAAATGAGATGACACAAGCACATAGCATATCCTCAAGTACTTGATTAACTCGTTCAACTTGGCCTTGGGATTGGGGGTGATAAGCAGAGCTCCAGGTTATATGAGTTCCCATAGCTTTTTGGAAACTTGCCCAGAACATTGAGGTGAAAAGGCTGCCACGGTCTGAACTGGTCTCTTTCGGAATACCATGAAGTGTCACAATTCTGGAGATAAACAAGTTTTCTAACTGACTAGCAGTGATCATCTCCTTGACTAGCAGAAAATGTGCAACTTTGGATAGTTGGTCGACGACGACAAGAATAGCATCGTGACCCATTTGTGACTTAGGAATGCCAGTAATGAGATCCATTCGAACCTTGTCCCATTTCCATAAAGGGATAGGAAGTGGTTGCAGAATCCCAGTAGGCTTCTGATGTTCTGCTTTGACGCGACGACAAATGTCACATTCAGCAACATATCGAGCAATGTCTTGCTTCATTTTAGACCACCAGTACCTTTGACGAAGGTCGCGATACATCTTGGTGCTACCCGGATGAATAGACAGTGGTGTATCATGGGCCTCCTTCATAACCTTGTCTGTCATAAGTTCGAACCGAGGTACTACAATGCGATCTCTGAAGTACAGGGCCCCATCTTCTGCAAGCCAGAAATCTCTGGATTTTTCAAAGACAAGATCCCTTTTCATCTGATGAACTTCAGCATCTTTTGCTTGCGCAGACTTAATAGCTTTCTCAAGATCTGGTTACAGAACAAGGGTATTAAGAGAACCCTGTGGAACAATGTCGAGGTTTAACTTGCGTAGCTCTTCATAAAGAAGGGGTTGAGCTCGTTGAACCATGAGGTTGTTTCAGTAGGACTTGCGACTCAAAGCATCGGCCATTACATTAGCCTTGCCAGGGGTATAAGAAATGCCGCAGTCATAGTCTGTAATGGTTTCCAACCATCTTTGCTGACGGAGATTCAGATCCGGCTGAGTAAACAGATACTTCAGACTTTGATGATCAGTATAGATCTCACACCGATTACCAGGAAGATAATGTCGCCACAACTTCAGAGCATATATAACTGCAGCAAGCTCGAGATCATGAACGGGGTAGTTCTCTTCATGAGGACGGACCTGTCTTGAGGCATAAACAATCACTTTGCATTCTTGCATTAGGACACAGCCTAATCCTTGACGAGAGGCGTCGCAGTAAATGACGAATTCCTTGCGAGAATCTGGAGGAGCCAGTACAGGAGCAGAAGTCAGCTTGTCCTTGAGAGTTTGGAAACTTTCCTGACACTTGTCTATCCACTCAAACTTAACGCCTTTGTGTAGCAGATTAGTCAGGGGCTTGGCAATCTTGGAGAAATTCTCGACAAAACGGCGGCAATAGCTGGCAAGTCTGAGAAAACTTCTGACTTGCTTGACATTCTTCGGGGTAGTCCAGTCAAGAATAGCCTGAACTCACTCTGGGTTGACAACAATGCCATCCTTGGAAATCACATGACCAAGGTAGGTCACTTCGGATAACCAGAATTCGCACTTAGAATATTTGGCATATAGCTGATGTTCTCGAAGCTTTTCCAGGACAAGGCGAAGATGTTCAGCATGTTCATCCTTATTCTTGGAATACACAAGGATATCATCCAAATAGACCACGACAAACTTGTTGAGGTATTCCATGAAGATATAATTCATCAGGCGGGAGAACGTTGCTGGAGCATTGGTTAAGCCAAAGGACATGATGGTGTACTCATCTGAACCATAGCGAGTAACCAAGGCAGTCTTGGGAATATCCTCTTCACGGACTCGGATGTGATGATAACCCAACCTTAAGTCGAGTTTGGAGAACACTGATGAACCAGTGAGTTGATCATACAGATCATTGATCCGAGGAAGCGGATACTTATTCTGAATGGTAGCCTGGTTGATAGGTCGGTAATCCTGGACCAATTGGTTCATACCTACTTTCTTCTTGACAAAGAGAGAAGGTGCTCCCCAGGCAAAGGAACTTGGATGAATGAAACCCTTACTGAGTGATTTGTCGATTTCCTCCTTAAGTTCAAGGAGTTCATGTGGTGGCATATTATAAGGACACTTCGCAATGGGAGTGGTGCCCGGCTTTAAGTCGATGACAAACTCGACAGCTCTAGCAGGGGGTACTCCTGGGAGTTCTTCTGAGAAAACATCTTGGAAGTCGCAAACAACTTGAACATTTTTTATTCCCTCAAGCGGAGAAGCGTTCAACGCATTCAGAGCATAAATCTGAGCTTCGGCATTTTGAACGAGATGAGCATGGTAGTTTACTATCTCATCCGAGGTGTGCAGGAGTTAAACGGATTTAGTGGCACAATTGATTAAGGCGGTATTTTCCTTCAACCAATCCATTCCCAGAATGAGGTCAATTTTGGAAGACTTCAGAATAATGGGAAAAGCATGGAATTCTAACCCTTCAATTTCAATGATAACATTGGAGCAGAACACGGAGGGTTGGCATTGGCCCGCGGGAGTGTTTACCGCTAACGGATGGTGCAACCTTTCATGCTTAATGCCATGCATGAATGCAAAATCTTCTGATATGAAAGAATGTGATGCTCCTGAATTGAACAAAACAGAAGCTGGTACTGAATTAACAAGAAGAGTACCCATCACAGTAGCTGGTTGGTACGGATCTTCATTCATATTGACATGATAAGCCTGACCACGACCATAAGAAGGTCTGGCATTGTAGTTGCGAGGCTGATCTTTACCACGACCAGTAGAGGGAATTGCCATCTGACTCTGATTCTAACGGCAATCTTTAGCATGATGACCTGGACGTCCACATGTTAAGCCCAGACCGTTATCAGGATAGGGAGCAAGCGCTTAAGGTCTTGGCTGCCTCGGTGGAGGAGGAGGCAGGCGAGGTGCAGCATAGGACGACCTTGGAACATATGCATTTGGACGGTACATGCTGTTAGGAATCCAAATATGGTGCTTCTGCGGAGATGAGCCCGAAGATGAGCCCGCTTCACGGGTGCACTTGATAGCATCCTTGTGCTTCTTCAGACCAGTCTCAACCTAAATGGCCTTGTTCACCAAGGTGGCAAAGTCGGCAAAGTCTTGGCCAAGAAGTGCTAGTTGAATATTAGCGTGGAGCCCTTCGCGGAACTTCTCCTGTCTGCGAGCATCAGTAGTGATATCTTCTTCCTCATAGCGGGATAACTCAAGAAACTCCCGGTGATAGGCTTCCACAGTCTTGCTGCCTTGAGTGAGGTTGTGGAACTCACTTTTCTTCTGGTCCATAACTCCTTGAGGAATGTAGCGGGCATGGAAAGCAGCTTGAAACTCCACCCAAGTGATGATGGTTCCAACTGGTAGTGTGTGCATGTGGTTGTCCCACCATTGTGCTGCGGGACCCTTCAGAAAGTAGGACGCAAAGGTGACATAGCTGGCAGGTGCCACACTAGCAAACTCCATCTCAAAGGTGATGTCGCGGAGCCAGTCATCAGCATCAAGCGGCTGAACTGAGTTGCGAAAGATAGTTGGGCTGAGACGCACAAAGTCTTGCAGACTTATTGGGAGAGGCTGCTGATTAGCATTTGGACGCGGGAACTGATCCATAATCCCTTGCATAAACTGACGGTTCATCTTGAACTATTGCATCATTGCAGCCATATAGTCAGGCGGTGATGGGTTGTTGGCACCACGGCCATGACCACGACCTCCTGGTCTAACGATCCTACTAAAATTCAACAGGCGGTAGTTTAGCAATGAGTACTTGCAGATGTATGGAATCATTCATGAAGTAATACGCACAACAATGGAAGTGCAATAGATACAACATCATAGTCAAACTTGACATACAGCTCCATACATAGATTCGGTTACAAGCCAGCGTTACAACAACATAAAAGCAAGTTAGACACTCAAGGCAACACGCAGGCATGTGGTGGAGGGATACAACAACGGGACATAGCGATATGCTACATCAACGTCGGAGAAAACCACTGAAGCCAGGCAACTGCAGGTGATGATGTAGGGTACCCTCGATGTAAGGATCCTGCGCTCTGTGAACACTCTGGTGCAGAACCTGGTCCTGAACTAGAAGAAGAGGACCACCTGGAGGAGCAAAACCTCCAACAACAAGCCACTCAAGACTTGGTGGCATCTCCGTCCTGCGCGGGTAAAGGATGTACTCTGGATGCATCCGTGCACTGACTGCTGGCAGCAACTGTGTCAAAGCATCGTAAAGACGAGTACGAGTAGCGAACAACTCAACAGCAAGAGCTCGAGCAATGTGATCCAAAGCCTCTATGTACTGAACCAAAACCTGCGGGTCATAACGACGCGGCACATAAGGAGTACAGACCACAGTGTAGTATCCAGTCTCATCACCAGCGGGGGCATACATGATGTATCTGAAAGCAGTCGCCTCCATGCGGGTGTGCTCTCTACGGAGATGGGCAATAGCAGCATACGCGGCATCATGGACTGCCATGTCAACAGTCACTCGAACACCATGAAAGGTGTGCAACTCGGTGATGGATTTGTCCTACCGATCAAAGATACGAACCACAGTGTGGTACTGCTCCTGGTTGAACTCGTGGTAGTCCTCATAAATAGAGTACTCAAGGTACCAACGATATCCCAGCCTGGTCAAGAGATTGATCAGGATAGCCGGGAACCTAGTCGCATCAACAGCCATTGTCTGGCGTACGAGTTGTCTTGCGGGATGCATCTGAAATAGGGGAGTGCATTATGTCAAAAGACAGTGTGAGAAACATATGATAGCACTGAAAGGAATGTTTGCAGATAATCCAGCTCTCCGGGTGAATGTGAACATGAGAACCTAATATTAGTGTTAGCAAAAGTTTAGCCCGAATAGAAGAGAGATCAGAGTTCCCAGAGTAAAGAAGAGGAATAAAAGATTCTAATACCACCCATGGGCGACATGGGCCCGTAAGCCACACAGCCCTGTTAGTTAAACGGTTTTTCAAAGGCTAGACTCAAATTCAACCAAAGAGTTGGAAGGGGGGTTCCTAAAGGCAGTCGGCTCTGATACCAACTTGTGACGCCCCCGAATTGATCGTGCACTAATCATACAAGCAAATGCACATGATCAAGCCTAAGGACTCACGAGAAGATATCACATCACAACTCTAAACACAAATAAAGTCATACAAGCTTTATATTACAAGCCAGGGGCCTCGAGGGCTCGAATACATAAGCTCGCGATAACACACGAGTCAGCGGAAGCATCAGATATTTGAGTACAGACATAAAGTTAAACAAGTCTGCCTTAAGAAGGCTGAGCAAAACAACGGACTAGATCGAACAGGCGCATGCCTCCTGCCTGGGAACCTCCTATCTACTCCTGGTCGTTGGCCAACTCATAGTAGTAGCCTCCGTCGGGGTGGTAGTAGTAGTCGTCGGCGGGGGGCAACTGTCTCCGGGGCTCCATCATCTGGTCGCAGCATTCGGATATGGGAAAAAGTGAAGGAAATATGCCCTAGAGGCAATAATAAAGTTGTTATTTTATATTTCCTTATATCATGATAAATGTTTATTATTCATGCTAGAATTGTATTAACCAGAAACTTGATACATGTGTGAATACATAGACAAAACATTGTGTCCCTAGTATGCCTCCACTAGACTAGCTCATTAATCAAAGATGGTTAAGTTTCCTAACCATAGACATGTGTTGTCATTTAATGAACATGATCACATCATTAGGAGAATGTTGTGATGGACAAGACCCATCCGTTAGCTTAGCATAATGATCGTTAAGTTTTATTGCTAAAGCTTTCTTCATGACTTATACATATTCCTCTGACTATGAGATTATGCAACTCCCGAATACCGGAGGAACACCTTGTGTGCTATCAAACGTCACAACAAAACTGGGTGATTATAAAGATGCTCTACAGGTGTCTCCGAAGGTGTTTGTTGGGTTGGCATAGATCAAGATTAGGATTTGTCACTCCGTGTATCGGAGAGGTATCTCTGGGCCCTCTCAGTAATGCACATCATATGAAGCCTTGCAAGCAATATGACTAATGAGTTAGTTGCGGGATGATGCATTACAGAACGAGTAAAGAGACTTGCCGGTAACGAGATTGAACTAGGTATGATGATACCGACGATCGAATCTCGGGCAAGTAACATACCGATGACAAAGGGAATGACCTATGTTGTTATGCAGTTTAACCGATAAAGATCATCGTAGAATATGTAGGAGCCAATATGAGCATCCAGGTTCCACTATTGGTTATTGACCGGAGATGTGTCTCGGTCATGTCTACATAGTCCTCGAACATGTAGGGTCCGCACGCTTAATGCTCGATGACGATTGGTATTATGAGTTATGTGTTTTGGTGACCGAAGTTTGTTCGGAGTCCTGGATGAGATCACGGACATGACGAGGAGTCTCGAAATGGTCGAGAGGTAAAGATTCATATATTGGAAGGTTGTATTCGTACTTCGGAATGGTTCCGAGTGATTCAGGTATTTTTACCGGAGTACCGGGAGGTTACCGGAACCCGCCGAGAGAGATAATGGGCCTCATGTGCCATAGGGAAGAGGGGAGGCAGCCCACAAGGGGTGGCTGCGCCCCCCTCCCATGGGGAGGCCGAATAGGATTAGGGAAAGGGGGCGCCACCCCCCTTTCCTTCTCCTACTCCCTCTCCTTTCCCCCTTTGTTACTCCGGAAAAAGGAAAAGTGGGGGGCGGGGGCCGAATCCTACTAGGAGTGGAGTCCTAGTAGGACTCCCCCCTCCATGGCGCGCCCCTTGGTGGCCGGCCTCCTCTCCCCCTCCTTTATATACGTGGGCAGGGGGCACCCCAAAGGCACAACAATTGTTCTCTTAGCCGTGTGCGGTGCCCTCCTCCATAGTTTACTCCTCCGGTCATAATGTCATAGTGCTTAGGCGAAGCCCTGAGCGGATCACATCACCAACACCGTCGCCACGTTGTCGTGCTGACGGAACTCTCCCTCGACCCTCTGCTGGATCAAGAGTTCGAGGGACGTCATCGAGCTGAACGTGTGCTGAACACGAAGGTGCCGTACGTTCGGTACCTGGATCGGTTGGATCGTGAAGACGTTCGACTACATCAACCGCGTTAACCTAACGCTTCCGCTTTCGGTCTACGAGGGTACGTGGACACACTCTCCCCTGTCGTTGCTATGCATCTCCTAGATAGATCTTGCGTGCGCGTAGAATTTTTTTGAAATTGCATGCTACATTCCCCAACAGTGACATCCGAGCCAGGTCTATGCGTAGATGATATGCACGAGTAGAACACAAAGAGTTGTGGGCGATAATAGACATACTGCTTACCACCAATGTCTTACTTTGATTTGGCGGTATTGTTGGATGAAGCGGCCTGGACCGACATTACATGACCGCGTTCATGAGACTGGTTCTACCGACGTGCTTTGCACACAGGTGGCTGGCGGGTGTCTGTTTCTCCAACTTTAGTTGAATCAAGTTTGACTATGGCCGGTCCTTGTTGAAGGTTAAAATAGCACACTTGACGAAAAATTGTTGTGGTTTTGGTGAGTAGGTAAGAACGGTTCTTACTAGAAACCCATAGCAGCCACGTAAAACTTGCAACAACAAAGTAGAGGACGTCTAACTTGTTTTTGAAGGGCATGTTGTGATGTGATATGGTCAAGACATGATGTGATACACGTTATTGTATGAGATGATCATGTTTTGTAAAAGTTATCGGCAACTGGCAGGAGCCTTATGGTTGTCGCTTTATTGTATGAAATGCAATCACCATGTAATTGCTTTACTTTATCACTATGCGTTAGTGATAGTTGTGGAAGCAATAGTTGGCGAAATGACAATGACGCTACGATGGAGATCAAGGTGTCAAGCCGGTGACGATGGAAATCATGATGGTGCTTTGGAGATGGAGATCAAAGGCACAAAATGATGATGGCCATATCATATCACATATTTTGATTGCATGTGATGTTTATCTTTATGCATCTTATTTTGCTTAGTACGGCGGTAGCATTTTAAGATGATCCCTCACTAAAAATTTCAAGGTATAAGTGTTCTCCCCGAGTATGCACCGTTGCGAAAGTTCTTCGTTCTGAGACACCACGTGATGATCGGGTGTGATTAGCTCTACGTTCAAATACAACGGGTGCAAGCCAGTTTTGCACATGCGGAATACTCGGGTTAAACTTGACGAGCCTAGCATATACAGATATGGCCTCGGAACATTGGAGACCGAAAGGTCGAACGTGAATCATATAGTAGATATGATCAACATAGAGATGTTCACCATTGATGACTACTCCATCTCACGTGATGATCGGACATGGTTTAGTTGATTTGGATCACGTATCATTTAGATGACTCGAGGGATGTCTATCTAAGTGGGAGTTCTTAAGTAATATGATTAATTGAACTTAATGTATCATGAACTTAGTCCCGATAGTATTTGCATATTGTGTCATAGATCAATAGCTCGCGTTGTAGCTCCCCTATGTTTTTGATATGTTCCTAGAGAAAACTAAGTTGAAAGATGATAGTAGAAATGATCTGTGATCTGTGGATTATCCTCATTGCTGCACAGAAGAATTATGTCCTTGATGCACCGCTAGATGACGGACCTATTGCAGGAGCAGATGCAGACGTTATGAACATTTGGCAAGCTCGAAATGATGACTACTTGATAGTTTAGTGTGCCATGCTTTACGGCTTAGAACCGGGACTTCAAAAATGTTTTGAACGCCACGGAGCATATGAGATGTTCCAAGAGATGAAATTGGTATTTCAGTCTCATGCCTGTGTCGAGAGGTATGAGATCTCTGACAAGTACTTTGCCTACAAGATGGAGGAGAATAGCTCAACCAGTGAGCATGTACTCAGAATGTCTGGGTACTACAATCGCTTGAATTAAGTGGGAGTTAATCTTCCAGATAAGATAGTGATTGACAGAGTTCTCTTGTCACTATCACCAAGTTGATAAGATAGTGATTGACAGAGTTCTCTAGTCACTATCACCAAGTTGCTAGAACTTTATGATGAACTATAATATGCAAGGGATGACGAAAATGATTCCCAAGCTCTTCGCGATGCTGAAATCAGCGAAGGTAGAAATCAAGAAATAGCATCAAGTGTTGATGGTTAACAAGACCACTAGTTTCAAGAAAAAGGGCAAGGGAAAGAAAGGGAACTTCAAGAAGAATGGCAAGCAAGTTGCCACTCCCGTGAAGAAGCCCAAAGCTAGACCCAAACCTGAAACTAAGTGCTACTACTGCAAAGGAAATGGTCACTGGAAGCGGAACTGCCTCAAATACTTGGCGGATAAGAAGGATTGCAAAGTGAACAAAGGTATATTTGATATACATGTTATTGATGTGTACTTTACTAGTGTTCATAGTAGCTCCTGGGTATTTGATACCGGTTCAGTTGCTAAGATTTGTAACTCGAAACAGGAGATGCAAGATGAACAGATACTAGTTAAGGGCGGGGTGACGATGTGTGTTTGGAAGTGATTCCAAGGTTGATAAGATCACCATCGCACACTCCCTTTACCTTCAGGATTAGTGTTGAACCTAAAATAAATGTTATTTGGTGTTTGCTTTGAGCATAAATATGATTGGATCATGTTTATTGCAATACGGTTATTCATTTAAGTCAAAGAATAATTGTTGTTCTGGTTACATGAATAAAACCTTCTATGGTCATACACTCAATATAAATGGTTCACTGAATCTTGATCGTAGTAATACACATATTCATAATATTGATGCCAAAATATGCGAAGTTGATAATGATAGTGCAACATAATTGTGGCACTGCCGTTTAGGTCATATTGGTGTAAAGCGCATGAAGAAACTCCATGTGGATGGACTTTTGGAATCACTTGATTATGAATCATTTGATGCTTGCGAACCATGCCTCATGGGCAAGATGACTAAGACTCCATTCTCCGGAACAATGGAGCGAGCTACAGACTTATTGGAAATAATACATACTGATGTATGCGGTCCGATGAGTGTTGAGGCTCGCGGCGGGTATCGTTATTTTCTAACCTTCACAGATGATTTGAGCAGATATGGGTATATCTACTTAATGAAACATAAGTCTGAAACATTTGAAAAGTTCAAAGAATTTCAGAGTGAAGTGGAAACTCATCGTAACAAGAAAATAAAGTTTCTACGATCTGATCGCGGAGGCGAATATTTGAGTTACGAGTTTGGTCTTCATTTAAAACAATGCGAAATAGTTTTGCAACTCACGCCACCTGGAACACCACAGCGTAATGGTGTGTCCAAACGTTGTAACCATACTTTATTAGATATGGTGCGATCTATGATGTCTCTTACCGATTTACCACTATCATTTTGGGGTTATGCATTACAGACAGTTGCATTCATGTTAAATAGGGCACCATCTAAATCCGTTGAGACAACACCGTATGAACTGTGGTTTGGCAAGAAACCTAAGCTATCATTTCTTAAAGTTTGGGGTTGCGATGCTTATGTGAAAAAGCTTCAGCCTGATAAGCTCGAACCCAAATCGGAGAAGTGCGTCTTCATAGGATACCCTAAAGAAACTGTTGGGAACACCTTCTATCACAGCTCCGAAGGCAAGATCTTTGCTGCTAAGAATGGATCCTTTCTAGAGAAGGAGTTTCTCTCAAAAGAAGTGAGTGGGAGGAAAGTAGAACTTGATGAGGTAATTGTACCTTCTCTTCAATTGGAAAATAGTTCATCACCGAAATCAGTTCCAGTGATGCCTACACCAATTAGTGAGGAAGCTAATGATGATGATCATGAAACTTCAGATCAAGTTACTACAGAACCTCGTAGGTCAACCAGAGTACGTTCCGCACAAGAGTGGTATGGTGATCCTGTTCTGGAAGTCATGTTACTAGACCATGACGAACCTACGAACTATGAGGAAGCGATGATGAGCCAAGATTTCGCAAAATGGCTTGAGGCCATGAAATCTGAGATAGGATCCATGTATGAGAACAAATTGTGGACTTTGGTGGATTTGCCCGATGATCGGAAAGCCATTAAGAATAAATGGATCTTCAAGAGGAAGACGGACGTTGATAGTAGTGTTACTATCTACAAAGCTCGAATTGTCGCAAAAGGTTTTCGACAAGTTCAAGGTGTTGACTACGATGAGATTTTCTCACTCGTATCGGTGCTTAAGTCTGTCCGAATCATGTTAGCAATTGCCGCATTTTATGAAATCTAGCAAATGGATGTCAAAACTGCAATCTTTAATGGATTTATTAAAGAAGAGTTGTATATGATGCAACCAGAAGGTTTTGTCAATCCTAAAGGTGCTAACAAAGTGTGCAAGCTCCAGCGATCCATGTATGGACTGGTGCAAGCATCTCAGAGTTGGAATATACCACTAGTAGAAAAAGGCCCATTTGTCCCGGTTCATAAGGCCCATTTGTCCCGGTTCGGGAACCGGGACTAAAGCCCAACACCTTTAGTCCCGGTTCTTATACGAACCGAGACAGATGGGGCTCCACGTGGCCGCTGCGGCGAGCCCAGAGAGGAGGGCCTTTAGTCCCAGTTGGTAACACCAACCTGGACCAAAGATCATCCACGTGTCAGCAGCTCAGGAGCTGGGGTTTTTGTTTTTTTAAAGGGGGGGGGTTTGGGGGTTTTGGGGGTTTTGTAGGGTTAATTTAGGGGTTTCATATGTTGTGTTAGCTAGCTAATAGCTAGAGAGAAGTGTCCTCTCTTATCTCCGTGCTTGGTCGACGCTACGTACTATACGTATAGAGAGGACTCGACACGCTAGCTAGAAAGCAAATGAAGGAAACCATTAAGTACACAAGATCGTCATGAACATATACAGAGAGAAGTGATCGACCTCCTCCTTCTCCGAGAGATTGGTTGAACAACAAGTTTTCGTATATCTATCCGACGCTACTAGCTACATATATACAATATAAGATCTCTTACAATCCCTAACATTTGATGTCAAGTTCCACATGGTATTCTCCGGCTGGATTGATGACGTGGTCAAGAAAGAATCCCACCAATTCCTCTTGAATTGCTTTTATGCGATCTTGTGGTAGGAGTTCATCCCGCATCTGCCAAATCTAATTTGAAGAAGCGGGTCAATACATATGTATGAATGAAACTCAACACAAATGATGGTAATAAACTAAAATTGTGAATATTATTGCTTACGCACTTCATATTGTTTTTCAGAGTAGCCCCGCTTAGGTCGTCGCATTGTAGATGTACTCGCAAACGTAGTATCCACAAAAATTATTACCGCCTTCCTGCCACAACCACTTTACGAGAAATAAAGGTCAATCAAACTGATAATCAAGCATTATAAATGGTATTGATGAAACTAGCTAGAATCAATGGGAGATGCGCGGAACTAGCTAGTAGTACTTACTTTCGGGTGTGTAAATCGCAGCTCCCCCGGCAGTCCCGAAGCTTCTGTGGTGAACACTTTCCAAACCCTGCGAGACAAAGAAAATAATTACTTGATATCAGGAAATGACCAAAGTTGCCGGTATGGTGCGATAATGATCGATTGAACTTACTTCTGGAGCATTTTAGTCATGGCCGCATACTCCTTGGGATCTTTTCGTCTTGAGTCTAAGACGGTTACTAGTGCCTGCTCAAGCTTAATCTCTAGGAGAATAAAGTGGAAGCTGCGCACGCATGCATAACTCATCAATTACATTACTATAACCTTGAGTAATAAGGGAAACCGAATATGCAGAAGACAGTAACACTCACTTGAAGTTGTAATTAAAGAGTATTTTATCTTTTTTTTGATTTTTAGGCAACGATTGTAGCAAGTTGGCCTCAGTTTCTTTCGCATTATATGTAACCGTCCATTCATCTATGAGATTTGTGTTAATGAACCCAATATCATAGATTTGTGCATTTCTGCATTCGACGATCTTCAATCTGCATAATATAGTGAGGATAATTATATATACATGCAATGAAAGAGCTGAGCTATATATAGAGACTTAATTACAGAACTATAGTACTTACAGATAGTAGCAAGTGATGATTATTTTATCGAGGTCCTTTTGATTGAAAAACTGGAAGAACTCCTCAAATGGAATGGACAACAGATCAATTCCAACGAGGTCGTGCTCCTCTTTAACTCTCAACGTCAAAATATCCTTCCTAGACTTGCAGGTGTCCATGTACCACTTATGGAATCTTTGCATCATCGTTGTTAGAGGAGGATCACCAGGTCTGACGAGAGGCTTCCCGTACTGGTATTTGTGTTCGTCCACCTCCATTGTATCAAAATGTGCATCGTCTGGCAGGTAATCACCAGGATTGGTACCGGGCACCATCCCCGGCAGATTTGCGACGATATCGCTAGACACCTTGAGCGGGGGGCACGATTGGTTTGCCTCTTCGCCGAGCTAGGGAATTTTATTCCCCCTTCTTCGTTCTTGTAACCTTTTGTCACTTGAAGTAGTTCCCGACCAGCGCGCTCCTTCCACTGCCTTTTTAAGAGCGCGGACATGGTTGTCATCCGGCGGAGGCGGTGGTGGTTGCTTCAGGTTCTTCAAAGTGCGCTTCAATTTCACCGGATCCATCTTCTCCTCCGGAGGTGGATTTTTCTTTGCAAAAAAGTCCTTCACTTGGGCTTGACAGATCTCCGCGTTTTCCTCCTCGGTCATCTCGTATGGTAACTTCTCTAGAGTCTTGAGAGATGGACCGAATATGTATTGCCTCCCGCCTCTGGCTGTACTGCTAGACACCGGAGCAGCCGGAGCGGCTGCGGCTGTCTTCCTTCGTTGCTTATGAGGCGGATAAGGAGGCGGAGTGCTACGACGCGCCGGAGCAGCCGGAGCGGCGGCGGCTGTCTTTCGCTGTTGTTGACGAGGTGGAGAAGGAGGCGGGCTGCTCGGACGCGCCGGCGCAGGCGGAGAAGGAGGTGGAGTGCCGCCACGCGCTGGAGTAGCTGGAGAAGGAGGCGGAGTGCCGCCACGCGCCGGAGCAGCCGGAGAAGGAGGCGGAGTTCCCTGATCACTCGCCAGAGGAGGAGGCGGATGAGGAGGCGGAGTGCCCTGACTCACCGGAGGAGGAGGCGGAGGCGTCCAGTTCGGAAGGTTGATGAGCTCCTTCCGCCATAGACATGGAGTCTTCAGAGCAAGACCCAGTTGAGTCTCCCCTTCACCGGTAGGGTGGTCAAGCTCGAGCTCCTCAAATCCCTCCGTTATTTCATTGACCATCACAACAGCATAGCCTTCTGGAATCGGAAGGCAGTGAAAAGTTGCGCCGGGTTGAGGAGGTGCAATAGAGCCGACAGCCGCCTTGACTTTGAGGTGCTGCCATTGCGCCATAAGGTGGCAATCTTGAGCCTCCGTGATAGTATCCACGGGGTAGTTGGGAGCCCTGAAGAGAGGCTGCTGAAGGAGCTTGGTGGAAGCCACGCTGCTTCTCCACTGAGATGGCGGGGTAGCTTCGGTAGGTCACTGCCTCTGAACTAGTGCTTGTTCCTCTAGCGCTCGTACCCTTGCATTCAGCTTCTGTAGTTCGGTCTGCTCCACTTTCCTCCTCCTCTCCCGGGTTTTGTAACCGCCTGCACTGGGAAACCCTTCCTTCCATGCAACGGAGCCTGCCGTGCCTCGTGTTCATCCTTGGTGCTCAAGATTCCCGAGGGCCTGTGTGAGCTCATCATTCTCTCTGTCGGGAACGAACGTCCCTTGCTGCGCTGCGGCGATATACTTCTGAAGCTTCTTGACGGGTATTTCAAGTTGCTCCTTCGTCCAACGGCACTTCCCTGTTTCAGGGTCTAAGGTTCCCCCAACCCCGAAGAACCAAGTCCTTGAACGGTCTGGCCGGTTCAATGTCTCTGGTTCGACCCCTTTATCAAGCAGGTCCTTCTCAGCCTTGTCCCACAACGGCCGGGCTTTGAGGTAGCCACCTGACCCCGTGCGATGGTGATACTCCTTCTTTGCAGCATTTTTCTTCTTTGTCGCTGACATCTTATTACTCTTCTCCGATGTCTTGTGGGCCACAAATGCGGGCCAGTAATCTCTTATCTTCTCAAATCGGTCGGTCAATTCTGGAGTCTTCCCTTTGTCGACAAACGTTGATTTCAACTCATTCTTCCACCTCCTGAATAGATCTGCCATCTTCTTAAGTGCATGAGCCTTGACCAATGGCTCTATAACTGGCTTATCCGGATCCTCCTCTGGCGGTAGGGTGAAATTTGCCTTCAGCGCAGTCCAAAGATCATCTTTCTGTCTATCGTTGACAAAAGACACTTGAGGGTCTTCGCTCTTAGGCTTATTCCATTGGTGGATGCTGATTGGGATCATGTCCCTAACAAGAACCCCGCACTGAGCAGAAAGTGCTTCCTTGGTCCGGCTGGGTTCAATCGGTTGGCCATCGCCCTTGATTGCTGTGATCGTGAACCTTTCATCCTGGCGCAACCTTTTCTTCGGGCCTTGTCTCGTTACCGAAGTTTGGCTCGATCCGGAGGGCTAGAAAAGAAGAAAGAAGAGAGTTAATATGTGTACATACCAAAACAATTAATGCATGAATTAGCTAGTCAGCACAGGCTTAATTAATATATATACCTCGCCGGACTTTGCAACATCCCCTTCCTCCATTAGCTCACCGGAGCAGTCATCACGGTCTTCTTCTTCCACCGGCATTCCGTCACCGGAGCCATCATAATCATGTCCTTCCACCTCCATTGTTCGATCACCAGAGCCTGCTTCACCCTCTCCTTCCAGACCATCAGTGTCGTTGAGAAACAACAAGACATCACCTCCGCCGAGGATTATGTCCCCCAACAACTGTTCTGTTTCGATGTCTCGGTGCTCCATAGTTTCTGCGAATATTACAACATGGCAATTAATATACAAACATGACAGATGGATATATTAGTGCAAATGTAGACCTAGCTAGCTCGACGCTTCTACGGTTTGGGGTGGCCTCGACAATGCTTCTAGGGTTTGGGGTGGCCTAGGCAACGCTTCTAGGGTTTGGGGTGGCCTCGACAACGCTTCTTGGGTTTGGGTCGGACCGCCTCTCTCATGAATGTCCGACGTCCGGACCAACAAGGGATTTAACAAAATGACGCCATTCTGGATGTGCAAAAAATGGTCCATATTTTTCCTGATCTCATCTACCCTTCTATATGTCATGTTTTCTAGTGTCAAAGAATTCAAGAAAACCATGACTTCATCATTAGCCGGAAATGACAGGCGTATAATGGTACGAAGCTCTTCAAAGTTGTTTTGGAACGGAGTTCCCGATAGAATAATTCGCTTCTTGGTACAAAGTTCAGCAAGAGCCTTCCGAAAATCGCTATTTGGAAGGCCTTTGCTGAAATTCGTACCAAAAGGCGAATTATTCTATCAGGAACTCCGTTCCAAAACAACTTTGAAGAGCTTCGTAGCATCATACGCCTGTTACTTCCGACTAATGATGAAGCCATGGATTTCTTCAATACTTTGACAGACAACGTGACATATAGAAGAATATATATATATAGATGAGATCAGAAAAAAATTTGGATCAACTTGTGCACATCCATAATGGGGGCATTCTTGATAAATCTATATATGTCAAAATTCAAACTTTGACATATGATCAAACTTTGACATATGATCAAATGTTGCATATGTCAAAATTCAAACTTTGACATATGATCAAACTTTGATATATGATCAAATGTTGCATATGTCAAAATTCCAACTTTGACATATGATCAAACTTTGATATATGTCCACCGCGATATAAAATAATACATAGACTTGTTCGGGCGACACTAGTAGAAAACAGGGCTTTGGTTCGGGCCAGCCCAGCCCATTAGTCCCGGTTCAGTCATGAACCGGGACCCATGGGGGGCATACGTCCCGGTTCATGCGCCCAGGGGGCTAGCCGGGGCCTCGTGGGCATTGGTCCCGGTTCGTCTGGACCCATTTGTCCCGATTCCTGGCACGAACCGGGACCAATGGGCCTCGCTCCTGGCCCACATCCATTGGTCCCGGTTCGTGGCTTGAACCGGGACAGAAGGGGGGCCTTTAGTCCCGGTGCCACGCACGAACCGGGACCAATGAGGTGGCTATATATACCCCATCGCCGGCGAGCAGAGCACTCCACACTGCTCTGTTTTTTCTGGCCGGCGAGGGGAGACCTTTGTGGTGCTCTAGCTCACCTCCTATGCACATGAGGTGTTTGATGAAATGCCCAAGCCACACTAGTTAAGCTTTCTCCTCTCGAAGCTGGACCTTCAAGCTCCATTTTTCTCAAGATTTGTCTAGGTTTTGCGGTCCGTCACGTCCCGTCCCCGTCTTCACCGCCGTTGATCGCCCGCGCCGATCTCGTCGCCGGCATAACCGTGGTGAGCCTCTTGTTCTTATCTTCTTTCTAAAAGAAAAAAATTATTACTTGTATGATTTAGATAGATACTTGTCTAATTTTCTTACTTTTATTATTGTTTGTTATTATATAGTGCGATGTTTTGTAATGGTTTTTTACACACTTAATTATATATAATGCACGCAGATGAACCGGCAATGGATGTACGGTGACAGACGCACCTTCGAGTACATTAAGGACGTGCATAATTTTCTCGAAGTGGCTGAGGCAAACAAGCAGAATGGTTTTATGTGTTGTCCATGCCCTATATGTGGGAATACGAAGTCTTACTCTGACCGGAAAATCCTTCACACCCACCTGCTTGAGAAGGGTTTCATGCCACACTATAATGTTTGGACCAGGCATGGAGAAATAGGGGTTATGATGGAAGACATCAAAGAAGAAGAGGACGATGACAACTATGTGCCCCCTGAATACGGTGATGCTGCAACAGGGGAAGCTGAAGATCAAGAGGAACCAGACGATGTACCCGATGATGATCTCCGCCGGGTCATTGTTGATGCAAGGAGACAGTGCGAAAGTGAAAAGGAGAAGCTGAAATTCGATCGCATGTTAGAGGATCACAAAAAAGGGTTGTACCCCAATTGCGAAGATGGCAACACAAAGCTCGGTACCGTGCTGGAATTGCTGCAGTGGAAGGCAGAGAATGCTGTGCCTGACAAAGGATTTGAGAAGCTATTGAAAATATTGAAGAAGAAGCTTCCAAAGGATAACGAATTGCCCGACAGTACGTACGCAGCAAAGAAGGTCGTATGCCCTCTAGGATTGGAGGTCCAGAAGATACATGCATGCCTGAATGACTGCATCCTATACCGTGGTGTGTACGAGGATTTGAACGCATGCCCGGTATGCGGTGCATTGCGGTATAAGATCAGATGAGATGACCCTGGTGATGTTGACGGCGAGCCCCCCAGGAAGAGGGTTCCTGCGAAGGTGATGTGGTATGCTCCTATAATACCACGGTTGAAACGTCTGTTCAGAAACAAAGAGCATGCCAAGTTGATGCGATGGCACAGAGAGGACCGTAAGAAAGACGGGAAGTTGAGAGCACCCGCTGATGGGTCGTAGTGGAGAAAAATGAAGAGAAAGTACTGGGAGGAGTTTGTAGGTGACGCAAGGAACGTATGGTTTGGTTTAAGCGTGGATGGCATTAATCCTTTCGGGGAGCAGAGCAGCAATCACAACACCTAGCCCATGACTCTATGTATCTATAACCTTCCTCCTTGGCTGTGCATGAAGAGGAAGTTCATTATGATGCCAGTATTCATCCAAGGCCCGAAGCAACCCGGCAACGACATTGATGTGTACCTAAGGCCATTAGTTGAAGTGTTAGGTTAACGCGGTTGATGTAGTCGAATGTCTTCACGATCCAACCGATCCAAGTACCGAACGTACGGCACCTCCGTGTTCAGCACATGTTCAGCTCGACGTCCCTCGAACTCTTGATCCAGCAGAGGGTCGAGGGAGAGTTCCATCATCACGACGGCGTGGCGACGGTGTTGGTGATGTGATCCTTGTAGGGCTTCGCCTAAGCACTACGACTTTATGACCAGAGGAGTAAACTGTGGAGGGGGCACCGCACACAGCTAAGAGAACAATTGTTGTGCCTTTGGGGTGCCCCCTACCCACGTATATAAAGGAGGGGGGGAGGAGGCCGGCCACCAAGGGGTGCGCCATGGAGGGGGGAGTCCTACTAGGACTCCACTCCTAGTAGGATTCGCCCCCCCCCCCCCCCACTTTTCCTTTTTCCGGAGTAACAAAGGGGGAAAGGTGAGGGAGTAGGAGAAGGAAAGGGGGGTGGCGCCCCCTTTCCCTAATCCTATTCGGCCTCCCCATGGGAGCGGGGCGCGGCCACCCCTTGTGGGCTGGCTCCCCTCTTCCGTATGGCCCATGAGGCCCATTATCTCTCCTGGGGGGTTCCAGTAACCTCCCGGTACTCTGGTAAAATACCCGAATCACTCGGAACCATTCCGAAGTCCAAATACAACCTTCCAATATATGAATCTTTACCTCTCGACCATTTCGAGACTCCTCGTCATGTCCGTGATCTCATCCAGGACTCCGAACAAACTTCGATCACCAAAACACATAACTCATAATACCAATCATCATCGAACATTAAGCGTGCGGACCGTACGGGTTCGAGAACTATGTAGACATGACCGAGACACATCTCCGGTCAATAAACAATAGCGGAACCTGGATGCTCATATTGGCTCCTACATATTCTACGAAGATCTTTATCGGTCAAACCGCATAACAACATACGTCATTCCCTTTGTCATCGGTATGTTACTTGCCCGAGATTCGATCGTCGGTATCATCATACCTAGTTCAATCTCATTACCGGCAAGTCTCTTTACTCGTTCCGTAATGCATCATCCCGCAACTAACTCATTAGTCACATTGCTTGCAAGGCTTCATATGATGTGCATTACCGAGAGGGCCCAGAGATACCTCTCCGATACACGGAGTGACAAATCCTAATCTTGATCTATGCCAACCCAACAAACACCTTTGGAGACACCTGTAGAGCATCTTTATAATCACCCAGTTACGTTGTGACGTTTGATAGCACACAAGGTGTTCCTCCGGTATTCGGGAGTTGCATAATCTCATAGTCAGAGTAATATGTATAAGTCATGAAGAAAGCTTTAGCAATAAGACTTAACGATCATTATGCTAAGCTAACGGATGGGTCTTATCCATCACATCATTCTCCTAATGATGTGATCCCGTTCATCAAATGACAACACATGTTTATGGTTAGGAAACTTAACCATCTTTGATTAACGAGCTAGTCTAGTAGAGGCATACTAGGGACACAATGTTTTGTCTATGTATTCACACATGTATCAAGTTTCCGGTTAATACAATTCTAGCATGAATAATAAACACTTATCATGATATAAGGAAATATAAAATAACAACTTTATTATTGCCTCTAGGGCATATTTCCTTCAGTCTCCCACTTGCACTAGAGTCAATAATCTAGTTCACATCGCCATGTGATTTAACACCAATAGTGCACATCACCAAGTGATTAACACTCATAGTTCACATCGCCATGTGACCAACACCCAAAGGGTTTACTAGAGTCAATAATCTAGTTCACATCACCATGTGATTAACACCGAAAGAGTACTAAGGTGTGATCATGTTTTGCTTGTGAGAGAAGTTTAGTCAACGGGTCTGCCACATTCAGATCCGTATGTATTTTGCAAATTTCTATGTCTACAATGCTCTGCATGGAGCTACTCTAGCTAATTGCTCCCACTTTTAATATGTATCCAGATTGAGACTCAGAGTCATCCGGATCAGTGTCAAAGCTTGCATCGACGTAACCCTTTATGACGAACTCTTTGTCACCTCCATAAACGAGAAACATATCCTTAGTCCTTTTCAGGTACTTTAGGATGTTCTTGACCGCTGTCCAGTGATCCACTCCTGGATTACTTTGGTACCTCCTTGCTAAACTTATAGCAAGGCACACATCAGGTCTGGTACACAGCATTGCATACATGATAGAACCTATGGCTGAGGCATAGGGAATGACTTTCATTTTCTCTCTATCTTCTACAGTGGTCAGGCATTGAGTCTTACTCAACTTCACACCTTACTACTCAGGTAAGAACTCCTTCTTTGACTGATCCATTTTGATCTCCTTCAAAATCTTATCAAGGTATGTACTCATCGAAAGTTTTATCAAGCGTCTTGATCTATCTCTATAGATCTTGATGCCCAATATGTAAGCAGCTTCACTGAGGTCTTTCCTTGAAAAACACCTTTCAAACACTCCTTTATGGTTTCCAGAAAATTCGACATCATTTCTGATCAACAATATGTCATTCACATATACTTATCAGAAAGGCTGTAGTGCTCCCACTCACTTTCTAGTAAATACAGGCTTCACCGCAAGTCTGTATAAAACTATATGCTTCGATCAACTCATCAAAGCGTACACTAGTAGAAAATAGGGCTTTGGTCCAGGCCAGCCCAGACCATTAGTCTCGGTTCAGTCAGGAACCGGGACACATGGGGGCATACGTCCCGGTTCATGCGCCCAGGGGGCCGGCCGGGGCTCGTGGGGCATTGGTCTCGGTTCGTCTGGACCCTTTGGTCCCGGTTCCAGACACGAACCGAGACCAATGGGCCTCGCTCCTGGCCTGCATCCATTGGTCCCGGTTCGTGGCTGGAACCGGGACCAAAGGGTGGCCTTTAGTACCGGTTCCAACCACGAACCGGGACCAATGTTGTGCCTATATATATACACCTCGCCCGCAAGTAGAGCACTCAACTGCTCTGTTTTTTTCTGGCCGGCGTGGGGAGGGGTTTGTGGTGCTCTAGCTCACCTCCTATGCACATGAGGTGTTCGATGAAATGCCCGAGCAACACTACTTAAGCTTTCTCCTCTCCAAACTCGACCTTCAAGCTCCATTTTCCTAGAGATTTGTCTAGGTTTATTGGTCCATCACATCCCGTCCCCGTCTTCACCGCCGTCGATCGCCCGCACCGATCTCGTCGCTGGCATAACCATGGTGAGCCTCTTGTTCTTATCTTCTTTCTAAAAGAAAAAAATTCTTACTTGTATGATTTAGATAGATACTTGTCTATTTTTTTACTTTTATTATTGTTTGTTATTATATAGTGCGATGGTTTTGGTATCCACCCCCGTCGGCCCTCGTCCTGTCTTTGATTCGGATGTGGTATATATTATATTTTATAACTATTTGGTTAATTTATTGTTTATGACAAATATGCCGACCAACGTGACATAGATTTTTTTATCTAGGAGGTATGTGAACCGGAAATTCCAACTGACCATATTGTCGAGAGGTTAAATTTAGTTGAAGAAGAAAACAATTACTTGAAGGAAAATTGAAAAAAATTGAGGAGGAGAAGATGATATTGGAGTTGCATGTTGCGGATGTCGTCGATGATCACAAGATCAAGATGGATGCAATGCGTGTAACACCCCATGTATTGAGCTACAGTAATCACCCTTTTGATTATGCCATGTCATCATGATCAACAGTGCTTAAAACCTCATTTGGATCATATCTTATTTCAAATTGAAATTCAAATGGAAATTCAAACTGAAAGTGAAAATAAAAGTTGTCCAAACCCAGAAACTAAAATGTTCATTAAATGGCAAATATTCCAGAGGCTATTCTAAAATTGTAACCAACAAATAATAAATTAATTAAGAGACTCTAATAGTAGCAAAACAGCACTAATTAATACCTTTTTAATTAAATAAAATCCCAAATGAAAACCTTTGGACAAAAAACCATTTTATTACAGTGACATATAATGCACCATATTTATTTGGGCTAGTCTCATATTTTACAAAAGTGGTTTGAATTAAAAACAAAAGACAAAATAGAAAAACAGAAAACAGAGAAGGAAAAGAAGAAAAGGGAGGAACTCACCTGTGCACTTACCGGCCTGTCCGGCACAGTGCGGCCCAGCCCACCGCAAGCCATCACCCACCTCGCGTTGTTCACTTCCCGCCCCGCTGTCGAGCGCTCTGCGTGCGCGCTCGCCCCTGAGCCGGCCCCCCCTCCCTCATTGCACGACAGCGCGTCGCGCGCTTGCCGTGGATAAAGAGCACCCGCGCGGACACCTCCGAGCCCTCCCTCACCTCACTCTCCCCTCGCCCCCACCTCTCCTTTCTCTCCAGTGCGCAGCCATGGCGCCGCCGGGGTAAAGCTCACGGCCACCGCCTCTGCCTTGCCCCCGCGGCATGTCCGGAAGCTCCACCGTGCTCCTCCACGTCTTCTCCGTCCTCAAGCTGGAGCCGGCAGCCCCCAAGTTCGCCGCCATCACCGTCTTCCCCTACTGCGGCCATCGGAGCTCCGTTGCATCGATCCACTCCCCTGCTGCTACTAAACCTTCAACGAGCCCCTGTGTGCTCCCTCGGTGAGCACCCCGTCCGCCCTCTCACCCTGCTTCCCCGCCTCGTATACCGTAGTTCGCCCCCGACGCGCTCGCGCTCCCTCCATCGTGGTAGAGCTTGCCGGCGTGGCCCCTGTGGCAGCAATCCTCGCCCGTGCTCACATTCACATTCAGCGCCACCGCCCGAACCCGTAGCGCCTGTCCGCTGCCCTCGCCGAGCCCCGTAAACCGATCCTCACCAACGCCCGGCTCTGGCCGTCCGCCTTTGTGCTCGTCACCATCGCTACGCGCCATTCCCGACCACGCCACCGCCGCCATTCGTCGCGGCTTGCAATGCCCGATCGAAAGCAAGAAACGACGCTCGATTTGACCCACTCTGCGCGAAGCCCGAGCTCGCCGGAGCTCGCGGCCGCGTCCGGTGCTCGTCGGAGCACTCCGGTGCCGGCGACCGACATGGCGCCGCGGGCCCCACCCCCTGCGTCACTGGCAAGTGGCCCCAGGGGCCCGAGCTGGCCCCGTTGACCGTAGTCAACGATGACTGGGCCGCCACAGTCGCTGACAGATGGGGCCCACCCCCCCTAATTATGAATTAAGTTAATTAAAGATAATTATTAACCTAATCCGACACTGACAGGTGGGCCCAGAAGCCAAATTAACTGAATTTAGTTTTAACCTAAACTCTGTTAGCCCCCTGAGTATGACATGTGGGCCCCACATGTCAGTTTGACTCTGGTCAGCCAGAGTTGACTGCTGACGTCAGCTTTACGTCATGCTGACGTCATCAACTACTGTTTCGGATAATGTTAATTTAAATAATTAAATAAATTCCAGAAATTAATAAAAACTTTAGAAATTCATATAAAATAATCCGTAACTCAAATCGAAAAACTTTGTACATGAAAGTTGCTCAGAACGACGAGACGAATCCGAATACGTGGTCCGTTCGTCTGTCACACGTCCCTAACTATCCGAACATGCAACCGTCCCTCTCCGGTCATCTGTCTGACAAATGTCCGGAACCGGGAAAACATTCCCGGATGAATCCCACCTTCGCCAGTATCACCTAGCACTGCATTAGATCACCTCTGTCACCGCGTATTGCCATGTTATGCCTTGTGCTGCACTTGTTTGCTTAGTATTTACTGTTTCCTCCCCCTCTTCTCTCTCGTTAGACCCCGACGTCGTCCCCGAGGCCGACGCAGCTCCGGAGCCCGAAGACACTATTGACAACCTTGCCCTTGCCGTCGACCAACCAGGCAAGCCCCCCCCCTTTGATCATCCTGATATCGCCCATTCTAATTTCCCATGCTTGCATTAGAATTGCTGCTGCTACCGCTTTACCTATTCTGATGCATAGCCTGTTTATTGTATCCTGCTGTTGATAATTACCAGCATATCCTAAACTGCTTAGTATAGGCTGGGTAGAGACCTATCAGTGACCCCACTTATCCCGACTGCCGCGCTGGATTGTCAGAAGACCCGATCGATGGGATTGTAGACCAGGCCCCGACACCGCACATCACCCCCCCTTAGTTGTAACGACACTGCAGCGTTACTATCAAGTGCCAAGGGTGAAACCTCTTGTAGCACATCTGATGATAACTCTGTAGAGTAGCTATTCGGTCGTGGTCATCGAGGGTGATTCCTCCTTCACCACTTCCGGTAACGACGCTGTCGTGCAACACATCAAGTGTGAACCCAGTGAGGGTGATTCCTCCGAGTTCACCTTGATGGAGACATCGAGTAGGAATCCAACGAGGGTGATACCTCGGATTCCCCTGATGTTATAGACACACGGATACTTGGACTTTACACTGTTACTTGGATAGGCGGGTCGACCCTGAGGGGTACCCGCGTGCGCCTGAGAGGCGAGTGTTGTGAAGACGGGTGCCTGTGTGGTGCCCGAGTGAGAATACGAGGCGCGGCCGGGCATTCTTAACCCTTCCAGCAAGTCCTCGAGATGGGGCGACGGGGTCACATCTTTCGTGAGTCTCTGCTCGTTACCGCAAGCCCTAGTCCATTAACGATTTTAATATTTGATCCGAGCAGGTCTCTGGCCTGATAGCACTAACCATCACGTGGGCATAGTATGGGCGTTCTGCATCGTAGCATCAGCCGAAAGCTTTGTCAAACGTCCAGTTCAGCATTGTGGCCGGGTCGGATCGTGCCGTTGGCGCTGGTATCCACCCTGCTCACAATGACCCGGAGGGCGAGGGGCGATGGCCAAGACCCCCTTGCGCTTAGGATGTAGACCAGCGGGGACCTCTCTGCTGAGCTGTAGGTAGGGTTCCGATGTGTCGTTTAGCCGAGGCCGGGCATGACCCAGGAAAGTGTGTCCGGACGGAGTTAATCGAGCGTGTTGGGTAAGTTGGTGCACCCCTGCCGGGAAGAACACTTCTATTGATAGCCGGTCCTACGGTAAAGGACACTCGGAGTTGTATCCTGATTGATACAATTAGAACTGGATACTTGGATACTATGGCTCTGGGATTGCTTCTCGCAGGGAGTCGAGAAGGGATCTCGGGACGAGGTTGATGATTGTATGGCTCTGGGATTGCTTTCTCGCAGGGAGTCGAGAAAGGATCTCTAGGTGAGGATGAGACTTAATGATACTGCTACTTTATATTGATCTGTTCTGCTCTCTTCTATTGATGCAAGACCGATGAAGATGCTAGTCTTCGATAGGACTAGGCCTTCTCTCTATTCTGGCATTTCTGCAGCCCAGTCCACATATACAGCCTTCTTTTTGAAAATGTTGCATATGTAGTATAGATCCTTGCTTGCTGAGTACTTCTGAGTACTCACGGTTGCTTTGTTTTCCTTTTCTCCCCGTATCAGTTTGTCGAGACCAGATGACGGAGCCACTGTTACAGCTGCCCCCGCCGACGATCGCTACTACTACCCCGAGGATGGAAATTACCTCGAGCTTGCTGACGACCAGGAGTAGGATTGGAGGGTCCCAGGCAGGAGGCCTATGCCTTTCGATTGTAGTGTTTTACTTTGCCCCGCCTTTCTAAAGGCCTTTCTGTTTTTCTTTTAATATCTGTACTCAGATATCTGATGCTTCCGCTGACGCTTGTACGCAAGCTTATGTATTCGAGCCCTCGAGGCCCCTGGCTTGTAATATAAAGCTTGTATGACTTTATTTATGTTTTAGAGTTGTGTTGTGATATCTTCCCGTGAGTCCTTAGGCTTGATCATGTGCATTTGCGTGTATGATTAGTGCATGATTGAGCCAGGGGCGTCACAAGTTGGTATCAGAGCCGACTGACTGTAGGAACCCCCTTTCCAACTCCTTGGCCGAAGTTAAGTCTAGTAACCAAAAACTATTTTACTAACTTGGCTGTGTGGCTTACGGGCCCACGTCGCCAATTGGGTGGTATTAGTATCTTTTACTCCTCGACCTTTACTCTGGGACTCTGATCTCTCTTCTACTCGGGTTAAAATTTTGCTAACGCCGCCACTTAGGTTCTCGTAATCATATTCTCCCGGAGAGCTGGATATTCGCAACTGATCCTTTCCTTGGAACGATTAGTCTGATAATCATCATTTTCCTTTCCATTGTTTTGTTTAACCTTTCTCTCCGAGTTGTATTATACTCCGAGTTGTCATTCGATGAGACCGGATTCTGCATCAGAGTGCACATGGAGAGTAGGATCCAGCAAGTTGATCGATCATCGGTATTCGATAAACTTGATTTGAGGTTGGGTTACCTTCAGATCCGTGTTCGTGAAGAGGATATTCCCATGACAGCATTCGTTACCCGCTATGGTTCTTATGAGTACACCATCATGTCATTTGGCTTAACAAATGCTCCAGCCACATTCTCCCGTCTGATGAATTATATATTCATGGATTACCTCGACAAGTTCGTCGTGGTATATCTAGATGATATACTGGTATATTCGAAGAATAAGGAAGAACATGCCGAACACCTCCGTCTTGTACTGGAAAGGCTCCGAGAACACCAGTTGTATGCCAAGTATTCCAAATGTGAGTTCTGGTTATCTGAAGTGACATATCTCGGCCATGTGATTTCGAAAGATGGCATTGCCGTTAACCCAGAACGAGTTCAGGCTATTCTGGACTGGACTCCTCCGAAGAACGTCAAGCAAGTGAGAAGTTTTCTTGGCCTTGCAAGCTATTGCCGTCGATTTCTCGAGAACTTTTCTAAGATTGCTAAGCCTTTGACTGATCTGCTTCACAAAGGCGTTAAGTTTGAATGGACAGAAAAATGTCAGGAAAGTTTTCAGACACTCAAAGACAAGCTGACATCTGCCCCAGTACTATCGCCTCCAGATACCCGCAAAGACATTGTGATTTATTGTGACGCATCCCGTGAAGGATTAGGCTGTGTCCTAATGCAAGAGCGTAAGGTGATTGCCTACGGCTCTCGTCAGTTGCGCCCACATGAAGAAAATTATCCGGTACATGATCTAGAACTAGCTGCTGTGATCTATGCATTGCAGTTGTGGCGACATTACCTTCTCGGTAGTCGTTGCGAGATCTGCACGGATCATAAAAGTCTGAAGTACTTGTTCACTCAACCATCTCTAAACCTTCGTCAGCAAAGATGGATGGAGGCCATTGTGGACTATGATTTGGGTATTTCCTATACCCCTGGCAAGGCTAACGTGATGGCTGATGCCTTAAGCCGCAAGTCCTATTGCGATAACCTCATGGTTAGGCGAGCTCAACCTCGTCTTTATGAAGAATTATGCAAGCTGAATCTGCATATTGTTCCACAGGGTTCTCTTGATAACCTTGTGATACAACCAGATCTTGAGAAAGCTGTTAAGAATGCGCAAGCTAAAGATGCTGAAATTGATCTGATGAAGAAAGACCTTCACCTTGTAAAGTACAGGGATTTCTCGCTGTCTGAAGATGGAACCTTGTATTTCAGAAACTGCATTGTGGTACCTCGCTTCGAACTCATGACTGACAAAGTCATGAAGGAGGCGCATGATACCCCGCTGTCTATTCATCCGGGTAGCACCAAGATGTATCGTGATCTCCGTCAAAGGTACTGGTGGTCTAAAATGAAGCAGGACATTGCTCGTTATGTTGCTGAATGTGATGTGCGTCGTCGCGTTAAAGCAGAACATCAGAAACCAGCTGGAATTCTGCAACCACTTCCTATTCCTCTATGGAAATGGGATAAGGTTCAGATGGATTTCGTTACAGGACTTCCCAGGTCACAGAAGGGTCACGATGCTATTCTTGTCGTCGTCGACCAACTCTCTAAAGTTGCACACTTTCTGCCTGTCAAAGAAACTATCACACTAGTCAGTTAGCAGAATTGTATATCTCCAGAATTGTTTCACTCCACGGTATTCCGAGATTAGTTCGGACCGTGGCGGTCTTTTCACTTCCAAATTCTGGGAAAGTTTCCAAATAGCTATGGGAACTCATATTACCTGGAGTTCAGCTTATCATCCCCAATCCCAAGGCCAAGTCGAACGAGTCAATCAAGTGCTTGAAGACATTCTTCGGGCTTGTGTTATATCGTTTAGCAAGAAGTGGGAAGAATCTCTTCCTTATGTGGAATTCTCATATAACAACAGCTATCAAGCCAGCTTGAAAATGGCTCCCTTTGAAGTTCTATATGGACGTAAGTGTCGAACCCCTCTGAATTGGTCAGAAACTGGGGAACGACCGCTCGTGGGTCCGGATATTATTCAACACGCCGAAGAACAAGTTTGTATTGTACGAGAAAATCTCAAGGCGGCTCAGGACCGCCAGAAGAGCAACTACGATCGCAAACGATGGGGTTTGACTTATCAACCTGGTGATCAGGCTTATCTTCGTGTCACTCCTATGAAGGGCACTCACCGTTTTGGAATCAAGGGCAAGTTAGCTCCACGCTACATTGGTCCTTTCCGTATAATTGCTAGACATGGTCAGGTGTCATATAAATTGGAATTGCCACCGCAATTCTCTCATATCCACGACGTCTTCCATGTGTCGCAACTTCATAAATGCTTCAAGGAATCTCCGCACCGAGCTATGGATCACGAGATGCTCGAATTGCATAATGATCTTTCTTATAAGGAACATCCAATCCGCATTCTCGATGATGCTGAACGTCGGACCCGTCAGAAGGTTACCAAGTTCCTCAAACTGCAGTGGTCAAATCATACTAAAGATGAAGCCACTTGGGAACGCGAGGATAATCTTCGTGCGGAATACCCCGAACTTTTTCCTTCTACTTCTTAATTCTCGGGACGAGAATTCTTGTTAGTGGAGGAGATTTGTAACACCCCATGTATTGAGCTACAGTAATCACCCTTTTGATTATGCCATGTCATCATGATCAACAGTGCTTAAAACCTCATTTGGATCATATCTTATTTCAAATTCAAATTCAAATGGAAATTCAAACTGAAAGTGAAAATAAAAGTTGTCCAAACCCAGAAACTAAAATGTTCATTAAATGGCAAATATTCCAGAGGCTATTCTAAAATTGTAACCAACAAATAATAAATTAATTAAGAGACTCTAATAGTAGCAAAATAGCACTAATTAATACCTTTTTAATTAAATAAAATCCCAAATGAAAACCTTTGGACTCAAAACCATTTTATTACAGTGACATATAATGCACCATATTTATTTGGGCTAGTCTCATATTTTACAAAAGTGGTTTGAATTAAAAACAAAAGACAAAACAGAAAACAAAATAGAAAAACAGAAAACAGAGAAGGAAAAGAAGAAAAGGGAGGAACTCACCTGTGCACTTACCGGCCTGTCCGGCACAGTGCGGCCCAGCCCACTGCAAGCCATCCCCCACCTCGCGCTGTTCACTTCCCGCCCCGCTGTCGAGCGCTCTGCGTGCGCGCTCGCCCCCGAGCCGGCCCCCCCCTCCCTCGTTGCACGACAGCGCGTCGCGCGCTCGTCGTGGATAAAGAGCACCCCCGCGGACACCTCCGAGCCCTCCCTCACCTCACTCTCCCCTCGCCCCCACCTCTCCTTTCTCTCCAGTGCGCAGCCATGGCGCCGCCGCGGTAAAGCTCATGGCCACCGCCTCTGCCTTGCCCCCGCGGCATGTCCGGAAGCTCCACCGTGCTCCTCCACGTCTTCTCCGTCCTCAAGCTGGAGCCGGCAGCCCCCAAGTTCGCCGCCATCACCGTCTTCCCCAACAGCGGCCACAGGAGCTCCGTTGCATCGATCCACTCCCCTGCTGCTACTAAACCTCCAACGAGCCCCCGTGTGCTCCCTCGGTGAGCACCCCGTCCAGCCCCTCACCCTGCTTCCCCGCCTCGTATACCGTAGTTCGCCCCCGACGCGCTCGCGCTCCCGCCACCACGGTCGAGCACGCCGGCGTGGCCCCTGTGGCCCTAATCCTCGCCCGTGCTCACATTCACATTCAGCGCCACTGCCCGAACCCGTAGCGCCTGTCCGCTGCCCTCGCCGAGCCCCGTAAACCGATCCTCACCAACGCCCGGCTCCGGCCGTCCGCCTTTGTGCTCGTCACCATTGCTACGCGCCATTCCCGACCACACCACCGCCGCCATTCGTCGCGGCTTGCAATGCCCGATCGAAAGCAGGAAATGGCGCTCGATTTGACCCACTGTGCGTGAAGCCCGAGCTCGCCGGAGCTCGCAGCCGCGTCCGGCGCTCGTCGAAGCACTCCGGTGCCGGCGACCGACGTGGCGCCGCGGGCCCCACCCCCTGCGTCACTGGCAAGTGGCCCCAGGGGCCCGGGCTGGCCCCGTTGACCATAGTCAACGATGACTGGGCCGCGACAGTCGCTGACAGATGGGGCCCACCCCCCTAATTATGAATTAAGTTAATTAAAGATAATTATTAACCTAATCTGACACTGACAGGTGGGCCCAGAAGCCAAATTAACTGAATTTAGTTTTAACCTAAACTCTGTTAGCCCCCTGAGTATGACATGTGGGCCCCACATGTCAGTTTGACTCTGGTCAGCCAGAGTTGACTGCTGACGTCAGCTTTACGTCATGCTGACGTCATCAACTACTGTTTCCGATAATGTTAATTTAAATAATTAAATAAATTCCGGAAATTAATAAAAAATTTAGAATTCATATAAAATAATCTGTAACTCAGATCGAAAAACTTTGTACATGAAAGTTGCTCAGAACGACGAGACGAATCCGAATACGCGATCCGTTCGTCCGTCACATGTCCCTAACTATCCGAACATGCAATCGTCCCTCTCCGGTCATCTGTCTGACAAATGTCCGGAACCGGGAAAACATTCCCGGACGAATCCCACCTTCGCCAGTATCACCCGGCACTGCGTTAGATCGCCTCTGTCACCGCGTATTGCCATGTTATGTTTTGTGCTGCACTTGTTTGCTTAGTATTTACTGTTTTCTCCCCCTCTTCTCTCTCGTTAGACCCCGACGTCGTCCCCGAGGCCGACGCAGCTCCGGAGCCCGAAGACACTATTGACAACCTTGCCCTTGCCGTCGAGCAACCAGGCAAGCCCCCCCCCCCTTTGATCATCCCGATATCACCCATTCTAATTTCCCATGCTTGCATTAGAATTGCTGCTGCTACCGCTTTACCTATTCTGATGCATAGCCTGTTTATTGTATCCTGCTGTTGATAATTACCTGCATATCCTAAACTGCTTAGTATAGGCTGGGTAGAGACCTATCAGTGACCCCACTTATCCCGACTGCCGCGCTGGATTGTTAGAAGATCCGATCAATGGGATTGAAGACCAGGCCCCGACACCGCACATCACCCCCCCTTAGTTGTAACGACACTGCAGCGTTACTATCGAGTGCCGAGGGTGAAACCTCTTGTAGCACTTCTGATGATAACTCTGTAGAGTAGCTATTCGGTCGTGGTCATCGAGGGTGAATCCTCCCTCACCACTTCCGGTAACGACGCTGTCGTGCAACACATTAAGTGTGAACCAGTGAGGGTGATTCCTCCGAGTTCACCTTGACGGAGACATCGAGTAGGAATCCAACGAGGGTCATACCTCGGATTCCCCTGATGTTATAGACACACGGATACTTGGACTTTACACTGTTACTTGGATAGGCGGGTCGACCCTGAGGGGTACCCGCGTGCGCCTGAGAGGCGAGTGTTGTGAAGACGGGTGCCTGTGTGGTGCCCGAGTGAGAATACGAGGCACGGCCGGGCATTCTTAACCCTTGCAGCAAGTCCTCGAGACGGGGCGACGGGGTCACATCTTTCGTGAGTCTCTGCTCGTTACAGCAAGCCCTAGTCCATTAACGATTTGGATATTTGATCCGAGCAGGTCTCTGGCCTGATAGCACTAACCATCACGTGGGCATAGTATGGGCGTTCTGCATCGTAGCATCAGCCGAAAGCTTTGTCAGACGTCCAGTTCAGCATTGTGGCCATGTCGGATCGTGCCGTTGGCGCTGGTATCCACCCTGCTCACAACGACCCGGAGGGCGAGGGGCGATGGCCAAGACCCCCTTGCGCATAGGATGTAGACCGGCGGGGACCTCTCTGCTGAGCTGTAGGTAGGGTTGCGATGTGTTGTTTGGCCGAGGCCGGGCATGACCCAGGAAAGTGTGTCCGGTCGGAGTTAATCGAGCGTGTTGGGTAAGTTGGTGCACCCCTGTAGGGAAGAACACTTCTATTGATAGCCAGTCCTATGGTAAAGGACACTCGGAGTTGTATCTTGATTGATACAATTAGAACTGGATACTTGGATACTATGGCTCTGGGATTGCTTCTCGCAGGGAGTCAAGAAGGGATCTCCGGACGAGGTTGATGACTGTATGGCTCTGGGATTTCTTTCTCGCAGGGAGTCGAGAAAGGATCTCTGGGTGAGGATGAGACTTAATGATAATGCTACTTTATATTGATCTGTTCTGCTCTCTTCTATTGCTGCAAGACCGATGAAGATGCTAGTCTTCGATAGGACTAGGCCTTCTCTCTATTCTGGCATTTCTGCAGCCCAGTCCACATATACAGCCTTCTTTTTGAAAATGTTGCATATGTAGTATAGATCCTTGCTTGCTGAGTACTTCTGAGTACTCACGGTTGCTCTGTTTTCCTTTTCTCCCCGTATCAGTTTGTCGAGACCAGATGACGGAGACGCTGTTACAGCTGCCCCCGCCGACGATCACTACTACTACCCCGAGGATGGATATTACCTCGAGCTTGCTGACGACCAGGAGTAGGATTGGAGGGTCCCAGGAAGGAGGCCTACGCCTTTCGATCGTAGTGTTTTACTTTGCCCCGCCTTTCTAAAGGCCTTTCTGTTTCTCTTTTAATATCTGTACTCAGATATCTGATGCTTCCGCTGACGCTTGTACGCAAGCTTATGTATTCGAGCCCTCGAGGCCCTTGGCTTGTAATATAAAGCTTATATGACTTTATTTATGTTTTAGAGTTGTGTTGTGATATCTTCCCGTGAGTCCTTAGGCTTGATCGTGTGCATTTGCGTGTATGATTAGTGCACGATTGAGCCGGGGGCGTCACAATGCGCTTCAAGATTAGAAAGTATAGAAAATATGTCATTCATACCGAGGCTTGGTATCATTATGCCGTTGGATCAATTGTTACCTTGGTTGCGATTATGATCGCATTTGTTGTTGCATTGAAATGTTTTACATAGTTTCAATGTATGGTTTAATTAGATGCTCTGGAGAGCTATATGTTGTTCAATGAGAACTATGTATGTACTTTGGTTTTAATGTGATGATGAACTTCTATTAATTTGGTCACTTATCTATTCATGATGTTTTGTAATGGATTTTTACACACTTAATTATATATAATGCACGCAGATGAACCGGCAATGGATGTACGGTGACAGACGCACCTCCGAGTACATTAAGGGCGTGCATAATTTTCTTGAAGTGGCTGAGGCAAACAAGCAGAATGGTTTTATGTGTTGTCCATGACCTAAATGTGGGAATACGAAGTCTTACTCTGACCGGAAAATCCTTCACACCCACCTGCTTGAGAAGGGTTTCATGCCACACTATAATGTTTGGACCAGGCACGGAGAAATAGGTGTTATGATGGAAGACAGTGAAGAAGAAGAGGATGATGACAACTATGTGCCCCCTGAATACGGTGATGCTGCAACGGGAGAAGCTGAAGATCAAGAGGAACTAGACGATGTGCCCGATGATGATCTCCGCCGGGTCATTGTTGATGCAAGGAGACAGTGCGAAAGTGAAAAGGAGAAGCTGAAATTCGATCACATGTTAGAGGATCACCAAAAAGGGTTGTACCCCAATTGCGAAGATGGCAACACAAAGCTCGATACCATACTGGAATTGCTGCAGTGGAAGGCAGAGAAGGCTGTGCCTGACAAAGGATTTGAGAAGCTACTGAAAATATTGAAGAAGAAGCTTCCAAAGGATAACGAATTGCCCGACAGTACGTACGCAGCAAAGAAGGTCGTATGCCCTCTAGGATTGGAGGTGCAGAAGATACATGCATGCCCTATTGACTGCATCCTGTACCGCGGTGCGTATGAGGATTTGAACGCATGCCCGGTATGCGGTGCATTGCAGTATAAGATCAGACGAGATGACTCTGGTGATGTTGACGGCGAGCCCCCAAGGAAGAGGGTTCCTGCGAATGTGATGTGGTATGCTCCTATAATACCACGGTTGAAACGTCTGTTCAGAAACAAAGAGCATGCCAAGTTGATGCGATGGCACAGAGAGGACCGTAAGAAAGACGGGAAGTTGAGAGCACCCGCTGACGGGTCGCAGTGGAGAAAAATAGAGAGAAAGTACCGGGCTGAGTTTGCAGGTGACCCAAGGTACATATGGTTTGGTTTAAGCGCGGATGGCATTAATCCTTTCGGGGAGCAGAGCAGCAATCACAGCACCTGGCCCGTGACTCTATGTATCTATAACCTTCCTCCTTGGCTGTGCATGAAGCGGAACTTCATTATGATGCCAGTACTCATCCAGGACCCTAAGCAACCCGACAACGACATTGATGTTTACCTAAGGCCATTAGTTGAAGAACTTTTATAGCTGTGGAATGGAAACAGTGTACGTGTGTGGGATGAGCAGAGACAGGAGGAATTTGACCTGCATGCGTTGCTATTTGTAACCATTAATGATTGGCCTGCTCTCAGTAACCTTTCAGGACAGACAAACAAGGGATACCACGCATGCATGCACTGTTTAGCTGACACCGAAGGTATATACCTGGACAAATGCAGGAAGAATGTGTACCTGGGGCATCGTCGATTTCTTCCGACCAACCATCAATGTCGAAAGAAAGGCGAGGCAGATCACCGAAAGAAGCCCGCCATGCGTACCGGTGATCACATACTTGCTATGGTCAATGATTTACACATAATCTTTGGAAAGGGTCCCGGCGGACTATCTGTTCTGAATGACGCTGAGGGACGCACTCCCATGTGGAAGAAGAAATCTATATTTTGGGACCTACCCTACTGGAAAGACCTAGAGGTCCGCTCTTCAATCGACGTGATGCACGTGACAAAGAACCTTTGCGTGAACCTACTAGGCTTCTTGGGCGTGTATGGAAAGACAAAAGATACACCGAAGGCACGGGAGGACCTGTAACGTTGGCACGAAAAAGACGGCATGCCTCCAAAGCAGTATGAAGGTCCTGCCAGCTACGCTCTTACCAAAGAAGAGAAGGAAATCTTCTTTGAATGCCTGCTCAGTATGAAGGTCCTGTCTGGCTTCTCATCGAATATAAAGGGAATAATAAATATGCCAGAGAAAAAGTTCCAGCACCTAAAGTCTCATGACTGCCACGTGATTATGACGCAACTGCTTCTAGTTGTATTGAGGGGGCTTCTACCGGAAAACGTTCGATTAGCCATTGTGAAGCTATGTGCATTTCTCAATGCAATCTCTCAGAAGGTGATCGATCCAGAAATCATACCAAGGCTAAGGAGTGATGTGGCGCAATGTCTTGTCAGTTTCGAGCTGGTGTTCCCACCATCCTTCTTCAATATCATGACGCACGTCCTAGTTCATCTAGTCGACGAGATTGTCGTTCTGGGCCCCGTATTTCTACATAATATGTTCCCCTTTGAGAGGTTCATGGGAGTCCTAAAGAAATATGTCCGTAACCACGCTAGGCCAGAAGGAAGCATCTCCATGGGCCATCAAACAGAGGATGTCATTGGGTTTTGTGTTGACTTCATTCCTGACCTTAAGAAGATTGGTCTCCCTCAATCGCGGTATG